>OX638304.1:23520631-24720631 GCA_951812265.1 Taphrorychus bicolor
GGAAAAATACACAAGAATACCCAATATTATCACAATAAATTTAAAATTTTATTATTCAAATTTACATATAAACCTGCATGTTACTCTAATATTCATAGATATGTTGAATATTTACATCCTCATAAAATTGTTCCTAAAACATGTATGTATATGTGTAAATTATTTATAGAAAATTCCACACAATATATTTATATTTATTATGAGAATAAATATGATCCACTATACAAATATTGACTTTTAACTTCGCAGTAGAAGGGGAGGATGAATTTCCAGCTTTTTTTTTGGAAACTCGTTTTTTACCACCTTTACCTCAACAAGAAAATATTAGATTTTTTTATGCAATTATTTTAGAAGACAAACAACGAAAATTGTCTTTGTTTTTTTACCTTTTTGTACATCCCAAGTGAGACTTGAGTCTATGCAGAGCCTGATTTCCAGAGATTCGAATATGCCACCCCCTGCCCTTCCCACGCCATTGACCTTTTAGAAACTATTTGACTTTAACTTTTTCGGAGACGCAGAAACTTGAGTTTTTTTCTCTTAAAGAACATAGTTATTTTTTACTTTACGCCCTGCTTTCTACTGAGAAATAACTGAAGAAAAAATTTTCTTGTTAAGAAAACACAAACAATGAAGCGTTTTTTTACATAGAGAAACAATAGGCGGCTTAATTCAGGCCGGATCATTAGCAGGCAGTGTATAAAAGGTTTAAGTTGTTCCCCGCTTGTCAGAGTTTCACTCGTCCTCCGTCAGTCCATTTGTCTTGGGACGAATCGGGGAAAAAAAGGAAAACTGGTCCGGAACGCGACAAAAAAAGAATGACAAATTTTCGACAAAACAAAGCCACCCCGTTCTTGTCTTTGTCTCCCCATTTATAGGGTTTTGCCGGCATTCTAACCGCTGGGAGGTGTTTAATTCGTAAATTCCAATAAAGGGGGATCCTTATCAGATGTACAATTTAGGGCACAGTTTTGAACTCCAATAAAAGCCGGTTTGTTGGACTAATAATGGTTGAATATTATCAAAAACTCATCTCTGGTTCTACCTCATCTATGGTACCACTAGAAAACACGAGTGTATATTATACAGTATAGGAGTTCTGTAATGTATAGTACCACTTAAAAGTGTGCGTTTTAAGTTGTGTAAATGAATGACCATGATCATTTTCATAAAAATGGCAAGGTGAGATTTTCGACAGTCAAAATCACAGCTTCTTTGACTTGTTATAGAAGATACTGATAGAATGAATTATTTATAAATCCGCCTTTGATCAATTAAATCAGGCTCGGACGACATTCTTATTTTTATTCACGATTATCACAATGGAGTTGAAACTATAGGATGAAGAAGACAAAACAGGCATTACAATTTTAAACAAAGTCAAATCACAATTGATTGATTGATTGATTGATTTTCAAATGAGTAGTCTCACGAGAGGGGGCCGTGCACCGCGACCTACAAGATCTATTGCGCCTCAATATCAAAAATTCACTCAGAAGGCTCAGTCCTTTTAGAAAGTCCATTTTGTGGAAATCCAGTCGTCTGATGTATATTCTGCCAAGTAGCATGCTGACGTGAATTTTCCGTCTTTAACAAGGCAGTTTGTCACATGAGTGACGTATTGCAGTGACGTTAAAAAGACAGTCGAATGTCTCAGACAACTGACGTTATATCCACGTAATAACGACGTTCTATTTATGGAGCCCGTAACGTTATATTCCTGTCATTTAAGATTTTTTCTAAACGTCATTTTTAGCCGTTCTGAGTCGATTTTGTTAACCAAAATATATGAGCAGTGTATACGTATGAACGCAAACTTTTAGCAGTTGCCTAATTTCTATAGAAACGGTAAATGGAGCCAGACGATTAGTCAGAGTGGTCGTTTATTGTATACGTCAACAATGACCACCAATAAGTAATACACCGTATGACCAAATAATGTCGTTTTTATTACAACAGTTAATTCACGTTTAATACGCGTTAACAATAACGCATTAATAAGTTACGCCCAAAAAAGTCGTTTTGGTTACGACATTCACTCGACGATTTAAATCCGTTAGCAATGCTGACGAATATTTAACGTCGCTTTTCAGTCAGGTGACGTCTTAAACCCAAAAGAATCTATTAATGACGTAACTGAGACGTCAGCTTGCTCCTAGGTGCTGAAATCTAAGTGTTTCAGCTACAAGACATTCACTCAGGATGTGTTCTACAGTCTCAACATCCTCCACGCACCGTCTGCATTTGCCATTGTCTGCCAGACTTATCCTATGCATGTGGTGTTTTAATCGACAGTGCCCAGTGTGTAAGGCTTTGAGCTGTAGTCTATCGAGTTTTAATAAGTCTTTTGTCCTTTTCTCACAGGTTCCTTGAACGCCTTTGAATGAACAAGGCCCGCGCTCTCTATCCAGTAACGTTCGGCCTGTTCTTCCGCCATCTGGACTATTGCCCTCCTCGATACCTCTTTTGCGACACTCAACACCGGTTCAGGCCCTATGAAGGTAGCACTCGCCGCTTTCCTTGCAAGAGAATCGGCGATTTCATTGCCCTCAAGATCTTTGTGACCTGGAATCCAGTCTAACGTTAGCGCATTATACTCCTCAATGTGGTTCAGTATATTTCGAACTCCCCAGTCAGTCCTTGAAGAGATCCTACTGAAGTCAAGTGCTTTGAGTGCCGCTTGACTGTCCGAATATATTTTGATATTTTTGTTTGTTCGCTTATCGACCTGGTAGATATTTCAATGGCATGGAGCTCGACCTGAAATATTGTTGCGTGCTTTCCCAGACTCTTCTGGAGTCTATCTCTGTTCAGCGCCATACGCCCCAGCTCCCACTCCCTCGGGAGTTTTCGAGTGCAGTGATGCCCGCTCAGTAGCCTTAGTTTATTCTTGTCCCGCTCCTCCTTTGTAGGGAGGTTTACTTTGTAGGCTGAATAAGGGTAGGTGCAGGAGGCATCATGTGCGAAGGCATACCCAGCAAGGCATGGCCGGTTAATTCAGCCTGCAATGGGTTTGGTTCCAAAGTAACCTCCTCCCCATGTGTGTTGTGCAATCTGTATATACTCCATTTGCCTTCTCTCTCCACCAGAATGTGGAGCGGAATTAGCTCGAGAAGTCTTTCCATGGTCAATGTTGGAGCGGTGCCAAATGCCCCCCTGATTGCCAGGCAGACTTGACGCTGCAATTTACTCAGTTTGCTCTTCGCACTTCTTTGTCCGCCTTTGGAATGCCAGACAATGGCTCCATACGTGATCATTGATCTAATGACCGTCACATGCAGCCAGTGCATTAATTTGGGTGGTTATCCCCAGTTCTTTCCGCAGTCAGGTGGTCGTGCAGCACATGCGTGGACGTGGTCACGTGGACATGCAGTTATCAGCATGTCCAAAAGAACACTTTAGCCCTGCTGATTCTTTCCATATGTGCATTCCAGTTTAGTGTCTCTTCTAGTATTACGCCCAGATATTTTTTTACCTCCTCTGCAAATAGAATGGTTGTGCCCAGCAAGGAGGGAGACCTCAAAGAATTCGAATGTTCTTCTTGTGAACGGAACCACCACGGTTGTGTCAGGGTTGATAGACATCTTCTCCCCAAGTGACCACTTGTAGATGGTGTTCATAATCTCCTGGAGTATTGCTGTTATGCTGCAACCCCGAATCAGGAACGCAAGGTCGTCTGCATACGCCTCAACATCCACATCCCAGAGTTCAATCACAGTAACCAGGTCATCTACCAGTTAGGACCACAGAAGGGGTGATGGTACTCCTCCCTGCGGACACCCCCTGGCGACTCTTTTCAGCAACTACTGTGTCCTGATGGCTATGGTTAGACTTATGGGTCTAACATGGCCTTAGGTAGCGGTTCGTTACGTCCCGCTTTTGGTATATAGGTATACCACTTTAACCTTGGCCCAGCTGGTTGGGATGTATCCCCAAGCAAGGCTTGCCCTAAAGATTTTGGTTTGTGTTGGAGCAAGTATGTCCAGACCTTCCTGTAGAAAGACCGGTCTCACTGCATCTTCACTAGACGCCTTAAATGGTTGGAATGAACCCACTACCCATCTAAGCATCTACGGGGTGTTCATTATTAAACTTCATCTAGCAGGCTTTGAAATTTTGACAGAAAAGGATGGCATAATCAAAATAAATGGCCTTTTGTTTCTCCATCCTTTTCTTTTGACATTTCACAGTCAATTAGATGATGTTATATAATGAACACCCCGTATATATCTGGACGAATGCTTACAAACCAAAACCTGTTTTATGCTGTGAGCACCTCTCTGATGACCATTTTTATCATTTCGCGTCCATCTCTAGTTCAATCAATTTTTTTTGCATTTCATTAGGTGGAAGTTTATCAACTTCAAGAAAGACTATTTATGTATATTTTTGCAGTTACTGTTCTCGTTTTTAAATTTTTAGATCTTAAATTATTTTGTTTTACTAGAACGTGTGTGAAACAAGAATTGTAATATTATTAAAAAAGTCTGTAACATGGGCCCATCTCTAACATACCTTCTTGACTTTTAATGCTCATCTCTACTTAATTGAAAATGTTCTTCTAAATTTTGGGTTATTTTTCTTTCAGATAGGAGTATTCATATTATCATAATCAGAATTATTTTATTTACTATTTTGGTTTCACATTTTTAGTTCTCGTATTATTTATATATTATTGGAATTTTGAGATTATCAAAAAACTCCTCTCTAACATTCCTTTCTGAAATGTTTTCGCCCATCTCTAGCTAATTTGAAATTTCTTATAATTCTCTTTGTAGGTCTTTTGTTAACATTAAGTCACTGTCGGATGGGCAGGTAAAATATTCATGTTATCACAATCAAAATTAATCAAATATACATTTCAGTTACTCTTCTCCTTTTTATATTTCACTTGTGATATTATTCTGTTTGAATGACTCGTGTGTGTCGTTCAAATTGTATAATAGTTGAATAATTATGTGAAATGAGCCCATCTCTATCACCTCTCGCCCATCTCTAGGTATTCTTCTTTTATTTGCAGGATTCTAATAGACTGTCTCGGGTAGGTAGTTAAAGTTTTTTATTTGTTCAAGTTTATGTAAAAATAATTAAGATTTCCACGAGGAAGTTATCTGGAAGCCCATCTCTATTGACCCACTTTGAAATGACGCGCCCATCTCTAATATTATCGAAAAATTATATTTTTTATGCTGTAAGCACATTTCTGATATTCATTGTTATCACTTTGTGTCCATCTCTACTTCGTTCTAAATTTTTGATTGCATCTACTTCATTTGGTAAGAGTTTAATATCTTCAGATAAACTGTTCATGTATTTTGTTTCTCGTTTTTAAATGTTTAAATCTAGATATGTTGTGTTTTAGTAGAAGGTGTGTTAAAAATATAATTTTATTCCAAAATGACATGGGCTCATCTCTAACATCCCTTATTGACTTTTTGCGCCCATCTCTACTTAATTGCAAATTTCTTCTTTTTCCATAGTATTATTAGTAACTATCACAATCAGAATTCTTTTATTTACTGTAATCGTTTTCACACTTTTAGTTCTCGTTCGTATTATTCTATTTCAATGGAATATTTGCGACATTCCAATTGCAACAATATTGAAAAATCATGTGATAAAAACCCATCTCTAACAGGCCTTCTAGAGGTTTTGTGTCCATCTATGTTTAATTCTAAATTCTATATAAACCTCATTGTGAGTAGTATGCACAATAATTCATAAATCAGTATGCACAATAATTCATAGGTCAGTAAAATTGAGTGGAAGTGCGAGAAAAGCATTTTGAAATATGAAAAACAAGAAACAAAAATGGTTCTGTTTGAAATCGATAAAAAAATGTAGAATAGAACAATACTGAGTAAAATAGGTCAGTGAAAAGGAAAGGAAAATCTTCCAAAGAAAAAAATAAAAAAAAAATATTTGAAATTGTAAAAAAATGCAAAATAGATGAAAAGTAAGTGAAGTAAGTCAGTGAGAAGTAGAAAAAGGGGTTTGACGAAGAAAAGTAACAAAAAAGAACAATTAAAAAAAAGAGGGAAAAGGGTTTGAAGGAGAGAAAAAATAACAAATACAACAAACTACAAACAAAAACAGCTCTAAATTAAAAAACAAAATCGAAAATCTTAAAGAGAATTGAAAAATAAATTATTAATGTGATATGAATAAGAGGAAAAAAAAGATTAAATGCGGAAAAATGGGAAAAAATACATAAGAAATTCTAATAGAAAAATGCGAAGTTATTGAAAATGCA
Source organism: Taphrorychus bicolor (assembly GCA_951812265.1). NCBI lineage: Eukaryota > Metazoa > Arthropoda > Insecta > Coleoptera > Curculionidae > Taphrorychus > Taphrorychus bicolor. Next base: position 23,526,885 of record OX638304.1, read on the forward strand.
ATTAGAAGTTTTGGAGGAGAAAAAATTACAAAAAAACACTTGAAAAAAAAATAGTGAGCGAAATGAGTAAGAGAAATCAATAAAAAAGGCTCTGAGGGAAAAAGGTAACCAAAATAAACAGATCAAAATTCTTGAAAAAATTGCTGAGCATAGCGATATTGAGTTAAATATTTCAGGAAAAGGAGAGGAAAGAGTTGGAAGTAAAAAAGTAACAAAAAAAATCTGTAAAAAAATTAAATTATATCAGTGAATGAAAGAAATTAGTGAAATTGAGAAAAAAAAATTTGATGAAAGAAGAATAACAAAAAAAAGAAGACAAAATAATTTAAGTTGGGAAAAATAACAAATAAAAAATCAGTTTAAAAATAAAAAAATGTAAAATAGATCAATTGTGTATGAAATGAGTCGATGAAAAGGAGAGAAATGGGTTTGAAGGAGAAAAAGTAAAATGCGTCAGTGAAAAAGAGAAAAATGAGCGTGAAGGAGAAAAAATAACAAAAAAATCGATTCGAAATTCTTTAAACATGTTTCGGACTAAGACAATTGTGATTGAAATGAGTCAGGTAAAAGGAGGAGAGCGGTTAGAAAGGAAAAAAAATAAGAAACAAAAAAAACTTTTAAAAAGAAAATGCAAAAAGATAATTTAAGAGTAGAAAAATAGTGTGTGAAATTGAGAAACAAAAGCTTTAAGGGATTAGAAAACACCACCAAAATCCATTGGAAATATTTTAAAAAAACTGCGGAAAAGAGCAATAGTGAGTAAAGTTAGACAGTGACAAGAGGAGAATTGGTTTGAAAGAGGAAAAGTAACAAAAAAAAAACAATTCGAAATTTTTTTAGAAAATTGATGAATAGAGCATTAATGAGTGAAGAGAAACAAGTTTGAAGGAGGAAAAATAACAAATACAAACAGTTTCAAATTCTTTAAAAAATGTGCAGAATAAATTAATAGTCACTGAAATGAGTTCCAGAGTTCACTTCCCGAAAAGAAGGCTATACACGTGGATAGCACCACAAAGTCAACCAAAATTAAAGAAGCAATAATAACAACACAACAAGAAATCATTGATAAGGACAAGAACAGAACTAGGCAGAGAGGGATGACAGAGGAAATTCTGGCACTGATGGAAGAAAGAAGGAGATACATCGAGTATACAATGAGATACAGAAGACAATTAGAAGTAAGATAAGAATAGCAAAGCAAAGGAGGTCTGGATGACTAAATCCGGTAAAGCAGTAGGGCCAGGTGAGGTGCATTGTGAGGTTTGGGAACTGCTGGATGAGCGTTCACTCAGTGTCACAGTGGATCTATTCAATAGCATTTATGCATCAGGAGTAATTCCCAGAGAGCTGCTTTCCACCTTTGTTCCTATCCCGAAAATATCTCGAGCGTCAAAGTGTGATGATCACAGACTGATAAGTTTGATGAGTCAGGTTCTGAAGATCTTCATCAGGCACACAACTTGGATTCCGCAACAGAATGGGCACGCGAGAGGCCATCTTTGCATTGAATGTCTTGTCTCAGTGATGCCTAGATGTATACCAAGACCTTTACGTATGCTTCATAGATTATAGTAAGGCGGTCGACAATATCAAGCATGAAAAGCTTCTGGATATACTTCAAGGACTTGGCATTGATTACCACGATGTCCTACTGGGGACAAACTTGTGGAGTGAAATATGACAATGCTTTGACAGAACAAATTAGTATTCGGAAGGGAGTCAGACAGGGGTGTGTTCTCTCTCCTATGCTATTTAATATCTACTCGGAGTTTGTTTTTTGAGAGGCATTGGAAGAGGAGCTAGAGAGAACATCAGGTACGCTGACGATACCGTTGTAATAGCAAGGTGCCTCAAAGATCTGCAGAGACTGGTAGACAAAGTAACAATAGTTAGCGAAGATTGTGGGCTAAATATTAATATCAGTAAAACAAAAATGCTAATAATATCCAAAAGGAACATTAGTGGTCACGTGACTATACGCAATAAGACGGTTGAGCAAGTCCATCACTTCAAATACCTAGGAACTATCATAAATGAAAATGTCGCACACAAACAAGAAAACTTGTCAAGAATTGAGCAAGCGAGGACAACATTTATGGAACTGAGAAAACTGCTGACAGCCTGAGATCTATCTTTGACTTTGAGAGTAAGAATGGTGAGGTGTTACGTTTTTCCAGTATTACTATATGGTCTTGAGGGATGGACACTGAACATCGAAGAGACTGGAATCGTTGGATTAGTGGGTGTACCGCCGAATGTTAAAGATCTCCTGGACGGACCTCATTACGAACGAATAAGTTCTGGAAAGAATGGATAAGGAAATGAAAATTATTTTCACAATTAAGGGATGAAAACTAGAGTTTCTTGGGCATGTTATGCGTAATTCAAAATATAAAATTCTGCAGCTCATCATGCAGGGGAAGATCGTGGGGCGCATAAGCGTCGGTCGACGTAGAATTTCCTGGGTACGTAACCTGCGAGACTGGTTTGCCTCTAACTGCCTCTAAAGTTAGAATAGCCATGATGATCACCAACCTCCAAAGGAGAAGCTGAGATCAAGTAGAAGAAGAAATGAGTTATTAGAAAAAAAAGTTTAAAGAATAACAGTCAGTGAAAGGAGTAAGTGAAACTGAGAAAAGAAGGCTCTAAGAGAGAAAAATAACGAACAAAAACATTTCGAAATTCTTTAAGAAAGCTGATGATAGAGCGATAGTGACTGAAATGAGTCAGTAAAAAAAAGGTTCGAAGGCGAAAAAATGAAAAAAATACAATTGAATGAATAGAAATAACAAATAAAACAATTTGAATTCTTTTTAAATGCAGAATAAATTAATAGTCACTAAAATGAGTTAGTAGAAAAGAAAGAAAAGCAGGAAAAATTAACAAGAAAAAACTGTAAGAAATGCTATAAAAACAATGTGGAGCATGTGGAGTAGATCAATATAAAATAAAATCAGTCAGTAAAAAGGAGAGGAAAGCGATTGGGTTAGAAGAAGAAATAGATCAATAGGGAGGGAAATAAGTCAGTGAGAAGAAGAAAAAGGGGTCCGACGAAGAAAAGTAACAAAAATAACAATTTAAAAAAGAAGGAAAAGGGTTTGAAGGAGAGAAAAAATAACAAATACGACAAATTTAAAAGAGTTGCAAAATAGATTAATAGTGAGTGAAATGGGTAAGTGGAAAAAAAAGAGGATAAAATGCGAAAGAAAATACGTAAGAAATTCTAATAAAAAAATGTAAAGTAAATCAATAGCAAATGATTTGTCTTTTTTTTCCTAAAATTGTCATTGATTGGCCAATATCTAAAATATTTGAATATAGACGTTCTCACAATATCAAACATGCACACGAATAAACATGCAAATAACAATTTTGCAGTTTTTCTCATAAGTCAAAGAACGAAACAATTTTCCTCCTTCTGTCCAGAACCCCCTTTGACCTCCGAGATTTGCAGACTTCCCTTCTCTACCTCGTTTTTGCCACATCTTCCTATGACACTTTGGTAGCCACTTTGGCGATTCGTGACAATTACCATTTCTACAAGTGTTCAGCACATCTTTTACTTCCCTTCCAGTTTTTTTTCAAGTTGAGTAATGTCTGGTTCAATGTGAATTTCTTCTATTGTAGCAAACACTTTCCAAAAAGTTCTTTGCTAAAATTCTGGCACATTAATACACCTGTCACACCAATAATGTCTCTCTAACCTGAACCTTTTCTAACCACCTTCTGGAGCCCTGCTGAAAAAGCTCGTGTAAATTACCTCCCAAGGTTTATAAACTTTCTTCATCGACTTGGTTTTCGCCCACATCCTCATAAATGCGTGACGATAGCCCTTCAAACCTGTTTTCATTTGCTCTTTTGTCTTAAAAGATTTTTTGGTTTCTCTGGCACTTTGTTAGCCTCCCTGGCAATTTGTGACAATTTGGATTTCTGCAAATGTTCAGCAAATTTTCTACGAAGTATCTGGATTATTCTTTAATAAGGTAACCAAAGAGCTTTGCATTGCAGCTTCTTTTCCACTTAAGTAACGTCTGGTCCAATGTAAGGTACTTCTTTAAGAGCAAACGCTTTGCAAAATTTCTTGAATAAATATGTGAAACCTTTAATAATTTCTCTTTCCTCTCTGTTCGACAGAACATCCCATCTTGGGTGGCACTCTTGCAAATTAATTTTGAGTTCACATTGAGCTTCCTCTTTAGTAGCAAATGCTTTGGAAGCTTTCTCCATTAAATCTCCGAATTATCTCATAATCTATCTCTTCTTTATTAAACAGAGCAGACCTGCGTTAAAATTCTTTCAAAGTGTCTTAAAGTCGTGGTAACTCCATTCTTCTACCTCATTTTGGCCCACAACCTCACAAATACGTAACGATAGCTCTTCAAACATTTTTTTCTATTAACTCCTTAATCTTGAACCATTCAGCTATTTTTGTAAGTTCGTCTTTTTTAGCTTCTGACAATTCGGATATCTTCAGGTGTTCAGCAATTATTTTACAAAAATAATTTAGAATATTCTTTGATGTGGTAACCACCGAGCCTTCCTTAGATTCCAGCTTGTCTTCCACTCATTAGCCAACGTATTTCCTGGATTCCTTTTTTTGTATTGAACAGTCCTTGGAGTGAAGAACTAAGGAAGGTATGCACTTGAAACTAGTGTTTTGAATACTGCTTCCTACTGTTACCTATAATTCTCACAAAAATACGAAATTGTTCACCAATTCCTCTAAACCGTAGTTTTTTTAAGAAACAGTCATTTCCTCCGAAACAGCATTATGTTTTACTTTTTCTACAGTTTTTTATTGGACTCATAAAAAGAGGTATTTAGCCGCTACTATTTGGGCAGGAGACTGGAATTTGTCTAGTATGTATCAGTCTTTATATTTCTCGAATAAGAGGTGATGTTGCTGGATTTTATATCAAGGTGCAGTAATATTTCAATCGAGTGGGCATCACAAAAAAGTAGTTAAATCAAAAAAAGTTGACGGAAGCAAAAACAAGCATCCTGACATACCCATAGATAACTCTTTTGGACAGTCAAACTAACCCATAAGACCAACTACTTTGCTTTTTAAAAAAAAAATTACAAAAAATCCATAGCCACCAGAAAAATCAACTAGAAACTATTTAACTGTATAGTCTCGCTGCGATAATGTTCTACACCTTATAGGGAAACACTTCGGTCTAAAGCACTTGGTCCAAAGACCATAAACGTTTTAACAAATAAAAAGCAAAGTCACCCATTGAACGAAAAAAGTAACCTGATATATGAAGTTTTTCAGTCAAAACCGTCATGGGGCATATTTCGGTCAAACAAGTCAATACTTAAAAAAAAACGAAATACAACAAAATAACTCGAGTGCTCTAAGGATCAAGATCAACAGCATCAACACAGGTTCACATAAAAAAAATGAAAATAGAAAATAAGTAGAGAGCACAAAAGATATATAAACACAAAAATGACACATAAAGAGTTCTAGTTCTAAACCGTTGGTGTTTAGAGCTAGAATTAAATATTTGGTTACTAAATATTCGTGCTCTAATACACAATCTGGCAACAGGGTAAGAAGGGGGCATCTTGTGTGATTTTCAAATTTATCGAGAAATTATGTAAAGCCCATCTCTAAATCCATCCTTGACTTTTAGCGCACTTCTCTAGTCAACACCAAATTTCTTATATATCTCGTTTTTTTTTTGTTAACATGAAGTCAATATTAGGTAGGAGCATAATAACTCCAGAGAGGACTGTTCTATATTATCACAATGAACTGCTCTTGCATTTCCATTTTTACTTGTGGCATTATTTTGTATCAATGGAACGTGTATGAAATTAGAATTTTGAGACTATCAAAAAATTAGGCAACTCGAACTCATCTCTAACATCCCTTCTGAAATGTTTTGGCTCATCTCTAGTTTATTTTAAATTTTTTATAAATTTCTTTGTAGTCCTTTTCTTGACATTCACTATCCAATTGGTAGGTAATAACTTCAGATAGGATATTCATGTTATCACAATCAAAATTAAGTGTATCTTCTCGTTTTTTACCTGTGTGGCGTTCGAATTGTATAATAATCGAAAAGTTATTAGAAATGAGCCCATCTCTATCACCTCGCGCCCATCTCTAGTTATTCTTCTTTTATTTGCAGGGTTGTAATAGAATATTTCGGGTAAGTAATTTAAATTTTTTTAATTGTTTTGTGGTATAAGCCCACCTCTATTATCCTTCTCAATTGACCCCCTTTCACATGACTCTATAATTATCAAATAATTATATATTTTATGCTGCTGCGAGCTCCATCGTTATTACTTCGCACCCATCTCTAGCTCATTCTAAATTTTGTTTGCATTTCATCAGGTGGGAGTTTAATAACTTCAGATAAGACTGTTCAATTATATTCTTTCAGTTACAGTTTTCGTTTTTAAATTTTCAGGTCTCAAATTATTTTGTTTCGCTAGAAAAGTATGAAACAGGAATTGCAATATTATTCAAACATTTTGTGACATGGGCCCATCTCTAACATCCCATCTTGACTTTTTTGCCCGTCTCAGTCAGCCCGACATCACAACCAGCAAGAGTGATGGAGAAATTGTGATACCTGCTGCTTCGTAAAATTACCTCAAAGAAAGACTAGGGGACAAATGAAGCAATACAATGTGGGCGCCCCATTTGAAAGAATTGCTATCAACGTGGCAGGTCCTTTTCCAGAAACAAATACATCTTAGTTGCCATGAATTATTTCAGTACATGGCCTGAAGCTTATGCACTACCAAATCAGGAAACTAACACCGTAGCAAGGGTCTTGGTTGACGAATTCTTCAGTAGATTCGGGGTACCATTTCATTCGGACCAGGGACGGAATTTTGAATCGCAACTTTTCAAGATCATGGAACTTCTGGGAAATCGCAAAACAAGGACAACTCCGCTCCATACACCTCTCCAAAATGGTAGCGGACTACCAGAAAGATTGGGATAAATTTCTGCCTCTTCTAGTGAAGGCTTACAGAGGTGCAGTGCATAACACGACAGGACATACTCCTGCCAAGGTTATATTTGGTAAAGAACTTCGTCTTGCGGTAGATTTGGTGTACGGATCACCAGAAGAACCGGTGCAAAATGTCCTGAACTATGCTGATAAATTTCGAGAAAGATTAAAGGAAATCCACCGAAACTTGAAAACAAAGATAAAAATTGCTAGCGATCGGATATGACCTAAGGGCTAATGCTGCAGGATTTAAAGCAGGTGACTTGGTGTGGCTGTATAATACACAAAGGAAAAAACTAAAGTCTCCTAAGTTGTCTCCAAGTTGCAGGGTCCATATACAGTCATCAAACGTGGTATACAGGATCCAACGTACCCCTAGAGCAAAGATGAAAGTGGTTCAGCTTGAACGGTTAAAGACTTATAGTCGTGGAGATTTCTCTGATCGGAATCAGAACTAAGATTGGGGAAATGTTACGCCTGACCGTCTGTCCACAGAGATTCGGGCAGCAGCAGCAACGCCGAGCACCGAGCGCAACTTCGGGAACCCATCTAGACTAAACGAGAACCGGGAACAGTCGCCTCCGTTCTCGAAAGTGCGAGAGTGTGTTCAGGCCGGGTATATAAACCAGCGAGCCGCGGAAATGGGATCGAATAGATAGTGCAGTGTATATTAGTAAGGAGTAATTGTATTTTAATCGCGTTTTAATAGTTAAAAATAAATAAAAGTATGTACCTAATTAATTGACGATAAATTGTTGAAACCCGTAATCCGTAACAGCATTCTCATTTTTAGTTGTTGTATTATTCAAAGTCAATAAAATATGAGTGACATTCCAATTGTAACAATATCAAAAAATTATGTGATTTGTGCCCATCTTTGGTTATTTTTAAATTCCACAGTTTTTGGAAAACAGCTCTAGAGGGCTCTGAAAGTATTCCTATCCTTAGATCTCTCAATAATGTAAGGATGGAAATACTCTGAGAGCGGTCTAGAGCGGCCTCTAGAAAACGCTGTGAGTGTGATTTTTTTTTGTTAACATGACGTCATTGGTAGGTGGAAGTATATGACAACTACAGATGGTATTCTTCATGACATTACAATCAAAATTATTTCCAATATTCTGCCAACGCAGACTTTTGGGTGGGATTAATAGTAATAGAGGAGCAATCGCTCCTTTCTCGCTCTTGTATCTTAGTTTTAAGGTATGTTTCAGTTTCTCCAATGTAAGCTCTGGTACATGACTCCTAAGATCTAGTATATAAATAAGAATGTATGAAATTTATGCATTAATTTTGAAAACAGTGCTAATAAAACTGAATGGCATTGTGATATTTCGGCGACAACCTTCTACAGTTGCAATAAAAAATTCAACCTAGTGCTAACTAATGAACAACCGTTATTTAAAATGTATTATTTTAATTTATTCCAACAAGACTAATCCCACGCCGGAACCATATCCTTCAAACCGGAATAAATATTTCAAAACAAAAAACATGAATATTTTAAATAATGAATTAAGCACGGCAAAGAGGACCGGGGCTCATGTTTTTCCTTAATTCGAAAGGGCCCAGCATATAAATGAACACAGAGTTCGTGTCTCGAAATTTAAGGCGTTATCATTATTCAGATATTCCGGTGTTCTTTGAACTCGCTAATTGTGGATGGAAGGTGGAAAGGAAAAAAATCGGGCCTGTCGAATATGCCAAGAGCGGATTTAAAATTCTATTTTGCCGGTGCAGCCCTCCAGAGTACACTCCATCTGAACTTTTCTTTTATGACTGCGCTGCATATAATTATTTTTAGACGCTAAATAAACTAGAGTTGGCTCATAAAAAAACTCGACATAATTCCCAGGATAATAACTTTTACCCGGGAGAACTCGTTGGTAATTAATTTCCACAAAAAGAACTCCATAAATATGCGGAGTAACTTATTATTTCCGCAGAAGTTGTTTCGAAGCGGAAGCGGTCGGCGTTCGGCCGTTACTTTAGTTATTTTCACGGATCTGAGTTCAAAGCATTTTTTAAAAAAAACCTCTAATTTGGTTAGCTAAACTCGATTAAAACTCATTTTAACTACACCAAAAAAAAAGGTTAATAAACGACCCTTTTGCTGAGCGTTATTGATACTCTTAACCTTAATCACTCTAAAATATCGCTCGCTCAGCTTCGCGATATCGATGAAGCTGTCAGTGGCCTATTCCCTGTTGAAACCGTGCAGCCTGCAGTAAACTTGTTGCTCTATCCTCGCCGTTCTTAAGTCTCCCTCCTAAACACCAGCCGTGTGTCAAGGGCTTTATTTAGGGGAGACAAACAGGTGATTGAGGAAGGCAAAAGACACATGTGTGCCAGTAGGACTCACCGATATGTTACACCTGACGCGTAATACTCACGCACAACTGTCACCCACTAGAGACCCGCGCACAACGTCCAAGGTACCACCGCGATCCGCACAAACGTTTGCAAGATGAAAAAACCGGCGCAACCAGCTGCTATCGGCACCTTCCCCGTAGCTGAGCTTCAGCTGCTAGTTGCAAGGCAGCCAGTTGCTAGACGCAGCCCGTTCGGCAGCCGAAAGTCCACTGCGGCCCGTGCGGCGCGCGCCTCGTCCTGTCCTGGCGGTGGGCCCCAGGAATAGGGGACGGCGGGGGCTGCGGCGGACGCGAGCCGGAAAAGGGGGACTAAAAACTCCCGATTAAACATGCTCGCCTTTTTTGCGGCCCCGTTAATTTTGAATATTAATCTGCCAAGTGTTTTGCTTTATTGGCACTTGCCGAATTCGGGGAGAGTTTCGGTCTTAATAATTTAGGGATCGAGGGTTTAATGGGCTATAAGTAACCGTGCCGGCGACGGCGGTCTTTCTTCGCTCAACGGGACGCAAAGCGCATATAAGAGATGCTAAATTCGACTATTCAAGCACTTTCTCTCTTGGGACTCTAATATTATTAGCGAAGTATTCGAACTGCTTTAGCAAACTGCACTGAACGGAATATCCAAACAAGTTAATGTTACCTTATAGAGTACATTGTTTTAATTTCTAGAGCCACACTTCTGCACATTCAAGCCCTGTCGGCATTCATTAATGGAACTTAATCCTCTTACTGAATTCTCCCTTTTAAGCTCCCGTCGATCTTATTTCCCAACACCCAGGTAATCAGTTTGTGAAATACGTCTTATTTTGGTCCAATTTAGACATTTTGATCAATTGACTCAAAAATAACCTCTCAAAGACGTCAAGAATATGGCGTTCCAAAGACGTCAATAACGGGACGTCCTATTGAAGTCAGCTTTGGTCCGCAAAGGCGGTGCTAAAAGTATTCTTCATGAATACTTTTAGCACTTCATTTTAGCAAGAACTTCATATTGTTAACGAGTTTATTCAGTTTATCATGACATAATTCTGCACTTTCGAATAGGGGTGCGTGTGAAAATCGGTTTTTAAGCCTTATCGGCATTTCAATGTTACCGAGTTCTCTCCCTGATATTCTCTAACACCTTAAGCTCCCGTCGATCTTCTTTATTCCCAATACCCAAGTAACCACTGTGACGTACAGGTCGTCGAAAGAACGTCTTATTTTGGTCCAAATTAGTCAGTTTGGCCAATTGCCTAAAAAAAAGACGTCCTAAAGACGTCGGCCTCCATTTTGTTAACAAGTTTATTCAGTTTATCGTCACATAAGGGTGCGTGTGAAAATCCCAATCTGTTTCTAAGTCCAAAATGTTTCTAAGTTCTCCCGCTAACATTCTCTACCCAAGTAACCAGTTTGACGCATAGGTTGTCGAAAGAAGGTCTTAATTTTGTCCATTTCAGTCATTTAATCATTATCTTAACGACGTCAAGAATATTGCGTCCCAAAATCGTCAATAACGTGTCGTCCCACTGAAGTCATCTTTGTTGATTAACAAAACATTTGGCTGAAACATTAATGTCGCTTTATTGAAAACTCTATTTTAATTTCCAAAAGCTTAGGGCTCTACCCTTCTGCATAGAGGTGAGTGTAAAGATCGGCTTTCAAGACTGTCAGCATTCCAATACTTCCAAAATGTTACCGATATCTCCAGGTGATATTCTCTAACATGCTCTGAACCAGTTTGACATATAGGTCGTCGAAAGAACGTCTTATTTTGATCAAATTTAGTTATTTTGGTCAATTGACTAAAAAAAGACGTCTTAAAGACCAATAAGTAGCCAGTAAGCGGCGCTAGGGAGGCACAAGGTCGGTAGTTTATTCAGTTTATCGTGAAAAAAAAAGCTGAAACCCTGGTAATACATTTCGTCTCTAATACGTCTCTTGGACGACAGCACATGGTCCAAAAGACGTCATTTAGTTGGAAGTCTTAATGACGAAAGTAAGACACATCCAAAAGAAGTCATATTTAAGACGTCCGCAGGCCTTCAGATAAATCTGGACGTTTATTTACTTAATTCTGCTGTCATAAAGACGTCAGTTTTACCAAAAAAGCGTCCCAAAGTAGCAGTTATTTCTAAAAAAGTGTCCCACAGCACAATCATTTATTTACCGCGTGACTTTAGATAACCTAAACTAACTTGAATAGGATTCATAATAACGCCAGATTTGTGGAACAAAAATGACGTCGATGGGACTTTTGGACGACATATCTATGACGTCTTTAAGACGTTTTGTGTACAATATGAAAAAATTGGAACAAAACAAGACGACTTTTCGACGACCTATACGTCAGAGGTTACCTGGGAAGGCAGCAAAAGCGGGGCTAAAAGTGACCAGCCGGGTCTACATTATGTTAACAAGCTATTCGTGTTGTCAGTCGTTCATGTATATAAGGTACGCTATAAAGAATGTCTTATTTCCATCCAATTTAGGCATTTTGGTAAATTGACTAAAAAAGGCGTCTTAAGAACCTCAAAGATATGAGGTCCCAAAGTCGTCATTAACCTGACGTCCTATTGAAGTCAGTTTTGGTCCGCAGATACGGTTCTAAAAGTGTCCAGTAGGTGGCGCTAGGAGGTGAGGCACGGCCGGCCGGGCCTCCATGTTGTTATGGAGTTTACTCAGTTTATCGTGACGTCAGTCGTTAATGTGTAGTTACGCGATAAAGAAGTTAGTGTGATTTAAGTACAAAAAAATCTCAATTTAGAAAAATGGTATGGCGTAGTGCACAGTGAAACATGTTTTGTGTCTGTTTACCATTTGAGTACCCTTTTAACAAAATGGAGTTCGATGGGGATAGGCAAAAAAGAGAGAAAGTCTTATTTTGGTCCAATTTAGTCATTTTGAAGTCATCATATTGAAGTCAGTTTTTGTCCGCAGATGCAGTGCTAAAAGTGGTCAATAGACGGCGCTACGGGGTGACACACGGCCCGCCGGGTCTCCATTTTGTTAACGGGTTTTGGTTACTTTGTCGTGATGTAAGTCGTTGTGTAGTTACGTAATAAAGAATTTGTGATTTTAATGAAAAATAAACTCTATTAGAAAAATGGTAAGATCTAGCGAAGTGAAAAATGTTTTTTGTGTGTTTACCCTTTCAGTGTCCAAAAAAGAAAAAACGTCTTATTTCGGTCCAATTTAGACGTTTCGGTCAATTGATATGACGTCCCAAAGTCGTCAGTAACGTGACGGCCTATTGAGGTCAGCTTTGGTCCGCAGATGCGGTACTAAAGTGGTCACTGGGCGGCCCAGCATAGACGAGATATAAATTTATTGTGATTTAAGTGAAAGAAAAAAACAACGTCATTTGAGTGAGTGAAACCTTTGTCACTAGACGTTCAAGTGGCCACCTAAATGAGGTTTCTTAGACGAAGTGTTGTCGTGTAAAAGTCCTAAAGACGAAATGCGTTCCCTGGATAGCGCACCCTGCACCTAAACCATATTTTCTACTTCTCTACAACCAAGTTCTACAATTACCTAAGAAGGACGAAATTTGTCACCTGGCACACACGGCTGGCCAAGATATTGACCAACATCGTCAGATGGAAACGCTACAGCTGAGTAAACAAACCGCATTCCCTGTCAGGTCAAGAAACCGTTTTTCAGTGTGTTATTTCAACTCATCGGTGTGATACACCCATCGACCTTCAAACTAGATACTTGAAAACATGATACGTGCACTTACCTGTGATACGAAAGATTTCTGTCCCACTTTTACAACTAGAAGTATTACATGTGCCACAATATCTCACCATAACGATAAAATCTTTAATAAAACACCAAAAAATCGCACAAAACGTTCGCAACTACTGTCTCAAATTCAAACACAAAGGAAACACGTTTTGAGGTTTTTTTGTGGTTGACATCAGTTCAAGGAGGTTGACACGCACATTGAATTGCCAGCACTGTTGTCAATTCGTCAATTAAGAAGATTTTCTGCCTATGTTTGGATCGTGCTGTACGGCTACATTTGGCTACACAACATACAAACCATATGGGTTGTGTAGTTATACCCTGAGAGCGGGCAACATCGCACCGAACCTTTAGAAATGATGCCAGACAAAATTTTGTAAATAAAGAACTCTAGTTAATTCGTCCTCTGTGGGTACACCTCAAACCTGAGAGACAATGGGGTTAAATATAGCATTTGGCTCAGATTCCTACCAGGATAGTAGTGTGTATAATGAACGTGGCGCCATCTAACGGTGGCTGATGCTTTCGTAAAAGACATGTGCACATACTCTTGCATGCCCTTTGAGGAGGCAACGGCTATCCTTAAATGCGTGTACTGTACAGACCAGCAATTCTATTAAAAACCTAAGCCGAACATTATATGGAACCTCATTATCTGTCAGGTTCGAGGTATACTAAACTGATGAAATGACAGCGAAACCGGTCTATGGTATCTTTGGTTGACAGAGAGTGTAGTTTGGTTACCCTGCTGTAGCGCCGTCACATGGTGTAGGTAGAAATATGAGTCATCAGTCTGGGTGCTTTATGGAAGCGACTGCTATCGTTAGATGGCGCCACGTACGTCAACACACGGCTATCCCAGCAAGAACTTGAGTCAGACGCTTTATTCGTTTATGGCTTTATTTCTTTCTCTATTGCCTTTTACTTCTTGTTTCTTAGTATTTTGTAATGCAATTCGATCGCTCAATCGTCATTTTTTTCTAATTATGAGGACTTTTTTTACCATATCTTTTATTTGTCATCTTTCAGTTTCTTTTCCATTCCTTTATTAGCACCTTAAGACACTCTTAAGGATTAGAAGTAAAAATGACGGCAATGTAAAAGCACACAGTGACGTTGAAATCACATAAATTGTGACGTCCCAGTGACGTCCAAGTTGCGGTCCTACGTTACAGCTCAATGACGTAAACAATAGTGGATGTAATGAACATTTTACTATTGTTTTTTATTTTCGTTTCAATTTAAGTTTTCTCTTATTTACTGTCACTAGATTTTGGTTTTTCTCAGAAGCGCAATGACGGCAATGTAACGGCAGAAGCAAGTAACGGTGGACGTTGAAATCACCTAAAATATGACGTCCCAGTGACGTTAAAAAGGACGGTCCTACGTTACAGGTCAGTGACGTAAAACTGAGTAAATGAGAGCTGATATGATGGCCATTTTACTATTTTGTTTTTTTTTCTTTTCAAAGTTTTATCTTATTTACCGTCACTAAATTACTGTTTTTTTTTTCAGCAGCCTAATGACGTAATAATGACGGCAATTTAACGGCAGAAGCAAGTAACAGTAGACGTTGAAATTGCCTAAAATGTAACTTACGTTGTAACTCACAGCTCAGTGACTTCACCTTAGTGACGTAAAACTGAGTAAACAAGAGGGAATGTTGATAGCCATTTAACTATTTTCGGTCATTAATTTTGTTTTTTTTTCCAGTAGCATGATGACGTAATATGACCTTGCATTCTTCGAAATGATGGTCCTACGTTACAGCTCAGTGACGTCACCTTATTGCCGTAAAACTGAGTAAAGAAGACTGGATGTGTTGGCCATTTTACAATTTTCTGTTGACGTTGAAATCACATAAAATGTGACGGCAAAATGAAGGCTCTACGTTACAGCTTAGTGACGTCACTTTGGTGACGTAAAATTGAGTAAACGAGAGTGGATGTGATGTCCATCATCTGTTATTTTCTTCGCAATCTAAGTTTTGTCTTATTTGCTGTCACTGAATTTCGTTTTTTTCCAGTAGCACAACGACGTAAAAACGACGGTAATGTTACGGCAGATGTGTGGAATGTCACCGGAACAAAGAATAGAAAAATATGTATTTTGCTGGTGCTTATTCAGAGAGTTATTTGACTTTATTTATTCAAAATCGCTTTCTCAGTTTTTGTCTATTAGAACCTCAGACTAAATATAATAAATAGACTCATTTCAATCATAAAATGCTTGTGTAAACACGATCAGTTATGATACATAAACATCAATGAGTGTTATAAAGAAAGATAGATTAGTGATAGCTCTAAGGCAACACCGCATCATTCGCAGGTTTACATGTTTACTTACGTATGATTACTTATGTATGATAATTTGGGGTTCATATAATCAAGTTTTTACACATTTGGCATTGTCGAATCATTATAATACCTTGGAACAACCACACAAATCACTACACTATGAATAAAGTTCAATAAACGGTCTAAATTTAATAAAAAAAACGCAGGTAAATATTCTGATAACGCCGCTGCAACGCTGTACCGAATTGCGGCAGTGTGATTTATCGCATTGAACTTGTACTAGAACTATATCTCTCTCTGTCACACAAGAGTATCAGCTGTAGTTGAAGCAACACAGATAGCGAGGACGATCTTCACGGATTAGCTTGTAATGCTTAATCACTCACCATTTCATTCTACCACCTGCTTGTGACGTATTTACGATTTTCGTAAAATTGGAATTCGGGGTTTCCAGATTGAGCAAAATTAAGATTGGCCAGCGTACGATTGGTTTGGCAATGTTTGGCCAGCCTCAATAGTAAATAATTCGGTCTATTTATTATATTTAGTCTGAGATTAGAACCCATGTAAGGAAAATCTCCATGGCAACGCTAGTTATATGAATGTAAATTAATAATACGACTAAGAAAAAACTGGATAAAGCCGCCCTTAGTTGGGGCAGCTTGTATCCAAAGATGAACTAATCACTGTATTTCCTGCAGTTTACTAAATAATTGAAAACAAATGGTAGTAAAGTAAACCACGAGAATCAAGATTGTATTGATTTATTGACAGTTTTTTTTTTATTTACACGGATATAGAAATGTATTATCGTGATGTCGCTACAAAAGTTAATAAGGCCTCTATGGCTTGGACACTCACTTTTAATCTTGCGGCAAACTATAAATGAAAATTACTGGACATATAAGAAACGTTCAATAATTGACATCATTAGTTACTCCAATTATTGACAGAACAATTTGAGTCCCTAATGATTTTCTATAAAAAATTCCCGCCCAGCCTAATGACTCGGATTTATTAAACTCCTGATACAATATGGAAAATGGTACATTATCATATAGGTATTACCGATGATGCAATTGAATGATTGCACACCCTTTTTGCCGTCTTTTTACTTCCTTGTCAGGCTTAACTAGTGCTGTTAAGCAAAGTTAGGTGAATGTTGTAGAGATCGAATTTATTGCGATTCGTTGGAGTAGTTAACAAAATAGTCGTAAAAAAAAAAACAGAATTGCGTAACACCCTCCAGGAAATCTTGTTTACTAAAGTGCTCGACGTACTACCCTCAACAACAAAAAGGGGGATATTTTTGAGACCGACTAAAAGAGGTTTTTAATGGTTTAAAAGCTGATGCTTCTGGTGTTGTACGAAGCACAATTTGAACGAACAATTTTTTTTTTATATACAGGTGATTAAAAAAAGCCAATGCAAGACGGCCAAAGTTTGTTTACAGCTTTGATAGCTATGCAACTTCGAATATTGTTTAATTATTTTACTTACTAGTGATATCTCTAAGACGTTTTGGGCATTTCTCTCTTATCTGATTTTGTTTAAGAAAATATATAGGGTGGCATGTTTGTCGAGTTTAAGCATGAGGGTTTCGGTTATTGGAAGAGGTACGAAAAAGGTAAAACTTTGGCAAAGTTGCGCAATTAGATGTCTATAAAAATGACGCATTCAAATTTCGAAAATTCCGACTGGTTTCGGAAATACTCGAAAAAAAAATGAAAAATTTGAAATAGCGTTTTTGTTTTTTCTGGTATTAATTTAAAAAGATAGGTAAAAACTTCTTCATAACCACTTTTTGCTCTCTTCAACGGGATATTTTCAAATCTAAAATCCGACATTTCGTCTTCATTCAACCATCATCAAATTATTTTTTTTTTAAATATGATCCTGTTTTTTTAAAACGGTTTCAGAATTTTCTTGCAATCCGCCTTCGGTGATATGCGACATTAATATTTCTATTAACTTTTAGAATAGATTTTGTGATGCGATTGTTAAAATTTGTTGATGCAATGCAATTCTTACTGAGGTGTAAATGCAGCTAATTTTAACTGCTTTGGTGCCTCAATTTAGGCAACACTTTATACACGTCCGTATTATTCACTTTGATGAGTACATTTGTTCAAGAGAAAGTCTGTCTAGTGGTAAAGCTCATGGAGATACCAAAATTGAAAAGATGTTTTCTGTGCAAATTCAGGTTTAATTTTTCGTGAATAAAAAAAATATTGTATGTAGACAAGGACAATATACCCCTAGAAAAAGTAACTGAAACTTTATATGCTTTAATCCGTACACCAGATACAGAATTGCAAGTAGATTCAGAATCAAATATAAAAAATCTAAAAACAATTAAAAAAAAATGTTGATGATGGTTGGATGAAAACGAAACGTCAAATTTTAAGTTTGAAAATACTAATTTGAAGAAAGCAAAAAGTGGCTATGAAGAAGTGTCAATTATTTTTAAATTAAGACTTAAAAAATTCAAGATTTTTTCAAATTTCCGAAACCAGTCGAAATTTGAAAGCGTCATTCTTATAAACTTCAAATTGCACAACATGTGCCCTTCTTCGTCTATCCCCAAATAACCGATATCCCTGTAGTTAAATTCAAAAAACGGTCGCGATGTATAGTTCATTAACAAATAACAATTTCATTACAACTGATGAACAATTAGAAACCATTTACCTTAGGACCGTTTTAAAAAATATGTGAGGGTCTCAATATTATACTCAGACTTCAATTTCGCCATCTTAATGACTGTAGATTTTTTTTTTACTTAGATTACCTTTCTTTATTAGATAAAACCTTCGCCACAAAATGCTCTTAATATCACAAAAAGAACAATTTTTTCAGATCATTTTTTGTTGCCGATAGTATGTTGAGCACTTTATTTTAAAAAGTAAACAAGCAAACTCGCCGACTAATGATGCATTAGTATATTTGCAAAATATATTTAATGGCACCATCAGATTCCTTACTTAGCAAATTCCTACCGAGGTGGCTAAAGCCCAACGTCAATAGAAATATTGTATAAAAACCTTAGGGCTAACAAAATGCTATAAATATATTAAATTATTATAAATTTCTAATTTTGCTATAACGACACCAAAACGAAAAACAGGCACTTTGGTCCGAACTTTTAGCGTCCAACGAACTTCTAAACGGAACATTTTAAAATACCACTTTTTACAATATCCACTACTACACCTACGCGAAACAAAAAACGCAAAAGTCTTAATAAATATAATAATTAAATAATAATATATTATGCGATAAAATGATTTTTCTTTCTTGTATAATGCGAAATGGTCTTGGAGGTGAGTAATCGAGTTTCTAACAATGTTGCCACGCGTTTTGAGCACATTAAGCGTTATTATGTAAAGAACCAAAACATGTAACTTAATATTAATATAATACAATTTCTTTTTAATCAATAATAACAGGTAAATATAGAATGAAACCTCAAACTTTAAAATAATAACAAAAATGATCGCATTTGCATGGCAAACTTTACAGGTACAACTAAATAGCAGAGAGGATAAATCAGTAGATTGTGGATTAAAAAACAATTTTAACAGTAGAAATAACCTATACAAGAATGGTTTTCCTCCCAGATAGAGTTTTCTCAACAATAAATTTAGATTCATAAATGATGCTTAAACCTTAAACATCACAGGACGTTTTCATGCTCAATCAAGCACCGTTTATAAATTCTGTCTTAAGCTCGAAAATATTTCATAAAAACCGTTGTAGGGAACCATAATAACATACACAAACTGGCATTTTAAGGAGTTGGTGCGTCATAAATAGTGTATCTTGGCTGAGTTCAAATATAAATTAATATCTTTTCGGTCCGTTCGGTGCGGCTATAACCGGAAAACACTGCTACAATTCTGGACGATTTGATTTTTATTGAAACCATCTTCGGAACATGAAAGCATAGCTGTAATATGATCGGTTCTTTTCCAAATTTAATTGTTATTATTGTTTTCTAATGCCCTGAGTATAACGCAAATAAAGGTGGAAAGATCTATACTAAAGACAGTGTGTTCGTGTTATTCCCTCAGACCGTAACTCACAAGCTAAACTAGTCAACAAAAGTTGGATGAAGGCAATTTTTAGTGTCACGTTCTTTTTTCAGAGTTAATTTTTTATTGATTCAGAGTGTGCAAAATTATGGAAAAATTGCAAAATTTTTCGATGGCCTGTTTATTAGCACAGTTAAGTAAGCTAAAAAGCCTATCGCAGCATCATAACTTAATATCTCAGGTATTTCTGACGTTTTCTGAAACAGTTTTATGTAAACAACTTCCCTAAATGAGCTAAGGTACGATTCGAAACAAAATCGGACACCCTGTACGTGTGAAAGATCCTATTAAAAACGGCATTTCAGCAAAACTCCATCGGGAGAGAGGGTCCCGGAAAAAGTCCCGATCTTTGTTGCACTGCGCCAGGGTTGCTTACGCAAACTTAAAACGTTCTGTAGTCTCTCGAAACAATTGTTTTAAAACCTAAGTGCCTAAACTAACGAGGTCATAATCGAATAGGTCAGCGAGGCCCTCGGAGGTGTCCAGGCTGAAGTTGTACTCGGGTTGCAGGAGAGGTTCCAGCGGAACGAACGGTTCGGCACCGAAATACGGGTCCATACCTAAAGTGAATTGATGAGTTTTTGTATTTGATGTGGCTTAGAATGAAAGCGAAAGCATTAGGTAGATAAAACATAAATGTTATAGCAAGGTGAAAGAAATGAATGTTTTTTTTTGATAAATCGGTTTTGTTATATACACGATAATCAGCGCCCAAGATTTGTCTGAGGCGTGTCAAGGACTGTGAACCAAAAAGCGCCGCATGGACTCCCCAGTGAAGACCAAATGTGGGCATATCAAGAAAGAAAGTTAAAAAATAATAAAACTAACAAATTAACATAAAATAGCAAATACGGAGCAAAAACCACACGAGACAGGCACCATACTTTTAAAAAATTCTAAAAATTTTGGCCAAGGAGGATTTTTTTCATTTTATTTTAATTGTTATAAACGCCCCTTTTTCCTTTAAATTTCCTCTATGATATAAAATTGTTTTGTGTACACTCCTTGGCACCTAGTTTTGACGAATTTTGAGCCTTGACAAATTAAACTAGACTGATTAATGCTGTTCGACCTCTCTCAAACTGAAATAAACTGCGAACGAAAAAGATCGATACAGCAAAATTTTTCATAATTTTTGAAAGTCTGTATCGCCGAAATGCGTAATGAAGAATTTATAAAGGTACTGTAAAAAAACCTAATTTTTTTGAATAAAATTAAGTATGTTGGAGTGTCCTAAATGATACAGTATGACGTAAAGAGATTTTGAAAGGTTTTTATTCTAGAATCAGGGTGGGAGGTTAATCTTTAATAAATGTCGTTAAAGAATATACAGGGTAAAGAAAAAACCACTGCAAAATGGTTGCACTTCAACCAGTGACTTTGTACTACTATACTCAAGTATGGCTATACGTCGCCGAAATACAAGCTGTTTCCAAGACCTCCAACATTCTTTTTTTCTGATCATCTCTTTCTACATTACGGTATCTGCATTAAGTTTATCTCTCTTGTGGGCCCGCTTTATTGTCAAAACAACGATCCAAGCACCGACGTATGCATGACGATTCCTGATTTTCTGACTTTTCTTTGAGCTTTTTTTTGCGAGAAAACAGTTTTAACCGGTAACAATGACATTCCCCCCACTACAGATTTTATGTCAGTCAGAACGAGTTTTTAGAGAATTTAGAAGTCAAAATTTTTAGCAAAGTGGTTTCGTTGTTTTTTTTTATCGAAAATTTATTTTTTTGTGATAATTTGAAACTATTATATTACACTACATATTTCTTTTGCCTTTGTGGGAAACAAGTGCTTTTCTATTACATTTCTACCTTCAAAACGCCAGTTACCGCTTGTAACTCTGCTCGCCACTACCGTAAGAGGATTTGATACCGTTTACTAAAGATATGACGTCAATGATGTCTTCACGTAAGATTCCCCTACTACCGTTTAATTCGCAAAAACGTTTGTGCTAAATGATTTAAGTTACCATTTGATAAACGGTAATCGGCAAAAAAAAGCTTTTTTTTATAATAAATAGCATTTTCGGGAGACCGCTCAGAGAGTATTGCTATCTTTAGATTTAACTATCATCAATGTAGGAATAACCTACCAAAGGGTGGGAATAGTCTTAGCTTAGAGCAATTTAACTTCGTATGTCACCGTTCGTGTCACTAATTGTGCCGGTTCCACGACGATGACAAAATATTCGGAGTTTTGTTAGGACGAAAGAGACAGGCCTATATAAATGTTCATTATAAAACTTCATCTAGCAGGCAATGAAATTTCGACAGAAAAGGATGACATAATCAGAATAAATGAACTTTTGTTTATCCATCCTTTTCTTTTGACATTTCACAGCCAACTAGATGAAATTTTATAATGAACAACCCGTATTTAAAACAAGTGGTGTCGCCATGCCTGGGTCTAGAAGTACAAAGTCATTGACTTCAACCCACTGCATTTGATAGAAAGCGATATATTTCTTGTTGACATTAATGGCTTCGTTGGTATCTCGGGACAAAATTGGCGGCATTCGCTTTTTTGACCTACAAAAAAAATTACAGGCTTTTTCAAAAAGTTTGTGTTTTCTCGTAAGATTATCTCGCTACTTGTACGGCGAACATGCCGCTGCCAATTTTAATAAGATAAATTACATCTAAAAAAAAAGAAAATTACAATCTGAAGCGTTTTCCGGAAGTCGTAGTCTCTGGACGCTTCGTCTACAGTTGCGGCCGACATTATCAAAGTCGATGAGGTAATGGGCGAAGTGATCTCTCGTGCTTCCCGACGTTCGCTGATTCGACTGTGGTGAGCTCCGTGGTATTTATTACCACGGCGTCACGCTGCAGTGGAGGGACTGGAGTGGGGGTAGAGGTGACGCAGGGTTTCGGCGCACTTGAAGTATGTCGTAGAACTCACTTTCAGACTGCATTTAGAAACATAACTTCCTCCTTCCTGTTGAAATTGTTGTGGTGCTTAAAGGTCTTAATGGCCTCTCTCGTTAGTCTCGTATAGAAACGCTGCGATTGATATAAGATATCCAAGTTGAAAAGGAGGTCGTGACCTTCGGAGACCATTTAAAAAGCAATGGAGCATATTAACCAGATATTGCCAAGTTGTGTGGCCTCTTTTTTTATTATAATGTTTCTTTGGCCGCATATGCGTACGGCAGCTCTTTGTCTTGGAGAGTCGACAGGTGTGAGTTACAATTGGACTTTGCTATGGGCGCCACTCAATTCTAAACTAATGAGATGAGAAATTCTTAGGAATTGAGAAGCTAAGAATTTGTGTAATTAATACGGTAATCAATAAAAAAGTAGAAGTAATTGACCCTATGCATTTAATAATGTGAGTTGGCTAAATGTTTACAAATTACCAAATAACAAATGAAACTTAGGCACTCTAGGCACTTCTAACACGTCACAATACGTACATCAAATTAGCAGCCTATTGTAGCTAGTGACACCATTCGGTGTAACAGGGATATATACAAGTTAATATGTAGAGTTATACGTAGAGTCTTTGGCCAAAGAATTCTAAATATAGCGACAGGGTAGTAACTACCAGTTTTAATAAATTAATGAAACATTCCGACCAGAAATGACTGTTACAAATGGAGTTAAAAATGTTTATGTTACTAAGTTATCTCGAATCAATATTAATTCATAGGTAAAATACGTCGGTTGCAGAACACGTGATATATCATTGACCGTCTGACGAACAAGTTTATAATAAAGAAAAAGGTAATCTTACGGACTTTTGTTTCTTCCATACTTCTACGATAACCAAAATAGGTGTGTAGTATTCTGGCAATTGACCTGATGGTCACCGGACCGTCGTGAAAGCCTTTCTCCAACTATGACTCAGGACAGATTCATCCTAGAGTATGAGTGAAACTCGGAAGAATTTCACATAGACGTGGAGATAAGTTCTTAGGATCGGATCGGCTCATCAGCTGGATTAACGAGTCTTCAGACCAGGATGGGTGTCATGCACGGGCTCTATTGACTAGAGGAAGCGAAAGAAATCCGTCATGGAAGCAATCCCTTATGGAAGAAATCCGTCATGGAAGCAATCCCTTATGGAAGAAACCCTTTTGACAAAGGCATATGTTGAAGTATAGTTCTAAATCGAAAGTATAGTGGCTGCTTACCTTTTTCTACGGAAGGGCAAAACCAAAAATTGTCCGCCTCATTGGAGGAGACAATGGCGTAAGTGCTTGTCGCCGGTCAAGAACGAAAAGGCGAGAGCACGAGATACGTAGACGCACCGTCGAGGGCCAAAAGTGGAAGGAGATGTTGCCAAGTACAAACGACTATATTTAGAGGAGCAATCGCGTTACCAGCAAAGGTGCGGAACGGCATACATAGGTACCATTAAACCATTCAATAAAACAGAAGACCTGACAACCATGGCATCATAGCGCTGAAGCGATTGAAACAACTTAGAAACATTGTAACCCGATTGAAAATTATAGTTTAAAACAGAGATATAGGGACAAATATGTAAATGAACGCTTTTAGAAAATAAAAACGTTACAGTTGTTCTGCCTAGCCACTACATATTTCAAATGAAAGGAAGATTTCTACGAACAAACTGATGATGTAGCTATGGGCAGTCTCCTTAGTCCAGTAATAGGCAAGTAATTTATGGAAATTTTCGAGGCCAAGGCGTTGGCAACGGCAAATAAGAGGCCAAAGTGCTGGTTCCGATACGTGGACGAAATTTGGTTATTTGGTGCCATGGCAAGAGCGGACTTCATAACTTGCTCTTATATCTCAACTCTATCAACCCAAAAATTCAATTAACTATGGAGATAGAAAGGCCGGAACAAGGAGGCCGAATGGGAAAGTTGCACACACCGTTTATAGAAAACCAACACACACTCACAGATATCTCAACAACGGATAAAATCATCATCCCAGACAGAAAAGGGGAGTCATAAAGACTGTCTGTGAGAGCCAAGAGAATTTGTGCGCGGCTGAATTGGAACGGGAAGTGAAGCATCTGGAAAGAGCCTTTGGTTGGAATGGATACAGCAAGCACGAGTTCGGTAGGGCCCTCCGTCCAAGGAATGTAGAGCGCCAGGAAGAAACAACGGGATAAGATGAAGAAAAGCTCAGATGGACCAGTTCACGAAGACCAGTCCAAAAAGTCATGGACAGGATCGGCAGGCTACTGAAAAAGCACACTGCTACAACTGTCTTTAAACCGACTCGTACAATACAAGAACTTGAGATCGGCCAAAGACGGCATGGATCCCTTATCGGCACCCGGAGTTTACCGAGTTCCATGCAGCTATGGCTCGGTATACATTGACTCCACAAAACGCAGTGTCAACACGAGGATTACGAAACACAAAAGGAGTTGCAGGTTGAAACAAACACAAGAAAGTCAGCAGTAGCAGAACACGCTCTCTCCGAAGGTCACGACATCCTTTTCAACGAGGTAGATATCTTATATCAACCGCAGCGTTTCTATCCGAGACTAATGAGAGAGGCCATTGAGATCTTTAAACGCGACAACAATTTTAAGGAAGGAGGGAATTACGTTTCTAATGCAGACTGGAAGCGAGTCCTACGACATACTTCAACCAAAGAATGGGGATAATACATTGTAATAAGAAGAAACAGTGAGACAGAGAAACTGATTTCTAGAGGGAGATGGATTGGGGCTCCCGTTTAAAGGGATTTTGGGCCAATCATGTATCATGTGTGCAGTGATGCCAGACGTCAGAGTGTTTAGCTAGGGTTGCTAGGATCATCTCAGTCTTCTCTTAAAAAAGTCTCTCTCACTAAAATTTTTTAGACATATAATTTCTAAAACAGTTTAATGGCCTATGAAATTTGCGTCTGACTTGAAAAGTAAATAACTAGCTTTACATACTCTCATTTATGGCTGAGCATGTAATTAATTAAATGAGAAGATGATATTAAAAAATATTTATGTTGAATATCTGTGATCTGACAACATCGCTTCAATTCGTCCATTCCGACAGCGGTGTCTAGGCCTCAGCTGCTCAGCCATCATTGTTTTGTTTTGGTTGTGGCCTGTGGCGTCGTGAGGGCCCCATTAATTTTCTCTTTCGAATAACTTTAAATAAAATCGACAGAATCAATTATTTTAACTTTCCTTATTTTTGTTTGTTTTATACAGTTTTCAATCAGTATGCGGACAGATTTTTATTTTTTCTCTTTCAAGAAATGACTACGCCGAAATACTGGATTAAAAGAACATTTGGCAATAGCGCGGGGTCTCCAGTTTAAAGGGCTGGAGCGTTCAAGGTCATAGAAATCCTTTCTGAAACATCCAAGGGAGTTTCGCCGGCTGTCCTGTCTTATTTGAGTATATATTATCCCTAGTCTTTGCTTCAACTGCGCCGAAACACCGCGCCACTACTACCCCACCCCAGGAACGGGGGAAAAAAAACACGGAGCTCACCACAGTCGAATCAGTCACCGTCGGGAAGCACGGGAGATCACTTCGCGCATCGCCTTTGATAACGTTTGCCGCATCTGTAGACGAAACAACGTCAAGAAGAAATTCCATTGGACCACGGTTTCAGAGCCCGGAAAACACTTTAGATCGTATTTTGACCGGCCGTGAAAGCCTCTACAGTAGTCCACAGTCTTATATGCTTGTATTATTTATTCTGCCCTGACTAGAATGATATATGCTGTTTTATATATTTAAAATTATCTTATAAAATCCGGAAAAATTGGTTGCTAGGAAAAATCGAAAAATTTGAGAAAAATTCCAAAAATGGTAAATACGTTCAAATAAGTCATAATTTATTAGAAGTAGAATTTCATTGTAATTAATAAATTTGAATATAGATGATTTTAATAATGAATAATTAACGTCCTGTATGCTAATGCCACCTTTTTGAGTTCCGGGTTGTCATTTCCTTTAAGAAAACACATTCACGATCGACGCGATTTGACGATTTCCAGCTCAAGCTTATTATACAACTCAATAAATCCCCTAGAATTCGTAACCTTCTTTGTAAACCCTCGTAATTATTTATTAATATCGCAACTTGCAAACAATGTTCGCAGCATTTAAAACTCCGCTACAATCGAATGGGGTACGGGTAACCACGAGTTGCAAGACATGCACTGATTGCTGTAGTTATAGTGTCGCGCATTTGATGTCAATAGAGTAACCACATGTGGTCCTATAGGTACTCAAAATTAGCTTTATTAACTTAAAATTAAGCTTCTTCGTCTTCTCCTTAGTCGCTATTTCGTATTCGAAAATCGTGCGTTCAAGAGTTGCTCTCCACAATATGTCTCCATTCCTCCCTGTTCTCTGCCATCCTAAATGTGCAGGCTAGACTTTCTCTCGTGATGTTAGTGATGAGGTCCGTATATCTGGTGGGGATCTACCTCGGGGTCTTTTTCCGGCCACCATACCCTCAATTCTGACTGCAGCATTCTGACTTATAGAGAAAGATTGAGAAGACCAGACTCCTTATCAGTCTCATTTTTGTTGCCATAGAGATTTCATGTTTAGCATTATTCTATTACCTGGTAAGAATTTTCTTGCCATTTGTACTTTCAGTCTGGCATACAGCATTTGGTTGGTTACAGCTCAGAGACAACCTTATGGTTCATCAGATATTTGGAAGCTATTTAATCTTGAGAAAATAGGCACAAATTCCAAAGCTATGTGTAAATGTTGTTGCTTTAAATATGGTTTTCCAAAAGGGCAAAGTTTCCTGTTCTTTTCAGGGTCCTGTACAAGCTATAAGTTGTATCACATCCTAGTAGTCACACTTGTCTGAGCCCCCCTGCATATGTAAAAATATTTTCCTAAAGTAGACCTTTCTGTACAATATAGGATCCCCTTCAAACAAATTCTTTTCCCTATTAGTTCTGGAGATATCTCGTTTTCTCAAGTTAAAAACACCACCCTATATACAGTAAAATTCTACTCAAATACATGCAGTCATTTGCAAATGGCATCTGTCAGGGCCCATGGTTGTGCGCCTATAGCGGTATCGAATATACATAGCAGCGCAGAACTCGTACCCTTTAATGCAGGTTCAGACTTAAGTTGCAGAGAGTATTCTGTATGCGACTGAAGGGGCTTCTAACTTTTTGTCTCGAAGTACCACAGAGAATCCAGAGAACTGAAATTTTTGTGGCTAAGAAACACTTGTTTTTGGAAGAGAATCTTTCGTAAAAAAAACGAAATTATTAATGTGTCGATCCTCCTCATACTCGCAACACTTCAGTGGTTCTTCGCGGCGTACGTAAATCTTGAGGAATAGCTTCCCATTCTTCGCTAACTGCAACTGCAAATTCATCCAAATTTTGAAATTCTTGCTCTCTCTCTCTCTCTCTGTGATTTAATTTCAATTTCATTCTACTCAACACATGCTTTATTTTGTTCGTATCTGGATACCTTGCGCAATGTCATTCTCTCTCAAAACTTCTAGAACAATTTGGTTTGGTGGTCAATTGGCGGATAGGGACTAAAGGGCAGCAATTAATTATACAGTAATTTCTTCGCCGACGTTACGTTTAATCTACTTAGACATCTTCAGGGGGAAGAAAGTTAGAATTGGTTGTCAGGATAGATAGTATGATTGCGTCCGTAGGCATTTACAAGTAATGTTTGTGGTTTCAGCGAACAGAAGAATAATAATTTAAATTAAAGAAAATGAATGTCCTATAAGAATGAGAAACCGAGGCTCGACGGGTGTCCGGTGGTAAATGTGTTTCCCTTTCCCTTCTAACTCCCACTTTGCGCACTAACAAATAATAGTGATTTAAGTTGAAGAAACGGTATCCCGATAAGCCAACGAATTATACGTGCCTTTATAGCTCAGTTGGCAGATCATCTGCCCGGTGTGCAGAAGGTAACTGGTTCAAATCGGGCTGAAGCCCTACTTTTTCTTTAATTTAAATTATTATTCTTCTGTCCACTGAAGCCACAAATTGAGCCGCTTTCCATCAGAGTAGCTCCGAGCAATTTGTGTGTGCAAAGCGTGAAGTTCATTTTTCTAGCTTTCCAGCACCTTGGTACTTCATGCACTTGAAGCGCTCCAATCTTCCGCCCCCCTTGCCCTTCGAGTACCTACCGATATTTTGGCGTTTGAAGTACTTTTGACAACTATGAAAAGCTGTTCCAGCTCGAGTCTTTAAAATCCGTATGGACTTAACGCTCCGGGAGCTTCACGCTCAAATCCTTTATTACAGCTTTTCATAGTTGCTATTTCACAACTACCATAATGAACCCAAATACACATCTCGAAACTGTTGAACACTGCTAGAATCACAAATATTGAAAATACCGTGGGCATATCATTTCAACTAGGTACAACAGACGGGTGAACAGGTGATTGTAGTCAAAATTAGAAAAAAATCCTGTATAAAACCCGTGACGAAAAGCCTTTTTTGTGTATCTCATTACTACTACTCGTAACTAGTTACGAAAAGTAAAATCTTTCGTAACTGGTGATGAAAGTTAGTTTCATCACCAGTTGCAGGTTTCGATTCTGGCACACCGTTGCTACAGTTTTACGGTATTAAGTAGATACAAAGTGGTTTAAAAGTAAATATTGAAGTATTTGTAGTCAAGTCAAAGTATTTGTAGTCAAAATTAGAAAAAAATCCTGTATAAAACCCGTGACGAAAAGCCTTTTTTGTGTATGTCATTACTACTACTCGTAACTAGTTACGAAAAGTAGGACGTTACGTCACTGTCATCAGTATTGAAAAGTGCCACTTTATATGTCAAAATTAGAAAAAATTCAAAATACAAACAGGCCACCGACCGTCTAGCCTATCGAACACTGATGAGCAATCACACCGAGTGCTGAGCGCTATCAGATGTTTATATGTTTTTTCCTCTTTCAGTTTCCAATTATTTGAGAATGGATTTAGGTAAGAAGAATGCAAACGATTGTAGTACTATGTCATACACGGCTTGAGGATCTTGTTCTTACTGACATTTAAGTATGAGATAGTTGTAAATAATACTTAGGTTTTGTGTGTCTGTTCTGAAGTTCACTATTTCTTTTCTGTGTTTATTTATATACAACATCTCCGATACACTGTGCTTCCTATAATTTATCGCCACGTCTAAGCCCTTCGGACTATCGAAATTAAAGTTGAAATGACCTATATCGAAATGATGAGTTGATAGAGCAGTTTTTCATTTTTTCTAATGTTGGTTATGTTGCAATCATACAATGAGCTGTCTCATTCGTAAAGATAACTTATTTTTGGTTTGGCTTATGTATTTTGAGACACGAGACAGATTTCGGGCAATTGAGACACGAGACTGAGTATACTACAGCGGATTTCAAAAATGTTGGAGTTTTAGTCTTGATTCTTGATTACAGGTCGCCAACTGTTTTCTTAGAGTAAGCGACTTTTTTTACCATATCTTTTATTTGTCATCTTTCAGTTTCTTTTCCATTCCTTTATTAGCACCTTAAGACACTCTTAAGGATTAGAAGTAAAAATGACGGCAATGTAAAAGCACACAGTGACGTTGAAATCACATAAATTGTGACGTCCCAGTGACGTCCAAGTTGCGGTCCTACGTTACAGCTCAATGACGTAAACAATAGTGGATGTAATGAACATTTTACTATTGTTTTTTATTTTCGTTTCAATTTAAGTTTTCTCTTATTTACTGTCACTAGATTTTGGTTTTTCTCAGAAGCGCAATGACGGCAATGTAACGGCAGAAGCAAGTAACGGTGGACGTTGAAATCACCTAAAATATGACGTCCCAGTGACGTTAAAAAGGACGGTCCTACGTTACAGGTCAGTGACGTAAAACTGAGTAAATGAGAGCTGATATGATGGCCATTTTACTATTTTGTTTTTTTTTCTTTTCAAAGTTTTATCTTATTTACCGTCACTAAATTACTGTTTTTTTTTTCAGCAGCCTAATGACGTAATAATGACGGCAATTTAACGGCAGAAGCAAGTAACAGTAGACGTTGAAATTGCCTAAAATGTAACTTACGTTGTAACTCACAGCTCAGTGACTTCACCTTAGTGACGTAAAACTGAGTAAACAAGAGGGAATGTTGATAGCCATTTAACTATTTTCGGTCATTAATTTTGTTTTTTTTTCCAGTAGCATGATGACGTAATATGACCTTGCATTCTTCGAAATGATGGTCCTACGTTACAGCTCAGTGACGTCACCTTATTGCCGTAAAACTGAGTAAAGAAGACTGGATGTGTTGGCCATTTTACAATTTTCTGTTGACGTTGAAATCACATAAAATGTGACGGCAAAATGAAGGCTCTACGTTACAGCTTAGTGACGTCACTTTGGTGACGTAAAATTGAGTAAACGAGAGTGGATGTGATGTCCATCATCTGTTATTTTCTTCGCAATCTAAGTTTTGTCTTATTTGCTGTCACTGAATTTCGTTTTTTTCCAGTAGCACAACGACGTAAAAACGACGGTAATGTTACGGCAGATGTGTGGAATGTCACCGGAACAAAGAATAGAAAAATATGTATTTTGCTGGTGCTTATTCAGAGAGTTATTTGACTTTATTTATTCAAAATCGCTTTCTCAGTTTTTGTCTATTAGAACCTCAGACTAAATATAATAAATAGACTCATTTCAATCATAAAATGCTTGTGTAAACACGATCAGTTATGATACATAAACATCAATGAGTGTTATAAAGAAAGATAGATTAGTGATAGCTCTAAGGCAACACCGCATCATTCGCAGGTTTACATGTTTACTTACGTATGATTACTTATGTATGATAATTTGGGGTTCATATAATCAAGTTTTTACACATTTGGCATTGTCGAATCATTATAATACCTTGGAACAACCACACAAATCACTACACTATGAATAAAGTTCAATAAACGGTCTAAATTTAATAAAAAAAACGCAGGTAAATATTCTGATAACGCCGCTGCAACGCTGTACCGAATTGCGG
Organism: Taphrorychus bicolor; assembly: GCA_951812265.1. Classification (NCBI taxonomy): domain Eukaryota; kingdom Metazoa; phylum Arthropoda; class Insecta; order Coleoptera; family Curculionidae; genus Taphrorychus; species Taphrorychus bicolor. Next base: position 23,558,295 of record OX638304.1, read on the forward strand.
CAGTGTGATTTATCGCATTGAACTTGTACTAGAACTATATCTCTCTCTGTCACACAAGAGTATCAGCTGTAGTTGAAGCAACACAGATAGCGAGGACGATCTTCACGGATTAGCTTGTAATGCTTAATCACTCACCATTTCATTCTACCACCTGCTTGTGACGTATTTACGATTTTCGTAAAATTGGAATTCGGGGTTTCCAGATTGAGCAAAATTAAGATTGGCCAGCGTACGATTGGTTTGGCAATGTTTGGCCAGCCTCAATAGTAAATAATTCGGTCTATTTATTATATTTAGTCTGAGATTAGAACCCATGTAAGGAAAATCTCCATGGCAACGCTAGTTATATGAATGTAAATTAATAATACGACTAAGAAAAAACTGGATAAAGCCGCCCTTAGTTGGGGCAGCTTGTATCCAAAGATGAACTAATCACTGTATTTCCTGCAGTTTACTAAATAATTGAAAACAAATGGTAGTAAAGTAAACCACGAGAATCAAGATTGTATTGATTTATTGACAGTTTTTTTTTTATTTACACGGATATAGAAATGTATTATCGTGATGTCGCTACAAAAGTTAATAAGGCCTCTATGGCTTGGACACTCACTTTTAATCTTGCGGCAAACTATAAATGAAAATTACTGGACATATAAGAAACGTTCAATAATTGACATCATTAGTTACTCCAATTATTGACAGAACAATTTGAGTCCCTAATGATTTTCTATAAAAAATTCCCGCCCAGCCTAATGACTCGGATTTATTAAACTCCTGATACAATATGGAAAATGGTACATTATCATATAGGTATTACCGATGATGCAATTGAATGATTGCACACCCTTTTTGCCGTCTTTTTACTTCCTTGTCAGGCTTAACTAGTGCTGTTAAGCAAAGTTAGGTGAATGTTGTAGAGATCGAATTTATTGCGATTCGTTGGAGTAGTTAACAAAATAGTCGTAAAAAAAAAAACAGAATTGCGTAACACCCTCCAGGAAATCTTGTTTACTAAAGTGCTCGACGTACTACCCTCAACAACAAAAAGGGGGATATTTTTGAGACCGACTAAAAGAGGTTTTTAATGGTTTAAAAGCTGATGCTTCTGGTGTTGTACGAAGCACAATTTGAACGAACAATTTTTTTTTTATATACAGGTGATTAAAAAAAGCCAATGCAAGACGGCCAAAGTTTGTTTACAGCTTTGATAGCTATGCAACTTCGAATATTGTTTAATTATTTTACTTACTAGTGATATCTCTAAGACGTTTTGGGCATTTCTCTCTTATCTGATTTTGTTTAAGAAAATATATAGGGTGGCATGTTTGTCGAGTTTAAGCATGAGGGTTTCGGTTATTGGAAGAGGTACGAAAAAGGTAAAACTTTGGCAAAGTTGCGCAATTAGATGTCTATAAAAATGACGCATTCAAATTTCGAAAATTCCGACTGGTTTCGGAAATACTCGAAAAAAAAATGAAAAATTTGAAATAGCGTTTTTGTTTTTTCTGGTATTAATTTAAAAAGATAGGTAAAAACTTCTTCATAACCACTTTTTGCTCTCTTCAACGGGATATTTTCAAATCTAAAATCCGACATTTCGTCTTCATTCAACCATCATCAAATTATTTTTTTTTTAAATATGATCCTGTTTTTTTAAAACGGTTTCAGAATTTTCTTGCAATCCGCCTTCGGTGATATGCGACATTAATATTTCTATTAACTTTTAGAATAGATTTTGTGATGCGATTGTTAAAATTTGTTGATGCAATGCAATTCTTACTGAGGTGTAAATGCAGCTAATTTTAACTGCTTTGGTGCCTCAATTTAGGCAACACTTTATACACGTCCGTATTATTCACTTTGATGAGTACATTTGTTCAAGAGAAAGTCTGTCTAGTGGTAAAGCTCATGGAGATACCAAAATTGAAAAGATGTTTTCTGTGCAAATTCAGGTTTAATTTTTCGTGAATAAAAAAAATATTGTATGTAGACAAGGACAATATACCCCTAGAAAAAGTAACTGAAACTTTATATGCTTTAATCCGTACACCAGATACAGAATTGCAAGTAGATTCAGAATCAAATATAAAAAATCTAAAAACAATTAAAAAAAAATGTTGATGATGGTTGGATGAAAACGAAACGTCAAATTTTAAGTTTGAAAATACTAATTTGAAGAAAGCAAAAAGTGGCTATGAAGAAGTGTCAATTATTTTTAAATTAAGACTTAAAAAATTCAAGATTTTTTCAAATTTCCGAAACCAGTCGAAATTTGAAAGCGTCATTCTTATAAACTTCAAATTGCACAACATGTGCCCTTCTTCGTCTATCCCCAAATAACCGATATCCCTGTAGTTAAATTCAAAAAACGGTCGCGATGTATAGTTCATTAACAAATAACAATTTCATTACAACTGATGAACAATTAGAAACCATTTACCTTAGGACCGTTTTAAAAAATATGTGAGGGTCTCAATATTATACTCAGACTTCAATTTCGCCATCTTAATGACTGTAGATTTTTTTTTTACTTAGATTACCTTTCTTTATTAGATAAAACCTTCGCCACAAAATGCTCTTAATATCACAAAAAGAACAATTTTTTCAGATCATTTTTTGTTGCCGATAGTATGTTGAGCACTTTATTTTAAAAAGTAAACAAGCAAACTCGCCGACTAATGATGCATTAGTATATTTGCAAAATATATTTAATGGCACCATCAGATTCCTTACTTAGCAAATTCCTACCGAGGTGGCTAAAGCCCAACGTCAATAGAAATATTGTATAAAAACCTTAGGGCTAACAAAATGCTATAAATATATTAAATTATTATAAATTTCTAATTTTGCTATAACGACACCAAAACGAAAAACAGGCACTTTGGTCCGAACTTTTAGCGTCCAACGAACTTCTAAACGGAACATTTTAAAATACCACTTTTTACAATATCCACTACTACACCTACGCGAAACAAAAAACGCAAAAGTCTTAATAAATATAATAATTAAATAATAATATATTATGCGATAAAATGATTTTTCTTTCTTGTATAATGCGAAATGGTCTTGGAGGTGAGTAATCGAGTTTCTAACAATGTTGCCACGCGTTTTGAGCACATTAAGCGTTATTATGTAAAGAACCAAAACATGTAACTTAATATTAATATAATACAATTTCTTTTTAATCAATAATAACAGGTAAATATAGAATGAAACCTCAAACTTTAAAATAATAACAAAAATGATCGCATTTGCATGGCAAACTTTACAGGTACAACTAAATAGCAGAGAGGATAAATCAGTAGATTGTGGATTAAAAAACAATTTTAACAGTAGAAATAACCTATACAAGAATGGTTTTCCTCCCAGATAGAGTTTTCTCAACAATAAATTTAGATTCATAAATGATGCTTAAACCTTAAACATCACAGGACGTTTTCATGCTCAATCAAGCACCGTTTATAAATTCTGTCTTAAGCTCGAAAATATTTCATAAAAACCGTTGTAGGGAACCATAATAACATACACAAACTGGCATTTTAAGGAGTTGGTGCGTCATAAATAGTGTATCTTGGCTGAGTTCAAATATAAATTAATATCTTTTCGGTCCGTTCGGTGCGGCTATAACCGGAAAACACTGCTACAATTCTGGACGATTTGATTTTTATTGAAACCATCTTCGGAACATGAAAGCATAGCTGTAATATGATCGGTTCTTTTCCAAATTTAATTGTTATTATTGTTTTCTAATGCCCTGAGTATAACGCAAATAAAGGTGGAAAGATCTATACTAAAGACAGTGTGTTCGTGTTATTCCCTCAGACCGTAACTCACAAGCTAAACTAGTCAACAAAAGTTGGATGAAGGCAATTTTTAGTGTCACGTTCTTTTTTCAGAGTTAATTTTTTATTGATTCAGAGTGTGCAAAATTATGGAAAAATTGCAAAATTTTTCGATGGCCTGTTTATTAGCACAGTTAAGTAAGCTAAAAAGCCTATCGCAGCATCATAACTTAATATCTCAGGTATTTCTGACGTTTTCTGAAACAGTTTTATGTAAACAACTTCCCTAAATGAGCTAAGGTACGATTCGAAACAAAATCGGACACCCTGTACGTGTGAAAGATCCTATTAAAAACGGCATTTCAGCAAAACTCCATCGGGAGAGAGGGTCCCGGAAAAAGTCCCGATCTTTGTTGCACTGCGCCAGGGTTGCTTACGCAAACTTAAAACGTTCTGTAGTCTCTCGAAACAATTGTTTTAAAACCTAAGTGCCTAAACTAACGAGGTCATAATCGAATAGGTCAGCGAGGCCCTCGGAGGTGTCCAGGCTGAAGTTGTACTCGGGTTGCAGGAGAGGTTCCAGCGGAACGAACGGTTCGGCACCGAAATACGGGTCCATACCTAAAGTGAATTGATGAGTTTTTGTATTTGATGTAGCTTAGAATGAAAGCGAAAGCATTAGGTAGATAAAACATAAATGTTATAGCAAGGTGAAAGAAATGAATGTTTTTTTTTGATAAATCGGTTTTGTTATATACACGATAATCAGCGCCCAAGATTTGTCTGAGGCGTGTCAAGGACTGTGAACCAAAAAGCGCCGCATGGACTCCCCAGTGAAGACCAAATGTGGGCATATCAAGAAAGAAAGTTAAAAAATAATAAAACTAACAAATTAACATAAAATAGCAAATACGGAGCAAAAACCACACGAGACAGGCACCATACTTTTAAAAAATTCTAAAAATTTTGGCCAAGGAGGATTTTTTTCATTTTATTTTAATTGTTATAAACGCCCCTTTTTCCTTTAAATTTCCTCTATGATATAAAATTGTTTTGTGTACACTCCTTGGCACCTAGTTTTGACGAATTTTGAGCCTTGACAAATTAAACTAGACTGATTAATGCTGTTCGACCTCTCTCAAACTGAAATAAACTGCGAACGAAAAAGATCGATACAGCAAAATTTTTCATAATTTTTGAAAGTCTGTATCGCCGAAATGCGTAATGAAGAATTTATAAAGGTACTGTAAAAAAACCTAATTTTTTTGAATAAAATTAAGTATGTTGGAGTGTCCTAAATGATACAGTATGACGTAAAGAGATTTTGAAAGGTTTTTATTCTAGAATCAGGGTGGGAGGTTAATCTTTAATAAATGTCGTTAAAGAATATACAGGGTAAAGAAAAAACCACTGCAAAATGGTTGCACTTCAACCAGTGACTTTGTACTACTATACTCAAGTATGGCTATACGTCGCCGAAATACAAGCTGTTTCCAAGACCTCCAACATTCTTTTTTTCTGATCATCTCTTTCTACATTACGGTATCTGCATTAAGTTTATCTCTCTTGTGGGCCCGCTTTATTGTCAAAACAACGATCCAAGCACCGACGTATGCATGACGATTCCTGATTTTCTGACTTTTCTTTGAGCTTTTTTTTGCGAGAAAACAGTTTTAACCGGTAACAATGACATTCCCCCCACTACAGATTTTATGTCAGTCAGAACGAGTTTTTAGAGAATTTAGAAGTCAAAATTTTTAGCAAAGTGGTTTCGTTGTTTTTTTTTATCGAAAATTTATTTTTTTGTGATAATTTGAAACTATTATATTACACTACATATTTCTTTTGCCTTTGTGGGAAACAAGTGCTTTTCTATTACATTTCTACCTTCAAAACGCCAGTTACCGCTTGTAACTCTGCTCGCCACTACCGTAAGAGGATTTGATACCGTTTACTAAAGATATGACGTCAATGATGTCTTCACGTAAGATTCCCCTACTACCGTTTAATTCGCAAAAACGTTTGTGCTAAATGATTTAAGTTACCATTTGATAAACGGTAATCGGCAAAAAAAAGCTTTTTTTTATAATAAATAGCATTTTCGGGAGACCGCTCAGAGAGTATTGCTATCTTTAGATTTAACTATCATCAATGTAGGAATAACCTACCAAAGGGTGGGAATAGTCTTAGCTTAGAGCAATTTAACTTCGTATGTCACCGTTCGTGTCACTAATTGTGCCGGTTCCACGACGATGACAAAATATTCGGAGTTTTGTTAGGACGAAAGAGACAGGCCTATATAAATGTTCATTATAAAACTTCATCTAGCAGGCAATGAAATTTCGACAGAAAAGGATGACATAATCAGAATAAATGAACTTTTGTTTATCCATCCTTTTCTTTTGACATTTCACAGCCAACTAGATGAAATTTTATAATGAACAACCCGTATTTAAAACAAGTGGTGTCGCCATGCCTGGGTCTAGAAGTACAAAGTCATTGACTTCAACCCACTGCATTTGATAGAAAGCGATATATTTCTTGTTGACATTAATGGCTTCGTTGGTATCTCGGGACAAAATTGGCGGCATTCGCTTTTTTGACCTACAAAAAAAATTACAGGCTTTTTCAAAAAGTTTGTGTTTTCTCGTAAGATTATCTCGCTACTTGTACGGCGAACATGCCGCTGCCAATTTTAATAAGATAAATTACATCTAAAAAAAAAGAAAATTACAATCTGAAGCGTTTTCCGGAAGTCGTAGTCTCTGGACGCTTCGTCTACAGTTGCGGCCGACATTATCAAAGTCGATGAGGTAATGGGCGAAGTGATCTCTCGTGCTTCCCGACGTTCGCTGATTCGACTGTGGTGAGCTCCGTGGTATTTATTACCACGGCGTCACGCTGCAGTGGAGGGACTGGAGTGGGGGTAGAGGTGACGCAGGGTTTCGGCGCACTTGAAGTATGTCGTAGAACTCACTTTCAGACTGCATTTAGAAACATAACTTCCTCCTTCCTGTTGAAATTGTTGTGGTGCTTAAAGGTCTTAATGGCCTCTCTCGTTAGTCTCGTATAGAAACGCTGCGATTGATATAAGATATCCAAGTTGAAAAGGAGGTCGTGACCTTCGGAGACCATTTAAAAAGCAATGGAGCATATTAACCAGATATTGCCAAGTTGTGTGGCCTCTTTTTTTATTATAATGTTTCTTTGGCCGCATATGCGTACGGCAGCTCTTTGTCTTGGAGAGTCGACAGGTGTGAGTTACAATTGGACTTTGCTATGGGCGCCACTCAATTCTAAACTAATGAGATGAGAAATTCTTAGGAATTGAGAAGCTAAGAATTTGTGTAATTAATACGGTAATCAATAAAAAAGTAGAAGTAATTGACCCTATGCATTTAATAATGTGAGTTGGCTAAATGTTTACAAATTACCAAATAACAAATGAAACTTAGGCACTCTAGGCACTTCTAACACGTCACAATACGTACATCAAATTAGCAGCCTATTGTAGCTAGTGACACCATTCGGTGTAACAGGGATATATACAAGTTAATATGTAGAGTTATACGTAGAGTCTTTGGCCAAAGAATTCTAAATATAGCGACAGGGTAGTAACTACCAGTTTTAATAAATTAATGAAACATTCCGACCAGAAATGACTGTTACAAATGGAGTTAAAAATGTTTATGTTACTAAGTTATCTCGAATCAATATTAATTCATAGGTAAAATACGTCGGTTGCAGAACACGTGATATATCATTGACCGTCTGACGAACAAGTTTATAATAAAGAAAAAGGTAATCTTACGGACTTTTGTTTCTTCCATACTTCTACGATAACCAAAATAGGTGTGTAGTATTCTGGCAATTGACCTGATGGTCACCGGACCGTCGTGAAAGCCTTTCTCCAACTATGACTCAGGACAGATTCATCCTAGAGTATGAGTGAAACTCGGAAGAATTTCACATAGACGTGGAGATAAGTTCTTAGGATCGGATCGGCTCATCAGCTGGATTAACGAGTCTTCAGACCAGGATGGGTGTCATGCACGGGCTCTATTGACTAGAGGAAGCGAAAGAAATCCGTCATGGAAGCAATCCCTTATGGAAGAAATCCGTCATGGAAGCAATCCCTTATGGAAGAAACCCTTTTGACAAAGGCATATGTTGAAGTATAGTTCTAAATCGAAAGTATAGTGGCTGCTTACCTTTTTCTACGGAAGGGCAAAACCAAAAATTGTCCGCCTCATTGGAGGAGACAATGGCGTAAGTGCTTGTCGCCGGTCAAGAACGAAAAGGCGAGAGCACGAGATACGTAGACGCACCGTCGAGGGCCAAAAGTGGAAGGAGATGTTGCCAAGTACAAACGACTATATTTAGAGGAGCAATCGCGTTACCAGCAAAGGTGCGGAACGGCATACATAGGTACCATTAAACCATTCAATAAAACAGAAGACCTGACAACCATGGCATCATAGCGCTGAAGCGATTGAAACAACTTAGAAACATTGTAACCCGATTGAAAATTATAGTTTAAAACAGAGATATAGGGACAAATATGTAAATGAACGCTTTTAGAAAATAAAAACGTTACAGTTGTTCTGCCTAGCCACTACATATTTCAAATGAAAGGAAGATTTCTACGAACAAACTGATGATGTAGCTATGGGCAGTCTCCTTAGTCCAGTAATAGGCAAGTAATTTATGGAAATTTTCGAGGCCAAGGCGTTGGCAACGGCAAATAAGAGGCCAAAGTGCTGGTTCCGATACGTGGACGAAATTTGGTTATTTGGTGCCATGGCAAGAGCGGACTTCATAACTTGCTCTTATATCTCAACTCTATCAACCCAAAAATTCAATTAACTATGGAGATAGAAAGGCCGGAACAAGGAGGCCGAATGGGAAAGTTGCACACACCGTTTATAGAAAACCAACACACACTCACAGATATCTCAACAACGGATAAAATCATCATCCCAGACAGAAAAGGGGAGTCATAAAGACTGTCTGTGAGAGCCAAGAGAATTTGTGCGCGGCTGAATTGGAACGGGAAGTGAAGCATCTGGAAAGAGCCTTTGGTTGGAATGGATACAGCAAGCACGAGTTCGGTAGGGCCCTCCGTCCAAGGAATGTAGAGCGCCAGGAAGAAACAACGGGATAAGATGAAGAAAAGCTCAGATGGACCAGTTCACGAAGACCAGTCCAAAAAGTCATGGACAGGATCGGCAGGCTACTGAAAAAGCACACTGCTACAACTGTCTTTAAACCGACTCGTACAATACAAGAACTTGAGATCGGCCAAAGACGGCATGGATCCCTTATCGGCACCCGGAGTTTACCGAGTTCCATGCAGCTATGGCTCGGTATACATTGACTCCACAAAACGCAGTGTCAACACGAGGATTACGAAACACAAAAGGAGTTGCAGGTTGAAACAAACACAAGAAAGTCAGCAGTAGCAGAACACGCTCTCTCCGAAGGTCACGACATCCTTTTCAACGAGGTAGATATCTTATATCAACCGCAGCGTTTCTATCCGAGACTAATGAGAGAGGCCATTGAGATCTTTAAACGCGACAACAATTTTAAGGAAGGAGGGAATTACGTTTCTAATGCAGACTGGAAGCGAGTCCTACGACATACTTCAACCAAAGAATGGGGATAATACATTGTAATAAGAAGAAACAGTGAGACAGAGAAACTGATTTCTAGAGGGAGATGGATTGGGGCTCCCGTTTAAAGGGATTTTGGGCCAATCATGTATCATGTGTGCAGTGATGCCAGACGTCAGAGTGTTTAGCTAGGGTTGCTAGGATCATCTCAGTCTTCTCTTAAAAAAGTCTCTCTCACTAAAATTTTTTAGACATATAATTTCTAAAACAGTTTAATGGCCTATGAAATTTGCGTCTGACTTGAAAAGTAAATAACTAGCTTTACATACTCTCATTTATGGCTGAGCATGTAATTAATTAAATGAGAAGATGATATTAAAAAATATTTATGTTGAATATCTGTGATCTGACAACATCGCTTCAATTCGTCCATTCCGACAGCGGTGTCTAGGCCTCAGCTGCTCAGCCATCATTGTTTTGTTTTGGTTGTGGCCTGTGGCGTCGTGAGGGCCCCATTAATTTTCTCTTTCGAATAACTTTAAATAAAATCGACAGAATCAATTATTTTAACTTTCCTTATTTTTGTTTGTTTTATACAGTTTTCAATCAGTATGCGGACAGATTTTTATTTTTTCTCTTTCAAGAAATGACTACGCCGAAATACTGGATTAAAAGAACATTTGGCAATAGCGCGGGGTCTCCAGTTTAAAGGGCTGGAGCGTTCAAGGTCATAGAAATCCTTTCTGAAACATCCAAGGGAGTTTCGCCGGCTGTCCTGTCTTATTTGAGTATATATTATCCCTAGTCTTTGCTTCAACTGCGCCGAAACACCGCGCCACTACTACCCCACCCCAGGAACGGGGGAAAAAAAACACGGAGCTCACCACAGTCGAATCAGTCACCGTCGGGAAGCACGGGAGATCACTTCGCGCATCGCCTTTGATAACGTTTGCCGCATCTGTAGACGAAACAACGTCAAGAAGAAATTCCATTGGACCACGGTTTCAGAGCCCGGAAAACACTTTAGATCGTATTTTGACCGGCCGTGAAAGCCTCTACAGTAGTCCACAGTCTTATATGCTTGTATTATTTATTCTGCCCTGACTAGAATGATATATGCTGTTTTATATATTTAAAATTATCTTATAAAATCCGGAAAAATTGGTTGCTAGGAAAAACCGTGTACAATTCAGGAAAAATCGAAAAATTTGAGAAAAATTCCAAAAATGGTAAATACGTTCAAATAAGTCATAATTTATTAGAAGTAGAATTTCATTGTAATTAATAAATTTGAATATAGATGATTTTAATAATGAATAATTAACGTCCTGTATGCTAATGCCACCTTTTTGAGTTCCGGGTTGTCATTTCCTTTAAGAAAACACATTCACGATCGACGCGATTTGACGATTTCCAGCTCAAGCTTATTATACAACTCAATAAATCCCCTAGAATTCGTAACCTTCTTTGTAAACCCTCGTAATTATTTATTAATATCGCAACTTGCAAACAATGTTCGCAGCATTTAAAACTCCGCTACAATCGAATGGGGTACGGGTAACCACGAGTTGCAAGACATGCACTGATTGCTGTAGTTATAGTGTCGCGCATTTGATGTCAATAGAGTAACCACATGTGGTCCTATAGGTACTCAAAATTAGCTTTATTAACTTAAAATTAAGCTTCTTCGTCTTCTCCTTAGTCGCTATTTCGTATTCGAAAATCGTGCGTTCAAGAGTTGCTCTCCACAATATGTCTCCATTCCTCCCTGTTCTCTGCCATCCTAAATGTGCAGGCTAGACTTTCTCTCGTGATGTTAGTGATGAGGTCCGTATATCTGGTGGGGATCTACCTCGGGGTCTTTTTCCGGCCACCATACCCTCAATTCTGACTGCAGCATTCTGACTTATAGAGAAAGATTGAGAAGACCAGACTCCTTATCAGTCTCATTTTTGTTGCCATAGAGATTTCATGTTTAGCATTATTCTATTACCTGGTAAGAATTTTCTTGCCATTTGTACTTTCAGTCTGGCATACAGCATTTGGTTGGTTACAGCTCAGAGACAACCTTATGGTTCATCAGATATTTGGAAGCTATTTAATCTTGAGAAAATAGGCACAAATTCCAAAGCTATGTGTAAATGTTGTTGCTTTAAATATGGTTTTCCAAAAGGGCAAAGTTTCCTGTTCTTTTCAGGGTCCTGTACAAGCTATAAGTTGTATCACATCCTAGTAGTCACACTTGTCTGAGCCCCCCTGCATATGTAAAAATATTTTCCTAAAGTAGACCTTTCTGTACAATATAGGATCCCCTTCAAACAAATTCTTTTCCCTATTAGTTCTGGAGATATCTCGTTTTCTCAAGTTAAAAACACCACCCTATATACAGTAAAATTCTACTCAAATACATGCAGTCATTTGCAAATGGCATCTGTCAGGGCCCATGGTTGTGCGCCTATAGCGGTATCGAATATACATAGCAGCGCAGAACTCGTACCCTTTAATGCAGGTTCAGACTTAAGTTGCAGAGAGTATTCTGTATGCGACTGAAGGGGCTTCTAACTTTTTGTCTCGAAGTACCACAGAGAATCCAGAGAACTGAAATTTTTGTGGCTAAGAAACACTTGTTTTTGGAAGAGAATCTTTCGTAAAAAAAACGAAATTATTAATGTGTCGATCCTCCTCATACTCGCAACACTTCAGTGGTTCTTCGCGGCGTACGTAAATCTTGAGGAATAGCTTCCCATTCTTCGCTAACTGCAACTGCAAATTCATCCAAATTTTGAAATTCTTGCTCTCTCTCTCTCTCTCTGTGATTTAATTTCAATTTCATTCTACTCAACACATGCTTTATTTTGTTCGTATCTGGATACCTTGCGCAATGTCATTCTCTCTCAAAACTTCTAGAACAATTTGGTTTGGTGGTCAATTGGCGGATAGGGACTAAAGGGCAGCAATTAATTATACAGTAATTTCTTCGCCGACGTTACGTTTAATCTACTTAGACATCTTCAGGGGGAAGAAAGTTAGAATTGGTTGTCAGGATAGATAGTATGATTGCGTCCGTAGGCATTTACAAGTAATGTTTGTGGTTTCAGCGAACAGAAGAATAATAATTTAAATTAAAGAAAATGAATGTCCTATAAGAATGAGAAACCGAGGCTCGACGGGTGTCCGGTGGTAAATGTGTTTCCCTTTCCCTTCTAACTCCCACTTTGCGCACTAACAAATAATAGTGATTTAAGTTGAAGAAACGGTATCCCGATAAGCCAACGAATTATACGTGCCTTTATAGCTCAGTTGGCAGATCATCTGCCCGGTGTGCAGAAGGTAACTGGTTCAAATCGGGCTGAAGCCCTACTTTTTCTTTAATTTAAATTATTATTCTTCTGTCCACTGAAGCCACAAATTGAGCCGCTTTCCATCAGAGTAGCTCCGAGCAATTTGTGTGTGCAAAGCGTGAAGTTCATTTTTCTAGCTTTCCAGCACCTTGGTACTTCATGCACTTGAAGCGCTCCAATCTTCCGCCCCCCTTGCCCTTCGAGTACCTACCGATATTTTGGCGTTTGAAGTACTTTTGACAACTATGAAAAGCTGTTCCAGCTCGAGTCTTTAAAATCCGTATGGACTTAACGCTCCGGGAGCTTCACGCTCAAATCCTTTATTACAGCTTTTCATAGTTGCTATTTCACAACTACCATAATGAACCCAAATACACATCTCGAAACTGTTGAACACTGCTAGAATCACAAATATTGAAAATACCGTGGGCATATCATTTCAACTAGGTACAACAGACGGGTGAACAGGTGATTGTAGTCAAAATTAGAAAAAAATCCTGTATAAAACCCGTGACGAAAAGCCTTTTTTGTGTATCTCATTACTACTACTCGTAACTAGTTACGAAAAGTAAAATCTTTCGTAACTGGTGATGAAAGTTAGTTTCATCACCAGTTGCAGGTTTCGATTCTGGCACACCGTTGCTACAGTTTTACGGTATTAAGTAGATACAAAGTGGTTTAAAAGTAAATATTGAAGTATTTGTAGTCAAGTCAAAGTATTTGTAGTCAAAATTAGAAAAAAATCCTGTATAAAACCCGTGACGAAAAGCCTTTTTTGTGTATGTCATTACTACTACTCGTAACTAGTTACGAAAAGTAGGACGTTACGTCACTGTCATCAGTATTGAAAAGTGCCACTTTATATGTCAAAATTAGAAAAAATTCAAAATACAAACAGGCCACCGACCGTCTAGCCTATCGAACACTGATGAGCAATCACACCGAGTGCTGAGCGCTATCAGATGTTTATATGTTTTTTCCTCTTTCAGTTTCCAATTATTTGAGAATGGATTTAGGTAAGAAGAATGCAAACGATTGTAGTACTATGTCATACACGGCTTGAGGATCTTGTTCTTACTGACATTTAAGTATGAGATAGTTGTAAATAATACTTAGGTTTTGTGTGTCTGTTCTGAAGTTCACTATTTCTTTTCTGTGTTTATTTATATACAACATCTCCGATACACTGTGCTTCCTATAATTTATCGCCACGTCTAAGCCCTTCGGACTATCGAAATTAAAGTTGAAATGACCTATATCGAAATGATGAGTTGATAGAGCAGTTTTTCATTTTTTCTAATGTTGGTTATGTTGCAATCATACAATGAGCTGTCTCATTCGTAAAGATAACTTATTTTTGGTTTGGCTTATGTATTTTGAGACACGAGACAGATTTCGGGCAATTGAGACACGAGACTGAGTATACTACAGCGGATTTCAAAAATGTTGGAGTTTTAGTCTTGATTCTTGATTACAGGTCGCCAACTGTTTTCTTAGAGTAAGTGACGATTTTTATCTGTTCATTTTTAAACATTTTGACAACCTACTACGCAGACCATGAACGAACGGGATCTTCAAATACGTCACTTCTAAACTTGGAGACGTAGCGGCTAAAGGGGTGTCACCCTCGTCACCAAGTTTGAAGGAAAACTATTAAGATAACGTTGGATGGATCAACCTTAGAACACGGCTCATAAGAGATTTTATTCTAGCAAAACTTGAGGGTTTCTGATACCAATCAGTTATGATTGAACCAATGTGTCTTATGCCCAAAGTATCCAGAAATGGAGTTTTGTTGTTCTACTCAAGCTACATGGTAAACTGAATGTATGGACTGAATGAATTGAAGACCTCAAGAAAATATCATCTACGTGTAGGTATAAAAGAGGAAGTTCAAAATTTAGTTTATCAATAACATTAGTCAGTACTATGGTGAGTGTCTCGACCGCAGAATTTACAATGAAGCAAGTTTCTCGGGTAATCGGTCAGACGACTGACCTTGAGAAAGGAAAAAGAGAAAGAGAAACTTGCTTCTTTATTAGTCAGTACCTCATTCATGCACAAGTTAGCCAAGAAAGGTGACAAAGGCTTTCCCATAGCACTGCCAAAAACTTGCGAATAAAAATCATTCTCGTTGGCAAAATAGCTACAGTCGAATATGAACGATATTATTCCCAAAAACCGTTGTTTTTTTATATTGGTGTGTACAGAGATATCGTCCCAATGCTTTGCCAATGTATCTAATACGAGTTCCTGAGGAATGTTGGTAAAAACCAACAGAGATAAGTTTGTAACCTATCTCTGTAGGTAATAGAGAGATAAGTTTGTAACCTTGTGGCACTTTAGTGTCTTTAATTCTATCAACAAAAGCAAATCAATTTTTTACCGAGAAACTAAATTTAGTATTCAGTTTAAAAAGTATTTTGTCTACATATTTGGAATTCTTCTAAAGTGGCAATTGTATACAGGATACGCAGGTCTAAAAGGATTTAATTTGGTTTGGATAAATAATTATTATTTATCCGTATATTATACCTAGTTGAAACACGGTATTTTCAATTTTTATGACTCGAGCAGTGTAAAACAATTTCGAGGTGAAATTCGTTCTAACTTTCATCCCCATTGTAGGCCTGAAGATGTTTAAGTAGATTAAGCGAAACGTCGGCGAAGGAATTACTGTATAATTGATACCTTTAGTCCCTATCCGCCAATTGAGCATCTACCTGGGACACAATTTTCTAGTTTCATTCTTAAACAATACGAGCATGGTGAGCACCTGCACCATTGCGCATTAGGATAAACCCATCATCAAAATTCTGAGCAACGAAAACAATTTTTGTTTTGGAAGACCAATTAAATGTTATTGCAATGATATTATTGTAATTAAACAAGAATATTTTATTTTAACAATTTTATCTATTCCAGTGCCGCTCGTAGCTAGGTGGCAACTTATAAATGCATATTTTAAACAAAATAGAGTATAGGTCAACCGAGTTTTCACAAAATTAAAATTCCTTTTGACTTTCCCGGTCAATACAGCTTTCTGGAGTATCTGTGATGACTCATCGTTTTCGAAGAATTTTATACGCTATTCTATTACTATTGATTCAAGACGTGCATTATAACTGTTTTTCTTAAACTTTTTTGTTCAGGGCAGAATGAGTAGTTTTTGTTTTGCGAAAAACCAGTGGTCTACCCTTTTTTTGTCTTAAAAATATGCACTGGCACGCTGTGATGCGCGCCGCTGTTGGAGAGAAAGTATTGTTTTTATTGCAAAACATTCGCATTTTATAGCAGTCAGTTATAGCCGCCATGACGCAGGAGTTAACAAAGTTTTAATCAGTATCTCATCAGAATTTTTGCCATCCTTGTCCAGAAAAAGAATAAAAAGGTTTTATTAGCTTTAAGGATATGTCACTGCCGTTTAGAGATAATTCATCTTATTAAAATTGGCAGCGGCATCCTCACGATACAGGCTAACTTAGGAGAAAGCGCAAACTTTTTGAAATAACCCTGTAATTTTTTTTGTAAGCCAAAAAAACGAAAATCGCCGAACATATCCCGAGATACTAACCAAAGCCATCAAATGTCATAACAACGGAGGAGACCAAGTATTTTTCGAACTCGTATTTCCATCAGATTTGAGGTATACCATACTGAGCGGCTCTTATAAGAGCGAAACCGATCTATGGTTGCTCTGCCTGATAGAGAAATGAGTTTGAAACTCTGCTGAACGTCGTCCCCAGACAGTATAGGTACGAAACTGGGCCATCTGTCTGTGGGAAGTCACAACTTCGGCAGAAAACTGGCTTGGTTTCACTTCTCTATTTTCTCTCATGCCCCAGTGGAAGCCCCTGCCGTCGTCCGATGGCGCCACTTGCATAACAACGAATGTTCTTAAGTTACCTTAACTACCAAATGCAGTGGGTTGAAATGCAGCCATTTTGCAACGGCTTTCTTTTCAATGCCTAGCTTTTCAAAAACAACTGTTATTTAAGATCAATTTTCCAGCCTTCTAGAAGAAGCGACATATCAAAATCATCTTTAAGTTACAAATTTTAGCTAACGCATTTCTGAGATACAGACCCGCAAAAATGAAAAAAATTTTGCTACATCGATCTTTTCCATCAGCGGTTTAGTTGGGTCTCTCTTGTTTATTAGACTGAGATAGAAACTGTCACGAAATTACCAGCAAGCCAATGATGAATATCTGGGCTCCTGGAACTTTTGACATTCCGAGGCCATCAACAGCCCAAACGAGGAGGTTCAATGTTGTTGATCTATTGTACCTGCATTTTGACATTGAAAATATTAAAGCGAGTTGAAATTGTGACAATCCGATTGAAATTAATTTTGATGTCAAAATGAAGTTAGAACAGAACCATGGCTTTTTAGTCCACAGCCGAAATAGATTAAATTTTTAGTATAAATATGTTTAACACAAGATCTGTAATCTAAATAAAATGACGAAATTTGTTTGTCCTCTGTAAGTACACAGTGATAATCTACAAATAAACATGGATATGAAATTGTAAACAAAGTTAAACGGAAACAGCGAAAGCATGTTAATACCGACGTCCAAAAGCAGTGTTAACACAGACGCGCTGAGCTGAATCCCATGGTGCTACGGACCAAGGGAGCAGCCCTCACGAGATGCAGCTCAGCGCATCCGCAAAGCAACATCACCCAACGGTTAAAAACCAGGAAGCCCTGCAATTTCTTATATCCTTAAAACATATAAATACACACACAAATACATTAGGGTTAGTTGACGTCAAGCCCCACCTCACCACATGAAAATAATATTCACAAAAGCCGGAGAGACTCGTGAAATCGACGCTAGAACTCTGCCTGTGATGTGCCTGGAATCCACACAAGTCACAGATAGAATCCCGCGCCGTTTCCACACAACAGCACAGAATCCTTGGACCACAAATATGTACATAAAATACAGAAAGGCATTTAATTTGGTGCATACCGTTGGAATTGAAAGACGACCTAAAGCAGCCCAGCGGACTGTCGCCGGAGAAAGCAGACACTCGGAAGGGGGTCGTTTTCACGCCGCCTTTCGACGTCCCCTCGTTCGGAGACTCCAGTCTTGGATCCAATTGCACCGTTGAGGGGAGCGGACTCCCGAAGGTAAGCTGGTCGCATCCAGCTACAGAGGTAGTCACCGAGGAGGACGTCGAAGGAAAACTAGAGGGCGTCGAAGCGAAGCTGGCGGCCGTCGAACAATCGCCGGTTTCGGCACCGCTTGTGTCGAACTCGTCCTTGATGAAGGACAGCGATCGACAAACCTACAAGAAACGCATTTGTTTTTAAAAAATATTTAGATCAGGTTTTACTAATAAAAGGGCGTCTTTTACAACTTTAATTTAAACCTTAGTTTGAAGTTTGAACACCAGATTTCACGTACATTGCATTGTTTATATTTCAAAGTCTTTCGTTTATTTTTAACTAAAGTTCAAACTGAACTTTTAAAAGTCAACGTAAGGGCGACTTTTATAAGTTGAATTTGAAAATTAAACACCAGATTTAACATACATTACATTGATTATATGTCAAAGTTTTCGTTTATTTTCAAACTGAAGACAAAAGCAGGGTTTTGACAGATAAACAATGCAATAGGTACGTCAAATCTGGAGATTTCACATCAGGTAGGGTTTAAACTTGGCTTGTAAAAGTGGCACTAACCACCACTTTTACAAGTGCAGTTTAAACTTTATTTTGAAGACAAACAAAAGAATTTGAAATATAAACAAGGCAATATACATAAAATCTAGAGTTTAAACTTCAGGTAGAGTTTAACTGTCAGTAAAACTTGAAGTTTAAACTTAAGATCGACAAACATTTACGTTTTACAGCCTATTGTAAACTACAAACTAAAGTTTAACTGATACTGATAGGTCAGAATCTTTTTCTCGTTGTCACCTTCAAAGCATTCAAGTGACACTCCCTCGGACGACTTTTACAACTATCCATAAAACTTTTTTTACACTTTAGTTTAACTTTAGATAAAACTTGGAATAACACTGAAGATATGAAAACGTCTGCTGAGTTCAACTGTCACTCTCTTGTTAACAGAATTATACAACCGATACGTATGTAAAGACAATTAAAATTTCCATTACCTGAGAAGAAATTGGTCGATGTCCTGCTGGTACCACCGCGGGACTGTCTAACTGGGGTACAGGAGGCGAATTAACCAAATCGAAAAGGCCCATCCCCGGGCTGAATCCTATGTCTTTGAGCAACGGATCCATGGCTGAGATTGGTCGGGTGAATTTGGGCGATGGTGGTTCGGGACAAAGAAATACCTGCAAAATTGTTTTTGTTTTCAATGGAACAATACGCACGGCGTACAGCGACGTCAATGTTTTACTAGTAACAAAATTAATTTCATTTTTATACTGCTAAAAAAATAAAGAGAATTTATAGATATATGGGGGTGGTTCTTGGTTTATGTTTCTTTGTTTCGGGGAGGAAAAAAACTGTTTCTTTCCCACACTTCTTTTATGCTCCAAACGTTTCGATGCTTCTTAGCATCTACATCATGATGAAGCTTCTTTCAACGTTCTAAACTCAGCAGAGTAATAGATGCACGTTATCGATTGTCGTCAGAGGCTGATGCCAACTTTAACAAATTTGCCACTTTAACAAAATTGACCAGTCTTATGACTTTATGGTTCTATGTCTTTATGGATAAAATGTTTGTTAACGTCGATGATATTGCCTCTGCTCCCCCTCATGCAGTGTGTTGGAGTTTTATGCAGCCCATAGAGGAAGAATTAACTAGAGTTCTTTATTTACAAAATTTTGTCTGGCATCATTTCTAAAGGTTCGGTGCGATGTTGCCGCTCTCAGAGTCCAACTACACAACCCATATGTTTATATGGGGCGAATTTGAAATCTCACCGGTGGACCCCCCGGTTAAACCGGTCAGCTACCATTTCGTTTCAATTTTCACCATATACCAGAAAGTGACCGTTTCTAAAATAACCGGTGGAGTTGTCGGTTCGCTACCGGTAGCCCACCGAATGTACCGGTCTAGAGAAGTAGAATTTCGGTAGATTAAAGGGGCAAACGTCAGTATTGACAGTTCGTGCACGTGGCCTTTCTACAAACAAACATAACGCTAAAATGTTTTTACAGTTTTACAGTCTGAAATTCAATGACATTTTCTAAATTTAAATTTTATAACTACCTAGTCTTGCTGTTTTTTTTTGGAGTTGGTGATAATTAATAATAATTGTAAATTTTAATGGACGACTCGACATTGAAATCGTGGAAGCCGGTTTTTGGAGAGGATGGGTCCATTTTAAGAACTGATTCTAGCCTAGTTCTTCAAAATATTTATAGTAGGTATCTAGAAGGGCATAAGCAAGTTGGTTTAACACTACTATACAATGCATACTGTCTTATGTGTATGTTATGTGTCCCACGTTAAAAATGTTCCTGATTTCCACAAGAAATCATAATTTTTTATATGAACTAGGGTAGGTACCTAAGGACCTAGGACTAGGACAACTAACAAAACAACTTATTACAATAAAAATTATCTTAATAATGTCGATTTCGCTATGAGATTAACAGTAATAACAACAAACAAAACAAGATTACCATTGAGATTGACAGCTATTTAAAAATATGTCAATGGTGAATCAAACCGTTTCTACAACCGGAGTTACCAGAGATCTACCGGTAGGTGTAACCGGTAAATTTATTGATCACTTTTGAAATTCGCCCATCGTAATTTTTTATATGAACTGGGGTAAGTACCTAAGAACCTAGGAGTGGGACAACTAACAAAACAACTTCTTAGAAATAAAAATTACCTTAATAACGTCGATTTCGCTATGAGAAGAAGAGTAATAACAACAAACAAAACAATATTACCGTTGAGATTGACAGGTAGTAAAAAAAAATGTCATTGGTGAAATTCTTCTTAATTGACGAATTGGCAACAGGGCTGTCAATTCAATGTGTGTGTCAATCTCATTGAAATCATGTCAACCACAAAACGTCAAAACGTGTTTCCTTTGTGTTTAAAGTTGAGACAGTGCTTGCGAACGTTTTGTGCGATTTTTCGTGTTTTATTAAAGATTTTATCATTATGGTGAGATATTGTGGCATATGTAAAACTTCTAGTTATAAAAGTGGGACAGAAATCTTTCGTATCTCAGGTAAGTGCATGTATCATGTTTTCACCGATTACCCGACTCGGCGGCCATTTTTTCATTCCCCTCGCGACGCGCGCTTGCTGTGGTCTATATACATGTTGGAAGTAAACAAACCTGACAATTTATGATTGACTCAGTGGGTCTATCTATAGTTCGATGGGGGTCGATGCTAAGTTTAAAAACAGCATAAACTCAACTAATAAATGATCGCTGTAATTGGAAATTACAACAGCAATTGTGAGACAACTTCGTTAAAAAAATTGAGGCAAAAAATGTCTATAATTCTGACTATTTTTAAATATTTTGCCATGTTTGTATGTGAATAATGTCATATTTCTTGAGGCAGTTTGACTATCCTATGTATGCATATATAAAATATAAAAATATAAATAAACCCCATATAAAAATAATAAGAAATAATTTTTGTTGTTTGTCATCATAAAATTACATTTAACACAAACCTGGCGCACATTAGCGCTTTTGACTAAGAGTACTTTTTTGTATAGAAATATTGGCCTTTTCGAAGTTGCAATTTTTTCCAGTGGCGCAAACGTTAGCAACAAAAGAATTCCCGGCAACTCCAAAATCTACTGAGACATGAAAAAACGCGCTCTAACAGTTATAAAGTATGTCCAAATAAGGCTAAAACGTGTACAAAAATGCAGTTGTCTATCTCAATTACAACCTGTGAAGTTCTTGGGTTGTCGGTCTGGGCGAAGGATAATTAAAACTTCAAATCTTCCAAGTTTTCGATTCGATATTGTTTAATATTCATCAGGGCTAAAATGTGATGTTAATGGTAGGTGTAGAATCGTATGAAGCTAGGTAATTACAGATTAATGTCGTAATAAAAAAAGAAGGTTTCAGGTCAAGTATCATTACACACACTCATTAACGTGAGGCATTAGAAGTTCTAATCTTTTTTACATCATCGGGTCATCGTCAGTGATAAATTAAAACACTTAGAGCAAATAAAACCTTATAACTAGGATATACGGGGTGTTCATTATAAAACTTCATCTAGTTGTCTGTGAAATGTCAAAAGAAAAGGATGGAGAAACAAAAGTCCATTTATTTTGATTATGTCATCCTTTTCCGGCAAAATTTAATAGCCTGCTAGATGAAGTTTTATAATGAACACCCCGTACTACACATGAACGGAGTTAAAACTTGGACATATAAAATGTCAATTTACATACTATCTCTGGGACCATTTATAAAAAATGCAAGTCATGTGTATGAGATGCCCTAATAGAAATATTTTGCTAGACCGATCGACGCTAATTTGTGTTTTTTGGTGGCTGTAATTCTCCGAGAAGTTTAAGGATGTAATTAGAATGATTTATTCAAAAAAATATTATTCATGAGAGTGGCTGGTATTGTCTAAGTTGAAAACCCATATTCTCACAGAAGCATATAATAAGAACAATTCTTATTATAAAGGATAGTTTTGAATTTGCAGACTTTACTAAGGGGCTGCAGATTCCTTCTAATTACGTGCTCGTGAGTTTTGACGTTGTCTCACTTTATAGCAACATCCCATTTACTTTAATTACTGAAAGCGTACATAGACATTGGGAACAAATAAGTGGAATTACAACTTTCAATGAAAATGACATCATAGAGATGCTTTCTCTGGTAAGGAGACACCACATACTATTCCTTCAAAAATTAATTCTACAAACAAACTCTTGGCACCCCCATGGGACCCAACCTGTCCCCGATTATCTCCCAATATGTGATGGACGATCTGCTAGACAACTGTAACAGTCTTCTTAATTTCCAACCCCCATTTTTGAAAAAGTATGTGGATGATTTCATTACCGCAGTCCCTAAAGATCAAATTAACCACACACTAGACCTACTCAACTCTTACAACCCCCACTATCAATTTTCTGTTGAGAAAGAATCATCACTTGGCACAGCTCCATTTTTTGACACCTTAGTAACAAGGTTGAAAACGCAAGAGATAATATTGGACTGGTATTAAAAACCAACAAATTCTGGGAGGTATCTCAATTACCTCTCGTCACACAGCCATAAAACAAAGATTAATTTAGTCCTAGCTCTAAAAACAAGAATCGAACGAATATCACATGACTCGTTTAAGTTGAAAAATTTCAAAAAGCTCAAAGAAATATTAATCAACAATTCCTATCCCCCAAGTCTAATTAACAAACTCTTGTTCAACGTTCCCCAACTGCATCTAATGCAAAACAACACAACGAACAATTCACTCACCACCATGGATGATAGTGTCGCTGGGTTGGTGGAACTTAGCTTTCGATTTACCAACATGGATCTAAGTATACAGCCTAACCAAACAAACCAAACTCCCACTCGCAACACAGCAACAAAATATTTTTCCGTCCCCTACATAAAGGAGGTCTCTCATAAAGTCACTTAGTCTCACTTAACACAAGAACAGACATAGAGGACTTAAGCATAATATGCTCAAATTTAATCAATAAATGCAAGAAAAAATCATGACCCAACTTAGACAATACCAGCCACTTTCATGAATCAATATTTTTTTGAATAAATCATTCTAATTACATCCTCAAGCTTCTCGGAGAATTACAGCCACCAAAAAACACAAACTAGCGTCGATCGGTCTAGCAAAATTATTATTAAATTCCCTTAGGGAATCCCATTTAAGGCTTGGATATCGGAAGCTTGGAAGGTTTGAAGTTTTAATTATCCTTTGCCCAGACCGACAATCCAAGAACTTGACAAGTTGTCACATTTTTTGGTCAAGAACATTCCTTCCTCTCTCAATTACTTCATGAAATATAACCAATAAACTCATACAAACATTTTTTTGACACCCTGTATCTCAAAAACGATCCCTTTGCGGACAGGGGTTTATAAGCGAAAGTTGGATTAATTGGCATCCTCTATAACCCCCTAAAGTTTGTCAGCACCTTTCTGAAACAACCTACATACTCTTTGAGTTTGTGGTCTGTGTGTTGTTTTTGTTTCGTGAATTCGAGAACGCCGTAAGTGCACCCGAACGAATCATAATTGGTAACTTTTGGCCAATGAGACTCTCGTAATTTTCCATACTTTTATTACTACAGAATAAGGCCATATCGTTCTTACCTCGATCGGTCCTTCGGTGCTCTTCATTTGAATACTATACCCTTCTGGCCTCGTGTTCTTGTCCCATGTCGGTACAGAAAGTTTGGTGTTGGGTGGTGCTTTGATCGCCATCACAGTCTTTTTTTGCAGATTTGGAATCGACCTCAAGTCATTATATGACACATAACCGAACCTAAATCACAAAAAGTAGGTTAATTCGAGAAAATCTTTCAGCAGTAGACTGAGAAGCAGTAGACAAGGCGCAATAAAGTGATAATAGAGATAAAGTAAAAAATAATTAATATCTACCTATATAATTTTTTTTTCGTTTTTGATACATTTTCAGCTAACAGAAAAGCAAAAACAATTTTGTATAATAAAGAAAACTCCAAAATCCGGACATCCAGTAAACAACGCACTACGTTTCAAAGTCCATCCGAACGCATCTTTTTAATTTGGACGCACGAGCTTTGACTTGTTTAAACTCGCAGACTGGCGAGTTGTTTAAACTGTGGCAGGTTTGAGTCTGGGCTTGTTTATTTACGTTTGAATAATTCGTTCTCGTTTCAATTATTGGTAACATTTTACAATAACCGTAACAATAAGCGAGGAGCAGCAAAGTTTTCGGAAGAACCGTTCAACGATTGACGCAGTGTCCGTTATCAGGCAGGTTATAGAAAAGGCAATAGACTATAACAAACCAGCATAGCTGTGCTTTATAGATCTGACGAAAGCGTTCGACAGGATGAGGCTGGAGGACGTTAGGAACGAGCTGAACCGCAGGGCAATACCCCCAAGCATCACGGAGACGGTTAGAGAGCTCAACACAAACCACACATATCCAGGATGGAAAACCAAAGACTGGCAAAAATCGCCAGAAATGGAAAATCAGCATCCAGTAGACCATCAGGACGGCCTTACAAGAGATGGAAGGACAGCTGGTATCGATATCCCAAGAGGGGCAAATGGATGGGTAAAACAAGCCCTTAAGGTTTCCGAGAAGAAGAAGAAGTTAACATTTTAACACTATGTATTTTTGGGAGGTAGTATGTAGTGCAGGCGGAATCAAATATACAAACCAAACCTGAATATTTATTAGTACAGCAAAAAAAAATGATAATACATCTCATTTTCTACATAATCTCTTTTATTCACACATTTTTCCACCCTTTCGGAGGTTTCTTAATCCTGTCATCAATGGTTGAATCTGGTTGTGTCTGTAACCAATTGCGCACAAACGTATCCACACCTTCGTCGTCAAACTGACGGTTCCGCCGTGCTGCTAATCCAGGTTAGTTCACCACTCCATGCTTGCCTGCCTAGACTCTGAGGTGTAATGATGCACCCACGAGAATTTTACACAAACAGGTGACAATGTACCTCAATAATCCATTCCCCTCTACTAATCGACACCGTGCCAAAAATCTCTCCCAATTTCGATTACCACAAGCCTCTAAAATGATAGAGAACACCCACACGTTGTTGCCAAGTCTCGAAACGTACTTGGTTAGAATCACATACTTCCATATCGAATATCTTTCCCCCACATATATTGCGTTGAGAAACTCGTGGAACTATCGGCAACATTGGATGCAAACGCGGCAACGAATCACAAACCAAGTGATTCAGATTATTCGCATCTAGTTACCTTTTAGGAATTTCATTCATCATTGCATTGTTTACCTGACAGATCAACAATGCAATGTAGGTCATATCTGGCGTTTTAACTTCAAACTGAAGTTTTACTTGAACTTGTAAAAGTCGCCCTAAGAAGATACGATAAAACTGTCAAAGTCAGATTTCCAACTCTAGCTGGCAACAGTACTTGAACCTTCGGAATTCCTCGGCCAAGAGTCAGAGAACGTCCAAAGAATAAAATTTTAAAAAATCGGAGTAATATGACAAATAAAAGTAACGTTAGGGGATTTGTACCTAATCTCATTCAACTATTATTGTCATCCAGCTATCTTTGAAATCTTGATTTTATTACACATCTCTCCTTTCTACAGATTTTAAGAAGTCAGATTTCCAAAGCTGAGTGGCAAGAGTAATTGAACCTTTGGAATTCCCCGCCAAGAGTCGGGAAACTCACAGAATGATGGTTAAGAAAAATTCTGAATAATATGGCGAATGAAAATAATGTGAAGGAACTATTGCCACCTAGATGCCTTTGAAATCTTTATTTTTTTAAATCTGTCTTCTCTTAGAAGATATTAAGAAGATATGATAAAACTGCCAATATCAGATTTCTAAAACTAGAGGGCAAGAGTACCTGAACCTTCGGAATTCTTCGGCCAACAGTCAGGGAACACCCACATGACGGATAAAAAAATCTGAATAATATGGCGAATGAAACTTACATTAGGAGATTTGTACCTATTTCTCATTCATTTTTTATTAATTTCCAGACCTTTGAAATCTTTACTTTTTATACCTCTTTCTTTTTAGCAAATTTTAAGAATTAATAATAATGTCACTTACTGGCAAGAGCACTTGACCTTCGGGATTCCGCGTCCAAGGGTCGAAGAACAAATACAGGATGATGCGTAAAAAAAATCTGAATAACATGGCGAATGGATGTAACGTTAAGAGATTTGTATCTACTCCCATTAAATTATTATTGACATCCGTTTCCCAGTTACATTAGAAATCTTCGTTTTTTTATACCTCCCTCCTCTTAGCAAATTTTGAGAAGATACGATAAAATTGTCACTAACAGGCAAGAGCACTTAGACCTTCAGAATTCCTCGGCTAAGAGTCAGGACAACCACAAATAGTGGATTTAAAAAATCTGAATAATACGGCGAATAAAAGTAACCTTGAGGGATTTGCGTTTATCTCATATCTCATTCAATTATTATTGTCATCCAGTTACCTTTGAAATCCTCATTTCTTTATACCTCTCCCCTTTTTGGCGGATTTTAAGAAGATATTATAAAATGGTCAAAGGCAAATTTTTCATCAAAAAGATGCTACTTTAGTTGCTTTACTCTTTTTTCATAGGAAACATAATAACTTTTTTATTCAACACCCCTTATTTTCGGCTAACCACTACGCTGGGTACCTAATTACGTTACAAATTCATTTAATGTTTATTAAATATAACACAACAATTGTTTAGCAAACTGTTTCAAGTGAAACAAAATGAGACAAAGAAAGTTAATGAAAGAGATCAAACACTTCCGATGTCGTGTAAATAGATCTAATTGAGCAACCCCTGTATTTCCGACTCAACCACCCACTTCACGGAGGCACTACAATTTATAACCAAGAATTCTAAGAATGTATATAACCCAACAGGAAGCAACGCTTTTAAAAGTGGGCGTTCCGGATGAGAACCACTTTTTAAAAAGACATGTGTTTGCGTTAAGATGGTAAAGCAAATAGAACGGCAAAAATCCGTATTGTGTCGCTTTTTATTTGATCTAAAACAGACACAAATGAGTGTGACTCACTTATCTTGCCCCAGCTTCCTCAGTTCCCTTTCGGCCATCTCCAGATGCTTGTCCAACTGGTTCTCTCTGTCATTTAGTGCGTGCAATTGCCGTTTCAGTCGTAAAAATTTACTATTGTCCGCCGCTCCCTTCCACTGGATGTTATTCTTCGACTTCTTTTCCAGCAGTCCTATGCCTTCGAGCACATTGGTTATGTCGTATATCCTTCTCTTTTGCACCTAAACCCAAAACTACCAACTACCGTCAATGCTGATATACAAGTTTTTACCTGTAAGTCAACGGAAGCCTTATTCAAGTCCACCACACCGTTAGGGCTTTTCTGCAGCAGCTCGGAAAACTTCTTCGTCAGCAGGCTCAATGATGTATCATAACGCGGTTTCCGCAACACAGACTGTTTCTTCTGGCGTTTCGGCTGAGGCGTCTTGAATTCATGCTTATGTTGGAAAGGCACCACGTTTACGTTAAAACTTTGAGACTCCAGGTTGAGTTTCCGTTTGACCGCGGGTGCTATTTAAAACAGTATCACGCCGTCATGGAAAATAGACAAACAACAAAGAATATCAACCTGATGGAGGAGTATGATGTATAATTTGGTTTCTGGGCGTCACATAAGCGTGGTCCAGCATGTGAGGACTTGGAGTGAACTCCTGCTTGACGATGGTCATGTCTGGCGTTCCAGCGGCCATCTGCATCTTTCTGTAGGCTCTGGCAGGGCTGGAACCCTGGTGGATTCCAGGGGGTTTTGGCATTGTTAATACTTTAGTAGGAAGTCATGTTGTGAGAATCTGAAAAGGAATTTTGAAATTAAGTTTGTAGGTAGATTTTACAGGAAATTTCAAAATTTTAACCACTTTTTGTGGCTGTCTTCTTTATTACTATTTTTATTCCAAAATAATTGCTTAGAATTTTTTATTTTGATTCTAGTTCTGGTAATAATTAAGTTGATTGTTAGTGTTGGAGTTGAAGATTATCCTTTTTTATTAATAAAGTGGAATTTTTTTTTTACATTTTTTGCTTTTTATTTCGCCTAAACACACAATCCTCAATGATGTTTAGTAACTTAATAATCTTCCTGCTTTAAATTCATGGTTAAGTATCCATAAATGACTTTAACAGGTGCCTTAATGATTATTTCAAACTTATGTGCATCTACACAATTTTTACGTAAATAAACTTTTAGTTAGAATGTTCGCGATAGGCAAACGACTGCCAATAAGTGTAATGATAATATTTTATTGATTTTAAAATCAATATAAGTACCCATCTGAAATATTTATTTGGCGAGAGGTAAATCAAGTTAAGCGGCCTTTCCGAGGACTTTGCACTAAGTTTAATGATAGTGTATGGATCCAAAACATATTATTAAATGTTTAGGAAAATGACAAAATTACACAGTCCAATAATTAAGCAGTTAGAACGAGAATTATAAAAGGTAATCCTACAGTTTTGGTGAAAGTAAAAGACCGAAAAGAAGGCGTACATTGTACTTAAAAAATACTGCTTAAAAAACTGTACTTAAAAAAGTTATTTGCCTGCTTGTTAAAACTTGTTTCTTTAGTGTAAGAGTTGCAAGTTTCTTTGGCACCAAAGCAACACTAACTGTATCCCTAACAAAGCGATTTTAATCTTCCCTAAGAATGACAGAGAATATGCAGTGAGCGAACCCATGATCATGTTTTTCTGATAACAACGTGGAAAAAAACTCAAACCCGTCGATTCTTTTTTTGTGAAAAACTTGTTAATATTTGCAAGCATTAACATCAACCCTTACATTTTAAACAGAAAAAAAATGTCTAGTAATTGTATATCATTTTTTAAAAGTCTTTATAATTTTGACTTTTTTTAAATTTTGGGCAAAGAAAGAGTAATGTTTGGTTTCAAAAAAAACTAACACAGATTTTAGTTTATTAAATGTTCAAAATCAGTTAAAACGTCCTCCACTTCACCAACGTCGCTATAGGTAAAATCCGGCAAACGAGCAGACCATTGAATGTGCTACAAATCGGTCTGGAAATATCATCTAAAAACTGCCTTATGGGCATCGCATAATGTGGAGCACCATCTTATACTGTTAGAATATTAGGTTATCTTCAAGGTACCGAGAATCCTCTTTGATTATGTCTGTGAAAATTGGATCAACGGTGGTTTCCAACAAAACTAAATATATTTTTCTATTCGAATTTTCAGGTAAAAAATCAGTAAATACTACGAGAAAATTCCTACCCACAAATTAAACTTTCTTGTATGCTGGGTGTGTCCTTCAAGGAATGTTGCGACTTGACCAATACTGCAGGTTGCTACCTGACCGTTATCGGCAATAGTTTCGGAAATTTAGGGTGGTTATTGCTTCGTCTGCTGATAATATCGCAAAGTTCTAAACACGAATCATTATCGTCTAACAACAAAAAAGTCTTGAACCAAGTGGATTTCATAAGGGTAAATTTTGTTGTTCCTTTAGATGCTTTAAAAAAATGGTCCTTGTGCTTGCCATCATATTCCAATACACAAGTGAAGTCTATCCCAGGCTGATTGAGCCCAGAATTCTTAACTTCAGCAAGGATTATAGACTTAGCAGTATCTCAATTCTATTCTCCATATCATTGACACTTGTCGGACTTATTGGTCGTGTCGCCTAGATTAAATGCTTAATTCTACCCCACAAGTAAAAGTCTAAGCACGTTAAGATTAGTTGGTCTGGCAGGTCATGCACATAAACTACTCATTCTAACCAGAACTAGCACTCCACAACCTGATGGAGAAAATCCAAGATACCCTGGATTCAAAGGGTGTCTTGGTAGATTAAAACACACAAAAAATAGGTACTTTTTACATACTACCCCTCTCATATCACCCTCTACTCGATAAATGTGTCCATATCTATTTAATTTGTAGAAAGGGCATACAAATTTATGGTAACATACCAAATTTTATTCGTTTACCCCAACACGTTTCCGAGCACGTTTTATATATTGTAATTAAAAACCATCGTCAGGATCTATAATAATAATCTTTATTGCCAACAAAATGATGAGTCACATCACAAAGCAACGTCAAAGATAGATGATGTCAGAGTCATCAGACCAATAAAAATCCATATTTATTGTAACAATATAGAGCATCCAGTATGAAATAGTTTTAACATATAACTGTCAAAATAGGAATTTTCAAATAGCTAACATAGAAATACAGAAAGCTCACTTATTAAAATTGAATGAGTAAAAACACTTGTTCCTTAAGAATAGTACAACTTTCTTGCGATAATTTCGAACATTGGGGATTTCCTTTATGTGACAGGGCAACCCACGAAAGGCTTTCATGGATCTGAAAAGCGGCACTCTCTCAAAAAAAGTTGAGTTGTGTGGGGGAATACATAGTTCCTTTCTACCTCGTGTGCGAACAATCAATTGTGAGGAACGGCAATCGTAATTTCGTAAGAATGCCTTCGGATTTCTCTTAACACATTACCAGTGAGAGGAAGTAAATGGACGGTACGGTAGGATATTTGAGGATAAGAAGACAGGCCTACAACTCGGTCTGGGATGTAATCCGAAAATAGCTCGAATAAATCTCTTCTGGGCAACAAACACTTTATTTGCCATGCTGGATGAACCCCAGAACAATATTTCATAACTCAGGACCGATTGAATGCTGGCGATATAGTACGTCAGCATGACATCGGTGGAAACATCACGAAGTCTCCTTATAAGGGCACAGGCACTGTTCAGCTTAGAAACAAGCACAGAGCAATGATCGCCCCAGGCAAGACGCTGGTCCATATGCATGCTCAAGAATTTGATGCTTTGGCAAGTTGGAATAGATTTTCCATCAACAGGAACATACAGAGAACAATGACGTGTCATCAGCGTACTGACAAATCAAATCAGCACCGATATCACATGCCGAATCATTCACATATATGATGAATAAGAGTGTACCCAAAATGGAGCCCTGGGGAACTCACTGATTTATATCGCTCATGGTTGACAGACATCGCTTCCCATCCTGAACCACACAGACAATCTGCCTTCTGCCAGACAAATAAGACCCAATTAGAGCACATCATTTGCCCCGCATTCCATAAGAAATTAATTTTTGCAGAAGTAACTGGTTGTTTATAGTGTCAAAGGCACTGGAAAGATCAAAGAACAGACTGGATACTTTATTTTCTTGGTCAACACTTTCAAATATATAATTGACAGTGTTAAAAATAGCTTGCTCTGTAGAAATGTGATTGAACAAAGCCGAATTGATGTTCAGCCAAAATGTTAAAGGAAATCAAGTAGTTGACCATTCGAGAATATATGACCTTCTCGAATATTTTAGCAAGACGGCAAAACAGAGATAGGTCTGTAATTTTTTGTTCTAGTAGAGTCGAGTTATAAACCGGAACAATTTTTGTCAACTTTAGGTCATCAGGAAAAGTTCCAGATATGAGACATTCATTTAATATATGGGTCCGTGGTGTTGATATCGACTGTGCAACAAATTTGAGAATTCTGATTGGAATCTCATCAGTTCCCGCTGAGAATTTATTTGGAAAATCCGGCAAAAGTGAAAGGATTTCCTCTTCAGTTGCAGGTTTCAGGAATATTGTCGGGTATAGAAAGGAATCACTAACTGGCCTGAAATTATTATTTGAATGGGATATATCAAATTGTTTTTTAAACAAATCACAGACCAATGACAAGTCTTCAACCATGCTGTCATTCTCTTTAACACCCCATTTAGTTTCCGATTTGGTCTTATTTGCTAACTTATTAAAGATGTTCCAAGCTGACTTAGACTTATTTGAAGAATTGGAAGTTTGATTATCATTCAGAGACTTTCTAGTATCCGACAGGAACTTTCTATATATTTTCCTCTCAGATTTATAATGAGCACGAGCATGCAGACAGTTGGGCCTCTTATACCAAACGTATAGGTCGTTTATGTAGTGGGAATATTGTTTCATTTCTGTGTTTATCCAAGTTTGAGGCCTCTTCGCAGCTCTACGAATCTGTGGGGGAAAAGCTCTGTCAAACCAGTAGTAAAAAGTTCTAAAAAAAACACTGACATTTATCATTAACCCCGGTGGCATCAGCTATTTCAGACCAAGTTTCGTTAAGGAGACACCAATAAAGTAAGCCAAAAGTACGCTTCATTGCAAAAGAGGGATTCACCTGTGAGTTCATGGCATCAAACCACAACAGTTGGCCAAGTGATCTGATAAAAAGGTTGGTAGGATAGTTCCTTTCACTGAGTTTAGTGTAATGTTCGAGAAGATATTGTCAATCTGAGTGGACAAGGTGAGAGAGCTGAGAAACCCTTGTTCGACCCACAATATGTTGACTTAAGTTATATGAGCTTGCTAGTGGTGTCAGAGAGAGAGCACTGCCATTCATTGACAAAAAGTCAACATTGAAATCACTGCAGACCATTAAAGATCTGTCAGGAGAATATAGATTGTGTAAAATTTCATTAAAAATGCCCAAGAACTCATCGAAATTTCTGCTAGGAGACCTGTATTTACATAATATTGTACAAACACAACTGTTAAGCATACATTTTGATATACAAAACTCACATATTTTCTCAATTTGAGAAACCTTGCTGTCTAGTGATAAGGACTCAATCCCATTGCAGTACATGATGGCAGTTTCCCCTCCACGCTGGACACTCCTAGATAAATAACTGGCTAACTGATACGCATCAATATATAAACGTTCAATATCTTGGTTTTGTAACCAATGTTCAGATTAACAAAGCACATCCGGATTTTCATCAACTATAAAACTTCCAGCTCCGGGACCTGATTGTTAACACTTTGAATGTTCTGATGAAGAATTTTGCACATAGTGGCTTCCTTAGAGTTTGAGTTATTTTTCGAAAATGATGGATTAGTTAGAAACCTCTATGCTATCTAGTCAATGAATGCTTCTCTGAGGGGGTTTATCGTAATTACTTAAAGTTAGCTAAAGTAAATGCTTTGCACAAAAGGGAAAACCCACAGGACATGGAAAATTATTGGCCTATTTCATTAATCTCAGTTTTCTCAAAGATATTTGAGAGAGTTCTTAATGAGAATGTTAAAGTTTCTGGACACCCACAGAGTAATATCAAGCACTCAACATGGCTTTCGTAATAAAAGGTCAACTGTATCAGCATTATGCTATGTTCTCGATAAGATTTACAAGCACCTGGATAATAATAATAATAATAATAATAATAATATTCTTTATTGCCATCCAAATCCTCCCTAGACATTAGCAACGTCAAAAAACAAGAAAGCAACAACAAGTACAATAATTTGAATACACATAAAAATGAGGACCAAAGTCCACTTAAATGCTAACATCGTAAAGACACTCATCAAGTAGGTATTCTGTAGCTTTTTGCTTAAATTTGTGCACATGAATTTCTGACTTTATATAGTCAGGAAGTCTGTTGTATTCCCTAACAGCCTTATACAAAACTGTTTTTTGGAAGAATGCAGATATGTGATTTGGTACACTCAAGTTCTCTCTATGTCTCGTAGTGATGGTCATATTATCTGCATAATGCTGTGCATTCGTTTCAAAGAGGGTCGGATTTTTTTTTACAAATGGGATGGCAGTGAAAAAGTGACAGCTTTATTTGTGGACTTAACTAAAGCTTTTGACTGTGTGGATCGTGTATACTGCTTATGGAAAAATTATGTGCATATGGAATTCGGGGAAATTGTCACAAACTATTAAAGTCATACCTAGCACACAGTATTTATTTTGCAATGGAATTGTATCTAACCGATTGAAGGTGGATGTTGGTGTCCCTCAAGGCAGTGTACTTGGTCCTCTGTTATTTTTATTATATATAAACGACATAACTGATTACTTAACAACTCTGCACTGGGAGTTTGCTGATGATAGCACAATGCTCTCAGTTAGTTCTGATGAGGTGCATATGAGGGAGTCTTTAATTACAAATCTGTCAAATTTATATCATTACTTTAACAAAAACAAACTTACTATAAGTCAAGATAAAACATTCATAATAATAATAAATTCTTTATTGCCAACAAGATCACAAAATATGACACAGCAACGTCAAACAAGAGTAGCATTATAGCTTACTAAAATTAATTACTCAAAATAAAGATTAAATTGAAATGAATAAATAGTTTTCTCAAGCAAAAGAGCCTTGACACGTTGTTTGAAAACCGTATCATTTTGAAGACGCTGCAAATCAGCGGGTAACAAATTGTATGCTTTAATGGCTCTATATGAGCGCCCTCTCTCGAAAAAAGTAGTTTGGTGACGAGGAATGTTTAACATTTCCCTATTTCTTGTTAGAATTGACATATTTTGAGAGTACCCGTCAGCGTTCCTTCTGAATAACGCACTGTTTTTTCTGACAAACATTACCAATGACATAAAGAATATTGAAGGGACGGTAAGTATTCCCAATTTAGAAAAATAAGGGCGACATGAATCCGTCGGTCTCAGACCAAAAACACACCGAACAATTCCTTTTTGAGCTCTAAAGATATTCATTGGGGTGCGTCCCGATCCCCAAAATAGTATACCGTAACTTATGATTGCCTGAATGTTGGAGAAATAGAATAACCTATTATGCAATTTTTATATATTTTATAACTAATAATGCAATTTTTCCCAGTAGGAGCAAACTATTTGAAAAGTCACTACATCCCATTGGAGGGCAAGTCCATTAAACAGGTCTCTTGCTTTAAACTGTTAGGGATACACATTGAGAAGTCATTAAATTGGAAGGTGCATGTAAATCATGTATGTGGACAATGTACAAGAAACTGTTGCTTTATATCGCCTTACACAACTAACCAGTAAAAAAACAAGAAAAATTTTCTACTTCTCATGTATTGAATCTAAGATCCGGTATGGTATTATATTGTGGGGTGCTTCATCTGCATCTAACAGAGTGTTTGTCAATCAAAAAAGGGCTATCCATATAATGTTCAACTTATCATTTTGTGAATCATGTAAACCGTTTTTCATATCCGAAAAAATAATGACACTTCCATGTCTTTTTATTTATGAAGTCCTAAAGTTCATCATAATTGAAATGCTTTTCAAACCCTAAATTTGCATCATGCTTATGACACCAGAATGGGAAATAGCTATCAATATACTTTACATAGACTAGAATTATACAAAGTAAATCTGCATTACATGGGGGCGGTAATTTACAATAAGTTACCAGTGAGGGTAGGACAAGTGTCACATAATAAATTTCTTTCTTATATCAAAAATCTTTTACTGGACACAAAGTGTTCTATTCAGTGGATGAGTTTCTAAACTTTTTTTTAATTCCTTTTATCTACTTGATAAAGTGTTATTCATAGTGTTGTTCAACTTATTGTTGGTATAAAAGCCAGTACTTTAGCATTGTAGTTTTGGCATTGTATTGCCATTTTGTCTTCCTATATCCTTTATTACGATATTCGGAATATGTATTTGATATTTGATATTAGTTAGCACTTCTTTTATGGCATGAAATGGATTTTTTTCAGAGTTCGAGTGGATCTTCTTTCCTAGAACAATTGAGGACGTCTCTAAAAATTTAGATCAGGTTTCTTGGTAGCCGGCATCACATTATCCAAGACATCCTGATGTTTCTTGAAATTGAAGCAACTCACACCTAGGTAGCATGGTCAAAAGTGTGGGTCGTACAATTCTTCCTTCTTGTCAAGTGGCGAGACAACCAGAAATTGATCCTTCCTCACTGTTATCTGCGATAGCTCTCTCTTTCTCTACGTCAAATGTATTATATTGTTTGATGCCAATTTTCTTCATGTCAAATAACTTCAATGTGCTTTGCTCTGGCATGGATACTCATTTTGATTCTCTCTCCATGCTGCCTAGATTGCTTGATTGTCTTAGGTTAAGTTTGTAAGCTTAGTTTATAAATAAAATAAATCCCTATCTCTCATCGTCACATTGCTTCCTTTTCTTTTCTGCTTTCTCTCTTTTTATTGCATACCTTATGTTGTAATTTTAGGCAAATTTATAATTTATAATTTGATTTCATTACCTTCCAACAGTTTTCTGTACTTAAGTGGGCTTTGAGCCTGTGGAAAATAAAAGCTTATTACTATTATTATAAGACTGGGACCACACACTGGAAATTAGATGCAGGATAGAGAGAGCAAGAGCTGCATTTCAGAGGATGGCTACACTCTTCAGATGTCATCATTTATCTATGCCCTTAAAAATTAGATTATTGAGGTGTTATTTTTTCCCTTTATTGTTGAATGGAATGGAATCCTGGACTCTCCCAAATGCTGCTTGTAGAAAAATTGATGCTTTTGAGATGTAGCTGTATCAATGAATCTTGAGGATGCCATGGACTGCTCATGTCCTATTGACAAAGATGGGAAAGGATGAAAAACTACTATTGAAGATAAAAACATCCAAAATTGAATACTTTGGACACATAATGAGGAAGGAATAGCAAAAGATATGGAATGTTACAGTTGATTCTACAGGGAAAGATAAACGTTAGTGAGGTCCTGGAAGACAAAGAATTTTTTGGCTAAGAAATCTACACACATGGTTCAAGACAACAACTGTGGGCCTGTTCAGAGCAGCTGCGAACTAGGTACAGATTGCCATGATGGTTGCCAACATCCAAAACGGAAAGGCACTGTAAGTACCAGAGCCTCCAATCCTAAACTACAGCTAGTCTAAATCCAACTTACTCCAATTATATCAGATAATTTGTGAAGAAGCAGATCCTTATAGTTTGGTTTTTGGTTTAGCATTTTTGGGCATTTGAATTGAATAAAATTTATTTGCTGAGATAATTGTTTTTTTAATAGCATCAAGAAAATTAATTTAATTTACTCAGTGTCAAAGGGATAAGAGAAATTAAAGTGAAACTTGATGAAACCATCATAACAACCTGTGGGAAATTATCGGCATCTACAATCACCTGTCTTCAATCTACTGATTAGAATCCTGTCAATTGAAATCCATGTTGAGTTTTTGAAGGAATACTTGCTTTATAGTTATGACATAACCAATAACATTGACACTGTTCAAGGTGGTTCAGTTATACACAGGGCAAACTATCACATCTCCCTGGCCAACTGTTTTAAAAAACTG
This sequence comes from Taphrorychus bicolor, assembly GCA_951812265.1. Classification (NCBI taxonomy): domain Eukaryota; kingdom Metazoa; phylum Arthropoda; class Insecta; order Coleoptera; family Curculionidae; genus Taphrorychus; species Taphrorychus bicolor. Next base: position 23,595,846 of record OX638304.1, read on the forward strand.
AAGGCACATTTATACACAAATTAAATTAGATTAAACTGAGGTAAAGTAATATTAAGGAAATGTGAAATGTATATGTTTCCATTAGACAATTTATGCACCTCAATTATTAATTAAACTAAACTAAGAGATAACCAACTTTTATCTTTTCCTTAATGGGTCTTAATTTGTTTTACCCTTTGAATTTTTCAGCTTTTTTTGTATTACCACCTTAAAAAATGGACCTGTAATGACCACAGATAAGTGAAACTTAAGCTGTACACATTTGTCTATTCTAAAAATGATACTTACTAAAAAAAATATTTGTTATATCTTGACTGAAAAATAATCCTTGGTTTAATTTATTTTATTTTAATGTTAGTTTAATCTAATTTAATTTGTATATAAATCCACCTTTAATGAAAAGCTTTATATGCAGTAGGTATCATCAAATTTACTTAATGCCAATGCAATCACATAAGTACATATTTTCTGTGACTATTTACTAAAATAAATGATAATTCCCTATAATACTGAGCATAGGTACTACAATGACGAAATGAAAATGTTTTCCTATAAGAGGTAGGTATTCTGGCCCAAAATTAATGTTGCTGTTGGTGCTGACTAATGATCTAGCTTGCCCAGACAATGTTGCCATTTAATAATCTGACATAAGTATTTTAATTATCCAGGAAAGGCAATATTACAATAACATCATTACTAAGCAAATGGTAGTAGGTAGTTTGATAAATAATACACTTTGAGTGAGAACAAATATTCAAGATTTGCAGTCTTCAAGTCAAGACTATATTGGCAATGCATGGAAAGGTAGCAATAGAATTCAGACGAGTCAACAACCTACATTCTTATGCAAATGAAATCAGAAAACTAGTTTTAATTGTTAAGGGAGGGTAGCTCAATTACCCCCTAGGGCAGTTCGGCAGAGCAGCCCCCAGAGGGGTGGGCGGGGGGGTAGTTTTTTAACGGCCCGAACCGACGCAATAATCCTAACCGCCATTACGCGCAGGTTATCGCCTACTTGAACGGCGGAAATCCATAGCACACTTACTTTTCCGGACCAAATGGATTTTCCTGGATCGAGGTCCGTGATCAGCACCGACGGAACTCTGCTTTTTCAGTCAATTTAACCGGCAATTTTCCATGTTCTCCGGGCCCGAACAAAATGGTTTCCGACCTCGCGATCGTCGCCGAAGGCACGGCAAGCGCGTGGAAATCGGCGTCAAACACCATCGAATTATCGATCGATCAGGGAAATTTTCGCGGAAACATGTTTCCGGAGGGCTGGGGCTCGGATAGGTACGATTTTGATCCCTTGGAGGCCCCCCCGAGTGCCTAAAATACTGCACCGTTTTGGTATGGGAATCGACTTGGCGTGTACACTTTTGACGGCTGTTACCAAACATCTGCCATCTGTCCCGGCATTGGCGCGAACGACCGCGCACGCGTACCAATCACTTTTCCAGATGATCATCGAATAAGTGGTGGTCACCTTCATACCCATTGTACTAATAATAGTACATTTATTCATATACCAAAACTTCCTAGAAATCCCACAACACGTTAAATTTAAGCAGAGTGGCTCTATTTTGCTCCTCATTATTAATTATTATTGGTCTCTAATCTTAAGCTTGACGAAATAATGTTTGCAACTAGAAACCAAAACAACCAAAAATTAACGGTAGTATTTTTACTATTCATGGAAAAAATCGTCTCTGACCTATTGGAGAACAGATTTATTTAGAAAAACAAATTTTCCTTATAGAAACGTTAGTACAAAACCCTAACATAGTTCGTACAATAAGTTAACAAGATTTTGTACAATTGAAACCGTTATAGATTTTTTGAGATTTACCTGGCCGTGGACAGCTGAGTGGTTTGATCATTAAACGTCCCAAGATTTGGTTAATTTATGGGACGGGATTGCCTATGGGTCTGTATTATTGCACTAAACCGGCTTTTGTTCACCAACGAACAGCAAGACACTCCGGGACCCAGAAGTAAACAAACGTGGAAATAGTACACTTCTACATAGGGTTTGGTTTTGCAGTAGTATAGTACTATTTGACCGTGACAATCGTACAAATTTTGACAGGAGTCTGGTATTAAGCAAAAAAATACTTCAGCACTAGATGGCACTGTCTAAGGGTGATCAAAAACAGGATATTGTATTCATTGTAGGTCAATGATCACCGGTAATTTGCATACGCTTTATATTATAATATATACGCCTATAATGACTGCACTAGTATCCTCTTATCTTTTGAACTTTCCTTGAGTTATCAATGAATAGACATACACTACATCTCTTAGACATTTTTTGCGAATAAGATTGGTTCAGATAGTAGGCTAGGCGCCGAGCTGAAGCTCTTAGACTCTTAGACATCTAAAGGATTGATTTTGTCTATAAGAGGCAATGAAAATCGCTTCTGATTACTCCGCATCGAATCCTGTAGTGACGTCTTTAACTGACCCGCACTGACGTCATTGGCTGTAGAAATCGGCAGAAAAGTCATCCAATTTAGACAATCCTTAATCTACCCTCCTACCAAACCTACTTATCCTAATTTATGCCGGCAGTATTTACACCAGGCCTAAGTTAAATTTTGCTTAGAGACCTTATATGACTAGATACATACAAACATGGCCATACATGCAGAATTCGTGGTTAAAAAAATCTAAACGTCATCTCTACGACTGAGACGTAAACGCACATAACAAATAACCGGAATTCCAACCGTTTTGAGGTTTGTATCTTGATAATTAGATCAAATAATACAAAACAATTACTTTGTGCATAGAAATTTACATTTTCTCAGTACCTAATTTAATTACAATGACCTAAGAAATATGGATAAAGCCAACAATTGTCGATATTTCCATAAAAATCGTCCCGTTTTTGGCCGGAAGACCGCCATTTTTATGGTACCGATGACGCAATTTCATCGTGACAGCACATCAAATAGCGGATTTCGAATTATTTGGCGTAAGATGTCAGGTGACGTGACTTCCGCCGGATACCTCCACCATTTTTTGGGTGCCCACTGCCAATAAGGGGGCCAAAATTCTAAAACAGTAGGATCTCTCCAGAGGTAATATACTAGCTCCTTGTTGGAAGTCATCAAACTCATTAATATTTTATTGATCACCTCTTAATTTATTACCTAGTTTCTATAGTGCCTGCTTAAAAGCTCTAGACCATAGGTAGATAGTGTAGGTACTTATAGTATAATCTATATCCTTATATTTGGCTTTTGTGTTAAATACCTACCTACCAAAGGGAAACCATATATACTCATTAAAACTGCTCCTGTGCCAAGCCAATAGATGTCTATCTTTGCTATCTATCCCAAATCTCATGTGAATCCACTCCGTGTTTCGGTATTTAGTAAGGTAATAGTAAGTAAAGTAATACCTATCGGTAATTAGTAAGAACCTTCATATATGCTTCAAAGATTCTTCTAGTGCTTAAGCGCTAGATGTCACGACCGTATAAGAGTGTTCAAGAGTTCTATCCTTTAGATTTTGTTTGAGTTATCAATGAAAAGACATACTTCATTCACTTACTTTTGCCATCTCATTATCTTTTAAATCTTAATTTTTTTATACCTATCTTCTTTGAGCAGATGTTGAGTTGAGCAGGTGTTCCATGCAACGCTTACTTGATGTCAATAATAATAATAAGTGAATGATCTATACATTCGTAAAGAAGGCTATCACTGCCAATAAATGTCACTCTCTTTGCTATCTTTTGCACAGACAAATATACCAGAGACCTTCTATTAGCAGACAGCAACATGGCCATAGGTTGCCCAGAACATATACGTCTAGAAGAGACCTTACTTTCAAAATGTCTAACGTATGATATGTTCATTAAAAAATGTCATCTAGAATTTTTTTACAGAAAAAGATGACATAATCAGAGTAAATAGACTTTTGATCAACCATTCTTTATTTAACACTTCATAGCCAACTAAATGACGTTTTTAAATGAACACCCCCACTTATCTCTACCGATCACATTTTACAGAACGGCCTCTGATACCGCTATTTCTCTTATTGTGACACCAACGAACTATGGCGTATGCTTGACGTAATGCATCTCTTATGGCATCGTTGATTGGCCCGGTGTCCATGACGAAGATGAAATATTGGAGTTCTAGAGAACAAAAGAGATGGCTAAACAAATCACGTCATTGATACTTTGACAACAATAAGTTATAACGCCATGCTGCTCTTTACTAGTAAAGGTCTCTACTGACGTATACGAAATGCGATTAAATATTAAACTATGGTCATTTGTCTATGTGGACTAGGGCTTAGGGTTGGAATGATTGTACCCGGTGTATCTTGTAACGGTACATTTTGCAAAGTGCAGACTTTAGACTACCTTATGGAATATATAAGAAAACGAGAATATATGGCAACGTGGTAATATAAGTTGATAGGCTGCACTGGGTGCAATAAACGAACATATTTCGTCATATTTAGTCGTGATTCGCAAATTGATGTGCTCTGACGATGAAATTACGTCATGGATATCTTAAAAGTGGCAGATTTCCGGCCAAAAAAACGAGGGAAAACGGGAAATATCGGCATTGGTTGCCTCTGTCCGTATCTAGTAGGTCATTGATGTGCTCCCTATGTCGGTGTAAATAAATATAGAGATGGGTTTTCACCCGGTTTTTTCATTTTTCATTTTGAGGTTTTGAGGGTTCCTGGAAAATTCCAGGATTATTCCATTATAACCTCTAAATTTAACTTACGTTTCTATTTTTAATACGCCTAACACTTACCGATTAAGCAATATTTGTTGGTTTGTGCAGTTTGAGGCTTTTGATAAATTGACCAGTGCTTAGTTTATCAAAAAACAAACCAGAATCTTAGAGGATTAATTGAATAAAAGGATTTATTGAATTCTAATCTAAAATCTAACCTTAAATCTTGAAACAGCAGAGTGCTTTCAAAAAAAGATGGAAAAAAAACTGGGTAAAAACCTAAAATGGGGTTCAAAGTTTTTTGAGAATTTTCCCTTCGCTCATCTATAAAATAAATGCCCCTGGTGTTATCACATCCCTACTACGGCTTATCTTATTACAGCCCGGCGGAGCATTGTAAGGTAAGTGAAATTGTACAAAACCCAGTACAATTACAAACGTATTGTGTCATACTGTCATACTATACTGGCTTCTCAGCAGGGATGGGAGCGTAAATAAATACCATATAAAAAATATATTTATTTGTGGGGTAAACAATTAATTTTTTTACATATTTGTGAAAAAAATGTAAAAAAAAATACATAACTGAACTGACTTGAGACTTTTATTTATATTAATAAACATTTATGACGATTTTTTTATATGAGCATGTTTATACATTTTTATCGGGGAAAAAAATCTTTCATTTGGTTCGGACGAAGTGAAACACCATTTTCATTTGGTTTTAGTTAAACCACAAAATGCATCTTTCACGGGGAATTATTCTTCAACTCCAGTAGAATACGAGTCAAGCAGTGGAATTAGCTTTTGAGGTTAAGTGTTTAATAAGTGGATGTAGCATTTGTGTGAAGTTAAGTTGACTACTTGATGGCTACGTTACATCAATCTTTTGAGGATAAATAAAATAGCTATTATTTGGTTGTCAAATTGACTAGGGCAAGTTTTAGCTTTATTTCTGATCAGGAGAGCGACAAATTATCTAAAATAGATTAGAATTTTTCTCAGTAAATAATAGGGAATTTTGGCCAGGCACGAAAACGTAAAGTTTACCAAAATTTTGGAGAAATAAAACCTACAATTTGGCTTCACGTTTTGACCAAATTATTGCCATCAAGGAAATGCGGCTTTATGGCCAAATCTTGGCAATAGACGAGCGGCTTTTAGCCATAAAAGCCGAAAATAAAATTTCCGAAATTAGTCGGAATTTTTTTAAATTTGAAAATATCATTTTTATAGACTCCTAATTGCGCAGCTTTGACTCAATTTAACCTCTCTTCAAATCCCCGTGGTTGAACTCGAAAATAGCACTTACAAGACTAATATTGCCAATCTCAAAAGTCACTGCTAGGGATTTTGGGGTAATGTAGTAAAACGAAAAATATAGGATTTAATAATTTTTATTTGTTTATTAATTATATACTACCGTGGTAAAAAATAATAAAGTCGAAATACATTATCATACATATTGATTGATACCCTAAAGAATAAACTAGAATGCATCAATATTAAACTAAATTTACACTCTTGGAACAGATACAATTATCGCAAGATAATAAATAAACGGTGACCAGAAGGTTCTCGATCTACCGGTTCGCCCATGCTGCGATTATTATTACACGCAAAAGTATTTTTAAAACAAAACAAAAATTATAAATAACATAAATCACTCTTATAAAGAGGGACGTGTTGTGTGAAAACCTCAACCAAAGAAAATTACTAATTCTATAAACCACTATAGAAGCTAACCTAAATGATGAACTTTTTAATGCCATTAGGACTACTACCCCATTCGAAAACCTTCCGATCACATGATTACATACAGCCGTAGATTCGCAGAGAGCCATATTGTGTGAAATAAGTGATCCCCATCCAGCTACCCTAAAATAAGCGGGACTTCACTCAGTCCCTAACACAAAGATAAGAAAGGAAATTTTCCCTTCTAGAAACTTAGCATTACAATCGATAACAACCAAAAGAAATTACACACAGTATACATAATAATAATAATAATTACGATGGTTGTTGTAGTGCAACGGCTCATTTTACAGATATTTTTACACACATATTATACAGTTTAGTTCACTATATCAGGGAAATGACTTAATTTAAAACCGAAAACTGAATTTACAATTTACAATAACCTTTTTTTTGTTGGTTTTTTAGTTAGTTAACTTTACATCAGTCTGACGTGTTGTTGTTTCCATTAAACTAAAAGCTCGGTGGCTGGTCGATTATTCCCCCCGCCGCTGGCATCGTGTTACAATAATTATATTAATCTCTTTTGATTTAATTAAATTTAATCGAACAAAAAAAAACAATTAATACTATATTAAACGTTGGGATCAAATAATGCGGCATACAATGGAACTTGCCTAAGGCCCTAAATCTCAAACAAGCGGAAGGGGAGCTCTAAAGTATCTTTGGGGCTGCACCAGCGTGGAAAAAGGTTGTTTTGCAATGGTGCTTACTATTCTGCTGATTTGACACACATATCGAACAAACTTGACAAGAGAGAAATTCGCTGAAAACGCGGTTAAAAGTGCTAAAATAAACAATATTTTTTTTTTAAATTACTTTGAAAAAGTCTTCCAATATAGAAGTAGGTGTTTGTTCAATGTTTATGGTCTTTTTAATATTGCGCTCTATATTGAGAGTCCTTCCCAGTCAAGGATGTGTTTATTTAAAAACGTCATCTAGTTGGATGTAAAATGTCAAAATAAAAGGATTAAGGAACAAAAGTCTATTTATAAGACTGTGTGAAAATATAATCTAAAGTGTTTTCCGGGCTTTGAAGCCGTGGTCCAAGTCTATTTATTTTGATTATGTCATCTCTTTCTGTCGAAAATTCAGATCCTTACACAGACGACGTCATGAAGTCAGATTTCCAATGCCTTCCTCATATCAGTAATAAGTGAATGATTTATATTTGCGACAGGTGTCATTCAGTACTAGTAATGACGTCACTGTCTGAGAGAACTTTATTCTCCGGTGCCAACAATTGGTCCCCAGAAATAGTCAGTCGTAGGGTCATTTATAATACATGGTGACCACTTTTCGAGTTTGATCATGGAGATTTCGTTTATTTGAAGAGATACGAAGCAAGTTAAATTGTGGAAAAGTTGCACAATTAGAGGTATATAAAAACGATGTTTTGGAATATTGAAAATTCCGACTGGTTTCGAAAATATTCGCAAAAAATCTAAATTTTTTAAAAATATTTTTTATGTTTCTAGTCTTTAAAAAGTTAATTAAAAATAATTGACACTCCTTTACTTTCTTAAATACGGTCCTGGATATTTTATATCGGATTCTGAATGTATTACTGAATGACTTATTTTTGCTATCTCGTCACCTTTGAAATCTTCATACCTATCTACTTAAGAAACAATAAAGAAAAACCAAGATTTTATAAAAATATTTTACTAGAGGATCCAACCTTTAATTGGTCGATAGCTCCATATTAAATGAATTACTATCATTCATTTAAAACCGAGCTATCCACGCAATAAAGGTTAGATTTTCATCTGACGTTTCAAGAAACGACCTGTTTAATTGAAATTTCTCGAGAACGAATAGAAGATTCCAATAATTTATTATCCGAATTTCAGTGAATCATTATGATCAAAATTACACTGAATGTAATACTCATCCTCTTATTTTTGCTATCTCGTTACCTAGGAAAACTTAGTTTTTTTATACTTTTCTTTTTAAGAAACCATACAGAACAACCATGATTTCGTCGAGCTATAGACGAATTAAAGGTTGGATTTTTATCTGAGTTTCCTAAATTTCTCGAGAACCAGTAGAAGGCTGCTATAATAATTTATTATCCCAATTCTAGGGAAAACCATTAAGAACAATCAAGATTTTACAAAGATTCTTTTACAAGAGGACCATCCAACCTTTAATGCGTCGATAGCTCCATATTGAATGTATCACTGTCATTCATTTAAAAGCGCGCTATCGACACAATAAAGGTTGGATGTTTAGCTGAGTTTTCTAAGTGAAGTTTCTCGAAAACCAGTAGAAGATTGCAATAATAAATTATTATACGAATTCTAGGGAAAACCATTAAGACCAACCAAGATTTTATAAAAATTCTTTTACAAAAGGACCATCCAACCTTTAATTCGTCGATAGCTCCATATTGAATGTGTGATTGTCATTCATTTAAAACCGGGCTATCGACGCAATAAAGGTTGGCTTTTCATCTGACTTTCCAAGAAATGACTTTCCTAAGTAAAGTTTCTCGAAAACAAGTAAAAGATTGCAATTGCAAGGGGATTCAGAATCCGATATAAAAATCCAGAATCGTCCTTAAAAAAAATGGAGTTGACGATGGTTGCTTGAAAACAAAACGATGGATTTTTAATTTGAAAATATCACGTTGAAGACAACAAAAAGTAGCTATAAAGAAATGTCAAATATTTTTAATTAGCGCTTTAAATTGAGACTAGAAAAAATAAAAACTTTTTTCAAAATGCCTATTTTTTCCGAAAACAGTAGGATGCTTCGAAAATTAAAAACGTAATTTTTACATATACTTCTAATTGCGCAAGTTTGCCCTAATTTAACTTTCTTTGTATCTTTTCAAATAACCATGATTCCCATGTTTAATGGGGATCACGGGGTTATTGAATATACGAAGTTTTAATAAAAGTGAATTTTTTCTGCGAAAATTTACTTTTGCCAAAATTTCGGATTTTTTCCCGAAGCGATTTTTTAGCAAATTCAAACCAGAAAAAATGAAGAGAGCAAAAACTGAAGATACCTCGCAGGTTTTGGTTTTTTTTTTATAATAAAATGGCTTTCCTATCTTTAAATAGAAACAGCTTTCAGTGAATTTCACTTGCCTTCTATAAACCTTTAGCTTTTGAGATTAAACGAGATTATTCTTCCATGGTTGTTAAATCAATTTATTTTATTTTTGTGCCACAGAGTCGTACGCACACACTCGTAAACACCATTACAAAACCCCTTTTTGAACAAACTTAAGTGAATAACACCAAATAACGAACAGTATGAACTTGCCAGAATTGAATTCTTTCTCGGTCCGTGCCACCTGGACAAACGGAGGAATATAAAACTTTCGATTAGTTATCTGGTACTGATGTTACTTAAAAGTAAATATATACATCAATTATTGTACAAAAGTAAAAAAATACACGCGACGAAGATGAACGATGGTAGGCAAATAATAAATAATGGCGTCGTATATTACAAAAATGTGCATGAGGTGCGTGACACTTTTCTTAGAAATGGTTGTGTATTGGAATGATAGTAGTTGTTTTGATTTTCCGTTTGTGTCCATGTGGCCAGAGACCGAGAAAGCAAAAACAATCCTGTCTCACCTACTAAAACTGAAAAAACACACACGGTACAGTTAGTACACGACATTTAAATGCAACATCGATAGATTGGATGGTGGAAAAGTGGGTTCGAGCCCGACCGTGATATACATACAATCACTTTCTGAAAGGGAAAACGTGAAAAAAAGGAAAACTGTACAAATATTATTACAAGTAAACACTTTACACAATACTTTTTTTTGTATAAATTGCATCATAATCGTGCCATCAAATTCTACATGTGGTAGTAGTACATTGATTTATTTAAAATTTTTCTACGACATAGCTTTAGTAATAAATTCATCATATCTACGGGGGGTTACACAAAACTCTCAGTAGTTTTACATTTAAAATAATTTTAAGATTAAATAACACGTTCATAAGTTCGAAGCGACGCGCCCGCGAATTCTTTTAATATTCCAAACAATACTTCACCGTCGTTTATTTACAAAGAAAAATGATAAAATTGTACAAATTATACAGGGGGGGGGGGGGGGTTAGTTTGATTTATCACTTGGTTTATTTTACAAAGCACAGATCTTTTTTTCTTTCATTAAATTAATATTTACACGGTCGAAGTTTTCTTTTTTTTATATGTTACAAGAATTAATTTTCTCCTCGCAGTCGGAAAGAAAATTTTCATAAGTTTGTTCTTCCTAATTAAAATCTTTACAAACTTGGCGGCCCGCGAAACAAAAATGTGGGGCTTATTTTTACATGACGCCGCGCAATCAAAGTTTACGAATAAAATTGAATCATAATTTACAAAGGGGCTATTTTACAAATAAAATTATGTATAATACTTTCTAATTATATAAAATTTCAGCCTTGTTCAATAAACGATCCCGACCGATCGGTCTCCAGCGCCACCGTCCGACATTCTTTTTTGATTAACTTTTGTTTGCAAAATCTCTCACTTTATGAAACGACCAAACATAGCTTGGCACATCATCGTAAACTACCGCGTTTTGTACAACTATTTTACATTTTACAAAAATCTACAACTTTACAGTTCGGACCGGTTTGGCGCTCGGCACCGCATCGACTCGAAACCGCACCACTTTATTTTTTAGATTTAATTTAATAATAAAACCTTTCTATATACTTATATCCGACTAAAAATCTTCGCGTGAAGTATTCCTAGAAAATTAAAGAGAACTCCTCGCCTTTCACTGTTAACCAACGCATCCCGATCTACGTTTTTTTTTCTTAATCGAGTTCAAGTCGCTTTTAAATCCACGCAAGCCGATTTAACGGCGACTTAAAGTTCGTCTCTGTTTTTACGACTAAAACACGCTACATCTACTCGTAAATGCAAAAAACATTTTACGTGCTCCGGAAACGAACGAGATTTATTTTAGAGTTGGGGGCAATTTTGCGGTTTTAAAATGGCAAAAGATTAGCTTAGGAAGCGTTTAATGAACTTTAATATGGTGGCGTTTTAGATTGCAAAACCGGGCCTTCGGCTTCAGCATATTTAACAAACTCGTAGTGGTTTAGCGCTTGATGAAGTAAGAAGTAACTAGTTTTAATTATAAGATTAGTTCCACCTACCCTAAAAAATAGGCAAAAAACTTCATATGAACATAGATCCGCAAATGGGCGTTAAGGCAGCTAGACCCTTTTGAAGGGTGAAACCTGAAGATTGTTATTATATCGATAAAAAGAACCATCTTCAGGGTCTACCTTTTAAGCGGCCTTAGCTCCCCCTAGGGGCCATTGCTGAGGGACCTATTTAATATAAAGATTTTTGCCTATTTTTTAGCGTACATTCAGCCCCCGAATTTTTTGCGCATCATTTCCGGACACCCTGTAGAAACCATCTACGCTTCAACTTGTTTTATTAATCGTAAAAATCAATTTTGTATCTTAATAACACAAGTCAGTACCGCGATTCTATTAATCTCCAATTGCAAATTGTTAATTTCCCTTCAGGATTAACATTTTATTGTTTATTAGTTCTTGAGCCAAAAATTGTCAACTCAAAGCTCACTCCTGTACGAATGTAAAAAAATCCGCATCCACATTTTGTTAAATATCGCTTTAGCCAAAGTACCGGTCCAAATCGCTACTGACTGGTGCTAAGGAGGTCCATACCCTTCACCAGTATACTGTGACCATTACTTCTTCCTAAGGCGGTTCCTAGACGGTCAATAATAATGCACAAGGTTTAGTATTGAGGTTTGCATAATTATTGAACAGAAGATTGAACAAGTTTGAATTTTATAGCACCATTTGTTTTCATTGAACCGTATAGGATTAATATTGCGCAATGTTCTTTAGTGTGCAATAAACATTGGTCGTTTGGATTCGGACGATCATACAATAATATTGAAGAATGAAAGTATTGTGCAATAATTTTGACCGTCTATAGGCCTTTTTATGAATTGCGTCGTGTGCATAATTCTACTGCGCACGTCGAAACATTAAGCGGCTGATAGACGGTCAATATTATTGCGGAAATATTGGATTTGTGCAATATGATTAATCGTGTGTAGACTATATTGAAAGGTTGAGCAATATAGCCCGTTGGCAATATTGCACAATATCCCTTCACTCGGTGTCAACTTAGTCTATTCAAGATTCATAAAAGTTATAGAGCATTATGGCAAGAAAGCAGACAACCAATTTATTGCAGAACTTATCAAGGATTTGGTGGTCTTCCGGTGGGATGTGAAGTGCAAAGATTATAGTAATTATGCAAAAAAAGCTGCAATACAATTCATTATCACTCCACATGATGACTCCTTAAAACTTTGGCGGGGACTGTTTGCGTAATAAATTGCCAATGGTTATAAGTCTGTGGTCGCTATTGCGCAATATATTGCACAACCCTCAATATCGCCTCCATACGGATCAATTGTTTTTGCACAAACCTAAATATTGCGCAATAATATTGACCGTCTAGGGGCCGCTATCAAAATATTGTGCAATCCACATTGAGCATTAATATTGACCGTCTATGTGCCGCTTTAGAGCGATACGTGTATGGTAGCATGTTTGTGGCAGGTTTTGACCACTGTTTCAATCTAAACCACTTCAGCCATTTTTTTCTCATATCGTTCTTTTCTAATATGTTTCGTGATTCCTCTATATCGTACGTTCCCCTGAAGGCAGGACTACATAACAAAATCAAATCATGCGCCCGAACTATTAGCCAAATCCTGAATTCTCGTTAGCTGCATCAAGCAGAGCACTTTGAGCGCTTCTTCCAATTCTAAAGTCACGACAAAGGGTAAAGCTGGCAGCGCTGTCAAAATAGCCTATGCATCTTGTCAGTTACTTCAAATATATATCAATGGTCATCTTCAAATTTTTCATCGCGGTGATACTGCCCTTTTCCCCATAATATATCTTTTTTCTGTAATTCTTCCAACAAACTTTTGAAATCAATTACTGAAACCAAAACCCTCCCTAGCACACAGCCAGTCGCGTCGGAAACGCCCGAAAGATCGATTAGAAAAGAGAGTGATAGCGATCTTAAAGAGAAGCAGAAAATTGAATTTTTCGAGCCGATCAAGATTGAAAATGTTTATACTTCCTGAGGTCTGATATCACAATACATTTGACGCTTTGAAACGGGTGCACGTAAATACCGGGGGGCACTTGAAAATTAATCATGTGTGTGTTCGCACAACGACAGTCCGCTATTTATATACAACGCTTACCGTAACGTTTTTTTTCCAACCGAGAAAGTCTGGCGGAATTCTTTCTTTTAAGATTACAGCATTTAAGATTTCGGGAAAAATATTGCGCCCTGGCCAGGTCTGTAATCAGTTTTTTTAAGTATATTCAGTGGACATTTTCCTGGCGCGTAAAACTTCAAAAGTTGGACCGAATTATTGTCTAAGTTTTGAAGTTCGAAACTTGGAGCAACAGAATTAAATAATGTGTCGTACATAATAAGTGCAGGTAAGCGGTGCTTACCTGCACATTACCAATATTCTGTACCTCGACCAAATAGGTGACTATAAAATAACATACCGGGGAGTTCGGTTAGGAAACGAAAATAAAAAGTAACTACCTACACGAAACGACCTAAAACGTCTAAAAGCAGTCGAAAGAACATAAACCTAATTACTGGATCCCTAACGGAAATCTATTCGAACCTAATATGTATAAAAGCGCGCAAGCGCGCAAGCACGCTTCTAGCAAATCATAAATAATTAGTTTCAGTTAATATGATACAACGTAAAATAATAACGATGGCCACGCCACAAACAATAATAATTAAAAAGATAATCACCTTAGGACGCAGCTCGAAATAGTAATTAAACCTACCACTAAAATATACGTAAAAAGAAAAAATCATCACTCTTGATTGAAGGTGACAGGACGATTCGTTCGACCGGGGAACGGTGACGTCGGCTTAACACCGTCATAAAACTATCTTCGAAAAACTTCGTCGTCAACTCAGAAGTGCCAATGCATCACAGACCCCCGGCACAATCCTCCGAAACAAAAAAATTAAAAACCAAAAACGTAAAAAAAATACTGGAAACAGGCGCTTTACAAAACGCCGTTGGTGGGCGGACCGATGGGTCCCAGTTCGCCGCCGATGGAGCCGATTGTGCCGGGGGTTTTCATAAAGTACTTCTCCAGTTTGGCGATGATGTGCTTGCCGTAGGTGTACTTGCGCAGGGAGTTGAGGTGCGGTCTGATTTTGTGCATCAGCACTTTGCGCTGCGTCGGCTCGCTCACGTCGATCATTTTCTGCACCACGTAGTTGGCGTACTGGTCTTTCATCATTACGTGTAGCGCACTGAAAAAAACGAAACAAACATTAGAATCAATGGTTAAAAGACGGTAAAGAGAAATATCTCTTTCTTGAGAAATCGATGTTTTTAACAAGTAGGTCAGCAACAATCTTGAGCATGACCACGCGAGCGGTGCACCCATAGTTTAGGAAATATCCAACCGCTGTGGGCAAAAACCTGATGACGATTCAAAGCAGCTGAAAAGTCGGAACGTCTGAAGAACGTAATTTCATATTCCTTAGCCTAATAGCATTATTAAAAATTTAACAAAAGGAACAACACTGTTAGAACTCCCATCGAACTGGGGTCCCTCCACTGAAGCGCGACGGCGGGGAAATAAATACCACTGAGCTCACCATAGTCGAATCAGTCAACGTCGGGAAGCACGGGAGATCACTTCGCTTCATCGCCTTTGATAATGTCTGCCGCAGCAGTAGATGAAACGTCAGGAATAAATTCCATTGGACCACGGCACCAAAGCCCGGAAAACACTTTAGATTGTATTTTGACCGACCGTGAAAGCCTTCTCAGTCTTATAACTTTATCTTAGCTACCGTCGCTATGAGAGCAACGTCAGGTATTTTACATAGATTGGATAAAAATTTAGACTATTTAATCCTTAATTGCCCCTTATCTAACTAACAACACATGCCAATAGCTACAAGAAACAACATAATACGTTAATATAACCGGGTTTAATCCCTGCTCGTTTCTAAAAGAGTTTGATGTGTGTCCGAAAATGTCTTTTTTTTTTGTCTTGCACAGCATGCATGACAACTGATTTATTTTATTTTCAACATTTTAACGAAGTGTGCCTTGAAAACAAGTGCTATACAGTTTTGTGCATCTATGAGATCAAAGACAACCCTATTGAAATATCAAAATATTTATTTTTTAATCAAAAACGAAGAATCTAAATAATTAATTGGGCACCGACACGCAATAACTTACAACTCATAATTTAATATTAATGACAGCTTTCACTTTTTATAATAGATTTTCGAATTGCCGTCCGTCTTCCTCAATGCATAAATTAAAAAATTACGACAAACTCGAAAAAAAAAATCCCTCCTTTTGTGCAATTGTATCACATTTAACGATAATTCGCTCTCTCACCTCTTGTGCGCTGTTTACTGGCGTCTGATATACCAAGGATTTTAAATGGCCCCAAGAGAAAAAGTCCATTGGGTTTAAGTCTGGCGATCTGGGAGCCCACTCTACATACCCACCGCGTCCTATCTACCTGTCAGGAAACGTTTCGTATAAAAATCTCCTTACAGCTAGGCCATAATAGAGTGCCTGTAATGAGAGTGTGGCCATAAGGTAGTATCGTTTTCTATTGGTGCCGCCATGTTTTTTCCAAAGTCAGAAGTCAATGGTCAGATTGACATATATGTATATGGCATTTTGATGCATTTTCGGGTTATGGCCCTACTACGCCCTGGGAATATACCCGTGCTTTGTTTCCTCAATATGAATTTAAGCACAAGAATACTCTAAGAGCAATTTGGAATTCCGTTGGCTGTCAGTACTCAGTACGTCAACTCGATGATGGATAAACGTCATTTAAAAGTGGCGGGATATTCAAACATTCTCAATTGCTCATAATGTATCTTGAACTAAAGCGTTTACTTATTAGTAGGAAGGAAGAATAATAGTTCATCGTTTGTCTGAAAAAAAAATCATTTGAAGGCTTTCGCACATTTGAAAAAAAACATGGCGGACAAGTCCTTATGGCCACACTCTCATTACAGGTACTCTAGGCCATAATGTGGAGGAGCTCCATCTTGTAACAACCACGTGAAGGGGGACATTTTCCAGCAGAATAAGCAACTGATTTCTTAAGAAATTTAAGTATGTTTCACTATTGAGTCTAGGTGGCAAAAAATATGGCACGATTAAATGATCTGCTACTACGCCAGCCCACACGTTAAAGAAAAATTTGTTATGAAAATTACGTTTCACTGTCGCATAAGGATTTTCTTCAATCCAGTAATGTTCATTATGTAGATTTATTACGCCATCGTGTCCAAATCCAGCTTCATCCGTAAAGAGCCCTAAAAAAGTTTTCATCGTCGTTGTGAAGGTCCAGAATCCTATGACACATGCGCACTCGTGCCATAGGACCTTCAGGACTCATTGCATGAACTTTTCGGTAATGGTAGGGATGAAGGAGTTGTTCTTGTAATACCTCGTGCACTGAAGTTTTTGTAATATTGTCCAATTGAGTACCAATTTTTCTTACACTAAGGGTAGGGTTATTCTCGATGGATTCTAATATGCGTTGTTCAACTTGAGGCGTTCTAGTTCGTCTCTGTCGACCTATGTCATAAAGGTTCCGTATAAAAGATCCGAATTCTCCTAGCCTGGTGTGGATAGTACTAAATAGTCGTGACTGCGGAATTCTTCTATTTGGGAATGCTTCGCCATAAAAACGTTTTGCTGCTGACGCATTGCCACCAGTTACAACGTAATTATAGTGCATATAGCGTAATTCATTGTTGGAATATGTATTAATATCCATTATACTCAGTAATTAGCATTAAATTCACCAACTGGATTTATTTAAAACAAGTTATTAATAATCTGTCCAAAATGTTTCCATATTACTTCTGTTCCCATAGAAACGTCGCATATTTTGTTCTCAAGGCACACTTTTAAACTCAAGGTTAAAATGGTGAAAATAGAATAAATCAGTTGTCGTTTTTCGTGTTTGTGTTGTCGTTTAGTGTTGAAAGTCGTTTTTCTCGAAAACGGCTCAATTTACAAAGGTTCAACAAGTAAACCTTTTTTGCATGTTTTTGAGTGGTCTTTTATCCTGTGTGATTGAAATTGGCAAACAGTCAAAAGCAAAAAAGTTTCTAGTTATTAAGTACATGACACGGGCGGTTCCAGCCCTTTAAGTTTGAGGGATGAATATCAAATTTTGTACGTTATGCACATGAACAAGAGCAATTAGCGTGCCAAATTTCAAATTGATCGGTTAAGAAACAAAAAAATATATTAAAACAAAATGTTTCAAAAATCTTAATTTTAAAGTGCTCTAGATTCTTTATCTTTGAGTGTTCAAAAAAATTTTAAAGGAACTTGTGACCTTGATTTTTACTCTAGAATCACTCATCGAAATATTTGCGCGACATTTCCGGACGCCCTGTATAAGTCTGAGGCACACAACAACAAGAAAAACTCAATTAGGCATGAAACAAGTTGAAAATAATGTTGTTTAATCCCTGCTTCTTTAAGCTTTGTCTGATCTTTTACCGGTAAAAATTCTCAATGTTAACCCAACAATTTTATTGCAATATTATCGCTTCAAAAATAACAATCGATATCTGAACTATGTTAAAAAAAAATTAATACGCAGTTGGTTCAGGATTGAAAAGGTCTGATGTATATAACAAGATAAAAGACAACATTAAGTACGAAAACCCACAAAACAACTTTGTTTAATCCTTGCTGGACTTTTCTCTGAACTCTTATCAGTAAAGGACATCTCAATATTTTACAAATAATCTATATAACAAGACGAGAGACACCATTAGGTACTAAAAATTAAAAAATAACGTTGTTTAATCCTTCGTGAACTTTTGTCGGTACTCTTATCAGTGAAGGGGATCTCGATATTTTTTCAAATATTCTATAACACGACGAGAGACACCATTAGGTCCAGTTTTTTTTTTTAAGTTAAGGGGTGGAGCAGTTGGTTTTCGTCCTGGTTTTTGGAGCCGCACTTTCTAATGTCACGTCGCTTAAGATTAGCAACTACCCTCTCTGTTAAAGCAATTAACCAGAAACAAAGGGGAAAATAACCAAGTTTAATCCCTGTTGGCTTCTAATCAAGTTTAGATTCTAACCCAAAGTAAATAGAACTAATGCATGTAACAAGACGAGATACGTCATCAGATAAAAAAAAATTAAAAATAACGTTGTTTAATCCCTGCTGGACTTTTTCTTGAACTTCTATCAGCAAAGGAGATCTCAATATTTTACAAATAATGATATTTGGCATTACAATGAAGTCGCTTCGAGATTAGGAACCACTCTCTAAACTCTGTTAAAACAAACAAATTTAATCTCTAGATATTCCTTAGTTCACCTAACTAAAAACAATTTCATTAAAGGCATCAAGAAAGTAATCTTTTCAACAAAATATATCGAAATAACCAGGTTTAATCTTTTTTATCATTAATCCGGAAATTTTTTGCTGTTAAAAGATGATGTTTTTTTTTTCAAAATAACCATGTTTAAGCCTAGTTTAAATCTATTTATTTTTTCGGCCAAGAAGATACAGAGAGTTAAGGAATAAATATTATTCCCTGAATTGTATGTGACAAACCAAGCTTAATTCCTTCTTTTTGTTTGTTTGAACTGATCGTTTTTGAAAATATATGTCAAAATAACCGTATTTAATCCCATTTATTGTAAATAGCTAGGTTTAGTTCTTTTTATAATTTATCTAGAAATTTTAGCAGTCAAAATCCGGTTTTTTTTTATGAATACATGCCAAATAACCATGTTTAATCTCGTTTATTGTTTTTGTATCATTGATCTAGACATTTTTAGCCATCAAAAGCTGATGGTTTTTAAGAATATACGTCAAAATAACCATGTTTAATCCCAGTTATTGCTATTGCCAATAAGATAAAGTTTGTTAAGGTATTCCTTAATACTATTTGCTGAATATTATGCAAACAGTGTGATCTTTTTTTAAGAGATATATGTCGAAATAACCATGTTTAATTCCATTTATTTATTTGTCAATAAAATAGAGTCGGAGCGAAGAACTAAACTCAAAAAAACAACTTTAACGCAGCCCAGAATTTTAGAAAATCTGTTATTGATCACGAAGCTAAAGTATCTTCCATCCTTAAAGCCAAGGTGGCTTAAAAATAAAAACACCCTACGCAATATTATAATATAAAGGTAATGAAACTCACTTATCGTTAAATCCACAAACTTCCTCAATTAGCAGCGCTCTCTCCGCCCTTGTGGCATGAGTAACGCATTTCTCGACGACGTTGCTCGCGAACTTGTGTTGGCTCAACGCCAGAACTTTGCCTCTCACGCTGTTTATCAATTGCGATTTGTCCTCGGGTTTCCCGTGCTCTATTTTACATAAACAATTGAACATTAACATAACAACACCACTAAAACTACCGACTATACCAACCTAGAACATGCTGGATGACGTAATTTCCGAACTGATCCTGAATCAGCTGATCGGTATGCTGATGCAGCTCTGACAAAATCGGAGCCGTCTGTTCGGTCGTGCAGTGCTCCAAGATACGCTGGATGACCCGACACCCGTACGGGTGCGTGGACAGGTTGTACACTTGGTTGGAGAACGACGAAATGATGAACTGAAACGTCTTCGTTATTTGAAACTGCAGCTTAAAATTGGCATCGAAAGAAAGAAGTACCTGTAAAGCGTTCGGATCGACACACTCGATGCATTTTTGCACCACGTGATTGCCGTTTTGGTCTTTGACGCACTTGAGCACGTGCCCGTCCAACTCCCTCACGATTTCTTGCTGCTGCTCTGGTGGAATGGATTCCAGGGCTTTCTGAATTACTCGACATCCGTACATTTGTAACGCAAGAGGCAACACGTGACCCCTAAATAAAAAAAAACAGTTGATTTTAAAAATTCACAAAAGAGGCAAGTGGTGTGGTTTATAGATACTGCTGGCATGGATAAGTACCAATAATTTTCTCTAAAATGTATGCTATTTAATTACGTATATTTATAATTAAGCAGATAATTGGTTCTATAAGATTTCTATAAAAAAATCGTCCTGAAAGTGAACCCGAAACAGCTGACGACGTATCGCCCTGCGTAATCATTCGAAAAAGATTAAATGCGCATGCGCGAGAATTTCTAAAAATTAGATTAAAAACGACTTTTTGGATTTATTGTAAGGGATTGACCTCACAATTCTCCGTATATTATTTTAATAGTTAAATATAATCAACCTTGCAACGCCGACGAGGTAACATGTCACGGAATTCATTAATTAGCTGATTTCCACTGTAGTGGAAGAGTAACAATGAGTCAATTTGAAAATGACAGATTGGAACAAACGAATAGCATGCATTAACAGTAGCGTTCAAGGAAGAAAAAGACTTTATTGACTACAGGGTGTTCCATTTGTAAACGCAAGAAATTAAATTACAGTATATTTGTTGTGTTGTTCCAGCAATCGGTGCGGGTCCAGGCTAGTTCGGATGTCGTTTAAGCAACGTCGACGTGTGATTTATTGCCTTCTTTACACTCTTTTGGGCGTTATTTACATTTTCAAGCTTATTCTTTTGGTGTTCTCGTGATTTTAGGAAACTTTCTCATCTATAGACTCATTTTAGATAAAAAAGAGAGATTATGCCTAATATCTGAAGAAATAGCGTAAATGGATAAATTGTCAGAACAACAGGAACTGGAAGAGCAATGCGTGTTTATGCAAGAGCAAAAGAAAGAGCAGGAAAGACATTATCAAGACTTAAAAGGTAATTTCGTATTCGTAAATTTCGTGAAGGTCTGCCAACCCAAGATATGACTTGCCAGCCAACTTCCTTGCTTTCCAGGAAAGTGACTCTGTGTGGCTTTAACTTTGATATAAAAAAAAATCGGTACCACTAACTTGAATAAGCGAAAACTGGATAATTCGCAAAGAACCCTATCAACTAAACGGTACTAACCTGACTTTTTGAGCCAAAGTCGTCTTTTGTTCACTTGTGCCGAACTCGAAAAATTTCTGAATCACGTAGTTCCCAAATACATCAGTCATCAAGTTGTAAGCGGCGGACAAGATCTCATTGAACACCATCTGCTTTTCGGCGGCGGTGGCGCGTTCCAACTTTTGTTGGATAAATCGAGATCCGTGTTGGTCTTGCGAGAATTCTACTATGTGATTGGCGAGATCTCTAAGCTGTAAATTAGGGTACCGGTTGTTCCGGAAGTCTTCTAATAACCTACAAGAAAGGTTTTATAAATTGTTAGTCATCAATAAATAAAACAATAATACTTGAAATCTTGTATTAACTTTTGAGACTGATTATTATTTACTAGTTTTGATTTTTTATTACAGCTTCCTCAGAACTAAAAAAGTATTGTTTTTCTTTTGTAATTGTTCGAGCGCTGAGGAAGAACTAAAAAAAAGATCAAAACGTTGGCATGATTGGATCATCTCCGATTTCCTGAAAAATCTGCTGCTAATAAAATTCTTAGCAGACTAATAATTAGCCCTTAACGTTGCAAATGTAAGGCGCGTTGGTATTGAACTGAGAAACAGCAACAAATTAAGACCCGAAATATCTCCTTGTTGGGAAAGGATTGTCTGGTCTTTTGAAACTTTACATATATCACATACTTCTTTCTCCCCGAAAAAAAGTACTTCCTTCGAGACCTTTATCAATTAAAAACCCATCAATTTCGGTTGGCGCAGTCACAAAGATTGTTCTCACAATTGTTATTTCACACTTACGATATATGTTTCACTTACCTAGATCGTCCTTGGGGAGTCTTGTCCAAAGCACTAGGTACTGCAGTCAACGAGGTATTAATCTTAGTAAATAGGGAATTTGTAGAACCAAACATAGTGGTGGCATTTAGTCCGGCCGCCATCGAGTTGCGATATTTGGCCTCCGCCCCAGGGGCGGCGGAGAGCACCCTCGAGTTAACCAAACCACCCAACTGCAAAGGCGCCGCCGGCGGTGGTGTCAGGCTCCCGCCCGCCAATGGGCTCGGACTGCTGCCGATGTTGTACGAGGTAGTCCATTTTTGACGGTAGTCCAAGGATGGTGAGAATGCTGAGGTATTTCGGTCGAAGGAATCGCGTCGCCCAGTAGTTGTTGTGTTCAAGCCCAAACCTGAAAACGATTATTTTATCGTATTGCCAATTCTTTGCGTTCTAGTAAAACTTTCTATCGATCTAAGAATTGATGGCTGATTATTTTGAAAAGAAATAAAGTGATGGTTGTGAAATTGTCGCTGTAAAGCGACGCAAAACTCGTCCGACCGAAACGAAACTATTAAAATTGAGCGGTAAAACTGCCCATAAAAAGATTTACATGGCAAATAAAACTCGGCCTGTATAGCGTGCAATGTCCCGAAAAAAGCGTTTACGCTCGTAAGAATAAAATTAAGCGAGTTACATGCTTGTAAAAAATGTTTGTTTACAGAATGGCGAGGGATGTGAGTTTATAAAGGAGATACCTTGTGTCTCTATGTGTTTTAAGTACGTAAACATTACGTCCGCTGCAATAAAATATGTCTCATTATGCGACGAACGTCACTTCATTAACTTTTTTTCTCAATTTCTGAATCCATATCGTTCTAAACAAAAAGATTCCAAAGTCAAAGTGACGGCTGAAACTGAACTATTTTAATTTAGCCCGAGGAATATTTAGAGTGTGAAATTTTTATAACGTATAGCCGGCTTAAAACGTTTTATATAATGTCGGGCTTTAGCCATCCGAGTCGATATTGAGCTACAAAGTTTTCCCGGCCTTTATGTCAGGCAAAATGTCTCCGTCCCCGGGGGAGTAATACGATATTTCATTCAAATGCCGTCTGGTCCGCGCTTTCTAAATGGCGATTCTTTTTTAAACGGACGCCGCCATTATACGACCCGACTTTGGGAGAATAAAAAAATTGTGGGAGACAAAAATTGTATGAATCATAAAATCAATAATTTCAAATATAGATAGCTCCCGGTTCTAACGTATATGTGTTGGTATACATCAAATTTACGTTCGCAAAGACCATCTAATGTGGTATTATTTTCCATGGAATTTTCCAACTGTTCCGATAAACTTACTGGACTTAGAAGTAATTAACTAGAATGCGCTTGGAATCTCAATTGTGTAACCAGTAAGTAAGTTTTTCTTATTGCTACAGGGCAAAACTAAATTTGTTATTATTTGTGGGTAAAATGTTGCGTCCCAGGATCTGTTATTAGTTTGTTGAATTGGCGGGTTGGGACAGAATTAAATGAAACTACAAACTTTTCGGCGACGTTTCGTCTAATAAACTCAAGACTTCTTCAGAGCTATAATTAATTCAGGGCTAATTAATGTCTTTATAGCCCTGAAGAAGTCTGAGTTTATTACACGAAACGTCGGCGAAGAGTTTGTAGTTTAATTTAATTGTGTCCCAACCCGCCAATTCAACAATCTAATAGTCATTATTTGAGTTGTGTGTCGCCGTTTTTTTCGAAAAAATAACACAACGCCTGGGTTGTGGATTCCACACTTTATTTAGTTAGAGGAGTGAAACTCATGAAAACGAGAAAATGCACGAGGCAGGCATAATATAGTAAAATATTATTATTTTAAAGAAAGACTTTCAATACTTCAAACATTTTAAACAAGAGTAAATGTGAATTTGGTTAACATCTTAATCTGCGCGCCCGACTCGAGCTGCTTTTCCACGTTCCTAACTACAGGGTGCAATCCACGACATCCTACAAAAGTTCCAACTTGACGAGTAACTCTTTTATTCACTAAATTATAGTCCCCTAAAAATTACAAAAAAGGAGCATTATAGCTGAAACCAGTGCCCCAAAAGGTTTGTATTAAAACGTTTGCATGAAGTATAGGAAATTTCCTTCCTCTACATGTAGTTTCTCGCCGCGTTTACAGCCGCAATTTCTTTTGATTTAGTTCGTTATTAAACTCCATCACATTAAATTAGATTTTATATTATTCTTATTTTGCGAGTTCGTTTCTTATGGAATTACCTGCTTTCTCAAAAACTACAAAATGTAAAATATGGGGTCGATTGCGGCGTAGGTATATGAGATAAGTTTGGAGTCAGCGAAAATCACCTTCCGTTTAGGTTAAATACTCTAACGGTGGACCCATATCGTTATCAATTCCGACACATTGTCCTAATATAAGCGCCCACAGTTTGGGTTTCGAGTTATCTCATGAATACATATACGAAAACCGAGAACTATCGAGGAGGTTTCGTCAAATATTGAAAAAGGGCATAAGCTAGATTTATTCCAATATTTAAAAGTTGTCCTAATGTAACCAAATCTAACCACTCTCTCTAATATTTACAGTTACAAAGAAAACATAAAACATCTATTTGCTCTATACAGTGAATAAATACACATACACATGCAGACACCGCGACTGCTCGATAAGTGAAACCTATGTATCCCATTCCATTAAATATCGTTTCCGATGCATTAAGGAAAATTGAACAAACATGTTTGACACATATTTTCCATAATCGAGACATGAATTTGGCAACACAGAGAAAGCAATAGCAGTGAGTTTACCTGAATGAAGCTGTGACGTGGCCTGTTGCTGCTGCTGCTGCGCGCTAGACCCAATCGCTCCCAACTGCGAGGAACCGCCGAACGGGGCGGCCGATGGGGGTAGTGCAGGAAATAGACCCGAACCGGCCACGCCCTGTGCCACGCCTGTTATTGCAATGGTTAGTTTAGGTTAGCGGTGAAATGATAGTATGAGCTAGTGAAAAAATCAGACTGGTAGTGCAGTATGTGCGCTTGAATAGTTAATAGATAGTATGTGTGATTTTTAAGGAAACTCTTAAGGGTTAATTTATATTTCCACATAATGTTTCACAATGTCTTTTCGAGTTTATGCAAAAGAGTTTTATAAGTTTCAAACTGGAGAATTGTTTCGAGCCCTATCGATGTTTCGAGTCCTATCCAAATATGTGAAACGCTCAACGGAAACTTGAGGAACTTTGGAGACTTAATTGAAAGGCTCCGAACGTCTTACTTATGCCAGAATAAGACAATTTAAACACACATTAACAAGACCTAGTACTTTTTATTCGAATGAAAATGTTCAGAGAAACAGTGTCATAATTAGAAATGTAACAGTTAGTAGTTATTAGTACCGGGTACCCCGCGAAACGAAAGCCTGGTACCCGGCTCTATCTAAAGTACTAGATTCTTGTAATATTTTCCCTAAATTGGGCTTGACACCTTATTAAAATAAAGAAGTTTTCAAAAATGTTTTACGGCAACTTTTCCGTGCCACAACAGACGGCGTTCTTGGTGGGACACCCTGTATAGTCGTCAGACGACCCTTACAGTTTCGGCTAGCGTCGTAATGAGGCAAGTAGATATGTTTTTTTTTAAATACTAATAGTTAATAGTGAGTTTTTGACATTTATTGTAGTTTTAAGTAGGTATGTTAAATGTTCCGATAATGACAATGAACATATTTAATTATGAATGTATGTTCTTTGACGCGACAGTTTTTCCCCTCGTACTTTTATTTATTCTCAATGTAATACTTTGTAGAAGCACATATGATTCTACGACCTGTTCATTAGAAAACTTCATCTAAAAGGCTGTGAATATTCGATAAAAAAAAATGACAAAGTACAACATACTTTTTACTTTTGTCTTTTATGTGAATCAATTTCGTTTTCATTGCAAGTCACAGATCATTCGACACAGCGTCAGCTTAAAATTGACCATCCCAGAACGACGTCTGGGATGTCTGGGACATTTGACAATAAGTGCCTTCCAAAGCAGTATGGCCGACCACCTATCGCAATTCTCCAAATCATTCAAAATATGAAAACAAATAAAATTTGTTTGCTGTGTTGCCATATTCTCACTATTTTGTTTATTCTTACTAAATGGATGTAAGAATCTTACATCCATTTAGTTGCTAATTTCGCATCCTTGCTGTTCATTACCACTTCCGAATAAGCACAAAAAATCCTGTACATCTTGTTGCTCCTCAAAGCAGTGTGGGGCCTTTTTGTCAAAATCAGCTGTTTTAGAATGGTCAATTTACTTTTTGATCTACTTTTATAAATGCCAAACTGACGTATTAAACTCGGAAGTATTTTCATTGGTTACGTTCACCCGACACGCTTTCCAGCCGCTTGATGTAAGCGGATCGGTAGCGCTAAATTATTCCGCTTAAAGAAAGGAAAGCTTATCGGGTGAACGCAACCGACAACGCTTAACCTCAGCCAAGTGTGGTTAATGACTTTTGGAGGACAATCACCAAATATTTTGTTCTTAATTTAACCAACCTCACAATAAAACTCATAATTTCCATACATAAACTCGAAAAATTAAAAAGGTACTGTCCCTGCTAAAACAATGTGGTATACAAACTATTATCGAATAAATAGAGAAACACGTAAGTAGTTACAAATTTTGTTTTTTGCACAAGAAAATGGAAACGCCGAACAAACACGTTTTCCTCTACCTTACCCCAAAGAAGAGAATTAATATTCCCGCCCCCGCGGCTGGAGAACTTTATAATATCAAAACAAAAACCGGAAGCCCCAACTCGATTTGCATAAAGAAGTAAAACAAACAGCTGACAATGAGAAATGTGCTCTGTGCATTAAGTTTGATTAGGAAATTTGTTTGGCTTGGGTTCTGGTTACGGCGTGCGATTGAGATCTTTCGCGTCGGACATATGTGGATCGATTGTTTGTGACTGCTCGAAAAACTCGTTACGTATTAACACGTTTCGGCGTAGATTACTAAATCGGTATTTGGTGTTGCGTACGTTTGATTTCCATCGCGACAAACGCGGTTTTCAATCGATGTGACCTCCTTTGGATGCAAATTAATTCCAAAAAAAATGAGAGAAACTGATCGTTACGTTTCATAATTGAATTAACGCATAAACAACATGTTATAACATAAGATAAAATATTTACAATAGTTATGTACAAAGAGATTTCAGATTTAGTACTAAGAATGAGCTTCCCCACTCGACAAGAAATTTCCTCAACCAGAACGTCGTTTTTCAATTTAATTTCGGGGACAATGGTTGGTTATTATTGCGCGAGCAAAGCTTAATGGTTTATCCGCAGAAAAACCAATTTGAAGACCGAAATTAATGGCTCGGCTAAATTTTGTATAAAAGATATTATTAATTTTACAGTATTGCGTCCACTTTTCTAGATTTAATTCCGTGACAAAAGCAAAAGTTCTGTCATGAATGGCGCATGCTTCAATATACAGTTATTTACATATTTGAGGCGATTCCGCAGGATTACAACATTAATTAATTAAAACCTGCGCTAAGTGGGCTTTCAATAGCTTATTGTTTCGAAATGTCGAGCTTTGGAATTTCTAAGCAGCCATTCACACAAGAATGAGAGTGGGCTGACGATAATCGACAACTTGTTAAACAACCCAAAATAAAATATATAAGCGGGGAATTATTTGGTTTTTGTATACAATTCTAGTAGATAAATTAAACGTTTCAATCAATACAACAGAAATAGTTTTATTTGAAGCAAATGCACGGTTCTTTACCGTATCACTCATACCATATTGTTAATACAACGCACATCAAGCAAACAGTTATCCCACAACCATTTTCCTAATATGTATCAAACAAAATAATAGATAGATTACCTCCAAGAGTGGTCCCATTGACAGAAGTGCTAACACCAGCTGCGGCAGCAGCCCCATAAAGCCCTTGGGCCCCAGCTGCCGCTCCATAAAGACCGGCAGCAGCTCCCTGGGCCGCCCGTCCGGGCGCAGCCCCTGGGGGCTGAACCAGAACGGGGGCAGCAGGACTGACCAGACGCATAGGGGGTGCGTGCCCATTGCGCAGGGCTGCCGCGGCTGCCCCTTGGGCTACCAGGATAGGCGCTGCCCCTTGCTCGTAGTAAGCCGGGACGATGTAACCGCCCGCAGGCACTCCCGGCTGTAATACAAAATTATTATGTACAAAATAATTTACAGGGTTATCTTTACATTTTTTTTTCGTACAATGGGGTTAAATCAGTGTAGATACAAAATTTTACAACATAAAATAACAAAAAGCAATTTAGGTAACTCTAATAAAAAGTAACCATACAAAGCTGTTCTAGCTGAAGTAATGAGGACTAACATTCGATGTGTGTAATGGCATTAAAGGAACGGCATAAACACGAGAATTTTAGAGCGGTCATTACATCAGTTTTACGCGTCCGCGCCAATTTTTACTGGCTAGATGGATATTAATTCGTGGGCTTTTAAAGCCGCAAATTTTCATCCGCCCTCCGAAATAATAATAATAACAGCAAAAGCGATGTCATAATGGACCCCGCCCTATTTATCAACGCCACCAACTAAAATTATTACTGTTAGGACAATTATACAGTCCGGGATTTAAAACTCGTTACCGTTAAAACGCTAAAACCCAGCTGAGTGCAATCCGAATATTTATAACAATAATTTACATTGAACTTAAAACAAATGACTTCCGAATTTACCTGCACTTGCTGCTGTGCTTCGTTCGTTCCATTGGGGGTTAACGGTCTTCTGGCCCCGTTACTAGCGCCCTGCTGAAGAGCGGCTAGATTGGCTGGAGGAGCTGGATATACCCAAGGGCCGACGCCGTAATACTGTGCAGGCACTCCGGCTGTGATCAGGTAGGGCTCAGCCTGAAATAAGTTAAATTTTAGATTTTCGTTGAAATACTTCGTATATTCAGAATATCTCCATATAGGAGTGTGCACACCCGAGCAGACTAATCCAAAGGAGAATGAGACAATTGCAAACCAAGAAAATTTGGATAAACCCGAGACAAGGTGAAGTCTAGATAAATTATCTCCAAGCATAAAGAATTTTTTGCAAAGAAAGATTATTCTTTCTACTTTCCTGGTACCAAAATTACGACTTTTTTTACAGTTTTTTAATCTTCTAGTTGGTAAAAAAACAGAAAACTCTTATTTATAGTTTTTTTTACAAAAACGATATTTCTGCTTTCCTGGTGGTAGAATTTCAGTTTTGGTGAATTTTGTACGTCACTATAAGAATGAGCGCATTTTCGTCTTTTTGACACTTTATCAGACAGTGGAAGTTTTTACGCTGGTAGCAGAATTTCAGTTTTAGAGTAAATCTTTTTTTTACAAAGAAAGATGATCCCTCCTGCTCTCTTGGTAGATCGAAATATTATTTATACATGCAATGTATTTAATTTTCTCTGAAATCTTCACTCACTATCCGAAATATTGATAGTTGCCACGGAATAGAACATAACCAACAATGTTGGTGGTCTAAGACAGTAAAGGTCCCGTTAGCGTCCTACACCAGTAATGGAATTACTTCCCGTCCTAGACCAGCAATGTGACACTTCCAAGATTTTAAAAAGATAGTAAGGCCATCATTACATATGTGTTTGAAAATAATCTCTTTTTTATAGTTTTTTTAACAAACAGAATTTCAGTTTTTGATGAATTTTTTACGTCACTTTAAGATTGAGCGAATTCTTGTCTTTTTGATACTTTATGCTAGGAAGTGATCAATAAACTCTCATTCAGTAGAAGTCAAGTAGAGAAACATTCTGTCCAAGAGTAAAGAATTTTTGATAACGAAAGATGATCTCTTCTGCTCTCCTGGTACCAAAATTGGTGACTTTTTTAACTTTCTCGTTGGTAAAAAGCAGAAAACTTGTTTTCGGGGAGAGAATTCGGCAAAGTTGCAAGTCCTAAAAACAGATCAGAAAGGGTGTAGAGCAGCGGTAGCAAACCCGACCATGAGGCTATGGCACTTCTCGTCGCTGTAGAAGTAGGGAGGAGTGGAGATAATAGTAAACAAAAGGAGCAAGAACTCGGCCCATCACACTACTGTGCAGGGTTGGGAAAGTTGTGGAAGAGTATTATCCTGAAAAGACGAGAGCCGGGGGAGAGAGAAAAAACATATCGAGCAATCTGATTCTCGGGTCATGCATTCGGTAGAAATGCAGGTCGTAAAAACATGGAGCATGCGAGAAATAGGAAAACAACCAGAGAAGCCATCTAGCCTTGAAGAAAGATCTCCTGCTAATAAAGCCCATCATGCAGCGACCCTGACATATAGATCGGTCTCATGGAGGTGTGCGACGAAGGCCCAGTTCACGAGGATAGAAGCAGGGGCGATCCTACCTATAGACAAAGGGAGGAAAAAACACAGGTGGCCAAATTTAGTGGTATCCAAAAGATTTAAATTTACGACCATAAACGAGAAATTTTTAATTTTGCTGAAAGGCTCAATTTGTTTTTCTTTAAATTTAGCTGTTCAATCAACAGAGAGTGCTTGTTTTGTTTTCAGGAACTAATGTTGGACTAATAATGAACTAACGGTTAGCGTATCAAGCATCCCTTGAGCTGATTTTTCTAATTCAAGCTTTTCTTTAAAATCGTACTTTTTAGAAACGTATTTTTTAGCATCAGGCATTTGTGGTAATTCTATTTCTTCACTCCTCTTTTTCCTTTCAACCACCTGGCAGCAATCGGTTTGAGCTGGTAATTATCTGTGGAAATGCCAATTCTTGAATTTCCACTTTCATTTTATCTCCTTAGCAGTTGGGCGGACGTTAATATAATTTCTTTATTTCTTCTTCGTCAATAACCATTTTCTTAATCTTGCATTTCTTCAGTTCCTCCTTCAAGATAATTTTGTATACTGAAGATAATTTGTTACTGAAAATGAAGGCACTTCAACTTCGACTTTCAAAATTGATTACTCTATGTGACGTCACACCGGTCACACACGTCTTCCTTATTACTTTTCTTGCAAGATGTACCGACAACCTACGGGACTTGTTTTGGTGGGAGGTGAAAGAGAACATCAAAAAGAACAAAAAACCGTCAGATTCACTCTAATCGCTCCACCCGTTCTAAAGTTACAGGCGGTGATAAAAAAAATTGTTTACCCTTTGTGACGTCACGACGGTCATGCACCACTTTCTTATTACTGTTCTTGCTAGATGTAGCGACAACCTACGGGACTTTGGTGGGAGGTGAAAGAAAACCTCAAAAGAATTATTCACTCAAATCGGTCCATTCCTTCTAAAGTTACAGGCGGTGGAAGTTGGAAATTAAGAAAAAAGTGGGAATACCCCCCCCCCCACCCCCCTTCACTGCGGTCAATTTCCACGAAATGATTTTTTTTTCTGGTTCTGACCGGAATGAGGCGATTTCCATTCCCTATGAATGTAACAAACATAATAAGAGCGAAATTAGTGCCGTAAGTGGACTTTTTCTAAGTGCCTCCAAAGCACATTCTAAAAGAAAATAAAGATCGACCAGTGAAGGGTCTATCTCCCAAACTATTGAACCTCTGAACCTTTCCTTTGTCGGAAGGGAAAAAGGACATCAAAAAGAAAAAAAACCATTGGAATCACTCTAATCGCTTCAATCGTTCTAAAATTACAGGCAAAAAATTGTTTACCTTTTGCGACGTCACGCCGGTCACGCACGTCTTGTTATTAGTGTCCTTGCAAGATGTAGCGACAACCTACGGGACTCTCTTTGATGGGAGGTGAAAGAGAACACAAAAAAGAGCGAAAAACCGTTAGATTCAACCTAATCGTTCTAAAGTTAGAGCTTGTTAGAGTTGCAAATTGAGAAAAAAAGCCCCCCCCCCCCCCCCCCCCGTGGTAAATTTCGAAGAAATGATGGTGTTTTTTTTGCAATTTCAATCTTTTTAAAATTGCCTCCAAAGCACATTCTAAAACTATCTAACAATCGGCCACTGAAGGATCTATCTCTCAAACTTTTAAACTTACCGGATTTTCTTCGATGGGAAGTAAAAGAGGACATAAAAAAGAACAAAAAACCGTTGGTTCACTCTAATCTCTTCACCTAAAGCTACAGCCGGTTACAAACAAATTTTTACCCCATGTGACGTCACGCCGGTCACGCATGTCTTTCTTATTACTTTTCTTGCAAGATGTAGCGACCACCTACGGGACCTTCTTTGGTGGGAGGTGAAAGCGAAGGCACTTCAACTTCAGTTCTTCAACACTAGAACTTTTATATTCGGACTTCTAAAGAATTCTAAAGGTGCCACTTCCACCTTTACAGTTACAGTAGTCTCCGGTTATTCCCCCTTTTTTCTCTGTAGTAACAATTTTAGTTGTCTCTATCTTGCGAGTTTTAGTAACTTTCTTTTTAGGATCCCTCTTTTCAGTACAGTCTTTTTAATTTGCTTAGGAAGACCTCCCACCTTGTACACAGGAGTAACTTTTTGTGGTGCTTCTGTTTCTTCTATAGCTACCGTGGTGCCTGGCTCTTCTTCTTGCTCCTCGGTCTGTACGTCTCCTCTCCATGTCTGTACGTTTCTAAACGTCACTCTTTTGTTTTATAACAACCCGCTTTTTCAACAGATTTTTCTTGGCTTCTACCAACGAGAGAATGGCAAGAGCATAATTTAAGGTTTTGTTTATTATGTTACTTTAGTGAGTTACTTAGTTTTAGGGTTAGTTTTGGGGGGCGGCTGAAATCAATTTGCACACGGGCGGTCAGTAATTTAGAATCATTTATAGAGAGAAGCTGTAGAAAATATTTACCACCACAAGGCTTATTAGGAAAGGAAAAGTTCAAATACTGATCTATAGTGACAACTTCCTGAGTGAAAACAATCTTTTAGTGCGGAAGCACGTCCATATGTCTTACTGTGAACTTTGGATCAACACGAGTCGGATGCAGCATCAGGGCAACGCTGGAATTATCAAACTGCAGGGTAGATTGAATTCCAGAAAAAAAAAAATTACATCTTCCTCAGGCTGTCTAGTTTAAAATACGATAAAAACATGGAAGATGCAGGTTTATGCTTCCTCTGCCTAACAGAGAATTTAGTTTGGTTATCCTGCTAAAGTTCAGGGCAAAGATCTGGACCATTAAGGCCGCTACAGTTAATCAATTAGAAGCGTTTGAGATGTGGTTACACTGGCGAATGATGAGAATAACTTGGACAGCTATGCAGACCAACGAAATGGTGCTAAACAGGGCCAACGCAACACGTTTGCTACCAAATACAGTTAAGTGCAGGAAAATCTCGAGAGCGATACCGAATCCTACAATTGATCATGATGGGGAAAGTGGAAGGACGTAGAGGACTAGGAAGAAAACAGGCTTCCTGGCTGAGGAACATCCGTGAATGAAACTATTTTGATTGGCGCAGAATCGAGAAAAACTTGCCCAAGTAATTGCCAACATCAGGGGGACTTTATTTATATGGCACTTGCAGAAGAACCCTGCTAAAACGTGGAGGTCGAAATCTCGGGCACTATTTGTCCGCCCCTTAAATTCCAAGTTGTTTCTCACGTTACATGTATTCATACATAAACAAGGTTAAACATTTTTGCTGCTCACTGAACATACCTTACGTATTTAAATACGCTGTTTACTAACCTGCTGCGCATTCAAAACGTAGGGTCCCTGCTGCGTAAAAGCAGCGGCGGCCGCCTGTTGTTGCTGCGCGGCAGCTAGGTACTGTTGCTGTTGTTGTTGCTGTAGGAGTTGCAACTGCGCCGCAGCGCCTGGTGTCGCCGCTTGCGTTTGCTGAGATCGGAAAAGCTGCTGCAACACAAAGAAAGAGCATGTTAAATTGTTATATTCCAATATAATAGTTAAAAAAAAATATTAGTAAGAGGAGCAATACACAGATTAAGCCCTTTCGAGTTATAGCCTGCAGAAGATTTATTGGTTTTGTCAAGTCTTAAACATTTTTCTGTTAAAAATACTCTCAGTAACAAACCTTTTTCAAGTATTAAATGAACTTCCATTTCAAATTAATTATTTTATATAAGGCAGGAAAATAGAGACACGAGAACCACGAAACTTAATCGGACAGAAATTGATTTGCTTTCTCACGGTATATTTCAGATTCTGTATCAAATTCCATTTTGAGTATATCGATCGGTCTGTGAAATTGAAAATAAAAGCACGTTCATTCATTCCGTATATATCTCTTTCTTGTTCATTTTTTTTGCTCATTTTCAAGCACACGGTTTTAGTTCTCAATTTAACGCACCAATGAATTTTTAGTATGGTGCTAATAGGTAATTTATATTAATGAACACTCTAATGTAAGCAAAAGCAAGTTTGGGGCAATAGCATGCCTGGCAGTGAATTTTTTGTAGATATTTTGAATATATTTAATTATGGTTTATTCCAGAAGTTGGTATCTCTCTAGCGTTTCGTACACTATTCTCGAAGCAACTTTCTAAATCCAATCTCCATACATTTCAAGTTTATGGGCACTAGTCAAGACAGAATTTTATCAGACTGTAAAAGATTTTACTTTTTCAGGTTACTAGAGGTTGGAAATTATTGTAAATGAAATCACTAAACAAATTCCAATAAGGTAGCGAAAAACCGACACACTTTTTCTAAATGCACTAATTTTCTGGTTGATCGACGACGAGATTTGCAAAGTAAACAAACCACGTTTCCCGCTATAATAGAAAAGTATGTTAGTGTTACTTTGCCTTTGCGACAACGCAAAGCACGTTTAGGACTTGTAATCTAGGTTATATAGATATTTGTTTAAGTCAACGGCCGATTTCTCAGGGTATGTTGTCCACACTAATCTAGTTGTACTATTACTTCCTGCGGTGGTGTTTACGAGAATGTGACTACTTTGTTTTCTCGATCACGAAAAAAAAAATAATGCTGGTTCATCGCTTGTTATTAGTAACGTAGGTGCGTTTCCATTCCCATAAAAGACTAGGCCAAGTTTCTACTGCTAATTAACAACTTTTATTAATAAGAGAGCTGAACTAATATAATTATCCACAGAATGTATTACTGCCTTCGGCAATTGCGCTATTGATAAACTCCTGATTATGGCTTAGCTATTGCATACAAACAAGCGATTATCCCGCTACACGCTGAGTTGCGACACCTTTCGGCATTGTTCCACATCGTCGATAACTTCGTTGTACAAACTCATGAAATTCGAATGGGTTAAACTTTAACGAACGGGTGTTGTAGCTAATTCCCAGCCTTGGGCGCTACATAATCAAGCTAAAGAAGTAAAGCTGAGGACAATTTTCACATATGGATGTTCTGTTGACTTCCGGCACTCTACACACAACAATTAGACCGTCCGTGCTAAGACTGTTTGACTATTGAATTACCGAGTACAAGATGGTTTTCTCGAGAAAATTGTAACGTTTGTTTCGATAGGAAATTAGTGCAGCTTGCAAGCTCACAGTGTCCATTTAAAACGCTTTCTTTTTACCCAATTAAATTGACAAATTCGTCAAGATTTGCGCAAAACCCCAAGAGCGTATCGTACCAAAACTAATCGTTGCAACACATGTAGGAAAAGCTCGTTTTGCTCGCTCATTTCAGACTATTCCGCTTGACGAAGAAGGCGTAAAGTATAAAGGACAATGGCTTTTTGTTTTTCCCTCTCTAGTAGCATTGTTTTAAATGAGTTAATTCCCTAAGAAATGCGACACATTGCCCACACACCGCAGCTAATGTGCATTATTAAGCAATTGACTCATTGTTTGAATAAGTAAAATTGATGCCGCAAGCAGGGGAAATGCATAATGGACATAACTAATTACAAATTTTTTGGTGCAAAGCTCATCACGCCACAACTCGTGGCTATTCTCCGCAAAACCTCATTAAATTGGTTGGCAGCATTATGTACACGAATAGAGCTATATTACAGTAGTAGAGCTTTTTAGCTTCAAGGGCTTAATTGACGAGACACGAAAATACAGAAATTGGAGCTTAATGCTGAAACTCGGACTTGATATTAATTTAACTATGACCGTTGGCTGCTACGTCGCATGCAGCGTAACCAAAGGCATCACGTTTGGTACAAGATATGGCATTTCATGGGAGTCGGCTTGGGTTTCGATATAAAGGACATTAGTCCCTGCTTTGTAGTTGAAAGTAAAAATACGCTCAAACGAGTCTTTGAAGCCGCGCGGTCAAAACGTGCGCTTCCTCTTCAGATAAGAATGGGTCCATTCATCGTGTCTTGACAATGACCACGCCATCAGAATGCCCGCTAGGAAAGTCTAATTACGTCTCATTTAGCGAACGTACAGGGCGGCCCAGAGGTAAGACAAGATCGTACGTTATCTCTCTAGTAGTTAGCATCAGAGAAATGCGAAGGATATTTAAGAAACCGAATTCCGGTAATGTTCGTGTCATTAGCGGGCAGTAATGGAGAACGATTACGTTACTTCAGACATTGTTAAGTAAGAAAACGAATGAAGTAAAGAGTTTAATTTTGGTGGTAGGTTAAGCAAAGTTAATCAGTTAGGCTCGGTTTGTTACCCACAGCTTAAGATAAAGTATAGATTATAACAGATAAAAGTGTAGGTGCTAACAATACCTAAAATCTGTAGTTTAAAACTTAGGTTGGCAGTGCCCATTGTTCACTATCCGAAAGCTTAGTATCTTCAAATTTTTAAACTGCTATAGTACGAGTGTCTTTTTGTCGCATTTTCATATTGCAGGTATAGGCTAAGCAACAAAGAGTTAAAATTGCGTCATTCTGACCTGCACAGTTTGCACTTTCGCTTAGCCCAATACCTTGTACATGGCTAAGCGAAACTGAATGAGAACAAATTATTACCTACTGCTTTTTTACAAAGAGGGGAATAAAAAAAGTCATTCAGTAATAGCCATAGTCACCAAAACTTTGATGGCATTAAGTTTATTGATTGCCATGGAAACAATTAGTTTTTCTATGAATTATCAAAGTGTCAAAATTTATTATCTTGATCAAATTTTTGTGAATATGGGGGTTAATAATCTGCTTTAAGTTAAAAATTGGTCACCTTGGATTGGATTGGAATTGGAAGACGGAGATTTTAAATCACGTGACACATTCACGTAATGATTGACGACAATAACTGAGGCTCAAACTAGTGAAATAATAATTGGTTCCATAATATGAAATGCACAAACAAAGCACCAATATCGATTTTAACAATTAATATTAGTAGAAAATGAAAATATACACCATTAAATGCTGGAATAGCTCATTACAGTGAGCCCTCGAGCCATCAGCTAATGGACAGCGAATAAAACAAATGTGATGACAAAATGTTGGAAACTGGGCGCATTCTTCTCCATTGAAGGTAAACACATTAATTAAATCGAAATAACCACCCTCAAGCATATGAATTCCAACAACAAAGAGTAAAGGTATCGGAAACAGAAATATTGTAAATTGCAGTCTAACAAAAAAATGCTGCAAGCTCAAAATTCATCGATACGATGGGTTTTTAATAATTGATGTATATGTCGAAGCTATAAAACAGGCACTAGCAAAGGAAAACAAAGTCTATAAAAATGAATAAAACGGACTGTTATCACATAAATCAATGACATAAAAATCAAAAAGTTGATTAGACGAATATGAATGTAATGAGATCACATGTAAAAAAATTAATAAAGGAATGGAAGTCTCGATTTTTTATTTAATAAGATACTCTAAATGTAGCGAAAATAATATCAAACATACAAAAAAATGAGTCTGCCCCCAGCATGATGTGACCATTCAGAGATAGCGAGAGTCAAATTTTCCTTTACTCCAAAAATAAAACATTTTATAAAAGGGTATCGTTGCTCAGTTTCCAACAATAGCTTGCACAGTTTTAAACCAATTTTTGAGTTACTTGAGTGCTAATGCTAATGTTCAATCCTACAAGGTCTGGTGATGAATTTGAAAAAAAAAATATAAAAATTAATAATTAACATTAACATATGAGTTGATGGAATCGTTCTGGATGGCTCGTTACGTTTTAATTGGCTGAGTTGAAAATTTTAATTGGTCGCGCCTGTCTCTTGCCTGTTTTATATGTAGTTTTCATGTGGGGTAATTGTTTTTAAAATATTTTAGTGTGACCCGAGAGCCAAAGTGGGCTGGGCTCTTTCTCGGTTAAGCCCTTTTCAATGAATTCACAACCATATCAACAACACATCACTCCACACCTTCAATACACTTTTCTTCCTTAGAAACATAACTTACTTTTCACCATGTACAAGGACTCTTAGGAATTACTTTCTGCACGTAACATTCCATTCTTTGTGTAGAAAATAGTTCCCAAAATCCATTCTCAAAAACCAAAATTCAATTTAAGCTCTTGTATAATAAATTATAAAAATTTTCTGAGAGAAATTTGTGGTACAAAGAAGCCTGCATACTGATCACTACTGATCCTTTGATAACTGACTAGTGTAAGAACAGAATTGTTGAAACTGAGAATTCTCAAATTCTCAGAGAAATATCCCAGTACTCATTAAATGGACTTTTGATTTTCTTCCGATGCCCTTTATTCGGTTTCGTTGAATTCTAACGCGTATTTTAGTTTAACGGCAAAATAAAGGAAATTTGAAAATGTTTTCTTATTTTTCTTATTCAAAATTGAACATGTTTTCTTTCTTTTTAATTATAGAAACTCGTATATACACTAACATTTGCATTAACGTAATGGACCAAGCGCATCAGGCGACCGCCTTTTATAGATCGCGCCTGGATCGTGTTAGAGCAAGTTGGAAGCACGCGACGACAGGAATTTTTCAAGAAGTGCGTTTTGACCAGTATAAGAAGTATATCTTGCATGGTATTTTACAGTGTTGTGTTACTACAATCTACCAAAATTATCATGCGTTTTTTTTTAGTTTTTACTTTACCGATTTTTGGATTTGGACTAAAAGAAATGTTGATTTAAGACTCACTTTTCAAGTCAACTGACAACAAATGAATGAAAAGACTTCGTTTTGATCTATTTTATGATTTTGATGGTTGAAAATGTATCTACAGATGTCCTACAAAAAAAATGTATCTACAGGTGTCCAAAAGTAGACGTTTATCGACCTAAAATATTTTCGAGATGGCGGCACTTAAAGCCTTAAAGACAAGTATTGATCCTTCACTTATTACTGACATCAAGTATCTGACTTTGACATTTTTATCGTATCTTCTCAACATGTACTGAAAGGAGATAGGAACAAAATACGTTAACGTGTATAGTTAGCCTGTATATTTTTGCATTTTTGGATTCATCTCAAAATTCTAAGAATATTTTGTGTAAACGACCTATTCCAATTTTCAACATTCCAGTTTTCGAAATATTGACGTTTGAAATACCCCACTTTTTGGACTCTTGAATTCGGAGAGCGAAACAGTTTTTGCAATTCTATCATATCTTTTCAAGACAAATCCAAATAGCGATATTGACACTTCTCAAATGTTGTCAAAGATGTTGACAGGTGTCAAAGTCAAAATTCAGATTCGTCTTGAAAGGTTAAGATAGAAATGTAAAAACCATTTCGCTCTAACTCAAACCATTTGAAACTTACACACTTTGAAAATCCAAAAAGTGGCATATTTTAAAATCAATAGATACTTCGAAAAAAGTTGACAATCAAAAATGGTTTTATTACATAAATTATTCTTACAATTTCTAAAGTACATAGAGCCCCAGTTGTAAATGTCATGACAGAGGATCTTAATTTGAGTAAAAAGTTCTAACAACAGAGGTTTGTAAACGCTTCGTTCGTAAACAAAAACATACAGGGTTTTGATTAATTTTTGTTTTTTATTTTATGGCTCCCACTGTTTCTGACAATTTTTCGGTCCAGATGAAGTTAAAAAAGATCGATAATTTGATGATTTTTCAAAAAAAAAATGATGAAAAAATGGAACAAAGTTAGTACTACAGACGTATTACAGTGTAAGAAGTCAATTGGAAGAATATAAAACAGAATTTAGTTTAAAAGTCAGTGTTCTTTGTGTTCACATCGTTGTCCTTAGTTTCATCCAGGACATATAAGCCATTTATTACATACATATACACTTATTATTGACATCAAGTAGGCGTTGGAAAACTGGCTTGGTCATTTTTATCGGATGCTGTTATGTATATGCACATATGCTGATAGATATAGAAAATGAAAGACGATAGATAGATAAAAAAGGGAGATTTCAAAGGTAAGGAGATGGCAAAAATAAGTGAATGAGTTATGCAAGGAGCAGTCAATAAACTAATTGCCTAGTGAATAGTATTGATTGAACCACAATTGGAAAATCGTTGCAAGTGAGTTCGCATAGAATATACCCATTGATAATACACAGGGCGTCAAGTAAATGTCTTCAATTTCAAGAGGTAATTCATTGTCATTGAAAAAAAGTCTGTTTTTTCCAAATAGATATTTTTCGATCTAAGTTCAATAATATACTAAGATTCTTGGTAAAAATTATACCGAAATATTATACCAAGTTTCTTGGTGAAATCTGGTATAATCGTCCTTGGAACGAAAAATTCAAATACGATATCAATTTCGCCGCAATTTGTAAGGTATTAAAAAGGTTATTTTTAATAATACTTCCGTATTTTGACTAAATGACACACACTGAAATCTTAATCGCCGCTATCTCGAAAAAGTTAGCTCTGGATGCTTAAGATCAAAGGAGGATTAAGCTGCTATCATAAGTCAAAATACAGGGTACTGAAAATTTTAGGGCAGATGACATAAATACAGATGGCGCCTCATAAAAATTGTGGCAACACCGATATCATATTTGAATTTCTCTCAAAAACGGGGGAAAAAAAACTTTGACCCCCTGTAAGTCGAGAACGAAGCAAGATAGGACGTAGGTATTATGTTTATTAAGACTTTTTTCTGACCAGAAACTATATAACCGATTTGGCTACTAGCTTCCTTCTTTCAAGAGAGTGGCTAGGGCTGAGTTTTGGACATGGTTCCACTCGCTCTCACAGATAATTGAGTGAATAACCAGCGCATCTTTCCTTAACACGAAACAGCTTTTGTTTTTCATCAAATGCCTGTACCCCTTAGGAAAGTAAAGACGCTCACTTACTAAAACCTTTTTAACATGGATCGCTCTGCACTAAAAGCTCGTAGGTATTAGGAAAACTTATTGCCATTCACCGTGCACTAGCCAATTTACTTAACGGAAGAAGAGAGGCGAGATTTAATTGACCTTAATCGTTCCATCATCAATAGCACACGCCCAGCTTGACTTGACAAAAATAGGGCAAGAAAGGTGGGTGGGTCCCGACAGGCTATCAACTTAATACCATTAACTACTACAGCATAGAGAGCCGTTCAAACTATCCGCGATTTCTTTTTTGGCTTGGCCACATCGTGTAAGGAGGCTTTTAGGCTTAATTATCGTATAGGTGAACCACGTTTAGGGCTTCGGGTGTATAGTGATCAATAGATCATTTTGGAGGTCAACGCGGCTCTTGGGTTAAAGCCGAATTAATGACGATTAAAAATGAGCACGATACATGCGCTCGCTTTAATTAATTACAGGTGGAAATATTTTAAACGCGCATTCGTTATTTCGTAATTTAGAAAGCATTGTGCGGTTGGTTAAGTCAACGACTTCGTTGTCCGCTTTATTTGAAAAATAAATAGTCTCAAGCTGCTAACAAAGTAACGGTTATTTCATTAGAATAACGCGTAACAGAGGATTCGAACAAATAAAGCTGACCTATAGATTCCAAAGGTACTGCTAAAATAA
Source organism: Taphrorychus bicolor (assembly GCA_951812265.1). Lineage (NCBI taxonomy): Eukaryota > Metazoa > Arthropoda > Insecta > Coleoptera > Curculionidae > Taphrorychus > Taphrorychus bicolor. Next base: position 23,637,911 of record OX638304.1, read on the forward strand.
TTTAGCACCACTGAAATATACCAAAGTATTTATCATACACGACCAGGCCTAGAATGTAGTGCTACTGAAACGCTAATTTTCTACATTGATAAGGCGTAAAATGAAAATTTATGTTATTGCGCAAACAAAACACCGTTTTACTGCTTCCACTCGTAAATCTTACAAATTTTGTAACAGGCAACAAATTTCGGGCAAAAGCACGAGGTTTTGAAAGGTAATAAACTCGAGTACCACATGGCAGAAACAATAGCGGGTCGTCGACCAGATTCGGGCTTGAACTTGGCCTGTCAGTGAACTTGGTCGAAGCGCATGAAGCGAAACGAAGAACTCGGTGCTTTGCAAGCCAAGTTGCTGCTGTTGCATCATTTCAAATTTAAATGTATTTCTTCAGCGAAGAATTCGGAAGAGGCCGACGCTTTTTAGGTCAGTCATGTGGATAAAAAAAAAATGATCGGGACCGGTCTCCAAGAACTCGTAGAGGTCCGGTCAACGTCCTCGCATTCAAGTTCACTAGGGCAACAGTTACGTGATTTTATCGATCGGTCGTGTTAATTGTCGTAAAATCGTCAAGAAACCAGATTCAGCCATCGTAACTGTTTTGCTTCCTTTCGTATGTGGCACAACGACCTCCCAAGCACCGTTCTTCAGTATTTATTACTGTAAACAGACTCCGTATGAAGACAACTATTACGAACGACCTGTCAAAGCTTGCCCCCAATACTGAATTTAATTAACAACAACAACAACAAAACGATTGTTTTGGAACGTGGGGCTTCCCGCTCCATCGGACCCGTCCATTATCGAAGCGGGAAAAATCCTGGCAAACCGACCGGGCACCGATGTTTCATTAACGGCCATGCCGTCGCTATCGCTGAGAATTGTTCCACTCCGATTGGACCTAGATATTAGGCAAAAAAGTGTATGCTTCGACGAATTTAATTTAGCTCAAATTGAATCCTGGTGGTGTTCAAAACGGTGTTTCCTCAACCATATTCACATTGAAACTGAAACTGCTCCATTCATTTTAAATATTACGGAGCTGATGAATAAGAAACATGGTAAAGGCAAAAATATTTTCGAGAAACGGAAATTACTAAAAGTGCAACAAAAGGAAATATAGTCGAGCCATGATATTCATACATCAGGACTGCAACTTAGAGGTGTCTTAATGTCGAAGTTGCTAACAAGGCGTAACAATCTATAGCCCGTTCAAATCCAAGCCGGGCTCAAATGAAACAAGAACCAGACCAAAAGAAGCCCTGGGGCATAGAGTGATAGACGACAAATGGTTCACACCGTCCTAGATAACTGGTAAAAGTCCTGGTCGATGATCAAGATGACTCATGTCTCTCCGTGGCTTTTTGTCTAGTTTTGTTTCTTTACAAGCCAGTCTTCTATCCAAGAAGGAAATTGTTTTTGTATTCTTTTATTAACGGTATCAAAAGTAAGAAAAGTGTAACGGAAATACTGAGGATCTATTCAACAGAGCACATTAATTAATTCGTAAGATATTATCTTAACTTTGTATAGTTTCAAACTTCACAGATTAACGGACTTTTTTTATCACTTTTCTCGCCTCTTGTTTGAGAGCCTTAATCAAAACTATCCTTTGTGTCGTTGAAGTGTAAATTTCAGCCTTAGACAATACGAAATTATTAATAAGTCCTTAAACAAATAAAAACTTTTTGAAAGCATCAGTATTGGCAGCATTGTTAAATATTTTCGGGAATCGCAAACCATTGCAAACTGTGAAACAAACTTGTCAAAACTCTGAATTGCCGCATATTACAGCTGGGTTTTGCAACGGGCTTTAGGTTTGCATGTTTTACAAAGAATTTTATTTGGATCAGCTGATGTTTACGTGTCAATATGCTCCGCTCAATGCTCAGTGGAAATATGGGGGTCTTTAAAAGCTCGAGAAAAAGTCATCAGGTTGACTGTAAAATCTCGAAAGAAAAGAATGAAGTAACCAAAGTTTATTGACTTCTTTCATTATGTCTTCATCTTCTGTCAAAAATCCATAGCCAATTTGATTATTTTTTCTCATAAACACCCCATTCTCCTCGCACACCTAAATGAGTGTGCTAGAGATAAACTAACGAGGTTTGTGTGATCGTCAATTAGAGAAATTTTAAAATATATAAAAAGTAATAAGTAGTAGCTCTCAAGACTACGTACATATCAGTAAAACCTATTTTTTGGTTTTTAACGGGTTTTGAATGGGTTTTTGATACAATTACATTATTAAAAAAAAAAATTTGGACTTCATGGAAGAAAAGCAACTGATTGACTCTTATTTACCGAAATAAATAAATTGTCTCTTTTTTTCCCGGAGGAAAAAAATACACTTTTAGTACTTCCAGAAAAAAAGTGCACCGGTATGTAATTAATCCGTCATTTTTTATCCTAGAACTTTTAAATCCGCCATCAAAAAATGCCACTTGTACACAAAGAGGAGTAATCTGAAAATATTAATTTTCATGATTTAAAGTTTAAAAAAATCATACAGCCCAGTGCGGTATAGTATACCGGGTGTTCAGCAGAACCCTGGACATAGGAGATTAACATGGGAAATCGGTTTTTATTTTTTGCGCCTGTACGGTTGATTTGATTGAAAAACTTTTAAGAGTAAAGTTGTAGAGCTTATGGTCAGCTATCATCCTGTAATTTTTGAAATACGTCAGTTTTGGCTGTTTTTTGGAAAAACGCTTCGAAAAGTGCAATAATTTTAATTTGACGCGTCACCCCCGCCATGTGCAGTGTCGCCAACATAATAATTTCTTATGTCAGAGTCAGAGCCGATTTTCCTTTCTTATTTATTTTGAGGGACTATCATGTAGTAATTAACGTGATTATGCAGTGAAAATATGTTGGCGACACTGCACATGCACGGCGGGGGTGACGCGCCAAATTCAAATTTTTGCACTTTTCGAGGCGTTTATCCAAAAAAACGGCCAAAACTGGATTATTGAAAAAAATACAGGATGATAGCTGACCATACGCTCTAAAACTTTACTGTTAAAAGTGTTTCAATCAATTCAACCGTACAGGCGCAAAAAAATAAAGACCGATTTCCCATGTTCATCTCCTATGTCCAGGGTTGTGTTGGACACCCGGTATATACCAAGGGACTAAATGGCTTTTTTATCCCTCAGCGAAGTTTACAGCTCGACCAAACCCTTACTTTAGTCACTTGGTATATAAATAATAATTTATTACTTAATAGGTTATTACTATTAACAGAAGAATATTTAGTCAAATCCAGATGGGACAAATTTGTTTTTATTTAAACTTTTAAACTAGATTTTGCACTGAATTTAGTGAATTTTTCAACCTCGAGAGATGAAACCAAATGTCAAAAAGGTTCTATAGTAAAATCGTGATCATAATCGTTTTCTTAATTTCCTTCCATAACAACTCATATAACAAGCGATGCCATATCTGGATATTTTTTTACATGGGTTGCTTTGGACGTAAGAATAATACTACTACGACTAAGCTGGATAAACCCGGCCTAAACCTGCTGAAAGCTGCCAAAGCAATTATCTAAAACTAAAATAAAATCATTCAAAAAGTTGAACTGTTCTCTGCTTACCCAAATTTTTACCTTTAACGCCATATCTTGCAACAATGGCCACTGTCTTCAAAAATCATTATGCCAATATTTCAAAATAATTTTGTTTTGTATTAATCAACATTTTGTGTGAAGTGTAAATGTTAATGAGCTTTTGTGTGTGTGTGTGTTAAGTTGTTAAACGTGATTTGGTAATCAGTATCATGTGATCAAACACTCAAAAAACCTTGCGGGAGACGTTTTTTTGCATCCACAATAACCCACGAAAACGCAAGAACCTAAAGTCTAGGCCTTGCCAGCAGTGGTAGCCTTACAAGGAAACACATACAGAGGTAATACATATAAACCATTCACTTTTTATTGCCGTCAAGTAGGCGTTGGAAATCTGACTTTAACATTTTTATTGTATCTTCTCATCATGTGCGGAAAAGAGATACGTATAAAAAAAAATGAAAGTTTCAAAGGTAACGAGATGCCAAAAATAAGTGAATATGGTATAAGTCAGAAAATTGGAGTTCTTATCATGCGGTCATTTAAAAAAACCTCAAGTAGGCCATGGAATTAGAACAGAAGGTCTAAGATGACTTCATAAAAAAAAATGAAAATCGAAAATGTCATAAAATGTACAATATTAATTTTTTTTTATGAAGCTATCTCAGACAAGAGTTTTAATTCGACGGTTTCCTACGAGCTTTTTTATGAACACCCTTTATAAGAAGAACGTCAGAAAGAGACCTGCGTACACGAAAAAAATTAGCTGCGCATGCGCGAGAAGAGTACTTATTGGTTGTTCACAAAAGTATGGCTTTCGTTAAGCTCGTTTTAGACTGGCCTATTTCTTGTACAAGATGGTTCCATATCTTGAACAACTCAAATAGGACAGTATCATACAGTAAATTGTATGAGATTCTTGGATTGGATCTTAAATTGGTTGGAAAATAGAACCTGTTCTAATCGGAGACAAGCTCTAGGCTTCTAGGCTTCAGGTATGCGTATTTTTGCATGAGTTGTTTGTTTATCTATCGTGATCAGAACCTTATTAAGAATCTTGGTTTTTGTTGCTTCCAATTTTATTGTAAAAAGCAGAGATTATAAATAATAAAGCAGTCAAAATTTCTGTATTGTTCAGGGTCATCTGTTAAAAGTTCTTTTTTGAATAAACTAAGAACATCTCAACCAGCATTTCTTCTTCTCAGCCATTTCTCCTGCCAGGTTTACCTTTGAAGTTTTTGTTTTCGTTTCTTCGATTAAAACTTTTTTTTAAGACATAAAAACAGCCCAGAAAATAATAAACAAATATTATTAGGCGAATTGTGCGACAACTTTGTTTCAATTACAATCCAATTTATTGTCCCAGATCTTGTACAAGAAATATGCCAGTCTAAAACGAGCTTTAGCCTTGGAAACTTGAGGTTTTCGTCAAGAAGATGGCTAATGCAGCCATCATGAGCAAAAGGGAGATGGTAGATGGAAACAATGGAAATCGCAATTTGCAATTGGATGTTGTCCTGACCGTGAAAATGCCTCATGGGTGGCTTAAAAATGGCGGACTCCCGGCCAAACAATTGGACACCATTTTTAGGAAAATCTCACATTTGTTTCATTGTTTGCTCTGTCCACAGTCCACAGTATGTTATAAATCAAGAAACTAAAGCACACGGATGACTTCAGAAAAGTAAATTTCACTGCATGCAGGTAGTAAAAAACAGGTAAAAAATCAAATCGAGGCGTGGAAAGTGAGGCACATTGCACATGGCGTGTTCAAATCTACTTCCTATTTCCTAATATTGCTAATTTCTCAATAATTAAAGCAGTCTGCCATTTTGTACTTACGCCCCATATGTTTTGAAACACCCACATAACTTTAATTAAGTAATAACAAAGCATAAATATACAGTAAACTGGATAAACAATTAACTCATAATCCACATCTTGTGAATCTGTATAAAAAAAAAGTAAAAATAACACCTTACGCTCACAGAACAGACCATATGACGAATTGAGGAATAAAAAATAAATCGTAAAAACGTGTCTCGATGGCATTAATGACATGTGCCATCAATCCTACCAATTACCACTGGAAGAGCGCTGCTTATCAATACGCAGGCGCCATCTCACCGTCAGTGTAGCAAACCACGTCTGCGTAGAAAACCCTATTGCAATTTAGTAATTGGTTTCCTTTAATTCAATTTCTTGTGAAATGCTCCAATAGCTGGAGTTGTGGTTGCAATTACTAAATCCATTTAATTTTAAATGGTAACCTATTTTATGCAAATTTTAAGCAATTCAATTACCTCTAAAATAGTTGAATACAAGTAATTAAATTACATTGAAACTAAATGAATTACAAATAAAGTAATTGAATTGTTGTAAAATAATTTGTTCTACAACCAAGCATAAAACAGCATTTTGCACTTCCAACTGAAAGCACAAAATAGCTATTTGTGTATTAAGAGAGCAAAGTAATATATTGCCGCTCTGATTGAGAAGTTTGGCTCAAAGCGTAGCGGAGCGCGACTATCTTACGAGAACGGCATTGCCACTTTGCACTGGAATTACACACAAGATTTTTTCTATAGCCGATGTTTTTATATAAATATTTTAGTCAAATACCCATCAACTCATACTTTTGTGTTAAAAGTCGCAGACATACTAAATGTTTCTTTATTATGGTTTCCATGGTAACTAAGCGAGCGTTTTGGTTATTTTGTCGCTCGGCGAGCTGCATGGTAAAGAGCTCGCTCCTCGAAAAAGCGCAACTTTTCGCTCGGTTGTAGGAAAAGGTGCTTTGCCGAGTAAATGATGAGGTGGATTGTGTCGCGCGGCGAGCAACAAAGTCGTTTTTTCCGCATGCGCACCTGTTTCAACACAAACGTATTGTCTGGTATCTAGTTGTAGAGTTGCTCGCTGTTTGTCATTTGACTTTTCAAATATTTGGCATGGTCAATTAAAATTATTACTGAATGTATTGTTACGGTGAGCGTTGGCTGGGAGGCGGAGCGACGATGGAGGTTGGACCTTCGCGTCACGCGACCTATCCGGGCGCTGCGGCATGGGAACTGTCACGAGTGATTTATTGCTCTGTTTATTTAGAATGGAGGTATTTACGACCTTTTTTTTTATATGCATCTTATCAATTATTTTTCTTCTAAGAATGTTCTAGGCTTTTCTGTATTTTTAAGATTTTGTATAAAAGGGGAATAGCGTTGCCGTTAGGAGTAGTCTTATTTAATCGAGCTATAGGTAAGCTAAAGTACCAAACGATAATAGAAGTACTATAAAGTGTTAAGTAGTGAGTTATTTGTTACTACACTATTATGTGTTAAATCATTACCCTGGAATTATTGAACCCTGAGTTCGCAACAGTATCATGAGTGTATTTTATTGGCATGATTTGTAGAAAAAATTATATGTGTAATTCGAGCGCAAAGTGTTTTTGTCGCTCTCGGGTAACTATCCGCACTCCGCTTTGCATTGCGCCTCTAACGTTCCTCATCGAGCGACAAAATATCTCTTTGCGCTCTTAATACACAAATAACTATATTGTTATTTATATACAGGGTACAAAGTAGCTTTTTAAGTGCGTGCATACGAGGTGGTTTAATTAGCAAGAAGCTGACTTTTTAGAAAACCTCTACATCGTTGCCAAACTTATAGTGGTTTCCGAAATATTTAAAATAATGTAAAAAATACGAAGGCCCTTAAGAGGGTGTCTGGTTGGTCGATATGAATGTTTGGACACGTGATGATACACCAAATGGGACATTAATCGCTGTTAATAATAATAATAATAAACCTACACAAAATTTATTCCACAAAAAAAGTTGTAAAAGTAATTCAATTAGTAGTAATCGACATACTTGTAAACTAGATAGTAATTCAATTATAGGGACGGGGTTGAATGCAAGCGAACAATTACTTTTGAAATTATGTACATTTATTCTATTCTGAATTCAAGAAGTGATCCGCGGAAACATGGCCATAATGCCACACGAAATACTGTTGACCAACCATTTTTTTAAAGTTTCTAATTTGCCTTTAATTTTTGTATTCATAAATGATGCGGGCATTATGCTGGCATTATTCCCTTGGGAGATTTGCGCTACTCGCCCAAGAACGAACAGCGCTCTATGTGAATAATTGCATAATAAAAAGCTCGTTTAATAACTCTACTAAAATAGTAGTATAATGTAAAATAGAGTAGGACAGTAAGTTAAGTAATTAAGTATATATATCATAAATAAACCATCTTGAGGGACCTCGTATTGTAAACTTTATGTTAATCCCTTGTTTTAAGAGTTATTGATACTGTAATATTCGAAAGCAAAGCAGGCTGATAACAACAAGACAATAGCTGTAGAACACATTAAGCAATACATAAAACTCTAATAGTTTACTAAACGATTAAATCAAGGCAGTGTTGATCAATTTCTCCCATTCTAATAATTTGAACAAAAAAATATCTTTTTGGTAAAGTTACCAGGACATTCATAAAATGGCCATTAAGCTTAGGCAGGAGGCAAGCCAGTGCATCAAGTCCAAAAATCGCATTGAACTCGAGAAAACCCAAAAAACATGTTGGTCCCATATATAAAATGGTCACTGGGTCATTTTTGTTCCCACGTACTGTGTGAGACAGCCGTATTCCTGGAGTTCTCTCATTAATCTCTCCCATTAGCTGAATGCGACTTAAAAATAACGGACTTCGGATTCAAAGCCGGCGTAATTTAGCGCTGATGCTGCTCCGTGCAGCAGGAAACTTAATGACTGCGTTAGGAGTCAGTCCGGAGCTTTCAACCACCACAGAGCGGTTTTAATTGCATTTATTGCATTCAACTTATTAAGAGTATAAAGAACGCTTAAACTGAACTTGAAGTTAAGTAACAGCGAGTAGTTCTTAAAAATAATGTATTTGGGATTGTCGAGAATGGCCGACCAGTCTCGTAACGGATCTTTCGGTTCCGTTAGACGATCTACTTCAGAGGCACGGCAACGCAGTTCTTTTCTAGCTCATTTGGCCCCAGTTGACCGGAAACTTTTCCCATTCCTTTCTAATAAAAATTTAGTAAAAAAAAGAGCGACAGGCCAGAGAATTTATTGACCCATTATTTATGTACAAATATTAGATGACAGAAACTCGTATATTGTGCGTCGAGGACAATTCGCAGTCGATAAAACGTCCCAGAGACTCGGAACATTACGTTTACCAAGGACGTACTTTATTTTTACCACCCGCAGAGAATCAATCCATCTACTTGTTTTCGAGAAAACGGTCATAAAATGGCAAAGAGGCAAAAACAAGGCCCCCCGTTCAAGTAAGGTGATACATGCTTTTTATTTCTTGCATGGCTAGTCAAAAAAACAAACCCTTTTAAGCAAGGGAAGAAAGAACGTAATCTAGAGAGGGCAAATTTCCCTTCGTCCCTTTATCGTGGGCCTTTTTGGATAACTCAGTTGTTCTGGTCCTGTTTTCCAGTCTGAGTTTTATACGTCATTTCGGTAAAACTATGTCCTCATATACGTGGGGATTAGCGTCGTTTGTGTCGTCGGTCTAGTGCAGCATGCATGCATAACGGATATAATTGAGGATCATGGAAATTGGAGCTGCAAAAAGGAATTAGAGCCTGGTGGTATCATGAATTGCAAGAGCCGCTTAACATGAGTGAAAAATCCCTGTATATTTGCGGTTCTGAAGCTCGCCATCTGAATGAGGACGCTTTTGTAGTTTGTTTAATGCCTAATGCACCTCATTCTACTTTCAAATAAAACATTGTATCTATGTGTGCGGTGAAGTGAAGGATCCGGTGAAAGTACTAATACATTCAATTATCGATCTGTAGACATTTCAACAAACATCAATCACGAAGAAGATGCGCTACTGGACTTTATAAAGCTCTAAGGTAAATTTTATTTTAATTGCAGAAAGCGCATCTTCTTCACTACAATCGTCTTTCAATCTCACGTAAAAGGATCTTTAATAAAGAAACTTTTCCCTGTATTATCTGCACTTCGCAGTACTTGGTATATTAAGGCTTGGAAACATGTATTTCTGCAATTTATTTTTTCTACAAACGATTTAAAAAATTAACTATTTAACACGCTCATGAACTATTAAAAGTAGTGTATTAAGGCACGTGTTTAAAGTGTTGGAAGAATACAATTTGTTATAGAAAGTTTTAATGCATTTATAGAAATAATATTGTGTTAAAAATACTTAAGGAATTTATGTAAATTGCAGATTCACGTGTAAAAATTGCACTTTTAACCCTAATACCATACAAAATGTTTTATACAAACGCACTAAAAATGATTCTTTCTATTAAACTTTATGCACGGTAACTGTTTTTTGACCTTAACCATTGGGATCTCGGTTATTTGAACAGATAGGTACGAAAAAGGTTAAATTAGGGCAAAGTTGCGCAATTAGAAGGAAATTCCTACTGGTTTCAGATCTAGAGAATTAAAAATAATAGCCACATTTTGCTCTCTTCAATGTGGTATTTTCAAATTTAAAATCTGACGTTTCGATCTCATGCAACCATCATCAACTTCAATTTTTTATATACGGTTCTGAATTTTTTTTATCTGATTCTTAACTTTTAGGTTAGATTTTGCTGATTTTTTGATATGATTGTTAAAATTTGTTGATAAGGTCGGGGCACGATCAGACTACAGACTAAAATTTTTCAAAAATAATTTAAGGGGAAAAGTACCAATTTTCAGTTATTTTCTATAATCTTGGCCCAAGCCAATAAATTTTTAGAGACAGACACTTTCAATAACTCAAAAATTGTTAAATTGAAGAAAATTTTATCGATTTGCGCTTAGATACCGATAATTAAAAAAAAGGACAAATTTTGAGTTGTTTTACAGAATTTTTCATAATATTGCTCTTAGCCAATAAATAAGATATTTCGAATATTCTACTGTTTTTTTTTTAATTAATTTATTTAATCCCAATACTAATACTTTTAGTTAGTTGGCTTGATTGAAAAAGTCTTCAGTCACCCAAAAATTGGTTTTTGATTTTGATCCCACGACGACTGTTATTGATTGCGTCTTAAAAACGAAAAGTATTTTCTCTGTGGTAGCCTTGAATAAAATAAAACGTTTTTTGCCAAGATAAAAAAATTGCTTTTTTTACAAGTACAGATTGTACGCAGCTTTCCAGACTTTAGATCAAAAATTGACATTTTTAAATTTTATTATAGAGGAAAAATATCAGTTTTCAGTTTTTCTAGAAGATCTTGTATAATTTTTGTCTCAGCCAATAAAAAGGATGTCTTCAATGTTATAAGGCCAATAAAGAGGATACCTTCAAAAAATTACATTTATTGTCAAATTGATGGGAATATTATCGATTTAAGTCCGAAAAAAGATGAACTTGGAGGAGCATGACCTTGACCGAGAAGAAATCTTTAATCACCCGAAAACTAGTTTTCCGATAAGTTAAAAGGATTGCTGACTGTGGGTCAAAAACTTCTTCTAAGACTGTGAAGGCTTTCACTGCCGGTCACAATACAATCTAAAGTGTTTTCCGAGCTTTGAAGCCGTGGTCTAATGGAATTTCTTCCTGACGTTTCAAAATTCAAAAATTCCGAACCCAGTCGGAATTTTTGAAATTTGAATACGACATTTTTATAGACTTCTAGCTGCGCAACTTTGCCCTAATTCAACCTTCTTTGTATCTCTTCAAATAACCGAGATCCCCATAGTTTAAGTGTATGGCTGTATAGCATTTACTTTTAAACTAATGCTTTCAAGTAGCTCACTTTTAACACCAGTGCCTCAAAAATCTGTTTTAGTAGTTTAAAGGCATGTTAAAAATTGATTTATTAATGCGTTTGTAGAAAATTAGTTTTATTATATAGCGAGGGAGTAGACTCATCCCTTTGTCTTGGTTATAACAAATGACGCACAGATTGAGCAATTAAGACTCGAATTTCAGGACTTGGGACGCCTGCCTGTCATTACCGTGGACCCCCAAATTCCCGACCTGGTAGCATGAATCAGGTTAATTTACTGAGTGGGGTAAATATCAAAGTTTGCGGAGGCTCGCCACTTTAGGTGCGTTTGCTCCACTAATTACTTCAAAAGCCAGATCCCAGTGAGCTAAAAACTCTCTTATGGTTTCGCATTAAAACGGTTTTGATTAATTGCGTGTTTAATCCAGGTAACTAAAGCTTTTGCCAGGAAATCGGGTAGCGTGACATGAAAGCGACAAATTTCAAGTGCCGTTAAATTATAATACGTTACGCGACCCTAACGAGAAAATAATAAGGCGATGTCGTCAGTTCTAGTTGGAACCCGTTCAGGCCAGTCTTGTGGAACAACTGAGCGGGAGTCCATCTTGAGAGGGAACATCATCGAAACAGGATCTCCGTTTGAACATTTCGGGATAATCTCCTCGATAAACCTAGGGAACAACCGTAGCGAAACGGCCCAAACAACCTAAATCCTATTTAAGGTGTCCCTAAGCAGGATTTCTTATCTCGCTTTTTATTTGCAACCCAGAACGGAGGCAAAATTTAGATTGAAAAGTGCGCAGCGCCCCGACCTTCCTTCGCTCTCCTAATAGGGTGGGCAAAAGGGAAAAATTGAAATTCGCTTTGGAGAGGCTCCAGTTGGGATGAAAGGAAAACACTTTGATCATCTTAATATAAAGGGGTCCAGTATATGTTTTTTTCACGCATATTATATTTTGCAGTCGAGAGGTAGATTTTTGAAAATACCTATTTGGGCGTCAAACATATCAACATTCACCCAAAAAAGCTCAAGGTTGTTTTGCAGAAACGCGAATTAATAATTAATGCAAAGTGGCGAAAATAAGTAAACCTAGAAATCTTAGAATGTACTTTGCTCGAATTACAAAACGGCCACTTTGCCCGACGCGATATTCGCAGCAGATAAACCGTTTGCATGTTCAAACGTTATTTGCACACACACCAGCAAATTGGATGCCACCCGTCTTTTGTCGTTGCGAGCACGCGACCTTATTTCATTTTTCATTGTCAAAAGGCCTTACATACATAACGAAGAACGGTGTGAACGGAATCGAAATTGGAGGGCCAGTCGACGACCCTATTCAACGAGCCACATTCGAGTAAGAAGGACAGAGCAGTAAATTCGCAGGTAGATGAAGGAAAACCCTTTTATTTGATTATTCTGGGCTCAACGGCAGGAAAAAGTTTTCTTGCCGCCCATGGCCGGCAAAGTAAAATGTTTTGTTGCGACGTTGAATTAGATAAAGGTAAAACATTTCATATCATTATTCGTTAACTCACTGGCAGGCAAAAGTTTTGCTTGAAATTTGAACCGAATTAAAGCCAAAAACAATTATTGACCTACCTCTTAAGGCTTTGTGTTATAGAGGGTGTTCTTTAAGCACATGGTCAAAAGAATACCGGGGCGTTCTTAGGTTGAAAAGAAAACTATTTGATCAAACTTTAATTAGGAAAAGGTTTTTGGTTCCATTAAGAAAAATGTGTTGTTAACTTGTTTCTATGTAAGACGCAAATTCTTGTACCTAATCCAATTTTTGAAATTCAATGTGGATGGACGCCTTTTGTTCATCATGAACATGAGTTTTACTTAGAAACCCAGTACATTTCATTCAAATCCAGAACTTTTTCTAGATATTAAATCTGTTTTTTTTAAGATCTTCGTTTATCAATTGCAGCAGAGCCAAACACTTTTTCGCATACAATAAAAGTTTGATCAAACCATTTTCTTTTGGACTAGAGAATGTTATGCCTAGCTTTATGATCATGAGCTTAGAGTAAGCTCTGTATGTAATTACTATTTCCTTCATAATAACTAAATAGGATGTAGGATGTAGTACAGATTATAACACAACATAATAAGCTTTACCTGTAAGTATTCTTTTCTAGAGTTCGACTTTTAAATTTTAATAATCTCCAATTTTATCAAAAAACAATTTTTTTTTGCCATTTATTAACAGACGAAGTTACCTATAGAATATGCGGAAAGTCCTTAATATTGTCAGTTTCTTCGTAAATTAGCAAACACAACAACAAAAAATTTGAATTGATTTTATAGTCTTTTCTTAAACAGAGAACTGAATAAAAAATATTTTCAAATGTTAAAAAAAAATAACCAAATGGCTGAGAGAGTGGAGATCTGATAGAAAACAATATTTTTAAGATCGATTTCCCGTCTGGGTAACAAATTTAAAGTTTTTATTTTTCTATAATATTCTGTATTTTTGTGAATACAATACCTTTATATAAATTTATTATATTTGTTTTAATATTTTATAAAAAAATACAATAGTATCACACTGAATGAAATCTGCTAGGTTAAGAGCTTTTAATGTGACTTGTAAAAAATGATAAAAGCAGAAAAAATAAGAAAATATAAAAAAAATAAAAAAATTACAGTTGTCATTAAAAAAATGAAATCCGTCACCTTGACAGAAAAATTATTGAAAACATATTATTTTCTGTCAGATTATAGAGCATTCTCACCTCTTTTGTTTAAATTTACAAGTCAGTTGACAAATAATAAAAAATTTACAGCGCTATCACTTTTTAGGCAACTCTCTCTGTAATACAATTTTTCTTCTCTAGAGTTTAGAAGAGTCTGCTAAATTTAGTGGCAAATTAAAATCTGGAAAATCCCTAGCGTTGTCCACCAAAAAATTTAATAAACATCAAAAATGTTTAATGGAACCCAATTTATTATACTTCAGAAAATGAGAACAGCACCACTAAAATAACTATACTGCATATTGATTTACCATTGCTTACATTATAAATTCTGTATGTCTATCGATTTTACTAAATGTTCACCCAATTTTATTTCTCATTTAATTCTATCATGATAACCAGATATTTAATATTCGTCAATGTCCTATATTATTTCTCAGTAGTTCAGGTTAGTTCAGGTTAGTATAAGACATAAGGGAGTATAAGACATCGATAAATATCTGGTTATCATGATAGAATTAAATGAGAAATAAAATTTGTTGAACATTCAGCATTTATAGTCAACAAAAGTTATTTTAAAGAACAAATAATATAAGAGACTAGAATGATTTTTATATCTGGTTGTCGCTCTAAGATTATGTATTTTCTTAATTTTGGTGAGCAATTAGTATTTTTGGGAAACGAAAGTAATTTTTTGAACGAAAAGATTGGATAAATTTGGCAGTCTGTTAAATACCACCCGTATTTAAAGTTATAGCAATTATTTCAATAATCAAACAGTTTATGAAGAAAAATGTTAGAATGAAAAAATAAAGCTCAGAACTAATACAATTTTATATAAAACAAATTTTTGTAGAAGCGTTATTTTCTGATTTATTTAAATGTTTTTGACAGATTTTATCCAGTATTTTGACAGATCTTTCATATTTCCCAAACCAAAGAGAATTTGGCAACATAGCGTTCAAATCTTAATTTATCATAAAATTTGTCTATTTTAACTCATTTTCTAACTTTTGTTCTCATCCTTTTCCAACTCATCCAATTTCCGAAATGTATGTGTAAGTAAGTAGAAAATGTCATGTAATCTCGATTTTGCATTAATTTTGGTATCATTGGAAAGTTTATAGTTGTCCTGATCCCTCTTCTTTAGTGACCAGAATACACCCATAACACACATAACATTCGCGGTTTTCAATTGCTCTACAGTGTGTCCCTGGATAGGTAAAACGAGTTAAGTAAAAACTAAAAAAACCAATTTAAAGTTTCATTTTTTTGAGTTCAGCTCTGCTTAGTCAAAAATCAATTTTTGTCATAATTTAAATTTTGAAAAATCAAAAAGGAAAATTTGGAAATTGTCAAAAACATCTATTTTAATACAATAAAGTTTAATTTCTATAAAACATACACCAGAAATGAAAATTGGTTAGAATCGTCAGCTAAGCCTCTATACCAAATTTAAAAATCATCAACCGACAATCACTTATTAAGTTTTTATTAGGATGAAACTTAAAGATCATTATGTGAGTAATCAAAGTTGGCGGATGATTTTCAAATTTGGTATTCGGTTCTTAATTTAGATTTTAAGGGACTTTTACGAATGACTTTTTGACATATATGTGACTAGAAGTTTTAAAAAAATTCCTGAAAATTGATAAAAGTTGGAAAATCTTAATAGGCCACAGTTTCTGAAATTTGGGATATTGGCGAAGTTTGTGATTATGAGCAACTTTTCTTAACGACTTTCTGTCGTATCTCTCACAAAAAAAGAAATTTACTCTACCGAAAAAGAAGTTTTCTAACCATTTCCAATACATTTATTCAAATGTATACCGAGCCACAACTGCATGGACGTCGGTACCCCGCGCCTCCATTACCCCCACTCCCTCCATTGCAGCGCGACGGCGGGGGAATAAATACCACGGAGCTCACCACAGTCGAATCAGTCAACATCGGGCAGCACGAGAGATCACTTCGCCTACTGCCTCATCGCCTTTGATAATGTCTGCTGCAGCTGTAGGCGAAACGTCAGGGACACATTTCATTGGACCACGGCTTCAAAGCCAGGAAAACACTTTAGATTTTATTGTAATTTAAGTAAAGCAATCATGTGTACTAGGTAGGCAATGGGAGATGACAGAGCTAATCCTCCAAACTTGATCTCGAGATTTTTCATTAAGCTGACATCCTATTCAGGGTTATCTAATAACTCCGTACTTGTGGAGACATCTGACCATAGCAGGTTCTTCCTTAAAGGGATATACGTATTATATTCGGTAATACCGAAGATTTCGAATAAATGTAAAATGGGCTTATCAGATCAAAATCTAAATAACGCCATCATTTTAATCACTATGCAATCTTGCTCCGATCACAAACATATAACGTTTAACCTAAAAACAGGTATCAGACCTATGGTCACTTTTAAAGATCCTAAAAGCACAAAATGGGCTTCGTATCGGAAGTCCCTCCTACAAATGAATACAATGAACATCTCCTTTGACAGTCCTGTCAACATAGATTTGTTAGCCGAGCAGCTGGCAAAAGCTGCTCTTCAGGCCCATGTCCAACGCGAACAAAAAAAAGACAACAGACAAACATCCTGGTGGAATTACCGCCTGGAAAGTCAGAGGAAAA
This sequence comes from Taphrorychus bicolor, assembly GCA_951812265.1. NCBI lineage: Eukaryota > Metazoa > Arthropoda > Insecta > Coleoptera > Curculionidae > Taphrorychus > Taphrorychus bicolor. Next base: position 23,654,567 of record OX638304.1, read on the forward strand.
ACGTCCGATGACACTTTAATAAAGCAAAACTAACCGGCGACTGAGACACTTAAAGACAAGCCCTAACTAACTACAACAAGCAGATCGGGGCTGCTAAAAGAAGGTTCTGTGGCGGTATTGAAGACCTACTAACAGGAGCCCGAATCCATAGGATTCTCTCCAGGGAGCCGTGTCAGGAGCTTGGATCGATAAAACGGTCCGATGCAACCTACAGCTCCACTGGTAGTGACACAAACGCCTTTGGACGATTTAAACGACCCAACAGAGCAAATTTGGAGCACTCCAAAAAAGTGATCAGACCAACCTTGCTAAAATCCACGATTATGGGTTTTGAACCATACAAATCCCCCGGGGAGGATGGAGTGTTCCCGGCACTACTACAACAGGGCCTAGATCAAGTCGCACCTCTACTAACAAAGCTCCGAGCGAGCCTTGCATGGAACTTCATTCCAAACTATCAGTCTAACCTCCTTTCTGCAGAAAAGCTTGAGTTGAGATTTGGTTTTTCACATCTTATCATCCCCAGTCAAGCAAAAAAAAGAAGCCTTGAGATCACCTTGTTCCAACCTTTCTTGTGATATAGACTATTACTTCTTTTTCAACTTTCTGTATCATGATTAATCCATTACTGTTATAATTGGTTCAAGTTTCCTCACTAAAGTCCAAAATCCTCAGCACACAATCCATTCTCCACTCAAGTTAACCTCAAGTTGACTGACGTCACGGTTTAATACTGAATCCTCTTTCGTTACCTACCGTCTCCAAATTAATAATGTGCCGAATTCTGTCGACCTCCACACGTCACCGCAATTGGCACCCGAATGCAACAAGGGCACCACGTTCAGGCAGTTCCCTTCAGTTTAATTGGAGTTACTTACAGAGGAAGTTTGCAAATCTAATTACGAAGTTAGAGAGAGAGTATGAGCCAGTGTCTAAGTTTCAAATCCGGTTTACTTTCTTTAACTTAAATTTATTTTTCTCAAGTTGTCCACGTTAGTTTACAGTTGCGCATGTTTGTTGTTTAATGACGCCTGCGATAAAATGTCTTGTCTGTAAAAAAAAACGATTTATTTGCAATTAGTAGGTGTAAGCGCTAGCAAACATCAATTTTGCATTAATCACTATCGGTGGGAATTTCAATTTTCGATTAGGGCCGAACGGCGCTCATAGAATATCAGATATTAGATGGCCTAGCTACGAACGGAATTTTTCTTAGCTAAATTAGCATTGCCAGCGGGATCTTTATTTCCCAGGCACGTAATACATCTCTCATCCTGTCAGCGATGCTGCAATTTAAATAGTGGAAGTGACATTTTCCATTTAGTCCAATATACACAACTCGTTGCCTGGCTGGGCTTTGACTTCAAGGGCTGTTTAAAAATAATAAATTCATTTCGCAGTATGGCTTACGAAAATTGAAGTTCGGCTAGGGAATTGGGGTCTCCCCACGTAATCCTAATAATTCATGAGATCCGTGTAATATACGTCCCTTCTACCGCTGAAAGGTCTAGTTTTCAATTAGGATTAAATTACTGCTACGGGGCGGCACGGCGGCAAGCTCATATGAAAAATCTCGCACATTTGCTCAAGAGAAGGAACTGAAAAGAGTGAAATATCCCATGAGGACAACAACTTTCCCTGAATTGATCTCGAATATAACATTTTTCGCGTTAACACAAAAACTTTTCTCTCCGCTCCCAAGGATGGGGCTGGTACACGATCAACAAGTAAATTATGAAGTTTTTATTGGCTAAGTTTGATTGCTTTTCAAAAGGCTCGTATATGGCGTTAATGGCCCAGTTCTGTAAATATTAACATCAAGGCGTCATCACTTGGTTTTCTGGGAAACGACCGACGTTTTCATTTCGACATACATAATAATATTATCCTTGCCATATGTAGCTGCTGCAGCCAAATGATGTTCTGTAACGGTCTTTTACAACAAATATTATTCCAAGGCTACGACACATGTGTAGGATTTGAATAAATTCGCCTTAAAACTGGATGATTTCTTTGTTAATATTCAATTCAAGATTCTGTTAGGTTTTAAAGGAAAAATTTGGTTTCAAATTGCTTTGTTCTACATCCTTGAGGTTGACATTGAGAAGTGCTTAGCTCTTTGGGTCTTTTCCCTCCATCAGCTTTTCAATTTAGCCAATATCGATATTGGACCTTGTCATAGAATTAGAAAGATGCCGGAAATAGCCCGAACTCATAAGATAAGGGTAAAATGTATTTGAAGAGGCCTGAAATCCAATTTCCGATTGGTATGGGTCAGCACCTTCCAAACTGTTTGTTACCGAGCAGCGATAACAATATTAAATTGGTAATTTCTGTCTGTCACCCTAATGAAATCCACACGTCAAGCGTTGTACCGAACCATAAACTTTAATAAAGAGTATGTGTCTCCGCAGACATGACAGTTCCATGTGTAGTTTCTAACGACTTCCCGCCCTGTAATCTCATCAACAGCCATTCCCAAGTTGACAGACGTCATAAACTAACTTCCAAGCGCGTTTACTACCAAAATAACCACCGCACTTATCAATTAGGCAGGCGATAAATTCCAACTCCGAGCTAGATCTGTGTGACGTACGGGGGTTGCTGAGCCCAATCTGCAATAATTTAGAGTTTCCAACTGAGCGGTGCACGAACTCCAGATTCGCAAAAGTTCGTGCAAATCGGCCTCAGTTTTTACGTTCGTCTCCGAATTTATATTTCCCCGGGCGGTTATTGAAATTTGTAAATTATTAGGAGCGGAGTGTAAAACTTTTTGGCTTCTGGCTCGGCCGAGTTCGCTCAAATTAAAACTGTCAACGCGGAAATCGGGTTAATTAACCAAATTGATGGCATTCCTTAGCACTGGTGTGCGCTTATCGCCACGGTCGATGCTTCTCCAAATCGCCAATCAACCGTCAAATAAGCGCAGATAATAATTGGCAATCGAACCAACGAAAACAAGCGATAAAAGTAAGGGCCATAAGGCGCAAACCGACAGAAAGTGTGTGTGTGTGGAGGAACTTCCAGTTGGCTCATGTTACCCATTAAGTTTAACTCTCGGCCTGTAGATACTTCAAACTTCCCGAAGTTGCCTGCGGCTTTGCGAAATGTAGCCAGCGTCCCTTTAAGTTCGAAATGAACTTACTGTGTTTCAATTTCGACAAGAATTAGGTTTTAATGGTACCCTTTTAATTAAGTAAAAGAGCTTTTCCTTTGCGTATCGCCTGGACGCCTAACCTGGACATCTTATATTTTGGCTGAGAAAGAACTCCGTTAGACGATATGCCCAAATTTTTTTAATGTAAATGTCATGGTGTTTGAGCATGGCGTTACGTCAGGCTAGTATCAAACACTTTGCCACAATGAACTGGCAAATTGCCTCAAGTAAATGAAGAGAGCAAAGCCAATAAAAAATAACCAAAAACCAATAATTTGAGGTAACATAAAAGAGAGAACCAATATACAAAATAGTGTTTTAAAGTTTGTGGCACTTTTCAAAAGGAAAAAGGTACCACCGCGACAAATAATTTTGCTTTACCGTTATCACCATGAAAACGGTACCACTACCGCTTGAGGCAACCATTCAAGAATCCCTGAATGGATCTCAAAGGTTTGAATCATGTTGATGAGATTGAATGTTATTAAATGACTAACACGACAGCAAAAAATCTTGTAAAAAAAAGATCAAAAATCGAAAGTGTACTTAATGGGAGAAATATCTTAAAAAGGTAAAAAGACAGTCTCAAAGAAGAAGAAAAGTATCGGTGTCAAGTGCTCGGTGGCAAGCAGGTAGATAAGTAAAGAAGGGCGTATACTACCATGCAAAAATGTTTCTATGATACATTTCAAATAGATATTCATCTAGCAGGCTGAGGAATTGACAGACTCTTCTTATTGCGTCCATGTAAATGTTCATTTATATGTCATTTTTTCAGCTTACCAGATGAATATCTATTTGAAGTGGACTATTATTATCCTTAACGTGTTTCTCGGTTTCGGCGCTCCGGACGTCATCAATACAAAAATAATTCGTCAAGTGAGAGTTGCTCAAGTAAAAAAGGCTCCATATTCACTACAAAATCCCTAGGCCAACCCACATCAGAACAGGGGGCTAGAACACATTTTTCGTATCACAAACGTAATTACGGAGACATAAGCACGGCACTTAGGGTCAGGCACAATTAAAAATGGCTTAAATATGTGGTAGTAAAATACTTAAAATTATGACACACAAGAAAATGTTTTTTTTTCATGCAAACATCATTAAAATACCACTTTATTGACATAATAGATGAAAGTAAAATAGTTCACGTCCAAACTAGTCCGTCGGCAGGCAAAGTCCTTTCCTGCCGTCTGCCGCAGACAGTTAAAGTCTTTTGCTGCCCCCCCCCCCCCCCCCCCCCCGTTCGCTGAGTATTCTTTAAAGAAGCTCAACCCCAGAAACTATCTATTACAAAAATTGGAGTACCTAAATAATTTTTCGAGAACCTGTTTATTTTCCTTGATTTTAGCTTTCATTGGTGGTGTTTAGACTAAAAAAAATGTAGGCTACTGCCTTTTTTTTAAGTTTTGTATTTTTTTCGGTTTAAGCAGCTAAGTTCAGCTTTTTGTCTACAATTATAATTTCGTAACTCACTTAGTTTTCGAGGAAAAAATAAAAACCACTTTGCTGCATAACAAAAAAAAATAAAATAAAATTTTTAATTAAATACTTTGACACTCTGTATCTTGAAAACCAAAATTTCTAAGACACATGTTTATATGAATCTTTCTGTTTGAATTTAGTTCGGGAATGCACCTTTGAAATTACGGCCATTATATCAAATTTAAATTTACGGTACGACGATTACATTGATCGAAAAAGTAGAAATTGACATTGACTGCTGTCACTACTTTACCAGCCGGCGAAAAGGGCAGGCAAAAACTTTTCTATGGAGCAAATCTTAAATCCCTGAATTCTTTCTCACTGGATTGTAAAATATAAACAATCGTTTTACCCTCATTGGCAAATGAAAAACAAATAAAAACAATTTTTCTTTACATCTGTTTTCCCTTCAAAACCGAAAGCGATAATCCGATTAATTTTATATTGGTTCAATTTGCTTCTAAACCGTTTATGCCTCATTTTAATTGTTTTAAAATTAACAATTTAATTAAGCTTTTTTTGTATTTTACAATTTAATTAAGCATTTTTTTGTATTGTAATAACGTTGTCTATAAAAAAATATCACACAGAAATGTAAAAATTGGTAAAAAATGTAAATCCATAAACTACTAAGACCACAACAATATTACGGCGCAATCCTGGGTTGTGGAAAGCAATTTCTCACCTTCCATCGTATAAGATATTCTAAACAGAATTTTGCTTTGAACCTAGGGGATAAATAGCCCAGTCTGGGCTTAAATACACCTATAAATCTCTGGGAGTTCAGCCGAATGAAAGGGTTAGAGGCACTTTTCAGATTAGAGCAATATAGAATAAAACTATTAAAAATGTAGATGAACGTTGATGTAATGGTCAGAGGGCGACTTAAAAGAGTCATAATCCATCAAAAAAGTTCCCGGGTCGTTATCTGATTTTTTCTCTTGAAAAATGCCGAGTCCTTTTTGTTTGTACAAGTATGACGTATTAGGTTTTTTCTTTTCCATAAGCTTTAAGTTATGTGTTTGTTTTCCGCATTATCACCGCGGGAATTTTCTTTGTGTACAATATGGAAAAAAAATTGACAGATCAAGGAGGAAATTTACAAAACATGTGTATAGCATGTATGAGTTTATCTTGGTAAAAAAGACAACTGGTTGAGCGAACTGCTCAAGATGAGCAATGGGTAATTTTACCACCCTCCATCACGCTTTACGCATTTGCACCTGCCCGTCACACAAACTTTACGCTGATGATGACTTGAAGGCCGAAACCGGCCTGCAGCTAGCATTCGATTTGTGGGACACCGATAAACTTTACCAATTACGTAAAAAACAAAGATAATGTGATCACAAAGACTATTCAATTTGCGTGCCTCATACAACCAAACAATTTTTTCTGAATAGCAAAACGTTAAATTGTATGAAATAATAGATGTAAAAAAAATGTGCCTATTGAACAGAACTGTAAAACTCGGACTGAGAAAAGCAGTGGAGCTGTTTTTTGGTTCAAAGATAAATGAAAAGAATGAAAATGCAATAAAAAGTTTATTTCAGATCGATGAAACAGGAATTGAACAAATCGGGACAGACATAAAAAATAAAAAACCAAAAGAAAGAAAAAATATAAAAAACGACAAAGAAAAAAAAGACGGAAAGAGTGCAGTAGAAGAGGAAGACAAACAAACCCAAACAGTAAATTTTGTGGGTTACTTACTACTAAAAGATAGTTGTCAAAAAGCTAGTAATAAAAAAAATAGACAGTAGAAACAATAAAGAGATGTCAAAATAGAAGTCCTGATAGTGCCAACCAGAGACGAATCATTGGAAAGAGAAAAAGAACCAGATCTCCAGAACACAGATTGAGAAAATAACTTGAAGGTTTTAGAAAAAAATTTGCAGCTGATACTGCCAATTGGAAAACAAGCCTTGAGAAGTGAACCAGAACCGGAACTCAAAGACGCGAATTGAGAAAAAAGTGTACGCTTTTGGAAAGAAAATTTAAGTGTCCAAATAGATTTCCTGGTGATGCTAATGGGAAATTAAGTAATAAATAGTGGAGCTTGATCAGATATCCAAATACGTGTAGAGGTCCTGATTGTGTGAATAAAAGGCGAAGCAATGGAAATTGGAAAGTGAGGAAGAACCAAGAACTCCAGAACACGAATTGAGAAAACTAGAAAGAAAATTGATATGTTCAGATGTTCAAAATTGAAGACATAATCCAGCCAATGAAATACTCGAAGGCTTGAACATTCCTGTTGAAGATGAGCGATGGGTGCTTCCCTCCCATCCACCAGATTTAAAAGCACTGCAGCGGTCAATTCATTACTCAACAGCAGAAAGCTTCAAGCTACTTAACAATCAGAAATTGGTGAATTAAGTAAGTTGATTTTTTTTTCATTTTTGTTGACCACATAGTTTTAACATTACTGAAGATTGACCAAAGGATAGAAAGGTGGAAGGAATACATGCAGGCACTGTTTGATGATGACAACCGAGGTATTTTGGAGAAACCAAACACAGAAATTGGGCCCTCATATAGGAACACAAACACATAACAAAATGTTAGGTTACATTAAACAATAAACATAATTTTTTAAAAAAGCATTAAATCTGCTTTTCAACGCCATAACTTCGGGCAATGTTAGAATTCAAAACAAACTTTTTCAACTGAAATAACTTGAACATAAAATTTTGTTTTGATTGGCGTCTTGACATTAATAACATAAGTTGAAAAAAATTTTGGTGGAAATGTATCCACGCATTTGCTTATCTTACTAGGCAAGCGGGAAGAGTGGGTTCGATTCCCTTCAAAAACGTTGGAAATGTATGGCAACTGTCACTGTGTCAAATTCATAAACTGAAAGTTTTGCGAACTAAATAAAAGTGAACTACCTGAATAAAATTTTTCCAAACCGCATGGGAGAAAACAAGTTTCTTACAAGTTCAATCATTGTTAAAATTGGATCAGTCGTATTAGTCCTGCATAGGTCAAGTATATAATTAAATTTATACACTGTGTAATCATCTAGCAAGTCTACGAGAAAGAAGAAAAAAAACAAAACCTAAACAAACAGACGCCCTTTCTCCAAAGAAAACTGTCCCCTCTATCGCTCTCCTCTAGAAATAAAAATAATCCTGCTGGCTGGAAAAATATGGCAGCGACAAAAAGGACCGTCTCGTGACTTTCGGCACATGAAGCACGACTATCTTAAAACAAAATCTTAATGCGCCAGCCAGCCACCAAGTTCGTTCACATGGGACAATTACCTATTATTACGTCTGGCTCTCCACCAGTCTGGAATTCGCTAGTTTCGTTAATGGTCTGCGAGGGTGAGCTACTCCTGCTGCCTGGCCCCATTAAGAGATTAAGTCTCTAACTTTGGGGGGGATAATAAACCGCATGTAGGAACCGAGGATTAGGAGTTTTGTTTTTATACCGAGCCGGACCTGCTCTAATGAAGACTTATGCAACATGTGCTTATAGAAACGTGTTAGCGATAAGGTCTCATGTCAGCGTTTGTTGTAACTAAACTTTGGTCAATAGGTCATCGTTCTGGGCTATTGTTGTCATTGCACTGATGGAGGTGTTAATTAAATTGTTGTATAATATAGAAAAATTAAAAAAACCTGTCGCCTGAAGACAGATGGCTATGAGAGAGGCTGGCAAATTTATCTACCTCAGCGGCGGTGTCGGAGAAACGATGTCAGCCCATTAATCTTAATGCGGCCCACGCCGTTCCTTGTAAGTGGCGTCCGTCCCGTGCAATTACTTAAGGAATTAACTTCCACACCGGTATTCTCTCATAAAAACAACGCGAGCAAAAAAACCGCAGGTCCTCAAAAAGCCGCCGCACAATCTGGACTTTCCCCAAGATTCTTCAAGTGTTACTAATAAAATCCCAGGAGAGATTTCCATATTTTTGCATTTTGGTAAATTTAAAATGTAAAGTTTTAGGGGTAAAACCAGCCCGTCTGTCAATCCTAATGAAATTCCAACAGACCCCATCGAGCCCCGATTAGCAAATTTATCTGATACAGGCCGAGCGGAATTGCTCAGATAATAACCAGGATCTCCTTTGTCGTAACTGGAAATTAACGCGATTGATTGCGTGCAAATTGTATCTGAATTAATCCTTGTGGTCGCTAAACTGAGAGGAAAGCTTAATACCACATACATATTATATTAGCATCCTGATGTTTATTGAAAATGTCGTCCCTTTTGAAATCTCAGCCAGCACCCTCTGGATCTCATATATTATTGACGTGCTAGCGCTTTCCCAAAAAGTAACACTTGAAAGAGCTTTTTCGAAAAGATAACAAAAATAGAAGGTCAAACAGGTCCAATCGAAATGTCGAGTTGTTTTTCGACCTTCAAAATCGCGTGGCCGTTGGACTGTGGAAAATTGATTCCATTCCAGTTTTTCCAAAGCGTGTAGAAGACGACGTCTCGGCATGCAAAGCCGAGTGCCGTATCGAATGATAATTTGATAGTGTGGTGGGGATATTGTTTGGGGCGTTGGGTCGGAAATAATGGCATAGGGCTTATTTATGGATATTCGAAAAGCCGCCGTCGGAAGATATGAATTTGTCAGGTTTTTATGAGTATGGCTGGCTTCAGATATTTGAGGTAAAGAAAATCATCGATTTAGCGCCACTTTTGCAAGTTAAGTTTGAACCCTACGTGTAGTTTAAAATCTTGATTTGACACATATATCACTCAAAATCTTTCGTTTATTTTCAAACTAAAATTTAAACTGAACTGGTAAGTTACCCTTAAAAGTTGTAGAAAACAACAAGGTTAGAGTAGTATTTAAAACTCATGTGACATCTTCAGTACATACGATTTCCAAATGGCAGTAATCATTTCAATTTACGGAAATAGCCTGTTGACAAATGTGACTTCTCAAAGCCCCTGAAGGGTCAAATTCAACTGCAAGTGGCATTATGTTCAATATTTCACATGTCCTTTTGTCTTCCAAGACGAACCCAGCTGTTCAATCCATCTAGTATAAGACCCGAAATCGGAGCGTACATATATTTTAGTAAGTGAATATGTCGAAGTTGAAGTGATCGAATGCTCTATTAGCTGTAACTGCTCGTCTTGAATCTAGGTTTTATTATCCCCGAACTTCCAACTGATGAATAAATCGAAATATAGTTTCAATTACATTGTAGGGAGTTTGCTACCTATTATGAATTGTCCTTTGCCTTTAATTTTGAGGCTTACCTCGGACGTTTTCATGGGGCTTAATGTGCATTCCTGTTTAGATAAGAGGACACTAGTCCCTATCCAGATAGGTTTGTGTGATTTTTGCTTGGAAGTGTTTTAACGTTTTTATGCTTTGTTGTTATTTATAAATGCTTTGTTATTTATATACGTAAAATTGCTGAACGTTTGATGCAAATAACGCTTTGGAGTGCTGGCCAGTTGATTTTTGCCGAGTCCGCAAAGTTCGCCGAATATGTTGAGTTGCCAATTTGAGGTAATTTTAGTCGAAAATCCTCTACAATGTGTAACAAAGTAATCAAGAATTACAAAACAAAAATATGTTCTTAATCAGATTTCGTAAACATTCTTTACAGGTCTAACAGGCGGTGGGTATCTTGAAAAATGTAAGTCCAAACTATGGTCAAAATGATTAAATGCCTCTTCCCTCTTTTTGAGATAAAAAAGAAATTCAAGTGGCTCTGGAGATCTAAAGAAAAGGGAGAAAGATGAGTTCAATTATTGTTTACTAGGATTATTTGCACAGACATACTCATTCGAAAGGTGTAATAACTCAGTGTTTTTAGAAGACTCAACTCAAACAAAAAATGGTAACAAACTACTCAAACTAGTAAGATAGTACGTATGCCGTATGTACGATAACAAAACATAGGTATAAGGCAACACTACAGTCTATAGAATAAAAAGAAAAGAAATATGAAGACTCCTCTACGATAGGACATTTTCTTCGGGTTGAATCACCTGATATTCAGTATTTGGATTAAATGAAATTGACTCATCTACCATCGCTTGGAACATTCAGATGTCCAATGAAGAACACCATCAAATAGAAGATCACCATCACCAACACCATCAAATGAAGAAAAATGATGACTCAATCAATTATCTAGAAAGGCTGCAATGCCTCTATTAGACAAGACAGGCTATTTATTATCATTTTAGAGTTTAACAAATAGTTTAAATCTTCTATCCTCTAAATTGTACCGATTCAATAGGCGTGTTTGAAGTCAAGCACTAATAATATAAAAGAAAAGCAAAAACCTAAATTGACCTGAACTTTAATTAACTGGACCCCTAAATCTCCTTTATAGTGGTCTTGGACGCAGTTCTCCTCTATTTTTCCAATCGAGTTCTCCCTCTCAATAACGAGATTCAGAATTAAATTTAGCAGCGTCCGATGAAGAAGCATCTATATCCAATGAGATGTGACTATCCCTTTTTGATGTATTCAGGACAAATCCATATATTTGAGTGTTGCCAAAAATTGATAATTGTGCTTTTCTGTGGAATTTTGCAGCGTACATGAGTCGTTTAAAATAGGCTTAAACAACCATAGTAAATTACAAGTAGAGACCTCTAGCTGCCTCTCTTGAGGTCCAGGGTAGCAAACCATTTCACATTGGCCAAATGTTCTCTGTCTTGAGCATAATAAAACTTCTGTCCTTTTTGGTGATATTGTTTAATTTTCTATGATAGTCCCCACAAAAAACGACTTTGCAGTCCTCTTTGGTTACTGACTTACGGAAGGTTTGACGACTGCCTACTTCTGCATGTCTTGAAGCACCTCCTTCACCACCAGTCAGTGGTATTCTATAATGGCCTGATTTGCTAGGTGGATACAGAGACTTCCAGTATTGGTTTTGACCGTCCCAAAATCGTCTAAGATTGATTGCTAAAATCCAACTTTAAATGCTCATACTGCCTAAGTTGGTAACCTTTTCGCCAAATCAATAATAAAAAAAGTATTTTCCTAAATTTTAAACTTCATTAGAATGTCTTGAAAAAAAAACAGATTTTAACTCTAATAGGTCCTCGTCATCGACTAGTCTATGATCTAACTATTTGATCAAGAATTCAAGACCAGTCGGACTGATTCTACGGGTTGGTATTTTACGAATCCATGTATACATCAGTCCAAAGCTAGAAGAGCAATAAGCAAAAATTTATATCAAAGCTGGTTCCAAATCATCATTGATTTCCAGGGAGATTATTGGATTAGAACTTGTAAATCCAATTAAGATAGCACAGTGATTGATCTTGAAATTGACATATCAATTATTCAACGCAAATTAATCACTTTATGCAATATTTCATATAATAGTTTAAGGCGGAGTTTCGGCTTTCAAGCAATCATCAGCACCAAATAAGTTAGCGAGGAATTAACAAGGCAAAAACACGACAGCTTAAAACTCTGTCTAACACTTAATTGTATTTGTAATAAACCTATCACGCCTGTCTCATTTTTTTCTACCAAAATTACTTTAATAGGATAGTAATTACCACCTTTTCAATTTTGCATCCTGCACCTCTTATTCACAGAATCAATCGCAAGAACATCAAAGTTTCACATCAACTAACACCTAACACATATCTATTCATAATAAACCCTGATCTAAAAAATACATCATAAAAACGAAGATCATGCACCTGGAATCCAATTTCTACTTTCTAATGATAATTAGGTATCACGGTTTTACAATGCGCAGGTACCATATCTTAAAGGAAGTACCCACTTCGAGCCAAATGATAATGGGTACCTGCATTCCTTTCCCAATGCAACTTTTTCCGAACGGTTTCTCGTGCCGCTGCGCTGATGAGATGATATTAGATTATGAATCGAGTCCAGTCATAGTGATCGATGATTGTAGAGAGAATGGTTTCTGCATGCAAAAATCCGCGATATTCATTTGTTGCCAAAGTATCTCAATTTGGGTTTTGTTCAAAATTAATAACGTTGTTCAATGAGGACGTGTTGGAGGGACGCCAAAAGGTGATGATTCGTTGGTTTCCGCTTCGCGGTGCGTAAAAATCCTTATTTCGAACGTTTAAGCATTAACTACGACCCCCCAGAGAACTGTATTTCTAGTCGGAATCCCCATACGTAGCCATTAAAGGTAAAACAAAACGTAACAGGTTTATAGGGGATAAAGGCGGCTATTATTGATTTAGTTCGAGAGGGCTTTTGGAAATGGGCTGCTGGCTCCACTTACTTACTGTTACATGTATGAACGGAGGTAGTCATAGGCGTCGGTTTTCCACTTACCTGAAACAAAATAAGGTGTAAATTAATACGGGTTAACGCTAATAACACAGATACTTGCATAATACGGATCAATAACCTGACCGGCTGGTGCTGGTGAATGCCCAAAAAAGATCGTATTCTAACAGGTTTTCTTATACAATATGCGGCTATAATTTGCGCCTAACCTTGTACGCAAATATGTGTGAAAAACGAGGGTTATAAATAATAGAAAAAACCTCGTATTACGCCCTCACATTCCCTTCACCGCTGAGCGATATATTCAATATTTGGTTTGATTTATAAAAAATAGGCCCCCCTTCAAGAAGACGTTTCGAATTACGCATCCTTGTCCCATCCAGAGTACGCCATCAACCTCAAACGCTAAATTTAAGCTACACCCCGGGCAATATGGGGAGATAATTTATATCGAATTTCCCCCAAAATCGGTCGGTGGGGCGGAATGCGTGGCGACCGGATAATGGGGGGAAACTCGAGAAGAAATTTTCCTTCTAGCAAATGCCCACGGGGGCAAGTTTACGCGACAGCCACTAGTACGAGAAAGGTTTAAGCAACGTAACTACAAACGTCTAGAGCGCCGATACGAACAATCCAACAAAACTTCGTACGTGGAGTTCTTATCGGCTTTTGTCCCGACTCTCCCATTGTGCTCCCCGAATTGATAAGCTGTCACGTTATTGCACAGCACGAAAGCCTCTTTTGTGTCACTTGCACTAGATGCCAATGGGTAAAACATTATTATGGCTCCTCGATGAAACACCTAGAGGGCTCTATTTGCAGAGCGTTAGCGCCGGAGACGCTCTAGTTGGTTTCCATAGGCTTCACTCAATCTAACAGACACCCAGCCGATAAATGGGGCTCAATCGAACGCGCCCCACCAGCGTACAACAAATGACCCAGATGCATTATTACTGGTGCCTGTTTTGTACTGGCGGTGATATGAAGTTAGAGCCGGGGGGAAGCAAAAAAAAAAACAAAACGAAGGCTTTATCTGGAGAAAGAGACGAGGGATGACAGGGCAAGGTCCGGGACCTTTAGTGTGAGAGACGTCCTTTGGGGATGAATTAACTTTGGTTGGCGAGTGGGACGGAGCGACAAAAGGGCTTATTTGTATTGGTGACTGATAGGGATAGGGGGGCCCTTCCTGCAAACACAGGCGGACGACGTTTTTGATAAGGCAGCTGGCGATGAGGAAAATAAGTTATAATTGACAAGGACGACAAGAAAAACGTTTCCATGTCGAGTCATCACAATAATAAATATTGGGGGAAAATAACAGTGTAGACAGAGACCTTGTATTATTATATGGCATACTGTTGCCAAAAGGTCTTTTTCTAACCATCTCTTTCTACATTACGATTATGATAATAAAGTTTTCCTTTTTGTGGTACCAAAACAAAAATACAAGAACGAACCTACACTGCACATAATGCTTGCTTACGAGAGACGAGAAAAGATAAAAATACTAAAGGTCCTTAGTTTCTGAGTGAGGGTAAGCAGACATTCGACATAACGAAGTCATTTCGATAATCATTGTATAGATCACATTAGGACCATTTTTACATATCCAGTTTAAACCTTAAATAAGTCTTACGTGGAGTTCAAAGTTGAGTGAGATGAGTGAAGCTTTACTTGGAGTTAAAACTTGAGATGTAAAGATGGTGATAAGCCCAATCACATTAAACCTTTAAATTAAATTTCAATTTTAAAGGTGTTTACACCTACTCAAGTGAAACTTCAAGTGAAGGTTAAACCGGCCCTTACTAAAGACCCCTTCTACCACCAAGTATAGATCATCAAAATATTTGGACAGATAAACAATACGTCATATCCTGAAATCATCATTTAACACCTAGATAGAGCTTTTGATCGGAACGGACTTCAGAAGCAAAGGTTCAATAGAACCCAATGAAATACTAAAGATTATTGACGAGAAAAAGAAAACGATTAAGAAAAGCTTGGAGTGGATATATAAACACTAACTTCAAGGAGCATAAAAAGAGGTCCAGGTTAGTACAGGTTAGGAAGAGTTCCAGGTTGAGGAAAACAAAAAAGAACTTACACTTTCAGGAGGTCATCACTCATCAGGTCCTTTTCAACGGATTGTACACCTTACATCAATAACAGGAGAATAAAGTCAATAAAAAGGAATAACTTACAGCCTACAAGTCAGTTTTGTCCGTATGCTACGTCGATGTTAATTGAGGAGTGGAAGGTCCACTCCAATATCCACACACCAAAAATATTTTAGCATCAATTGGGGCAACATGTAACCGCCATAGATAATCCGTTAGTTACTCAATCAATCAAACTAATGCCCGTAAAAGACCCACAGAAATTCGTCAAGGTGTTACGGTTTTTAAGGCACCATTCATAATAACCACCTGCTTGAATTTTAACTTGATTAAGTCACACTTCAAAATCATCCAAGAATTTTATTAATCATATCCATCGTGCCAGATTCCGGACCATAAAAAATTAATTGCAGCAAGAGGAAAATTACAATTTGCATATGGAACAGATGGAGTGTAAAGTTGAGACACGTACTATGTTAATCTGAACAACTGTCTCGATTTGATACTAACTAATCAAATAAACACTAAATTGACACTACATAATAAAGGGGAACGTATTTTCAGATTTTTAATTAAAAACGATCCTCTACGTGGAATACGTAATACCTATAATATTCTCGGACCCAAATTGCCAAAGACATAATCTAGGCAGAGGGTGTGCGCGTGCTTAAACACGATTAACTTTACTCATAAAGAGACTGGAAAATTACACCATTAACTAATTTGTCCCCTTAATTAATCATGTCCGAAAATATTATAAGGATAAAGGGTTGTTGGCTATTTAGATGTTACGGACCTGATAATCGCAAGATAAAATCCAAAGCTAGGAAAAGGGTGTGCTAACCATACTTTATCGTTTCGTTATCTAGTCATTTCATGTGATGTCTCGTTGAAATAGCTCGTTTATCTTTAATATTCCGGGGTCATATTAACCGCCCTTTTAACGGCTTATCCCCAATGTAAAGCCCCAGACGTTCGTTTTACGACGCAACGAGGCCGTCCAGTCCAGCGCCATACATTTGAACCCAGGAAACGGTCTTCCGGATAATGATAGAATGGCAGCCCTTAAACTACATTTATAGCCCTTTAAAATATTTAATCTCGGAATATGTAGTTTGGGGAGATGTTTGTTTAGTGCATAAATGATAACATTGCAACTTTGTACAGAGCTCCGAATACGTATAATAAAAGTCACTGAGATTGATTGAGGTGATGTTCTGATTTCGCATAATATAGAATATATAACGAGATTCCTCTTGACTTTGGGGTTATATCCTAAGAATGCCAGGTTACACATATTACGTCCTTCTCAGCGTTCCTAATACCCAACATTCTTCGCAAATAATGTAATATGTAAGCATGCAAGGGCATTGAATCAAATCCTTGCCGAGACTCAACGTAAGGTTCTTACAATGTTCAGTAAATTTCTCTGTCTCCCACACGACCAACTTCTCAATCACGAAAATATGTGCATTTCGACTGGTTTCTGATGCTTTTTTTTTGAAAGAACGGCAGCATCTGTTCGTATGAATTCAATTAAACTCCCCCTCGGCAGGGCTGTTTTCAAATTTGAGCACAATCAACGAAAATTCTCTTTTATCGAATCGGCATAATGGTGGCAAATTAAAACACGATGAAAGTGCTGGACTAATTCATCACCCCTCGACGATCGACAGTGGCGTTCCCAACGAACGAAAAAATTACGTGTGTATTTCCAGGTTTTGTGGAACTAACTCGTTAAAAGGAGAAAATTAAACGCCCTATTGGACGGTTTTAATTAGTTGCCACACCATCGGCTTTCACAATAGAGACTTCAATTATTTCCACTTACCACGCTGCAACTTTGAGGCGAATAAGCCGTAGCTGATTGCGTAAATAAATAAAGACTTTGGAAGTTGCATAATTAATCACAGAAAAACTTTGGGGAAGCCCGGGCCCTAGACCGACTCAATGCCCGACCTGACGTTCGCATATAATATTCCAAGGGTTTACAATGAAGCGGAAAAGTTGCCTTTGTGTAAGGATATTTTTAGGGAAAACTTTGCACCATTGTGGCCCCAAAACTTTCACTTTGTTGTTCGGTAATATAACCTTATAAGGTAACAACCTCAATGCCGAAAAATAACTAAGATACGTCATATATCATCGCGCACTTTGAATGACTTTTCAACGCACAATGGATGATAAACGAGTGGAATTTACATAGAGGAGATGGCGCTTTGTCACGTGCGTGATCCCGGGCCAAAGAAACCGTTTATTACGTTGCGTGCGATGCTACATTTATCCGTGTACCTGCCTTAATGCCCTGACATTTGCAGCTCGAGTGCCGTTTATTAAGGAGATAAATTCCGGAAAGTCACTCGAAACGCATGATAATGCCCAGGCTGGAGACGACTTTACTCTTAGATGCTCTTTAATGGAGGAGCTTCGCTTTCCACATTGCTCCAGTCGTTGCCGCTAAAATGTAAATTAGGGTTTAGTGGAGGGAGCCACTTGGGTATGAAGAATATATTATGATATGTTGTTTTTTTTTCAGTCAAGATTATTGTGACATTTAAAAATTTGTTTAAATGAAACATCAGTTCATCAACAGTGATTTTATTTATATCCCTCGCACATCCCTCCCTGTTCAATGTTTCATTCGAAAACCAACAATTTTTTATTGTTGACGTTGAAGTTGTCAATCAGATCTTTCATTTCTGTCCGAATACTGACAGCGTTTTCGGGTAACTGCTCTGAAAGTATTTCCATCTTTATTTATTCTTATTGAGAAAACAAAGGAGGGAAATACTCTGAGCGCTCTAGACCGGCCACCCGAAAACGTTGTAAGTCATTTACATATTGCCATAGGAGTAGCTCGGAACTCGGAAGAGCTATTCTGGAGACCCCCTCCTGTTTTAGAGTTTTGACCCCCTCTTTTTAGCAGCTTTGAACTGATGACGAATTCCGCGAGAAGTGAGGCATCGGTGACGCCATGGCGCCTTACGTCAACTTATTGCATAACAGTGTCACTGTCATTATTTTTGTTTTTATTTTCAAGGTTTTCTAAAACTTAACTTCTAACGTAACAAAAACCAAACCCAATCGACAATCAATATCCGGTGTGACTGTAAGTTGCTATGACATTTGAATGACATGTGCTGACGACAAAACTACGTCAGGGAAACCTTTGTAGTGTCCGGCCAAAAAGGGAGACCATTTTTAGGGAAATATCGGCATTTGTTGGCTCTGTCCATATCTGCTAGGTCATTGCTCGGAATAGTTCCAAATCGTAAAGTTTGTTTTTATAGCTTTCTAGGAGTCTTAAAAAATATGTTGATACTAAAGAGCAAATAAAGGAGCTACAAACTAAACCGAATCTACTGTTGGATCAGCCGCAAGAAGAGTTATCTGAAAACCAATACGTTGACCAGGAAATGTTTTATGATGTCCAAGAGGAACACGATCATGAACAGAACACAATAATGAACAGCTTTTGAGCTAGGGTCATGTGTATCGTGAAAAGGCAGAATACAGTGCGGTTTAGCCACAACAACGTAGTGCGCAGGACATGTGATAAACTATGATGGCCCGCTGGGATCATCATTAGCCAAGAAACTCCAGTAATTTAAGTCAAAAATAGAATGCTAATTGATCTTAAGATTAGGTGCATTATATACCGGGTGTCCAGCAGAACCCTGGACATAGGAGATTAACATGGGATATCGGTTTTTATTTTTTTGCGCCTGTACGGTTGATTTGATTGAAAAACTTTTAAGAGTAAAGTTGTAGAGCTTATGATCAGCTATCATCCTGTAATTTTTTCAAAAACTCAGTTTTGGCCGTTTTTTGGAAAAATGCCTCGAAAAGTGCAAGAATTTGAATTTGGCGCGTCACTCCCGCCATGCGTGTGCAGTGTTGCCAACATAATAATTTCTTATGTCAGAGTCAGAGCCGATTTTCCTTTCTTATTAATTTTGAGGGACTATCATGTAGTAATTAACGTGATTATGCAGTGAAAATATGTTGGTGACACTGCACATGCATGGCGGGGGTGACGCGCCAAATTCAAATTTTTGCACTTTTCCAGGCGTGTTTCCAAAAAACGGCCGATACTGGGGTATTGAAAAAAATACAGGATGATAGCTGACCATACGCTCTACAACTTTACTCTTAAAAGTTTTTCACTCAATTCAACCGTACAGGCGCAAAAAAATAAAAATCGATTTCCCATATTAATCTCCTATGTCCAGGGTTCTGCTGGACACCCGGTATATCGCTTTCTAGTGTCTTCTAATGAAAAACCTCGTGAAGAACAAAGCATTGAAGTGGCAATAAAACCATCAGGGTGGACTGAAGCAATATAGAGTGAATCTCAGGAAGGAACATTCAAAAATTGGAAAAAACATCAAAACTGCCCTAGACCAAAAGTCAATAGAAACTAGATGGATCTTCAGAACCAAAACAAATGGAACCAAGAAAGCAAGGTTGAAAAACGAGAATGCTCTATATGACACGTCCTCCACACTTGCCATACACTCGACGTCAGCAGGATGTTCCATATAGAGAATTGTAGTACCTTATAGAGGACTTGAAGGCATTACGCTTATCATCACCATCTCATCCTTCGTCTTTCTTCTTCTTCTGTAGGTGCCTTCTTCGGACGTTGGCAATCATCAGCGCTATCTGAACTCCGTCTACAGCTCGGCGGAACAATGTGGTAGCCTTAATTTTTTTAGCCAGGATATCCTTCTTCTATCCGGGCTTCTTCGTCCTTCGATTCTGCCTTCTATAGCAGCTTTAAAAGTCGATATGTGTCATTCCTTAAGATGTGACCGAAAATCTCCAACTTGCTTGTCGAGGCGTTGAGGTACCTCGGTGTTACGCACTCCTTCTATACAGGAGATTCTCAATAGCCTTCTGTACGTCCACATTTCAAAGGCCTCCAATATTTTGCACATCGCAAGTCTCAAGGTCCTAGCTTCCATTCCATAAAACAGTATGTTGAACACGTAACAGCGCAGTATTCGGATGCGCAGAGGAAAGCTTAAATTTCTGCTGCAAAGTACATTACGCATCCTTAGCAACGAAGCACGGGCCTGTTCTATTCTGTCACGAATCTCCTGCATGCCGTCCCATTTGCCAGTAGTTGACACCCGAAATATTTAAAAGTTTTAACTCGTTCAGTTCGTTGCCCGTTAATTGTCAGGTGTCCATCCACGTTGTTTGATTTGCTAATTGCTAGCCACTTTGTCTTTATCACGTTTAGTCTGAGGCCGGCTTCTGAGCTTAAGGTCGGCTTCTGAGCTTGCAGCCGTCACGCGGCTTACCAGTTCCTGCAGTCCTTCCAGGGAAGCGGCGACAAGAACCGTGTCGTCCGCGTACCTCAGATTGTTGATATTAATCCCATCGACACATATCCCCTCGTCGCCCTCATCCAAAGCCTCTTGAAATATTCTGTCGGAATACGTCTTCGGTTCCACTTAAATATACTAGAATCCTCTATTCGTCTATATGGCAACTCTGGAAGACGTGGAGGACAATCGACGCCTGGAGGACAGATATCTAAGTGGAATCAAAGACGAAAAGTTAAAATACGTCAAATATGGCGATAAGTGTAATGTCTTCGAAAAATGCGAGATGCAGATTGGGGAAGCGATAAACAGACGAGAAAGTGTCAGTGGTTCTATGGCATTTCATTTGGAAAATCCAGTGGCGTGGTACTCCCGAAAGCAAGGTTAGTTCAGGCACTGTCATCAATGGAGACGGAATATATCGCGGCCAGCTCAGCGCTGTAAGAGTCGATAACAACCTACCGTAACAGTGGGTAAAGATATAAACTTATACAAGCAGAATCTTATTAGTAATTCGAACGGGCTGCACTTGATTTGTGCCCTAAGCTACCTATTTCCCTCTGACAGTTCTGACACATTTATTGATGCCATAGCGAAACATAGAACTGCCTGGAGAAGTCGGTTACTTCTTGAGCTTCCTCAGCGCCAGTGTGGCCCAGGCCAAATCGTTGTATAATAGATATGTGAACAATGTGGTGAATGGAATGTTCCATAACATGTGATTCCACAGTCACCTAATTAACTATGTCACATCATCCTGAACGTGTTTTACATTCAGTTCCTTTCACTCCCATTTTAGCCATTTTTTGGGTCTGGGGTTGGTGAGTTTTAGAGAACCTTAGATCCAACTTAGGGAGTAGGACCAACTAGTTCAAAAAGGGAGAAGTTTAGTCACAGCTTCGCTTGTCTTTTCAAGCCTCCCAACTGCCTACTTCTTGAGCACACTCCACAAAAAAAAGTACAAAAGTTTGTTTTATCATATAGAGTTTCTCAGATGCCGGCGACATAGAAAGCCTTCTCAATAAACAAAAAGATGCTGGGTCTGAATCCCGAAAAAGGTGCAAACCTAATAATAATTGTCTTTTGGGGTACCAGGCGCAGAAATTGATCCATTATTCATCAGCCTCCAGGTCTACTCAAACGTTACCTGTCGCTGGCACATTGTTCGTCGCGTTCGCCCCCTTGGGGCCCCCCCTCCGGACTATCAGTGAGTAATGCCCCGAGTGCAAATTTCCGACAGCAGGAGCTTGATTTATTAGATACGCGTTTATGGAATGTGCGCATTAAAAATTGGCTTGTCGCGTTGTAAACCCGTCTCGAAAATGACGGTTCTCGTTATGTCATAAAATAAAGCGGTCCCAGGACGTAGCGCAGATGTCGCGACCGAGATTCGTCGTAAATCGTCCTGCCAGAGGAGAGTGGTTCTAAAATTTTAGGAGCAGTAGTGGTAATCAAACCTGAAATTTACGTTAATGCGTTTTCGATGGCTCTGGAAGGCTTACGGTTCAGTCACTAGTTTGATAAGAGTAGTTTTATTGTCCGGGTGTTGGAGAGAAAAAGATCCGGGCTCCGGGTGTGGCAGCAAGTTTAGTAAAAATGATGGAAGATTTTTCAGGACTCCCGAGTTTCAAGTAATATAAATTCTTAAAAAAACCTGGAAAATCCGCTGGAATGGTGTTGCCAGAGAGAATTGAATTTCAAGGAAAGTTCATGGAAAAGCTGCACGACTAATATACGGGGCAAAATAGTAAATTAGATTTATACACTCTCAATTTGCATTCCCTTCTAAACTGACATGGAGGACTCTTGCTATCCAAACACGTGCACAATCAAATACGTCTAATTTGCTTCGTTTAGAACAGTTAACCAAATTTCAGCTTCATGCATCGCGCATCGCCAATAAATCCCTCTAATTGGAATAAAAACAAAAGTTGGGTTGTTGATTGGAGAACGTTTTTTAAATGAACAATTCAAACCTCGACGATCTGAAATGGGCAATTAATCTCCAGATGCGTTGCTACTTTTATGGAAAATCATAAAAACTATGCAGATATTTATTGAGGTGCATCCTTTTGTTAAGCTCGAAACGTAAATTCTAAAGTGACCGCATTTCATTGTGCAATATCTCCGAAGTTATGGAGGGGAATACCGAAGTTATAATCTGGTTTAGTTCGATAGAGTTCAGATAAACTTGTGTAACTATTTTCGTGAGTCGATTTCCGTATGGGCTGATATCTAATCTAAATATCATTATAGTTAAACACACAAGGAAGATTATGGAAATTGGCGGTAGTTCCACACTATTGCTTATATATGTAAAATAGGTTACATCAAAATGAAATAGAATACATATCCTTTATTTGAAGGTGTGAATTGAAATGTCAAAACAAAATCTATAGCCGTATTGACTTTTACAAAGACAGGACCCATTAACGACGCATGCTCCTCGGCACCATCTGAGAGAGATGGATCATAAATAGTTGATCATGTTTGGGCAAAATCAAAAAAAAAGGTGGTTTTTAAATGGATTAGATAGAGACGGGTGAAGAGCTCACAACTTTTCATTATAAATTTAACGAGTCTCCTAATTGCCTCTGTCTTTGTCTTTGTTATTCTCCATATAGGTGTTGACAATCAACTTTGTGAGAGCACAAGCTAATTTATAGAATGTTAATTGTTTGTCCTATCTAGAGCCCTTCACGGCTTGAGCAAAAAGGCTAAATTTTTCGACAATGTTGTAAATATCAAAATGTGCTTGTCACTGATCTCCTTTCATAATTTGAGGCACTTTCCGCGTGAAGAAATGTAATTTTGACAGAGCTTTTATCAGTTTTTGAAAATGCGATTGCATGGCCCCGCTTTCATACTAATTTTGTTTGAGCTCTGTTAAACTGAAACTTTGCTACTCGGTTTCAGTTAACTAATTTCCTAATGCTGCAGACACTGTGCGGATATCGTGTAAAGTGTCCATACCGGGAATTGTAGCAATAATTGGGAACTGGGGGAGCGACTTGAGTGTTTAAAACAAATACGAAACACTCACACCCCTGGACCGCAGCAAGGTCTGGGCCCAAAGCTTTGAAATATAGGGCGCTTTTTCTCGAATCAAATATTTATTTAGGAGCCACTGAATCTTTTGTCTTTCTCTGGAGGACAAGTCACGTATCCCCCGCAATGGGGAGTTTTCCAGACTTCTTAAGTAATGAATAGTTTTGTCAACTAAAAACCAATTTCCGGCTGCAGCTATCCGTCGTCGTGAGCCACTTTAATTGGCAATCATTGACGGGCTGATTCGGCGATTGGGCGCCTGTAATTGGGATTAATTCCACGGCTTTCATCGAAATAATCGAGCTTTTAGCTCTACGTCAGTGGCAAATAAAGCGGCTCCACTCAAAGTCTATAAACCCGTCGCCTATCGGTACGTGTATGGTCTTCTTTTGTCAATGTTTCCGGGGGCCATTATAGATACAACTCTATCTATATATCAAACATTTGAGGTTTTTATTGAAAATCGATATCATATCGTGGAGGGCAACAAAAAAATGCAACTGTCAAGCTTTAAAGAATTAATGCACGGTTATTAGCGAAATAACTGTGCATTAAAATTGTCCACGTGCCACTCTTACAAGGAAAAAACACACAGTGTCTCTTCATCAGGACGGGCTCCTGCACAGCAAAACAATGAATGTTATGACAAAACGATCGATACGCGGAGCGGCGGACGGTAAACATCATCGCCATTTTACTTATTGGAAACTTCGAGTGAGCTAATTTCGTTCCTCAATCCCGCCTCGGTTCAGCAATCTTCCATCACTAATTATGTTTGTGACAAACATTTTTATGTCTGACCAAATTGGCTCAGGCTTATCAGGTAACCTACGAGAAACGGTGATTTTCACAGTAATTGGATTTGGAAAATGTTGACATAGCTAACCTAAAACTGTAATAAAGAAGGCCAATGATGGAGTTTGTTCCAATCAAAAGTGAAGACAAGAGTTTCGTCTAAAAATCGTGGAAACAAAGGAAAACTACAGAATTTATATCAAGTTGTTTCCCATTGTTAAGTAAACATGAGGGTTCATAATAATCATTAGCCCCTACATAAGATCAACCCTCATAAACTGCTCGTTGACGTCACGCAATAAGGCGTCTAATAACGTGCTTTAATTAAAGGCAATTTCAATTTAATTGGCTTTCTTTAAGGGCTGTAAAGGGCTTAATTCTGTTTGGTGCCGGGCAGACGACTAACATAACTCGAGCTCTGATGTAATTTTTGGCGTTTAAGGAAATAAGGAGCGTTGCTTGGCCTTCGGTATTATCGAACCGCCAAGGCGAACGCTATTCGAAACCAGTAGGAATAAATTGATTGAAATGTTGTCATTAGGTGATGGCATAAGAATCTTCACCTATGATGGGTTACCGTTGTCTAATTTTAGCGGTAAACAAAAGATGATTGGGCGTCGATATGGGTTTGTTGGTAATAAAGTATGGGAAAAAAAGGCTTTACAAAGCCGAAAGATTGGTCATCACAGTGAGTATGCAAGTATATTTTTATTTCTTCTTTGAAGGACGGACGTATAGCGTTGGTGTTTTGATATGCATTAATACGTATTCAATACTGCAGTTAGTCAATACATTATTTTTGTCCACGACCACCTAATAATATATTGATATTCAGCTTGTTGACAAAAGTTAAATAGGGCTCATAAGGGTCAGAGGGATATATGAGTTAAAACAGCGGGAATAATATCATTATTCCCGCTCGCCATTTAAGTTATATATGTTGCCTTGGCAACCAGTAGGAGTAGACAACAATGCAATATGAGGCGCTGCAGCGTAAAAAATGTACTGGTGGCACCGGTCTTGCCGTCAAACGCAAGTGTCACTTTGACATTTCAATTATTTTCTTTACACTACCTATAAGATTTTATAATTTGTAATTATTAGACAATGGCCGTGGACAAAGTATAGTATTATACTCGCTTTTTATGGCCATTATTCCCAAGGGAGACTTGCGCCCCTCGCCTGCGGCTCGTGACGCAAACGTCCCCCTAAGGGCATAATGGCTATCACAAAAAGCTCGTTTAATAATATACTATTATTAATCAGGAGTGTATAATAAATAAGGTTACGGTGCAGTGTTGTCCATTCAGTTAACCATAGGATTGCATGGAACAGTCAGTTCCATGCAACTCCAATTGCTCTCAAAGTGAAAGAGATGGAAATTAGGATTAATCCTAATTATAACATAGTCGAACATTTAAAAAGAACTAGGACCGGTATCCAGTTCCCAATAACCTTAGTACAAAGGAAAAATGGTAGTATACCACATTTTTTTGAAACCATCATAGAGATCACAATCATTGGTTCGACCCTCATGAGGCAGAATCAAATGTACTTCATTATATCACACCAAACGTGACGAAATCGCGTCTTTTAACCTATCGGAGCATCTTTTAACCTATGGCTTAACAAATATCATCCACTAATTTTTACTCCGGTCTATATGACACTGCCGACGTTTTGACCTTTATTGAGGTCTTCCTCAAAGCTCTTTCAATTAGCAAAGATAGAGTGAAATGTTAGTCTAGACAGTAAAAAAAAACATCAAATGACCATAAGAAAGAAATTACGAGCAAACGAAGAACACATCAGGACAACATACACCGACCTGAGCTAAGCAGACAAACTTTGTGTAACAAACTTCGCTTAGTGAAAGAACTAAAAAGCTCTGAGCAAGACCTTAATAAAGGTTGAAACGTTGGTAATTTCGCAAACATTAGGTGTTGTTATGTCCTACACCCAGTATCGTCCTCTTTCAACTTAGTAAAAGCACAAAAAAATATATATAACTAAATACAAAGCTGGAGAAAGGCCTAAAAAAAATTAAGAAACTGTATCGTAATTTTTTTTAAAAAACTTTTCACATTGTTCTTCTCTGTTTTAATTATTTTAATATGTTTAACACAAATCGGCATTTTGATAGTGCCTGAATAGCTCAGGTTAGTTCAGTTATTCGTTAAAATTAGGTCAGGTCGGTTCAGTTATTTCTTTATTTTATCCAATTATGTTACATTTGGCAATTATCCATATTGGCTTGTTAGAGAAAAAGAGTTTTTGCATATCGTAGTTTGCAATAAAAAATTTTAATTACTTTTTCTTTGGTATGAAACATCCAAACAGCCGTAGTATACTGCGTATACTTGTAGTGTCCTTGTTCGACTAGAGTAGACCAGGTAGTGGGTGAAGGACACGAAATTTAACCTTTTTTCTATTGAAGAGTTGCTGACGTTTCGACTTAAGGCTGAAACATCGACGACACTTTAGTTAAATTTCAATAGAAATGTAAAATCAAAATGGAAATTAGCATGTATAACATTTAACATATAATTTATAAAAACACGATACAAGTTTCTGAACTTCTTTAAAAGAAGTGTTGCAATGTGTGCTGTGTTCCAATTTCACGATTTTATTTCGGTTAGGAAGTTTTATATGTGAAAACTATGTTCAGCCAATTTAATTAAAGTGTCGGCGATGTTTGTTCCAATCTTGATAAAGAGTGCAACACAGTCGAAACGTCGGCAATTTTTCCATAGAAGAAAGGGTTTAGTTTTCTGTTCCTCACTCACTACTATCTATCTCTCTAACCCGTGGTATTTACAAAACCTTGGTCTCAAATGTTCTTGGTATTGTAAAACTTCTTGGCATGAAATATACTGGTATAAAACACCCTGGAGAAAATGTTGAGTACCACACCCTGCCACGTTGTTTCCTTATGGTTCCTCTATATTTGTATTTGAACAGAAATTGAAATGCTAATTAGTTACCAATTATGAACAACGCCTGACCACGCTCCAAAAATGTAAGAAAATGAGGAGGCCCGGATAACCTTGTTTAAGGCCAACTCAGGAAGCTTAATTGGTGGCTAGGTAACCTTAAAACACTTAAGACAAGTACCAGGGTACTCGATTTTACCAGAAATTGAAAAAGACCTCATGGTACCCTTGGAGGCAGATTTTTGAAACTGGGGAGTGTAACTCTCCGGAAGAATGACGCAAACATGAAGTGTACTTGTTAGATGTGATGGTTTAGGGCGTCAATTTTCGGAATTGATTCAGGTATGTCATTCATTATTCAGTGGACGTCACTCCTCGAAGGATATTCCTTCCCCAGAGTAAAGAATGGTCCTCTTCGCCAGGTACCAAGAAGACAAAAAACCGAAAATGATGATATTTACGTTAAGTAGCCCTTGAGATTCTTCAAGTTTGTAATTTGAAAGTTGCGAATAGTTTTCTTGAGTTCGAATCGTGTGCTTGCAATAACCAACGTTCAATATTAACTTGATAACATTAAGACTTTGTAGCGCATATTCTAATTTACACGGAAACAAGCACAACAAATTAACAATTAATAATATTCATTAACTGTACATGTGAGGTAGTGTTGATGATGAGTACTTTAAATAATTTTGCGTTCATTCGGGATCTATGCTCTGATGAAACTGTCTATTAATTAAAGCTAATATTCTCACTATCTGAACGTCTTTGGAGCATGAGAATATCTAAAATCTCGGATTTGCGCCAATTTTCAAATTCCTTAATTAGAACATAAAAGTTAGAGAACATTGGTCTGACTATGATGCTAACATCGAGCATCAGTTCGTGTTAGTTACGAAACTGTTTTACCATATTTGACTTTCGAGTCCGTTTACTTTTAAAGCGATTTAAGATTCGTTCCAAGACACTTATTTTAGTGTTTTTCAATATCACAGAACGACAGTATGAACCAATACACACTTACTAGTTGCATTTTGAGATCCTTTGGACAAATGGGACTTAGCCAACTGTGAATGTTGATGTAGCGTTTGGGCAACATTTTCAAACAAGGCGTGGCCTGTCTGTAGTCGAGAGGGTCCAATAGAGCGGCCGCCGGGGCCTGCAAGGGCGAAGCCCCGTCCTCCTGCAGTACTACCATCTCTGTAGCCGTAATTTCACAGTCTCGCGTTCACACTAATTTCACTATTTCCGCGAAATGTTTCAGTTTTTTTTACCGCCGCAGTTTTTGTTTTTGTGAATAAATAAATTGTAGATGATTTTTGGTCCTTGAGTGTTGTACTTATGGGTGTAATAGTAATTGCTAAGCTCTCTGGTGTTGAAGGCACTTCAGTGAGAACGACAGTTTATATTCTTGCCTCTTATTCTAAATCACAGCCGTAGCAAGGATTATTAATACTGCAACAAAAAAGGGAGGTTGAAATGCTTATTTTAAAATAATAGTTGAGGTGCCGTGAATAACGAGCTAGCTCCGATTGGTTCAAAGTTGTTCTAATGGAAATTACAAAAACGTGTCGCATTATTGATTTTAGTTAAATATTTGTTGTTAACAAAACCAATATAAAACCACGCAGAGAGGAATTACTGGTTTCCTGATAGACGTTTATAAATACGAAATATGGTTTATGGCTTCCTGTCCAGCCTAGCGAACGTGGTTTCTTTAGGAAATTACGCGGCAGGAATCCTTGATAAACCCGACCGACTTTCCCCCCAAAACTTGGTCGATATCTGTTGCGGTTTTTGCAGACGCACATTCCGACTTTGGAACAATGGGCTTCATTAGAATTCTGTATTTAACCGCCGCCACCGACATCGGTAATTTTTTTTTCTCTTATAACAACACCCTTTGTAACTTCGAAAAATATTCCCTTTGGATCTGTCAATCATACTCCCTTCATCTGTTTTCAAAAGGAAAAATGAGCCTAAGAGACAAAAAAAAATGTTAATTAAAATTTAAATGAGTCCTATTCCTGCTGCTGCTCTGTTAAAAGGGATGTGAAGCCGCAAAATAAAATACTTCGGGAAATGATGGTCCCTAGAGGTATCTCTTGGATAACTGTAAGGAACTTTATATGGAGCCTATTTGATCAGCTTAGGAGTTACTATTTGAATATCGTTATCCAAACGTTTAGGAGTTACACATTTAACTGAGAGTTTAGATGTATATAATAACAAAACCTTCCAATACTTCAATGACGCAATTCAGAGATATAATCAAATTACCTACTATAGGCATAAAACAAAACTGGGTGAATGTACCACCAGTACCATACGTGATAATCTTGCAATTGTAGGTGTCATCTACCGATATATTCCATTAATTTATTATAAAGATAAACTACATAGATTATTATTAGGCTTATGCAACATCTCCTTTCCTTTCAATTAATTACATAGTGTCGTTTATATAGATCGTGCCGCAACTGGCCAACGAGTAAATCAAAGCCTCTGCAATTTACGATCACTCCCGGACTGAACTTACGGTAAAATTATAGAAATCTTTAATCACGTCCACTGTCTGCGTTTCCTGTCATGAAATCAACTTACAACGTGTTTACCAAAACATGTCCAGACGGTTACGAAGCGCCTTTATCTATAAGCCGGCTTCTGGCTGAGTTTCAAACGTTGGTTTACACATAGAAGCAGAAAATGTTTGATTAATGGCAGGTGCACTTGGAATTTCGATACTCGTTTGTCATTGGAGAGTCTTTACAAGTTTATAAACTACATTTTGATATAAAATATTTGTTTTGCAATATTCCATTTAATCATCCAGAAGCAGGCACAGCGCTCTGTTCAGGTGTACTTAAGGACAAGTTGTGCAATAATTAATGACGCCCGAGAAGACTCTCAAATTTGCTTGCCAAAGGGCAACTTAAGCTTTTGATATAATTTCGTAAGGTAATTTAATAATAAGCCCCGAAACCTACTGTGTGCCTAACTATAACCTCCGGGGAAAATAATGTTTCACAAAGGGCTCGGGATTAAAAAAAGCTTTTAAGCAACAATTTCAGCAGCCGAAATGCGAAACAGACCAATTAGGAAGCAAGAAGGAAACGGCATAATAAACCCATAAAAAAGAGAGAAAACATTTTCCCTAGTGCTCTTTCGCACCGATGCTCACACATAATTGCCCGTACACTGCTAGCAGAAAACAGCCTCAGGAGATCACTGCATAATCGAGGAGAACAGGGAAAATATTTTTTTCTCTCGAGGAAAAGAGCAGCCATAGAAGCAGTTTCGTATATAAAAAAAATTATACAAATTACAGGAGAATATTTAATACAAACCCATAGCGAACTTTCGTTAATGATAATGACGAACTGATACGATGTCATTATCAAGGGGTTTATGAGAAAGCCGGATGGACTTAATACTGTATTGAAGATAATTGCCACCTTCATTAGGAAGAGAGTTTTATCATCTTCATCAATAATTCAGTTGTGAGAGGCATATACAAAGTCAATTTAGACCTTTTTGGGCTGTTATAAATTAGCTATTTCCATGCGCACTTAGAAAGTTAAAGGGGGTGTTAAAAGACAGAACAACGTAGTCTTCATACGTCTTCTTAGAGAGCAAGAGATAGATAGAGTAAATACGTCACGACTGACTAAACATCATGTGAGTTGAAGGGAGGGAGTATTCTCTCTCGAATTTCTATGATGATCATGGCGCGTGTATGTATAGTAGTTTATCAAAAACTACTATAATTTTTAGAGAAACGTCGGCAATTTTAGTCTCTTTCCAATATCTTTTACGTTCAACGGTTCACATCAAGAAGTATTAGAAAATCTAATGTTTTTAACGCAATAACGACCTCAATCATTTGTTTGGATTGGTGTGGCGCTGTTGGTTTGTAAAAGCATATGTATCGGTACTCTATCATTACAAAGAGCTTAATAACAGGAAAAAGCCTTAAGGATGAAGGGACTGATTAATAGAGATGAAAAGACTTCGGGCGAGAGATGAAAAGACTTCGGGCTCACACAGTGAAGCGAGGAAGAACTACGTGGGAGGCGTTATTCATGTATAACAATGTTGTTCAATAATTATTGCACACAATTTCATTTTGTAGGGCTACGTAGCTTATTCTATTTTATTATGTACTTTACAGCGGAGATGTTGTACAGAGCAGGAGCAGGCGACATCCACCAGCCTATTAGATCTAATATTGCATAGCAGATGGCTCTCAATTCGAGAAGCAGCCCATATTACTCTGTACCTCGTAGGTTATCAGAACCAGAACGAAGTGTAAAGAGTAGGTGGTCAGCAATTTGTCGATCAATCCATCTGCATACTAGTTTCAGGGTCTACCCCTCATCAGTACAGCTTTGGTACACCAACTCCTGCTCTGTACAACATCTCACCGCTCTTCCGTAGATTTTTTGCTTCAAGACGCGAACTCACGGTCTCCAATTTGTCGACCAAACAAAGCTGTCCTGATGAGGGATAGACCCCCAAACTAGTATGCAGATGGGTTGATCGACAAATTGGTGACCACCTACTCTTTACACATCGTTCTGGTTCAGACAACCTGCGAGGTACAGAGCAATATGGGCTGCTTCTCGAACTGAGAACCTGGTGTCCAATATTATTTCTAATTTTTTATTTCCCCAATCCACCTCAGTTGAGTCTTCTTTCACATTCTCGTCTTTTACAATTGAATTCAAAAAGTGACTGATTTATACAATCTTTGATTCATTTTAGTCTATAAAAGGTAGGGGTTTCATCATCCCCCACTAGGACAGTGCTCTTAATCAAGTTTTGGTTCATTATCCATTTATTTACATTGTTATTTTTTTAACATTTTATCTCACAGTTCAGGTGTGAACGAAAACTTTAGTTAGTTATTTTTTTTTAACCCTTCACTTTTTGACTCTATGTTTGGCTCTAGACTTGGCTCTAGACTCTATTTTTGGCTCTAGACTTTGCCCTATTTATATTATTTGGTATTCATCACTTCCCTTTTAATGCTAATAGTTTGCGTGCTGAATATCGTGAAGTAATCGTAAATAGAGAGTTTGAGACAGGATAGAGTAAAGCATCTTTATTCTTTTTTGAAGAGACTTGTTTTGTCCTTGTAAAAGATCATGTAAGAATTTTAACTGGTTCGAAAAGATCACGTAAGAAACGGGACAAAAATTGGTTACTAGTGGCTTTGTAAACATGTTTTTGAAATATTCTGTAAGGAAAATAATTTATAAGTCACTTGTTGCGATTCTTTGAGAACGTTAAGTAATTTTAAATAATTTTGTAAGAAAAGAGTAACAGATCGGATAACTAGCAGCTACAAGATTATGTAAAAAAAAAATAAAAAAAAATCCGAAAAAAATTCTTGTAGACTTTTTAAATATTTTGTAAAGAAAATTTGACTTCTAGCGGATTTGTAACATTTAAAAAAAATATCAAAAAATAAAGATAAATGTCTATAAAAGAGAATTGTTGTGTCCTTATAAAAGATAATGTAAGAATTTTTACTGGTTCGAAAAGATCACGTAAGAAACGGGTCAAAGACCGGTTGCTAGTGGCTTTGTAAACATTTTCATGAAATTTTTTACAACATTAAGTAATTTTAAATAATTTTGTAAGAAACGAGTAATAGATCGGTCACTAGCAGCTTCGAGAAAAGATTATGTAAAAAAATAAATTAAAAAAAAATAAGAAAAAATCCGAAAAAAATTCTTGTTTCGACTCTATACTTGGTCTTGCCCTAAGCTACAATTAAAAAAAACCTATGGAGGGGATCGGCAAAACTACCATGAACTATGTACCTACGGGGTGGCGTCTTTTTGGTGGATTTTAGATTGTATTGACAAAACTGTAACATGATGAATATATTATTGGATGGTTTGCTAGCCCTTTTCTAGTTAATTCGTTTGGTGTAGAATTTCGAATTTTCGAAGAATTGATAAAAAAAAATTCCCCTAAGGAGTAATGTGTTAGAAAGAGACAGTTGATCTCATTTTATTTGGTTAGATTTGGGATGTGCTCGCTCTTTCTAACACATTACGCCTTACGGAAAAAATTAGCTTTTTATTAATTCTCCGAAAATTACTAAAGATAAAAGTATAAAATTTTACATCATTCGAATTTCGAATCTAAAAAAAAAACAGCAATCAAACAAACCAATAACAAATATATAGGGTGTCCCATTTAAAAAAACCAAAATGTCCCAACAAAACACAAAAAAAAACTTTATATAATAACTTGAAAATCGTTATCAATAAAAAATTGAAAACTTAATCATTAAATAACGTACTAAAAACTTTTTAAACTATTTCTTTTTGACTTCTTTTCTGTTCCCTATAACCGAGATACACCGCCATGTCAAAAGCGCAGTTTTTTCAAAAACCTCTTGCATAGGGAAAACGAATCAAACTAGCCAGGAAATAACGAAAGTGTTAAATTTATCATGAAAATCGGAGTCAAGAATGTTTAATCAGATTTTAATTATCTATTACGGTTTTACCAATACCCCCCGAATATATCGAAAAGACGCCACCCTGTACAAAATTTTCCATGTTATAATGTAATGGAAATGTTTTCCCACACCGCAAGACTTTTTAAAATTTAAAATCTTTAGGGGATGTACTTTTCCTTATTTTTTGACGTGAATTTCATTAATCTTACTCTATTTGGGATATCGGGTTTTACCATCTTTATCAATAATTTACTTGTGCTTCATACTCAATGTTCAATTCAGCACTTTTTCAATTACTTAGCAGCTGTAGGCTAGTTACCGATGCCTTGTGAAAATGAAATGTATACTTCGTTCAAGTTTTTTAAAAATTACTTTTGCGGACAGGTTTTGGCTCTCCGGATCTTTCCAAAACGTACTAATCACCCTCTATACCTACAATTTTTTTTGACCGTACGACGAGTCATAAATGACCAATACTGGTCTGCTCTAGCGCCCTTTAAAATTCGCACAAAAGTTCTATATTAAATTGATAATCAGTAAAAAAAATCCTCAAGTTTACGGTTTTCCTAGATGTATCAACAATAGAAATTCAAAAAATCCGGAAATAGAGGTTGCTGAAAAAAAAAAGTGTTTCAGGAAAAAATAAAATGTTTTCAGTTTTTTTTCCGAACCTTTCAATTTCTAATCAACAAAAACAAATCTGCTCTGCGTGGTTTTCCTCTCCTTTTACATCATTACATTACGGAGGATAACAACTGAAACCAACCAGGAGCGTCTAGCTGAACTCGTTTCTCTCAGAGATTTTTGTCTATGAATTATTCACGGCACGTCCATCTAACAGAATTACGGTAAGTCAACCAAAACTGACACATTTTCGTAAGCGTAAGCTCGTAAAAGTGCACATTTCCGCACATTCGACGCGAATTTATGCGGTTTAAACACTTTTGGCTACCGGATAAAAAAAAATCATTGACTCTGAATGATATTCTAATGAACTGGCGACCATCGCGCAACTCCTGCTACGTTCAATTAGTTTTTATTGGTTTAATTGCTTTGTCAGACCGAAACGATCTGCTTAAACTCTTATATCAATAACCACACATCATTTGGTAACTTAATCATCCGCTCATGCCTCCCACGTTCTTGAATATCAAGGAGTTTTTGCGCACATTACCACAAACACAAACTGCATTTTGATGGTGGTTTTAAAGTCATCTAAACTACTTGAAGCTTTCGTCGGCATCAAACATTACGACCTCAAACACAAATAAACTCGCACAAGTGGATTATAAAGATATCAGAGTTATCGAGAGCGGCTCTATAAATAGAACTTTGAATATCGTTTTGTTTTCCTAAAGTTTCGCTCGCCAAATTTCTTCAAACAATTCAAAAGTTGGTCCAAAATTTTAGGCCAGGGAAAAAGTGGTCACGCGCAGCCTGCCGAAAAGTGGGAGCTAACCGTTTCGAAAGCAGGACCCCAAAACTCTAATCCACAGGGAAACTTTTGGGAAATATCCGCGATTCCATCATAATGGCGAAGTTGTGCGGCTTTGAAGTTAAGGGATCTCACTCTTAACTGTGCTACTTGAAAGTGCTCCTTTATTTTTCTGAGCCTATAAACTTTGATGCGAAATCCATGGTTAAGCAGACAACTTCGGGAGGCATAAAGCAAAATCAATTACCGATCACTCTCTATCTACCGGCATACAACGTTATTACTGGAGGCTGCAAACTCGATTTTCTGCACCAATCATGCCTCGTATCCCAAGGGAATAATGCAACCTTCCAAATGGGTTTTGCATTTCCCGAATTTAATAAAACTTGTCGGATGAGTGTTGCGAGAGCGAATTCATATTGCATTAGATGCGGGACCATCTGAAAGCAGAGGAAATGCTCTCTCGTTGCAAAATTGTAAAGCTAAAACTGCAAAAAGTTCGAGTTTGATAAATCTGACAGAAAATCCGAAAAATGATAACATCTCGGTGGGTATTCATTCAAAGCTTGTGTGGATGCGGATTGTTGATTGCGTACGTGTAAACTAAGCTTAACCGGAAGACAGGCTCATTTGAATTTCAAAGAGTGACGACTGGCCAAGACAAGGGCAACGCGAATATGGCAGACAATGAATGTTTAACACAGAACTCACCAATATTATTTGAATGTAAATTGCCGGGAAACTGCAGGAAAGGGCTGTTGTTGGGTGCGGTGCTAGGGCTCGTAATGGACACATTTAGAATAGCTGCTGCACCCCGGGCAAAAGCGATTAAGTTTTCCTTCCTTTTTTTACTGACCAAGTTAAAAATAATTTAATTTGTGCCTCTGAAGTGAAAGAGGCGCACCGGAGAAATTCTTTCGTTTCAAAGGTAATTTGGGTAAAACTGGAGGCAGCTTTTGTTGCTCCAATTAGCGACGAACGGCTTAAGGCAGAGATTTCCGAGTGGATTTAATTATACATTTTTCAATTCGATTCGCCGATGGCGTTTTACGAGAAAATTTTTATTTTTATTATTTATTCTTGATTAGTCAAAAACGTTGAATTTTTTTATTAACCAACAGTCTGTTGAAATATTGTTTGAACAAGGACTACCGCATAGATATGAGTCGACCAGATGACTCAATACCAGTTTATTGTTCTGCCCACACATGTATTATTGGGCGACATTAACAATGCCACAACTTAACAGAGTAAAATAATACATTTAGTATGGGTCGTTTATGTGCTTAATTGTAATGGGAATTAATAATTAAAATTGGCTGTGAGTTTATGTATAAAGCAATAAATAATAAACTAGGTGCACGAAGCTTTAATGAGAAAAAGCGCACGCAATACTGATATTATACAGCAGAGTGGTAAAAAAAAGAACTATCCTGAGGGAAACAAGAAGGCAAAATACACTCTGAATATATAGAAATGTTTAGAAAGCAAAATAGAACTCCACAATACCAGCTTGCATTTTTAAAGAGTATTTTTATTAGTAAAGTGCTTTGACCTCGTATATTCGTCGCAAAATATGGAAAATTACCATATTTTTTGGGTTGGCCATACCTTATCATTGTGAGCAAAACACATAAGATGGGTTCCCTGAACCAAGGCCAACCAATAAAAGATATGTGCCCAGGTATATTTAAGCAAAGTTTATTGCAGTTTCTGAATATTTTTCCCATGTCGTGTAAAGCTGTAATATTGTAAACAAATTGTTTACTTGCACTTTTTCTTGTAAATTTTTTTTCTTTACGTTTACAATAGATGTCACCTCCCGTGATTGTTTTGATGGAATGACACATATTCAACCATAAAAGAAAAACTTCTACAATGTGAGTAGATTATCCTTGAAAAAGAGGTAAAATAGATGTCGAAACGTAGGCAAATTATGCGTACCCGTAGAACTATGATTTTGTGTTCTCGCGATAGTTTTCACTTTTAAGAATGTTCTACTCCATTACGCTTTTTGTCCACTTTTCGTTCTCATTTCCTCTTGAGAGGATGTCAGCGCAAAAAATCATAAAAAAATCAAACAAGCAAAAAATATAAAGAAATTAGGTCAACATCAAAATAACTGACTGAACAAAATGGATGAACAACTGGTCAACTGATCTGCACGTGATTTTAAATGAAATCTAACGTTCATCATTTACAGCGATACATTTCCAGTAAATTGAACGCCCACAAATCTGAGATGAGTCGTCGAAGATTGATATTTTAAAGTCGACAAGATGGCGCATGGTTTTCTGGGTTTTCGATGAGCTTTTGGGACAGTTTTAGCCATTTAGAAAATAAAATTTTCCTTAATTTGAACCGCCATAAAGCCAGAAAGTAAACTATGAAGATAATTACACTTTAAAGCTGATAAAAACTACTTTTTCCTTTCATCATTAACAGTGTCAAATTTCCAATTTTTTCTTTCCTTTTTTTTTTGGAGCAAGCTTAACAACTCTAATGATTTGAAACGTACAAGAACAGCAGTAAAGCTGGAAAAAAACCTAAGAGGAAACCACACATAAAAAAATTAAATTATTCAAAATTGAAAAAGATTAAAAACGATATTACAATTAGAGTTCCTGACTAGTGTAACAATATAAATATTTTTTAATTGGCTTAATTTACCTGGCATTTTGCAGGAGAATAAGAGATTTATTATACCATGGTAACGGGTATTTTAATTAGGCAAAAAAATGGTTTCTTGAACACATCGCTAATGACACCATCCCACTCTCTATCAATATTTAAACGTTGCTCAAATCAAACCAGCAGAACTGACCCCTAAATAATGCATTATCAATAATTTCAAGTTATTTTACTTATTTTCTTTTCTAGCCTTACAAAAGAATCGTTCTATTATTTAAGCAGTTTTAAAACCAATAAAGTAAAATTAGAATTACTCAACAAGGTGGGAAAAGTAGCAGGTGAGGACATTAACAATTCTAAATCCTACAGGCCAAGAAAGATAGTTTCAATTATGACAAACTACTCAGTGAAGCTTGAAACAGATATTTTAGCACCCCAAAATGATAATCGCTTGAATGTAACTTTATAGTTCGAGTAGTAGGTAACAGAAATAGGGCAGAGTTCAATACTGTGTTTAGTGAACAGAGGAAGTTAAATTGAGAGTTAAAAAAAATAATTTAACAAATAGATGGCTTAATACGGATTTCAGGAGAATCGTAGTATTTAGAGACGTCCGTAGGGCATGAAATGGCAAAGCTTCCTTGGCGAGGGCTCTCTTAAATGGAACCCTGACCCACAATATGGCTATTATCCCGGGATTCTTGCAGAAAGAGCCATTCGCAATCGGGGTTGGGCTATAAAATGCAATTTTAACATGACAGAGTAAGAAATTGTAAAATAGATGTTCCAATCGATTATGTACATTTAAGCTTAATGAAGCTATTAAAAGCAGTTGAAACGACACAAAACTGTTTGATTCTAAAACTTAATGGTACTGAAACTCATTAAAGGAGTTAAATCCTGTGATAAAAAAAAACTGAATACCAATGTGACACAGTTCTAGAAAAAAGTCTTTACTGGTCTTTTAAGCTTTGGTAAGCATCGTTTAGAGTTTCATACAAACGAGATGCAACAATTTGCATTCTATTGTCGAACTGTCTCTGTGAAGTAGCTAATTTGGAGCCAACTATATTTATTGATAGAAGCAGCTCGTGTTTACCAATGAATCTTCATTAGTGGAATAAACCGCTCGTGAACAACCAAAACTGAATATTTGCATTGCGGAGTTTTTAGATCTGTTATCAACAATTAGTGACTGGGAAGTTATGCAGCCACCTGCGTTAATATTAACCAAATACAAAGTACCTTCAACTAAAAGCAGAAGCAATATGATATTCAGGAAAGCATCAGGAGTGGATGTTATTCAGGTAAGGTGATAAAAAGCGTATGAGAAGAGAAATCTCTCAGATGTAAATTTGATTGGTTCAAATTGACTCACAATAAAATCAACGAGGTGATAAAGAGACAGGATCGCCTTGATACGACGAAGAATAAATGAGTGCCTTTAAGTAGAGAAACCAACAAATTCTCTTTTATTTTTGTGTAGATGTCTGGAGATTATGCAACATTATGCAAGAAATTGATTTAAGCTGAGAAGAGCTGAATAAGCAGAGCATAATATGCAATGTCACCACCGCAATAGGTTTCCAGGTTGCTACATCCGAACAAAAGGGGTGACAACACAATAAACTCGACAATTTTGTTTAGTCTCTTCTTTTCAAGCTATGTAATTTGTTTTTTGCGGTTATAATAACATGAGGTATGGTTATAAAACGAGACGTGGTTAAATCGCAAAAACCCAGGACCTACAGGCGTTTGGACAGGTGGTTGGTAATCGCCGATTTTAACTCACTTATTAGGGCGGCTTTTACAACAGTCAGTAAAACTTCTGTCTGAAGTTAAATTACCAGGTATGACGTACATTGCATTGTTTATGTCAGGTAACAATGCAATCTACGTCATTACTGGTGTTGTAACTTCATATTGAAGATAAAACTCCAGATATAACCTACATTGCATTGTTTATCTGTCATGTAAACAATGCAATGTACATCAAGTCTGGTGTTTTATCTTTAATCTGAAGTTTTACTTGAACTTGTAAAAGTCGCCATTAGTCGCACTGTCACAAGTTCAGTTTAAACTTCAATTTGAAGATAAACATGAGAGTTTGAGCAATGTAATATACGTCAAATCTGGTTTACAAAAAAGTTTTAATGGACGTTGTAAAAATCGTCCTAAGCACCTTGATTTAGTACCAAGTGGTCGACTTTATTCTTCTATAAAAATAATGCCTTAAAGAACAGTGAAAACGTTTTTAAACCCCTTTAGGAAGTTAATTTGAAGCTTAGGCCCCGGACTAAAGGTAATTTTATTGTTTATCTGTGATAAAATCTACCGTTTATCTTTAGATGGAGTTTAAACTGTAGTTAATATAAAATCAAGCCTTAGTCGGTAAGCATAAAAAAAGCATCAAAAACATTTAAAAAAAAGCTTAAAAAAAACTAATAAAAACATTCCATTATGACAGCCTCGACTGTCAGATATACAGGGTGTCCCGAAATTAGGAATGAACATTTCAGGGAATTTTGTAAGACAGAAAATAGGCAAAAAAAATCATATAAACATAGATCTGCAAATAAATACCAAGAAAGCTAAACCCTTATAAAAAGTAACCATTGAAGATAGTTTTTTTTTGAGTGCCGTCATGAAATTGTACCTGTTGACGCGGATTCTTATGGTAAATTTAAAGAGTTTTTGAAATATAGCAGTGTGCTATAAATTAAATTTGAAATCACTTTAATTTTTCTTTCGCATTCCATTCATGAACGAAATTTTTAGCTTTTTCGCAGGAAACTCTAGTTTAAAATATGCAAAAAAGCAATATTTACTAATTGGAAATTGAAAACTTATCTGCTTTCAATATTTCCAAAAATATTGCAGCGTTAAAGAGGGAAACAAACAGAAACAACTACTCCGAGGGCTAATACCCCTACCGGCATTGAATTACACTGTTTGTTTCAAAGCTCATTTTATAAAGCAAAAAAAAAATATTAAAATGAATTAATATAGAAATAAAAATCAATGCTAAAAAGCCAAAAAAATATTAAGCTTTTTGCAAAGAATATAGAACCAGAGTTTAATTAAGATATGCGAAAATGCACATGTATAATTACAATTTGGAAATTTGAAAACTTGTCTGCTTTCGGCATTTCCAAAACTTTGTAGTTATACATAAAGAAGGAAACAAATAGAAACAACTACTTCGAGGGCTAATACCCCTACCGACATTGAATTATACTATTTGTTTCAAAGCGTAAATATTATAGAAAACATACATAAAAGCAAAGATAAAATACAACAACGTGCTCTTGAATAAAACAAACAAAAAATATAACATGAAAGAGAAATTAAAGTTTCTTTTTGAAATGTGGGTCAAAGTTACTAAATGTATATGTTAAGCAAAAGTACTTACTACTCTCTTTTGGACGGAGTAATTGCGTAATTACTTTCTAGAGGCGAAAAACCTATATCTTAATTAAACTCTGGTTCTATATTCTTTGCAAAAAGCTTAATATTTTTTTGGCTTTTTAGCATTGATTTTTTATTTCTATATTAATTCATTTTAATATTTTTTTTTTGCTTTATAAAATGAGCTTTGAAACAAACAGTGTAATTCAATGCCGGTAGGGGTATTAGCCCTCGGAGTAGTTGTTTCTGTTTGTTTCCCTCTTTAACGCTGCAATATTTTTGGAAATATTGAAAGCAGATAAGTTTTCAATTTCCAATTAGTAAATATTGCTTTTTTGCATATTTTAAACTAGAGTTTCCTGCGAA
This sequence comes from Taphrorychus bicolor, assembly GCA_951812265.1. Classification (NCBI taxonomy): domain Eukaryota; kingdom Metazoa; phylum Arthropoda; class Insecta; order Coleoptera; family Curculionidae; genus Taphrorychus; species Taphrorychus bicolor. The sequence continues at coordinate 23,695,983 of OX638304.1, forward strand.
AAAGCTAAAAATTTCGTTCACTAACATATTTCGCAGAAAATAACTTTCTTTTAACTTTCATTCCATTCATGTTAAAACGAAACCGACCCCCTATTCACCTTAACAGACACATATATTCGGTAGTAGCATAGAAAGGATAGAAAGACAAAAAATGGAAACCACATGCTAGCAGCGGTTCAGCATTTTTGTGAAATCACCCAAAGTTTTATCATTTCGGGGATTATTTCAGGACATCCACTGCAGCTGTACCTTCTTATGACGGACACCTGCTGTGATTTACTCAGCCATTAATAACCGAAATGGGAAAACTTTGGATTTTGACACAAAAGACTGAACCAATGCCTAAATGCAGTTTCCATTTTTTGTCTCTCCTTCCTGTCCAGGCTACACCTACTATGTGTGTCTACTATGGTGAGTAATTACAATTTTCCTGATGAAGCCAATAAACGGAAACATAATGTTTCCTTTTTTCACATTCTCACTTTTTCTGCGGAACTGTTACTAGCTTTGCCTTTCATATTGTAGAAATACAAACGTGTCAATAACAAGTAAGTAGGTATTTTTATTTGGTTTGGTATATCAGGGTGGTATTAAGTCAGAGGGACTAAAAACTTTTCGCTCCCTTGAAATGCAAAATTGCTACTTTAGCCCTGGAAGTGCAAAAAGCTATAATAATATAAACATGGAAACGTAAAGTGCTTTCGTCCTTAACGACTTGTAAGTTTTGCTTGGGCATGAAAAGACCTACTTTGCTCTTTTGATATACAACCCACCATTTTGTTCGTCTGGGAGTAAAGTAGCTACTTTCGCAGGGACTAAAGTCGGTGTTTGGTTACAAAAGCTTTTCTTCAGAGATCTCCACCAATTCTGGTGCCTACATGAAGTTCATTATTATAGCCAGAAAGAAGTAACTGTCACTACTTTCGTATAAACCTGCAGACCAAAGCTCATCCCTGATCGATTTTGCATCCTGCTTGCAGTTGCCTCGGGAATAGAAAACGTACTTTTGTCTCTTGGTATACAATATATTATAAATTTTAATATTTCAATGTTCATAAATCGAGTTTAGAGTGAAGAGTGAATGTCTGATGCATGACGTTAATGACCACTGAAATTAAGCTCAGTTTCGTGTGGTAGCAATTAAAAATAAACATCTGCAAGTGCAGCGCAATTAGCAACGAAATCGACATTTTTTTTTTGCAAAACTTGTATGAATCATATGGCAGGTTTCCTAGACAATTGGAAAACTAGCAATTACGTTCAAAGTAGCTTATTTTTAGACGTATCCAGAAATTCGGAAAGATGCTAGACAGGTAAAACTAAACAAATCCATTTGTCATATTTTGGCAGTATGGTATGTGGCCGGTCATGATTGTGGCCTGTATTGAGATTAGGATGACTAGATCTAATACCTCAAAACAACAGAGGTAATATACGTACAATATACAATGCAAAAAAATAATGTAAATTACTTAAGGTTATTCCCATATGCATGGGGCTGTTTATAATGGTTTGGATACGCACTTTGAATGTAAATGTGCCATCCACTTAAATTAGTACTGATTTCTTTCTACAAAAAATATTATTTTTGCTTAAACGTCAGGTTTATTCCTTAAATCCCATTAGAAGCTCAAATTATTTTTTTCAAAACCGGCTTAATGCAACAAAAAACGGGAAAAACATCCACTTTCGATTTCTTTCGTGGGTGTCCCTCTCAAACTTCCCTTTAAGGAAGAATTTTAATTGATGGCTAGAGGGTTATTTTTGCCACTCGTCGTGGAAGGAATAACAACCGAACTTAGAAGAATCGATCGTCGACGGAAACTTCTGACACGCGGCAATACATCAAAATATCGCGGTGAAGTTGTACAGGGGAGTTTAGTTTTACACGAAAGAACAACGAAACGGAGTTAATTGTCGGGCGCCTCATTAGAGTTCAACAACCGAGTCGGAAAGAAACGCATGTTGTCGTTTTACGTTTGACCATAACGGTGTACCAAGATCGAGAAACGCTTCCTTTAATAGAAAATGTGTCAGCTTCGATTTGGTGATATGTAAAACGTGTAAGTTGACGCACCTTTCGACTTCACTAAATAGACGAATACTTTCTCAGCAAGCAACAGTTAATAGAATATTTTAAAACTTAATTCAACAAAAACGAAACAACAAAACTGGAACGAAACTGTTATAAGTTATGCGTCCCTTAACTACACTTCCAAAAGGTCCCAAAGGACCTTGGTGGAGGAGCGATCCATGGACTTCTAGTATCAACACACTATAATCCCCACTCCTGCTAACTCCCGAAGAGCTGAAGCTCACATAATTTTTGGAAAAATCTTCCTGATCGTGCGTTTGCGACGACTATCACGAACTGAAGACGTACAATGGAACGACGTTGCCGGTCTGCGCGCAACTGAACCGAATTGAAAGCCGGAGCAGGAGCTTACGGTTCCTGCTGCCAAAGCTCCGCTTTTGTGATTGGCCGGCGCAGGGCCTACGCTAACTTTCACGTCCGAATCTAACTTCTTTCAGCTATTGAATACTGAATATTTCAACAGCTCTTGAACAACTCCCTAAATTCCAATCAAGGATGTTTGTCACCCATATAAACAAGCTGGAGGTTTCCTTTGAAGCCGTTGACCTCCGGGAGCCAGCTGCAGAGCGGCGAGGTTGAAGCAGAGCCCCTGAACAGTTACAGAGTTTTGGAATTAGAGTGCGAGCTGTTTGGGACGCCGTATTACAGGCAATTTTCCTCCTGGATGACGGATGTGTTTAAATTGCACGCATAAATATGCAAGTCGTGTTTCCGGAGAGGCGACAGAAAGTCCCTTTAACACCCTTGCCGCGTACCCTTTTTGGCAGAAGGCAACTTCTGGGGTAAGAAAACTAGATACAATTTTACGTTTTAATAGTAAATACAATTTTTCTTTTAAAAAATAAGAAACTGCTGACCTACAATGCGATGTTTGTGCTGACACGGTAATCGAGAGTGAAGCGAGCAAAATCCCCGTACTAAATAACCTTAGATTTGCGGCTTTGAGAAATTTCAAGAAAAACCATAATTTTGAAATCACTCGGGCCGTTTCACTAAGAATATGTAACGGTAGATTGTTTTTCAATTATATTGACTCTTACATTACGGCCTATATTATAACAGGTCGGAGAAAGTAGTGATTATGCTCTAGTGATCGTCGCAATATCCAAATTTAGGCTTGTTCTTTGGCGTTAACTAATAGTGCATGGAATTGCCCCAAAGTGGATAATTTATTATTTGAAATTCGACAAATTAAATGCTCAAGTAATTGCAATTAGCCCTAAATTTCCCTTGGGAAGCATTAAATAATAATTAAGTAAAATTTAAGACCTTATTCGAGGAGGAAGCAACGATTTGCAGCGAGCAAATTCACATTTTCTTTCGGATTTGCGAACACAAAAACTGCAGAATCCGCCCGTTTAACAACCGAAGTGGATTCGCTTCATTGCTCCCCGATTGCTTTCATAACTGTTCCGGCAGACCGGTAATGAATTGCCCCCGATTATGACGTAAGAACGTCTTGGCCATTTATAAATTGTAAAGTCGAATTCATGCGACATACTATAAATTATTGTGTGCAATAAATATTGTTGGGAGTTATTTTGGCGAAATGACTTCATCAGGCTAGAACCGTAAATACACAGTTGATCTTGGAATGTATCACGTGTCCAGAATAAGACAATCGATCAGCGGATTAGAGCAAAAGTTGTAACCATCGTATTGGAGATCGATTATTATTAAATCATTGCCTATTGTCATTTTTATATTTCAAGGGATTGAGACTTAATTATTATCGGCATAATCCACAAATATATTTTTTTAAATAAACAATTAGAGTGTGTACAAAGTGATTTTAAAGTGACTAATTTTACAATTATCAATAATTTATAGAACGGTAAGGAAAAATCTAAAATTATTAAAACCATTCTTAACTACTTAACGAACGATACATAACAGAGTTTAAAACCCGTGGGACATCGGACGGAAAACAAATGGAGTTGTGTGACAACACCATTAAATTTTCATAAGCACAACTACATCAGATAAAGTGAGTTTTAACGCTTTCGCTTACTCTTTTGTTCTCCTGTCGCCACTAATCCTTTACGTATTTTCAATTCAGATTAGTATATTTATGACGTACGTATTACTAATATTTTTTTGCAGCCGTTAATTTTTGTTAATCACTCTGTTTATATAAAAATAGCTTTTTTGCATTAATTTACTACTCTCTTTGACCCTACTGCAAGCGTCTTCTACTACACTGCTTATTTGTTCCAGTTTTTCATCAAGCACAATGTTTTCTATTATAAACCTTAACCCCCTAACACAAGCTTTTAAAACAATTACAGAAATATGAGAACCTAACAAAAAATTCCATTGGATAGCACACCGACATGAACCATGAATATGAAATTAATACGCATTGTTGGAGTTGTAAAAACGCCAATCCAATTAAATCCATTGTTTTGGTCGCTAATCTGCAAGGCTGAAAAAACTCGAACCGTTAATGAAAAACCAATAATATTGCGCAGTTCCGCAGGGTAAACTGATATAAATACCATCATAGGGTCTGCCACCCCGAATATTAATTTCCATACGCGACCAGATTATATATTGTAACATATACTGTGGCGGATAAATGGTTGTATCAATTTATTTTCGATGGATTTGGAAGGACAGACAGCTGAACAAACAACACTCGTTAAACGACTATATGACGGAATTTGGTGAATTTATTAAAAAAGTTCGTTCATGGAAAATATTTGTATTGAATGACGAATATCCGACATTATTGCAGATGGAACGACTGGCTACAAATCACCAGTAACAAGTGTTAAAAGCCCGGAAAATCTACGTGTCGGCGAAGCAATTGTTCAGAGTGATAGTCAAACTTTTCACCAGCCCAGAATAACCGCTAGTTTGTTGCTCCTCGGTCCAACCCAAACATCCGGCGATCCAAGCAAAACTAATTTTTAACATGATAGACCTGGTGCACAGGGAAATAAAAGTTTAAGCGCCTCCAAACAATACAATCAGGGGTTTTATTGCGAGAGTTGAATTCCAGAAACTAGACCAAGATTTAAAGTGAACATTTTATGTGGCATTTTTCTTAAGTTTCCTCTGTTACGTTTAACTCTCATTGGGACAGAAATCAGAAACTTGCCAGAGATTCGTTGCAGTCAGAAGTACGAATACAGTAATTCCAAGAAAGATTGATAAGTCAACAATGTAAAAATTGTATAAATGTAATAAACTAGGTGTACGATACTCGCGGAAATTGTTTTCAAATTACTGTTACTTTTATCTGAGAATGCTAGTTGCAGTGCTAAGAAACATAAAATGGGAATAGCGGCTGCTGTTCAACGTTTCCCTAATTTATCAGGGCCATATGGTACCCCCAAGTATTACACAGACGGACCTCCATGTTGCGACAAAAGGACGCATCAGCTTTTACTGTTGTTCCAAATGTGTTAGAATAATCTTTTAATAATATCTAGGATTTATTACGTCACTAACCCCACTAAATAATAAACAAATTAAAAATTAACCTGTTGGCCCTAAATTCTTGAATAACCTTGTATTCGCAAAATTAGGAGGAAGGAACTAGAACGTGTTAGGGCTCCCCGGCTATATCAACCATTTAATCCATTCGATCTAAGTGATAGGTAATTTATTAATGCATATAGATTAAATAAAAAAATTGGGATAATTTGAAACTATTGAAAAAAATGTTTAGATAGTCGTTACCTAAATATTCATAGCTATTCATGCAATCCAAATACATATTATGTAATCATTTTCAGATAATAAGTGCATTAGAATTCTTTAGCTGTGGAAATTATAAACTGAATATTGATTCGTAATTTGAAACATTTGAGCCTGTCAACCAACGAATTTAAATTTAAGAAGTATGCAACGTTGTAGCGATCCTTGAAGTATTGAATAAATATATAACATTCTGCTACTTGATGGAATTTCTTCACCAAACATCGAAAAAAACTCACCGTATATGTAAACTCAACAGTAAATGATTTTTTTTTTACAAACTGTATGTAAATGTATTTTTCTAATTTTGACATATAAAGTGGCACTTTTCAATACTGATGACAGTGACGTAACGTCCTACTTTTCGTAACTAGTTACGAAAAGTAAAATCTTTCGTAACTAGTGATGAAAAGTTGGTGTCACCACCAGTTGCAGGTTTCGGCTGTGGCACACCGTTGCTATAGTTTTACGGTATTAAGTAGATACAAAGTGGTTTAAAAGTAAATATTGAAGTTTAATAATAATTCTCTCTCTAAGTAGGTATTTGTAGTCAAAATTAGAAAAAATCTTGTATGAAACACGTGACGAAAAACCTTTTTTGTGTATCTCATTCAAATTGCGGGAACTCGCTGCGCTCGTCCCGCAAACATTCATTCGTTACACAAAATCGGACTTTTCGTAACTGGTTACATAAATAGCTATTTTTCCACAACCATGAGCAATTCACAAAACACTAAAAATTAAAAAATTAAAAATCGAAGCTGGGTATCGAACTCGCGACCACATGAACGAAATCCAAGAGCTCTGCCGCAGGTCTACGCGCCGCCGTACGCGTGACATTTTCATAATTTTCAATTGGGTGATTTTGACAGTTTATTAAATGTCATCATCTCAATCAAATAAGTAGTTTTGCCTGCTTTTATTATTTACTATCCTATTCTAATAAATTCGAAATATTTAAATTATTTAATAAACACGCAATCTAAATGAATCAAATACTTCTCTGACTTACCTATCTAAATTATGAAACACCTTAGATTTCTTTCGGGATACTATAGAATTATGTCCAGATAACTGGAACACACAATATGTGCAGGTGTTAATGTACCGTGTAGGATAAATTGTGATTGGATTTTTCTCTGAATTGTTGGTTCAGTACAGAACGCTTTTCATGTGGGCGGGGACTTTTAACACGAAAATACCCAATTCCACATGCCCTAATAGGGCGTATTTTAAAAGGTTGCATAGAAACTGGAAAGGTTCAAGTTGCCTCTTTTATTCCTAATTCTGGGATTAAGCTTTTGTTAGAAGCAAGGTAGCGTTACATATTATATTTCAACTGTAACGAGATATTTTCTGCGACTTCATAATGAGTAATTTGGAAGTTTAAACCGTTTTTTCTTTTTTTTAGAGGCTTTTGAGTTACGCTTTTGAGTTTCAAAGTATATCAAGGACATTCAAGTGCGACGCGCCACAAACTGAAAATTTGGCCCCAAAATACGTAATTCCGGCTGTTTTGGTGTTCGTCCCGATTAAGATAGCTAATGCACGCTAAATTAAAACTCTCTAGTAACCTACTTACTCTTTCAGATGATCAAATTCAAGCTCCTCTTTCACATCTGACTATATGTCACTATATGTATTGGTAGCAAACCATAGCGATAATTTTTGACAATTATGGCCTACCAGGTTCGATGGTCCTAAGAGCGGTGAATGTCTTCATCCATATTTATAATAAACTGTACTCAAATCTCAAATGAGAATGAGAGCCCTCTTAAAGGCTTTCCTATGCTCCCCATGGAATCGTGACTGATGGGGACAGGGTTAGAGCGTTACTTAGAACAACATTTGGCCAATAAAGCCCCCTTATGAAGTGTATCGAGAAATTCTTTGCACAAAAGCAAGATGCAGGAACAAATTGTGATGTATATATTTGAAGGTCAGTGGTGGGCACATTGATCAAAGCTCCCTCCGGATTGACATAAGCTATGGCTTGCTACATGAGCGTATCCGGGAGAAAGTACCACGAGACAAGAAAACTTCTTTTAAATTGCTAACTCAGACCTATCTGGCAAAAGAAACTTTGGACACTGCCGTAAATCAAGTTGAAGAGAAACGAACGTTCTTATGGTGAAAAAAAGAATTCTCTAAGCTCAAGCACCACCAAGACAAATTTAATGACAGAAACCCTGGAACACCTTAGTACTCGGCAAGCATAATCCTACCATCCCAAACCCTATCGGCGCAGCTATGATACCTCCGAACCACCCCTGCCATCTCTTGCTATGGATGTGGATCACCTTGCGATGGATGCAATCTTAAGGACTAACTATCCTAAATGATCTACAGGTCCTACTTGCAACCATCCACCTAAAAAAGTTCCGTGGCAGCTGCTACGTTCCTAGTTCCTAGATCAGATTCTTGAAATAGAGTGAGTGGTGTTCTCTCAAATAATGGCGCAATGATGCGACGTATATTTTTTAGTACATCATTTTGTGGCAGGTGTCATTTAGCATTAGAATGACGTCACTCCCCGCGAGAACTTTGTTCCCCGTTGTCAAGAATAGGGCCCCTGAACATTGGCGCAAAGTCCAGTATCGCTGGGATCATCTTAACCCAGACATTATTAAATGTACGCCACACTCAGACGAAGATTTGGACATGTTACAGCCTATGAAGTGACAAGGAAATTTCCAGCTCTCATTTCCAATTATTTTATTAGATCTATGAACGTTGTCCTGGAATCCATTATTTTTTTTTTATTTTGGTGAATGCCTTTTGAATACTTTTAGCTTCGCGACAGAAGACGTGCCTCCCATTGCTGTCGGCTTTTCTCATGCACTACACATACATTACGCTAGACACACATACGTTAGAAACAGAATTCATATCAGCATTTAATACTTACACTGCAAGTGACGTTTCTCTGTTGATCTACTTGGAGGACTTGATCGTCATCTCATCTACTTTCTTCGACAACTTCTTTCAACAACTTCTTAACGAAGGAATAAAGGCAATTGGAAGTGGATTACTATACAAACCAAAGCTTTCCCTACATCTTCAACACTGACGACTGCAGCTATGCCCTGGAAGCACGCGTCTGGAGCAAACCCTGTACTGTTGAAGGAATATATTGGAAACTCAATCGTGAACGTAGAAAGCTTAAAATGGTTGCTCACCTTAAAGGCACAAACCGGACGACTTGCTTGACAACCATTGAACTGGCAGTCGCAAGATCCTCGAATTTATATTACCGAAGAGAAAAACCTGATAGCGGATACATTATCAAGACCACCCAAAGCTTATTCGGAAACTCGTTAATTTGGACAGTGTAGACTTACTTACTACAACCACTAAAGAAACTAGAGATTGGCGAATCGAGAAGTCACAACCAACATCATAGTAGGACTGGAGAGATGCTCACAGACAGGCGATGTAAAAAAAATGGGTATACAGAAGTTACCTAATGTCAAGAGGTATTATTTATCACTACCATACAGACTCGGACGAAGAACTTTAAATACTCAACAAAATCAATGACTCCTAAAACGGCAGACCTTTACGGTGTGGAAACGAACAAATTGAAAGCAGATTTTACTAGACAGGTTTGAGGGTTAAATTGAATTGGTTAAAACTGCTGATTCCGGTTTAATTTTCCAGACAGGTGTAATTCATGTTTATAAAATCGGGCAAAGAATATTATCATAATCACAGTTTTCAATAATCTAATTGAACATAAACACGCAACAATAAGGCAACTTGCAACTAGCAGCCTCCATTCCTTCTTTATAGGAAGTTACAATATTCTACCAACACACATGATCAATGGTTTTGAAAGCGTAGACTTCCAGTAAATACTCATGTCTGACTTGTGTACTTAACACTAGGTAAACATGGCTGGGATTGCAAGAATGAGGGTTTTAAACTAGAAGTGAGAGTGCATCTTTGCGAATGTAACGAGATTATTCAATTAGCTATTGTTATTTTCGCAAAACCAACTAACGAGAGCGTGTAAAAGCGTCTTGAAGGATGCCACTTAAGTGCACTAGAGTGCGTTTCTCCTTGAGCACGTTATTAAGTTAAGCTCCTGAACGGTAGCGTACTGAATAGACACGAATTATTAATTTTGATTAGAATCTCATCATTGTTTCAAACTTTCTTGTCGTCTGTGTGGCGACGACCGTTTCACTTTATTCAATATAGAGCAGCGAGTGTACAAAATTTCCTACAGGTTCAAAAGTCCATATGGCAACTAGAGTGCATTTGTGATGTTGCGTGGTTAAATAGACCATTTTATTCGGCCAATTCGCGGGAAAAAAACGACCCCTTTATTGCCGCACGCCATGCCTTGGCGAAGCAATAACATTTCGGATAAAGTGACAGCCGGCGGCTCAATAAAGCCAAAAAAGAAGACTTGATTCAGCTCAATACTTTATTTTATTGAGATGTTGGGGGACCATCGGGTTAAGATGCTATCTCTTGGATTATTAACCGCAATGATAATTCCTTTCTTGCTATCTCATCTAGGATCGCACTAAAAGTTTTCCCCTCATTGCATTTCTGATGAGAAATACAAAGAGCAGCTACACGGATTTAATAAAAATAATATTAAGCGTGGAACGTGAGAAAACAGCGGCAGCAGCCTTAACCGTGACTCGAAACTGTATCGTGTGAAAACGTGGAACAATGGCCCAATTAAAAGGTCGAAAGTCAGAAATTACGGCTGAAAGTTGAATCTCATTTTTATGTTTCGCACCCATTAATTCTCAAAAGAACCCTAATTTAGCCAAAGCAACACACCCTCAAAATGGCGACTATAAATACGAAAAGGTGTATATTTTCCGGTGCCAGGAAAACTAATTTATCAAGCGAAGGTGCGGCATAGCTGGCGGACAGGGCGACGGCGATGTCCGGTAAAAAAGAAATTTGAATCCAAAACCCCCAACGTTGCCATTATTGCAACCCTAAGGGGGTGTATAAATATGGGATTGGCCAGACAAGAAACTCTATATTACTGCTGAAGAATTCAGTTTACAAAAGTGGCGACTAACAACCTCATCATTGTTTAAAGAAGGAACTCAACCTTGAAAGTTCACGCGAGAAGACAATGGTCTTAGAGGCACCGTTTCGGATTGTTAAAATCAGCCAAGAGGAACACGTTAATACAGTTCAACAAACTTATGAGTAATAATAAGAAATAAACTTACAAAAGGTAAGCGTAGCTCGCACCAACCTGAAAATGATAAATGGTCCTTCGAGTCCACTCGAATATGACCTAGACAACGTGATGTTACAGAAAAAGCATGGCAAATGGCGGGAGCTCAATAAAGCCCTTATAAAGGCATTTCCTGCTTTATTATTGCGGGCTCGGGCTGACCCAGGAAAAGTGCTAAAAAGCCCCCCATTTCGCAAGTCACTACCGGACAATCTCGGTAATCGACAAGGCGTGACATTTTTCATGAGTCAAAAGGTCGCGTGACGTGCCTTTTGGCCCCCAGTCTCCTGTAGATCCATCTATCATATTAATGATCGCTTCACTTTTTCTATTCAGTTCTAGTGCAAAAAAATCTGTTTAAGGCATGCACGCCTTTTTTTTAAGTTTTTGCACTATTGCAATCTACGAAACGACTACACTTACAAGGCTGGATAAATTAGGAAAAAAACCTATAAACTTGCACTCTTGAGTAATTTTGCAATGTCTGTCTCCTCATGTATGTATTGCGTCAACTATTTTTAGAAATAGAAATTAATACAAATGAAACGGCTAGAAGATGTAAGGGCCTTTTTTTTTTGTTTCCACTCTTTTATGTTTTAAGATTTAAGAGAAATTGTATTGACGTTAATTCAAACGAAGCTTATAAACGATATTGTCAAAAATGTCTTAAAAAGTAACTCTCCTTTATACCTCGCTTGTTAAATATCCACTAAACCGATAACATGTCAGTTTGTCTGACACCAGAAAATGTTGTGAGACAACGCTATTTAAACTTTAGCCCATAATAAGTTGGAAAATTGCCTGACAGTAGCAGGCGCGCTACACAGAAAACAGAAACTTTCTTTCTATGATAATTAAAACTAATTAAACCAACAAGAGATTGGCCGTTTCGGAGGAAGACATTGCAAAGAAAAACGTGTGACCACTAGCTCCGGTCTACCGTGACATAAGAAAAAAGCGGCAAATAAACAAAAGCGTGGGCCCCTTGCATCAAATGTGCACAGCCCCGGCAAATGCCCCCCTCTTCAGAAAAGCGCTTAACATAGAAGGAAACAATAAAAAAGCTCAATAGACTACTCAGCAGGCACCAAAAGTCAACAACCAATATCATAAAAATATTCCAGATAAGCCTCTAGAAGCGTATAATAAGGCATATGCGACAGCAAAACAACTGATAATACCATAAAAACTAGCACAAAAATGTTGAGACCGGACACCAAGTACTCTGCCAGTCAGGAAGCTGAACAGCTAAATTTTGTAGGACGATACATATGTCCAAACGTACCATGAAGAACAACGTACCAGGAATTTATCGATAACCTAGAAAATGTATTAATCTCTTAAGAGGGACCTACTATAGTAGCGTAACTAAAATGACGGCAGACAGAGGTCTACTGCCACTAACCACCGGAGACACTGCTTCATAAGGAACTTTGCGATTTTGTACAAATATTTCACATTTTTCCATAACTTGCCAAAACGAATTGAAAACTTGAAAATTGACAGAAACAAAGAGTTGCATAAGCCCTTTTTTTTGGAAATACATTGCAAAACAACGCCAAACTTACAATAACAAAACCATGTAAAAAGACGTGTTTGATCGAGAGTTCAAAGTGCAAATGAACACAAGCCATTTACCTACAGCAAGCTGACTCGGCTTTATAGAAGAAGTAAAAAACATTATTATTGGTAGAACTCAATTGCTTAGAGGAAACTCTCACTCGGAGCAATACGAAGCAAGAAAATTGAACTTCTTATACGATATTTTCAGTCATCATTTGACACTCTAACAGATATTTCTGTAACATATATTTATTAGAAAACGGAGTCTCACGTTGTTCAAAGAAAATCCTACACAGTAAATTAAAAAAAAAAAGGGTGAATTAGTATTTTTCATCTAAAAAGTGAGCTTGTGAGCTAATTATAATAAAAATGAATATAACCCTGCTATAGATAGTAAGAGACGCTCCCACTTGTTATTAGACACGTAAGGTCGCGCCCAGGGCCACGCAACTTCGCGTGTTACCCCCCCTTAAGGGGCCACAGAAGCCTCCCAACGAGCCCGAAGTTCCTTTTTAAACTAATTAAAACCCGTTGTGACACCGGGGAATTTGTTGTATATACAAAACGCAGAAACGTTGTCGTCTTGGCTAACTTTTTTAATTAGCAACCTACGTTTTTCGTGTGGCAACAAAGGGGTGGAACAAATTAAGTTTTAGTTTATTATGATGTTTTACCAGCCTGAAGCGAGACAGCAAGTTATGTGAAATTATAATCTTAGGATGCTTAACTGGTGGTTTATGTTTAATAGAACGAGGCTCGTCTGGGTTCTGTAGTTAGTAATAATACAACAAGAATTATTATTTTCTGGGAACATTGAAGGCCCTTCGTGTCTGTTACAGACCAAGAGCCTTTTAATAGATAGGGACCGCACCTCTATAAATATCGACCCCTTCATTTGGAGCCTTTAATGGATATGTGACTGTACTATCCGAAACAATAATAACTATAATATTAAACTTTTTATCGACAGTAACTTTTGACATGCAGCATGTATTTTGTATAGAGTTCATAAAATGTAGCAAAGGTCACCTAGACCTAACTTTTACTCAAAAAGACTCGTTGCCAATATATCAAAGACGTAATTCGTTTAGGCGTCTCTTTCGTCTTCAAAAACACCGATATTTTATTTTTGTCGTCGGCACTGGGCCAATCAACCATATCAACGAGGACATAAAGCGTACGACTGATAAAAAGGTGCATATGAGAGCTACCTTATCAGAGGTTGCAATGTAGAAAAAGTAGAATGAAGAAGAAGAAATGTAGAATAAGTATTGATAATGTAGAGAAAGAAGAATGTTGCACATTTTGAAAACCAAGTCTATTTTACAAAGTACAGACATGTTGAGTCTGTACATTGTGATTTAAAAATGTTATTGAGTGTTTCATGAGTAATCATGAGTGTATTTATTGTCAGCATATATCATGTATCATTAAGGTATTTTTGGCACTCTCGACTATCCGCGCTCCGCTTTGCGTCGCGCATTTAACTTTGCTCATTGAGGTTCTTCTATCAACTTTGACAAAAAAATGGTTTCACTGCTAACCTTCGCGAATTTACTAGTTAATAAACAACAACGAAAGTCATAGGTAAAGGCAATTAATATTCGCCGCAGCGCACTTCCAAGGAATTTCCCCGGGAATTGCCTTCTCCGTTTTCACGGTACAATCCTAAAACAATTACCCCACGGTATTAATTCGGCCTTATTGCCGATGTGAGGGCACGTATGCCAGAAATTCGCAGGCTTTTGTCTTTAGTTTTGCCGCCGAAAAGGTCGCGTTTCGCATTTCGTGACTGGCGTTCGCTACCTGCTGCATATTCGAGGCAATTTCCGCCTTATTTAGTACATACATTTGCTACATGAAAGAGGTTCAAGAACTAGGTCCATTAGGAAGGAGCTTTACTTTTAAGGCTCGCGCTTCTGTTGATTCTGTTCTGAATAATTCAAAATGTTGCTCGTAAGAATCATAAATTTTAATTAGGTTCATATATTAAAATTATTGATCGTGCACTAATTTCAACCCGAGCGTCATCAGTTTACAACAAGTGGTAGTCATGTTTTTGGGCGACAAACACATGTGTTGGCCCCAATATTTCACAAGAGGATCGCATTTCATAAACACATATACATGCACTACGTCTATCAAACATGGTATAAATATAATCAAAATCGTATTATCTCAGCTAATTAGTGCTCGCCCGACCGAAACCTTAGGAAGGTTTCTTTGAAGGTGCCCTAAACAAACGCCGATTGAGGCGGCCCGAAAACCAAAACAAACACGAGTGAAAAACGAGCGGGGGCGCCTTGCAATAAACCCTAGAAAGGTCGAAGGGTTAAAGACGAGTGCCGTTAGAGAGGGGTTGGTATAAATAATAACCGTGTTTTGGCACGAAGCCAGACATTTCGACGAACTAGATAAAAAGAAAAATTAGGGCGCGTCTACTGTACTCTAATTAATCAGAGAGTTAGTTGGTCTGTTTCAACCGCACCGCATCGGTTTTATAGGATAACCGTTTTACTGGTAGGGACTAATCGTCCCAGACGTGAATTAGGCTCGCTAAGTCATTTTCTTTTTACTCCGACTCTGGTTTTGGTTGACTTAAAACTGGTAAATCATCTGATTTTCACAAATCTGGTTGGTTGAATATCAGTTGGTTTGCCATTTATATGTCAACCAGAACGAGAACTGGTCTGAAACAAAAGTCGTTTTCGTTTAACTTGACCAACTACTAGTTGGTCAAACTAGAACCAACTTAAACAAGGCAGAACCATTAGTTTTCGAAGCAAAACAATGACGTCATTGTTTGGAGTAGGTTAAAACCGGTTACAAATTTTAAGGACCAGCTCCGAAGGTGGGTTCTAAAGTACGGTTGACGGTTTATAAGTCATAATCCGTTTTGTTGTGATTATTAATTCCGATCTCCATACAATTAATTTCCTATTTTAGTTGTTTATGTCTATAGTCTTTTTATTAAACCGAAATTAATCCTTCTAAAAAAAAAATGTAGCCCAGACCCTTTCTGAGGAAATTATGGTTCATACCGAAACGGTACATTCATTTGAACTTTACGTTCTGAAGAATTAGTCATTTTAAAGTCAATCTGAACCAGTAGTGAAACGAAAATGCCTATAAACGATTGGAGTGTTAATGGGAAATAATCAGGACGTCACTTTGACGTGTCAAAATCGGTCAATATGCGATAGGAGTGATAGGACAATAATTACTGTTTATTCGGTAAATTTGCAGGAAACTATTTAATAGGACAAGTCAATTTTCAGGACGATTTCTATACAAGTAAGGAAGTCCTTGAAGGCGCAATTTTCGCAGGATCATAAAAAAGTGGAATTGCAATCTAACAAGTAATGGATGAAATATCGTAACTGATGTGTTAGAATTCTAGAATTACGTCCTTCTCATGAAAATATGTAGCCGTTCACACAACACAACGAGCAGGCATATATAGAGAGGGCGCACATTCCTATTCTGTTTCTCCAAAAGGACATTTTTCCATATTAGGTGATTCCAGGAACAAAGCCTCAAAGTAGTTGGAAACTATTCATATCCCGCGATGCGGGACCGCTAGAGCGGAAACAAGAGCGAAACGATTGTGGAATATCAATCAACAGCGGGATACAAAACTCCACATACCAACACAACAGATCGCATATATTCCGCTATCAATTTACGTCCTGCAATCGTTTGGCTCCCATTCTCGCTCCCGCAGTCCTGTATCGGTTTAAGTAGACCTTCATTTCTCTGGTGCTATTCACCATTGGCTCTAGCGTGGATACCTTCATAACCTCACAATTTCGAAGTCTTTGTGGGAAATCGAATTACAGATATCCAAAGAATGGTACCACCACCCGAACTGTGGAATTATGTTTCCATAGAGCAAAATCCTGCCGAACTTATTTTGACAGGATTACAGTTCCTGTAACATTACAGTTCCTGTAACATTACAGTTCCTGTACATTACAGTTCCTGTAAATGTCAAAAAGAGCGTCTTTGTTCATGTCATTCCAGATTTAATCCCATTTTTTTCGGTTCTGGGGCTTACGTTTTGCAGTTTATTGAAAATTGTAGATGTACAATTGATTAACAAAAACTTCATAAATTGACTGTTCAAGAATGTTGATTTAGTCGTTTAGCAGGTCATACAAGCTAACTGAATACGTCATTTAGCTGGGATTTGCAATCAGTGGCTATGAATACCAAAAGTAGTTTTCCCTAGTTTAACTCATGCCTTCCCAGTGCTTAAATAAGAGTAAGAGGAATCACCATATTCATTCGAAGTAAAACACTTAACTTTGATGTCCCAATATTATCAATTATCCACTTAAATCCGCGCTACTTAATCCAAATTATCCAATGTTTAAAAAAATATTGAAATATGTCTGAAACAAATTTGGAAAAAACGGTGGTGATAAGTTGTGTAGTGTTTAAGAATTCCCACAAAATTTAATAATGGAACCACACATCGAAAATTTTCCAACACTTTGAGTGTCTGTTTTTATTGAAGTTGGCATCG
The DNA here is from genome assembly GCA_951812265.1 of Taphrorychus bicolor. Classification (NCBI taxonomy): domain Eukaryota; kingdom Metazoa; phylum Arthropoda; class Insecta; order Coleoptera; family Curculionidae; genus Taphrorychus; species Taphrorychus bicolor. Next base: position 23,713,089 of record OX638304.1, read on the forward strand.
ACTTTGCTGGTCGTATTCTCTGTACTACATAATTCTCAAATGTTACTTAACCCTGTTGTTTATTTGCTTAACACTTAACACCGTTCACCTAGAACCAACAACAGAGTTATATACTTCCGGTTGTTTGCAAACATTTTAGAGATTTATTTCTCGCAGAGGCATGCCATTGATTGAACATACACACCTACAACGGCAGTAATTTCTCGGGAGCAAAATGCTAAATTGAAAGAATTGGAGGAAATTTAGGCATTAAATGTTAATTCTGTCAAAATGATGTATGTTTAATTGCCGACATTTGACACGTTTATCTACGGATCCGAATGATTTGTATCATTATTTAGTCGCATATGTCCACTGACATGTTCCATCTTAAAGTACACATCGTGCATAGTATTTATGTAACACTGACAAATTACAATTTACTAGTAAAGTATGGCGCCACTTTAAACACGATATTGTTCAAAATATAGAACTTGGTTTCATAAATAACCAATATTCAAACAAATTTACAACGCGAGATGAATAATTTTATCAAAAAACAAACACAATTACGTCGAAATGTATTTGCACAACTAAAACGCATATAGAATTATTGCACCCTAACTCTTATCAAAACTTTGCAATAAAAATGTCAACACCAATAACTGCTAATAGCCGATAACGTGAAATGGGCAATCACCTTAACATCCAGCCGTTTCAATCGATATTTTATAGTATTACCGTAAACTGGCCTAAACCAGACATAGACACAGCGTAACAGAAACAACGACTCACCTGAACGTCAAAATTGTGTTGCTGTTGCTGCAAAACTGCATTGTCCACTTGATGTTGCTGCTGCGCCGCAGCGTACTGCTGGTGCTGCGTCTGATCGTATGCCTGTCCTGCTGCTGCCTAAAATCCCGCCGAACAAAACAAAAACTATTTTTACCAGATGTTTAAAAGGCAGAATGATGAAATTAAAGATAAAACCCAAGTACCCATATAACAAAAACATAAATACTAAACCTTAAAAAAAAAGAAAAAGTTACATAAAAAAGAAATGCGAACACTGAAGATCTGTAAAACTGTGTAAAGTGATAAGAAATAAAATCAAACAAACCTGTTGTGACTCGACAAAATGTTCGGCAAATTGCTGGTTTACGCTCTCCGCGAGGGTAACTCCCAAATGAGGCCCTAGAGCGTGGTGTTGAGGCAAGTGATGCAACTGGTGTGGGTGAAGAGGACCCCCGGTGCCATCGATAGGAGGGGGCTGCTTGAGCACCAGTCCCATGGTCGCTGGGTCTAGGCCTCCGATACCTCCCGCGGTGACGACTCCGTTTTTGTTCAGATCTTCCTCCGCCGGTGAAGGCTGCCTGCTTCCGGGGGTACGGCTAAAAAATAATATATCTTCGATCTTTCTACAGGACAGCATTGATGCTGTTGTGTGGAAAGAAAAAACAGTAACTAAGCATAGCAGAGTCATTGACAAGTGTTGGCGTCATTAATATATTGATGCTGTTGTGCTTGGAGTTACCCATGTCCTTTCTTCTTTCCAGACCCTTTTTTTAAGTTTATTATATAGCGTTAAATTATGTATTCATCATGTTGTCAAGACACAAATTTGTGCCAAAAGGTCAATAAACAACACTGAAGGGTAAGCATTTTCTGCCACTTTTAATTTAATTAACAACCCAAGAAACCAACCATCACAATTGCTGCAAGGGTTGATGAAAACGTTCAATCAGCACTAGATTTTAAACAATGCCTCCGTGAAGCAGCAAACGATGATTTAGGAAAATATGAACCAGAGAGACGCATTGGTGGTGCAAAAAGATCGTAGTTCCGATAAAAAATAAAAGAGACACACCTCATCTAAAAGGCTATGAATATTTGACAGAAAAGGAAGACATAATCAAAGTAAATGAACTTTTATTTCTTTCTGCTTTTCATGAAGTTTTCTTTCTCTCTTTTTTCATACATTTCATAGACAACTAAATGCCGTTTTTAAATGAACAATCCCTAGTTATCCTTTCAAACAGACCAAAACAGAGTACGGTATAAAGAATCTCAAGCAAGACAAGAAGGTGCGAGAAAACGAATTATGGGAAAGGAATTGCTCTAAAACGAATAAATACATAGGGGATCCAGACAGAAGATCCAAAAGTTAAGAACTTTTGAGATTGGTGTGAGATACCAACAAAAAAGACCTACTATTATTGATATCTTTGGATAAATGAGAGATACACTTGCGAGCATAGAATTAGGGTCACCTCGTAATTTGCATTTAATCTAATAGCTCATATTTTATTCAAATTTGTTTCGCCTGTCACATTATTTACTAATCTTATGAAGTGATTGTATTGTTATTGCTGGAATAAAAAGACATTTTCATTTTTGCTACAAAATTTATGCAACTAAAGATCTTCCACTTGTCTGGAACTTCAGTACCGAGTATTTCCTCCTCTAGCAGTGATAACAGCTCGTAGATGACCCTGAGGAAGATTGTCCGATTCCTGCACCAATATTTCGCAAAGCTCTCTGGATGTTCTAGGACCCGGCACACGTCTGCCTAAGCATCGCTTCATCTCATCCCAAAGGTGTTCTATTGGATTCAAATCCAGACTTCGAACAGTAAAAGTAAAATCGCGTAATTTGAACCTCATCAAGTTAAGCGGTAACATTAAGCAAAACATCTTAGACTTCCTTTGTCTTTATTGAGTTTTTTACACGACGTTTTGATCAGTGGAATCTCTGCTCGTTTTGGAACTCTAGTTTCACTTGAAAAACTCAATAAAGACAATGGAGGAAGTCCAAGAGGTTTCGCTTAATAGTACATCATTGTCTACCACCTTTAAACAAACATAAGCGGTAACCATGTGAGAAGTGTGGGGGCGTGAATTATCATGCATAAACGTTGCGTTCTCTCCTAGAATAACCATGAATGGTACAACATGATCTTCTAGAATCTCTTGTCAGGTATCTGTACACATTCAGAGTCCCGTTTCGGATGAAGACTATCTCCGTACGAGCTTCAAAAGAAATTATTGCCCATGCCACAACTGAGCCTCCACCAAATGGAAGCCGTTCAGCAATACAGGCTTGGGCATATCTCTCGCCTGGTCGTCGCCACACTTTCACACGTCTGTTAGAGCCCGTAAGACAAACTCGAGTTTCATTGGAAAACGACACGCGACTCCAATCCTCTATATATTGTCCATGCCAAGTGTTCTCGTGCAAAATTCAACCTCACAATCCGATGTTCACAAGAGAGCGGAAAACCTGTAGCTCTAGTTCGAGAGGATAATCCAGCAGCATGATGTCGCCGTTCGGTTCCTCAAAGCAATAGAAACGAGAAAGCGGTCGTCTCTAGCTGTTGTAGCCCTTCCTCGTCCTGATCCGGGTCTTCGAGTAAGCAGCTCAGTCTCTTCATACCACTGAACCACTCAATGCACACTTGATAGACTTACTCCACATTTCCTAGCAGTTTTCCGCCGTCCGCGACCATCTTCTATAGCCGCCACAATTCTTGCCGCAACGATAGGATTTATGAGCATTTTAAAGAACAGACAAAATGACAATGACACAAGTACAATTTTAGCACGAGGTCAGTTTTTTTAGCGTACGCTTATCAAAACATGTGATTATTGTTTAAGATCGTTTTAGGTTTTGAATAGAAGCTATTCTAAGCTGGAAAAGTGGCCAATTGCAGTCGTATGTCCAGGCTTTGAGGAATTTTTCAAGTGACCCTAATTTTATGCGCATGAGTGTATTTTTGTAAGCTTCTGAGAGCGCATTATCAGGATAAAAAGAAAAACGGGACCGTGGTGAAGATCATTCTATTACCTGTCAGAATGGGTTCTTCAATGGGGATTAAGAAAAGAAAACGGATTTCCGACGGCTTTAGAGTCAACAAACGCTTGAAACAAGGATGCTGCTCAAAGTCTATATGGAACAAGCACTAAAAATGTGGAAAACAAAAAGCGAACATGTGTTCATGGGCATCCAGCTGAAGAACAGTGCACTATGTGTTTTGCAGATGACAATGGGGGTTCTAGCCCAAAACTACGATCTGGAATATTATCACAAAAGAGCAAAAAAACAAAAAAAAATGCAGCATTCTTAGAAATAGTCGGCCGATGACCGGTTTAGAGTGACTTTTACAACTATCAGTAAAACTTCAGTTTGAAGTTAAAAAACCAGTAATGACTAATTACATTGTTGGTAACATGCAGTCTACGTCATTACTGGTGTTTTGTCTTCAAACTGAAGTTTTACTGATAATTGTAAGAGTCACCCTTAGTAACCAGGCACTATTCAATCCAACTTTAAAAACCATACCTCGCAAATTTGTTCGACATGTGGATACTTCGAACCGCTCTTGGAAAAGAACGTCAGGGAAAAGAAGGGTTCAATCACCTGAGAGAAGTGCTGTGACTATAAGAAAGTCAGCACAGACGTTTCTGAGAGAGAACGGAGAGTCGCAAAAAAGTCGCGTTTGGGGAAGTCTGTAGATCGTTACGCCGGAAGGACGGACGATCACCATTAATCACCATTAAAAATATCAAGTTGGTTTTAAAAGTGAAAAGAAAGGCGGAAGCACCTTTCTATTCTTAAGTCTTTTGCAGCGATAAGACCCACAGATTTAGGTACAAGGTACGTTAGTTGAGTGTCGCGAAATAGTCCTGCTCAACCAGAGCAAAAATAAATGAGGTCCATTATGTTTTTTTTTGTCCATTGTGTGTATTTTTCCTTGACCCAATTTGCCTCATTGTATTATTTCAAACCCTAGCTCTCTGAGCTTAAAACGCCCTTTTTTGTTTTAAAATCAGCCTAAGACCAATACGGGGAGGGTAGTGAATGCCCAAGTACCCAAATTGTAAAAGCTCAGTTACAGTAAATTCATCACAATTTTTATCATTCCAATTTGCATATTATAATATCCCAAAACTAATTATTCGTTTTGGGTGACAATACATGTCGAAGCTTATTAAAGTATACAACAGCCTCAAAGCCTCAAGGCAACTTACAGAAAATATATATGTGCATAACATCAAGATTTGGATCTTGCAGAGTCAGAAACAAACAATCAAAGCTGCAATAGGGAAATACCGATGAAGCAATAGAAAATAAGTCTATTTCATGGCGAATCACAAGAGTGGCGGGTAGATCAAAATTGGCACACATCAGGAACAAAAAAACCAAAGAAATTAAGGGAATAAAATTTATTACAAAGTGTTTTTCGAGCTTTGACGCTGGGACCCAATGGAATTTCTTCCTGATTATCGCTCGAAACTGCAGAGGGCGGTCTCATAAGCGATGAGACAATGAGCGAAATCATCTCCCTTGCATCTCAACATTGACTGATTCGGATATTATAGTTTGAAAACAGTCGCAATATTTAATATACTGGGTACAGTAGATAACCTGATCTGAGGTATTTAAAAATAGAAGATAAAAAAGGGGACCTTCGCCATTTTGTTCACAAAGTGTTGCTTTGTATATGGCATTTCCGTATACAGGGTGATCCAAAAGTACTTTGAGAAACTTCAGGAGGATTGCTGGCATTATTTTAAGAAGAAAAGTTCTAATAAACGAGGGTCCTTAAGAGCATCGTTACGAAGATACAGGGTGTTAAAGTTTTATAAAAAAATAATAATATCTCCTAAACCGCTTGAAAGGTTTTAATAAAATTTGACAGATGTCAATAGCTTGCGAGTAGCCACGTTTCTGTTAAACGAAATTTTTTTTTGTTCTACCAGTGGCGCGCTTACAGCAATGACGTCATCTTTTTGAAGAAAAGTATGGTACGCCACTGGTTTATCAAAAAATAAATTCTAACCTTTTGTTCACTGTTCAATTCTAAACAAAAAAGCTCTCTTAAGTTTTCTTCGTTAGACGCGTCATTTTCAAGTAAAAAAAAAATAAAAATCGTTTTAATGCACGTCTTAGAATCGTTACCTCAACAAGACGAACGTGTTATTTCAGTTCAAACTTGAAAATAAAAGATTTTTAAACTAAATTAACTTAAATAAATTGTTCCAAATGTCCTCCCTCAACCTTTCAAGCGGTTTCGAAGATATTATTATTTTTTTTATTTTTTAATAAAACTTTTAACACCCTGTATCTTCGTGACGGTGCTTTTAAGGACCTTCGTTGGTTAGAACTTTTCTTCTTAAAATAATGCCAGCAATCACCTCCTGAAGTTTGTCAAAGTACTTTTGAATCACCCTGTATATCTCCTACCTTATAGAAGAGACTAAAAGCCTAGCAATAAAGGAAATCTTCCTAAATAAATAGAGAAGTTTCTGGCCGGTTTTGGAGTACTGGGTACTTATTAGCGTTGAAACGAGACCGTATTGACAAAAAGAAGAAATGCAACTCTCGGCCCCAATGCACCGCATTCTAGACTCCTTACTTTTTTCAAGAACCTAAAGATGTAGTTGAAATTTAATACGTCCTATTAAACGTGATTTACCTCTGCCCTAAGAGTCAACACGGAGTCAGCTGTGTTTTTCCTCGCAAAAAATAACTCGACTCATAAAACTGGGTGTTAGGGGTAGTTGTATACAAACTGTAACCTAAAAATATACTGCTAAAAGATCTTCAGTAAAATTGTGAAGTAGACACCCTTATAATCAAGTGGAGATGCAATATCGCTTTTAATAACAATGACAGTGAATTTTGTATCTATTAGCTATTCTTAAAAGTAAGATATCTTGTTAGATTTGGAAATTTGACTTTGACGCAATCCGCCGATCTTCTTGGCATGAGCAAAAGGAAGATTGGTACAGAATAAATCACCAATCAACAATATTACACATGGAAACACTTTCCTGTTTCATAGTTTTGGTCCCCTTTTTAAGCGGTATATCACACAAAAATGGCGACGATATCCGCCAAAAGTGACTTACAAGTGGAAACTACTCAAAAACGCGATTCGCGTGTGCTCTCATGATGATATTACGTTATGGGTCACACAAACATGGGGCACTTTTAAGGAAATATCGGAATTTGTTTGGTACCTCCATGGAAAAAATAAACCCCCGTGGTCACTAAGATAGCGAAAAAGCCTTAATGGCAATATATTATTACATTCAAGTGTAATCATATTTTTTTTTGCTAACTAATTCGAGTTTAAATATGACCTATATTTTCACAAAAACTAATGAATCTGTAGCGGAATGGTATTAATTATGCTGCAATTTTTTTATGCAAACTGGCGCCATCTATTTCGCACTCAGTAGGGATCGAGATTTTTCATCATAGGGGGCCAAGTGAAGCGCCATCTATTGGCACAAAAGCGCGCCACATTCTATCAAGCAGTGTTTCACGCTACTCGCCACAGATGGCTACATTGTAATCAATTTCAAATTGAAAAACCACGTGGTGACGACGCTTAATGGAGGGATGGTGGCCATGGAAACCAGATGAGACGCAAGCGTAATTCCCCAACGACGTTGTCAAAGGAAGCTGTTTTACATTAAAAATAGGAAATTAGTTTTAACTTTAATCACTGATAAGAAACGTTAGATAGCAACTAAAAATTTTACCACCTAAGAGCCTTCAAAGTGCTACAGTTTGCACCTAAAAAAACAAAAAGCAGATAAAATGAAAAGGCAGATACGGTGTCACGCATCCGTGCGTTGAACTTTACGGCAAAAACAAACAGCACTCCAGCTGACGCGATTTTTGCGAGAGATCTTTGGGATTTACGTAGATTCTAGGAAATGCTAATAATAGGTCTGGGATATTGCGAAGTGAAAAGCCGGCAACGTCGCTTCACAGGCTCACACACGTGTCATTGACTCGAGCCAAGGTAGACGGGAGACCTTGAACCAAGTGGAGCCAGCCGGTGGATCTGCGGAAATCGACGCAGGGCCGGATTTGGATTATCTTCGTAATATTATGTCAATAGAAAAAGAAGTTTGTCATTACAAACACTCGGGTAATAGTGTGTAGGAATAACGAAATATGTAACCTTATAAAACAGCTGTCGATTTCCAGAAAGAGCAGGAGGGCCAGGCCCAGAAGTAACTTTTATTTCAATGAAGGGAAATCCAATCTATATTTGAGCCATCTGCACAAGAGATGCTCCAATAAATGAAACAAGGGAGTTGGTGACTTCCCCCAAACAGGGCGCTAACCGTTGAGTAAAACTAAACTTACTTAAATCCCTTATCATCCTCCTGACCATTAACCTGTTGCTGCACTTGCCCATTAACACCTTGATCGTCTTTGGGGCTTTGCTGGGATCCTTTGTCTTTTGAGTCTTTGTCGTCTAGATGGAGGACTCGCATGCGGTGTTCTAACGCCCCGGGCACAGACTGGCCGCTTTTGTCACCCGTTGGAGACGTTCCCAGCACATATTCCACCTGGTTTGACCAAAACCTTTGTAATTTGGGGACGGTATTTGTGTTGGATGAGCTAAATACCATCTTGACACCGAGACCTCCGGGCCCATCAGAACCTCTAGGCGATAAGATGCCCCCGGGGTCACCACCCGCCCCTGGAAACACGCCACGACGACCACCCATTGCTAACGGTGCTGTCACATGATCCCCTAAAAATAATTGAAATTAGCATCCCTTCATAACAATAATTACTAATCTTAAAAATAGTTCTTGAAGGTGAAGCTCATTAAACAATACTATAGATTACACAAAACTGGAATTATCAAATTTCACAAAACTAACTGTCTAGTTTCGAAAAATAATAATGAAGGTAACCGCAGAAAGGAAGTACGTTACTAATCCGCTGAAACCATTATCGTTGTTGCTCTAGTGTCGCAAGACTAGTGTGTGTGGTTTTATAAAAACTTTGCAACAAGTACTTCAAAATCTGTAGGTGGTAAACGAGAAGTTTCCTACAAATTTGCGACACTAATACAGGGTGTCCGGAACTTGAGTACGTCAACAAAAATCTTACATTTACATAACAAATCGATCTTTGCGACACAAAAGACGTTGAATAACGTGGATAAACAATGCAACAAATTCGCCGGCAAAATTTTACTTCTCGGTTTCGTAACGCTGTTAATTTAAAGCCACCTTCTGTTCTTTACACTCCTATACAGCTTTCTCGACAAAGCACGACACCTATGAACAAAGACGTCATTTTTGCTTTCAGCCCACGCAATATTATTCGCGGTTATTATTATGTTATTTATCGCAACTGCGGTGGCCGTTCAAATGTCGCAGCTGAAAAATTATCCCTGCATGCTCTCGGGCGAAGGAAAAGGATTTTCTGGAAAATGTCCAAAGACCTATCTTAAACGTTATACCTTTTCTGTATGGAAACGCCCTTGGCTGGCTGCCCTTTTTCGTCACTTAATCGCTAAGCGTCAGTGCTTAAATCTCTGTCAATCAATCAACGAAAAAACGGGAAGATCTTTTTGGCGTTCCTTTAAAGGTTATGTCAGAAGCAAATGGGTTTGGAATAAGCAGGAAGACTTTTTAATGATTTAATGCTGTGGATATTATTGTGTAAAACACCTGTTGGGTGTGGTTTAGCTTAGCACACTTCAAGAAAAGGAAAACAGCAATTATTTTTTTATGACATTATATGGCGCTCTCTCATTTTCAAGCAATTCTAGAAATTGTGAAAACAAATACATTGAAATGCCATAACTATCGGCAATTCTGAGTTTAATGAATACTGAACAACTCACACGTTATTATCAATACTTAAAACATTGCCCTAAGATCGTCAATTAACTTTTCATGCATAGAGCTATTGAGGAAACAAGAGAGTTCTGAAACAGGAATATTGAAAACAGAAGCAAAACAAGACAGGGCTGCACGCAGCAGACGGGGGTCGTCTGGGAAACGGGCGTCCCGGCGCTACGCGTTGTCCGGGCGACGGTGCCGACGCCCGGCACGCCCCACAGCGAAGAGTTGCGTCGGAAAACTGAGCGCCAAATAGGCAATCATTGCCGACGATACAGCACCAGCATCAATACGTTATATCCTTTGTTACGAAATTTTAATCTTTTAATCACGTTAACAGACAATTGAAGATCCCATTCATACCAGGTGTTAAATTATAGCAATCATCAAGTTGGCTATGCATTTTAATACAAAATGATGAATAAGGCATGATACAAGTAGATGGTGCTTTTGAACCTTCTCTCTCGATATATTATACCCAACCCAACTGACTAGGAAATCCTTATCAAAGGCTTTTATGATTTAAACTTTAGTTTGCGGCATTCAATGAATTTCTTTTCCACATTAGGCAATCAAAATTGAAAATACCATTTTACTATTGGAAATAACTAGTCATATACAAGACCACCCTCGAAACAATTTTACGTTACACCTGGCCCCAAAATCGAATCATCGTCGTCGCTTGGCGCAGGAAAAACTCAATTTACCTCGATAGAACAAGTTTTTGGGTCCCCGGCGGGAGCAAAACCTCTTGCCGTAGGTCGTTGCTGCGGCGAGAAGTCGAATTTATTCCTGCTGTGCCAGATGGGCGAGGTTGCCAAAACGTTTGTATTATAATCATTGGTTAACCGTTATTTTTCAATTTAATATTATGACAGCAAAAGCGAAAAATTTTGCTCGTAAAAACATCACGTCACAAAGCTTCTCTGCAGCTCTAGCATCATCACAAATAATAATATGTAAATATGAAAATCGTTTGACTAACCTGTGTTCATTAGAAAACGTCATCTAGAAGGCTACGAATTTTCGACAGAAAATTATCACATAATCAAAGTAAATGGACTTTTGTCTTTCAACCTTTTCACATTTCACAGCCAACTAGATGACGTTTTCAATTGAACACCCCCTATGTTCGTGTGCGACTTATAAAGTTGTTTAATTATTTGGAACGATTTCAAAACTATTTTCAAATGGTGATAATTGAAATTGATGAAATCTTTCCGCAGACAGACATGCAGGGGGTTCATTGTCACGGTTTTCTGTTTCCTATAAGAGTCGGTAGGTCGGTAAAATTAGACAAAAGTTGCTAACGCACAATAGAACAATCATGACTTAACTTGGAGCAATTAAACTTAAACCAAATGACTTTTTGTGTGAGATGGTGCCAGTTCTGCATTTAATTAAGCCAAGCTTAAACAATAGGGAATAAATGTCATGACTCCAACTGGCAGTAATTGGCATCAATAGAATCGCCTCGCATGCGTGAACGCGAAATGTCTTTTTAGAACTTCTTTAATATTATAAGGAAAATTGAAAATGAAATATTTTATTGGCCATTAAGCAACTATCATAAATTGTAAAATTATTAGTACCACAACTCAATAGATTTTAGATTTTTATTATTTTCGAGAAAATTGTCTGTTGGAAAATATCTAGTATAAATGAAGAAGGAGCAAATAACTGCATGTATCACGTACCACACATTTGACGTTTTCTGTGGTTCCTTTTATTAACATTGTTATGTTTTTAACATTTTAACCCACCTAACTGCTGTTGAACTCCACGTAAAGTTAAACAAAAGAAACATAAGATTTTGACTGATTCAGTATACGGTAAATCCAGACTTCAATCCTCAGGTACTGTTTAACTTGGGATGAAAAAAGAGCAATAAGGGGTAGAGAAATATAAGAGGCCATAACTTAAAGTAAGGAGTGGTTTACGCCGTGGCAGGAAATGAAAGGGAATATTAAGCGTTGTCAAAACAACGCTTAATATAAGCTCTCCTAAGTCTAAATACCGAACCATTTAACAGTTTTTCATACAAATATAGACAAAAACATTTGACAAAAAAACACTACTAAATTGATATTGATCCAGAATTTTTTTATTTTATTCGACTTCTAATTGTATTGTGAATCACATGGGATTTCTCTTCTATTATTCGCAGCCTCAATGTCTAAAGAAAATCAATGGATCAATTCATTAATAATTCGTTCATTAAATAATTATAATGCATTTATTAAGGGTCAACTAAGTGCAACAATAGGTTTAGGTTTAGGTTTAGGTTTATTTGTTTGACCACAAAATACAAAACATGTATGTGTAGCAAGTCAGTAAAAAAAACATTAATAGTAAATAACAAAGTAAGTAAAACTAAGACATACTACAGTAGTTATGAGACGTTAGACCAATTGACACAAAATATATAAAGACCCAGGAGCCACATCCATAGCAAACAAAAGACGTTTTAGAACCGGTGTACAAGGAATTCCTCCACACTGTAAAAGCTGTTTGAATAGAAAAATGTTTTTAGTTTGATTTTAAACTCTGTAGCGTTCAGGGTTCTGACGCTGGCAGGTAGTCTGTTAAACAAGCTCAAATCCAGGGAGTTTCTCATAGATTTTGAGAGCCTGTATCTAGGCAGCCTAAGATGTTCTGCATTCCTTGTATTAAAATCATGTATATCAGACTGCTGACTGTACCTTGACCTGTTCTGATGGATCTCGAGCAAGGTAAAATATATATAAGCCGATGGCACAGTCATAATTTGCAGATTCAGAAAATGGTCCCTACAGGACTCTCTACACCCGAGGCCAAGCAACACTCTTACAGCCCTCTTCTGCATCCTGAACACTCTCAAGGCGTGTCCAGAACCACCCCAGACGGTAATTCCATAAAGGAATCTTGAATGGAATAAGGCAAAATAGGCGGTTCTCAGTACAGAAATGTCGAGAGAACCACGAAGACATCTCAATGCGAACAATGCCGATGACAGGCGATTGCAGAGAGCATCTATCTGGGGGCCCCAGCTCAGCCTATCATCAATACAAATTCCCAGCAACGTAACACTGTCACCCCTAGCTTCCGCTGTCGACAGCGTCAATCTTTGAGTTTTGCTCTCATTAAGAAATAACCCGTGGGCAGAAAACCAATTCTTCGCTCGAGTTTCAGCAAACGAACTAGCACTTGCTAACTCAGGCAGAGATGAGCCTTTTGTTATAATGGTGGTATCATCAGCAAACAATCTACAGTCTGCCGGATCAACATATTTTGGAAGATCATTTACATATATGAGAAAGAGCAAAGGTCCTAAGACAGATCCCTGAGGCACACCAAACCTCAAGGGCAATGTCGATGAACTTAATCCGTTCACATGCACAGATTGACAACGATCCTGTAGATAAGACATAAAAAACCGTAGTGTATGGGCCGAGACGCCAGTTCTGGAAAGCTTACCTGCCAGCAAATCGTGACTAATACAATCAAATGCCTTAGACACATCGAACAGGGAAAGAGCAATCCTATCACCATTCTCGAAAGCGTCAACAACAACATCAACAACGGAGCGGACAGCCTGCGAAGTGGACCTCCCCGGCAGAAATCCCCACTGCCTGTCATCAAAAAAAGAAATTTCCAGCAGGTAGTTCAATAAAATGTCCTTTAGCACAATTTCGAAAATTTTTCCAAATAAGGGGATTATCGAAATCGGACGATAGTTGTTTACATCCTTCTTATCTCCTTTTTTATGAAGAGGGTGCACTTTAGAATGCTTAAGTGCATCGGGAAAAACTGAGGAAACTATACAACTGTTAAATAAATGTGTTAAAAGAGGAACAAGAATACTAGATGATTGTTTAACGATCTTACTGTTTATGTTGTACACATCTAAACATTTTGAATTCTTCAACGTTAACAAGGCACGGAACACCGTTTCTTCGGAGATAACTGGTAAGTCAAAAGAACAATCAGGAGGGACCTGAAACCGTTCAAGGCGCAAAAAATCGGGGCCAAAGTCCAAATTTGAGATCTGTGATTTCAACTGATCCGCCGCTGCAGCAAAGTGACAATTAAACTCCTCGGGGGCAATTTCAATAGTGTGGCTAGGAGCAGGTTTGTTCAATTCAGAATTTATGAGTCTCCAAGAATCCTTGGTTTTATTATTAGAGTTTACAATAAAGTGTCCGTATGCAGCTCTCTTCGTCGAGTGAACCTTTTTTTTATAACCTTTTTGCAGACGTTTGTAAATAATAGTGCATTCACTATCATTCTTCCTATCGCAAAACATTTTTAAGGTAAACAAGAGATTCCGTCTTTCACGGAGTGAGTCATTGTACCAGTTTACAGGGGCTCCTCTATTAGTACAATTTGAGGTGGACTGTTTGAGAGGAAAATGCTTAACGATTAAGTCAGCATACACATTGCATAGCAAAGTGGACAAATAGTTCGGATCCGAGGAGGAAAAAAAGGAACGCCAGTCCAATTCACTCAGTGACAAAACGAATCGAGAAATGTTTTTGTCGGTGAATCTTCTGGAAAAGACTGTGTTGGGCGAGGAAAATGGACGCAAGACAGTCATCGATTGCGCCCTATGATCAGATAGACACGGGTCAAAAACAGTTACTTCACACTCATGCTCAGGGACATTAGTAATGACATTGTCTAAGCAGGTTGATGAATGAGAAGTCACCCTGGTAGGCTCACTTACGCATAAACGCAGACCATAAGAATTTATAGTACAGTTGAAAATTGAGAGATTCAACGAACTTGAGAGAAAGTCGATGTTAAAATCACCGACGATTATCAGTTCACATTGGAGCTCAGAGAGATAATCAAGAAGCTCCTCAAATGTCTCAATAAAGACATCAAAATTAGAAAGGCAAGACCTATATACGCAAATTAAAATAATATTAAGAGTTTTGATTTTTACGGCACAAAATTCAGAAATTCGTTCTATACAGAATTTAGATACGTCTAGTTGGTCGCACTGCGGCAACACGTTGGAGAAGATACAGACACCGCCATGTTTACCACGGGCCCTTGCGTAATGACCAACCAGTGAGTATCCGTATATGTTAATATAATTTAAAAAATCACTATCAAGCCAATGTTCTGAAAAACAGAGAAAATCAATGTTTTTGCCGTCTAAAAAAACGTTCAGTTCATTAACCTTATTTGAAAGAGACTGAACATTCAAGTGCAAGAAAGACAAGGATCGAATGGGGGATGTGGTTCCCTTACATTTAACTGACATATTATTACAAACTAAACCATCGTAAGTCATAGCAGATTTAGATTTTAGTCAGTTTGAATCAACTGTTGGTCCCAGGGCATGTGCTCCTTTGGGATGATAAAATCTATTCACATGCGTTCCGGCAGGCCAAAGAGCAGGATCCAATGCTCTGAGATAATTGTCTTGGCTTATCGTCACCTTAAATGACGAGTAGTATTTTGGATACTTTGATAGGAGCTGTTCACACTCCACTTCCGGGAAAAGAGATTTTAAAAATTCCGTCAACGTGTGTACACTAGTATCTGGATGGAGCTTGTAGACATGGAGAAAAGCCAGACCCGGGGCAGCTTGCACGCCGAGTCCCTGAGAAGATCCGACCACGACGCTCCTACGTTTGCCGCGCCCTCGTAGCTCAGAAGGTCTGTCCTTGTCCGATACTTCAGCCGTATGTCCTCGATATCTGGGCAAAAAATTACCCGTATGCGCTGCGGGTCGCCCACCAGAGCTGGAACCATCATCATCCGAGGCAAGGGCCGTAGCGGCGTTGAAAGGACTGCCACGTGCGGCGCAACTCGTCGACATTGGTGAGCTGCGCACCAGATGGCCATCACGCCCAACAGGGGGGGCGATCAAATGCGGAGGCTCCTCGGCAGTATTCTGCACCAAAGTTTGCCTACCGAGTCTTTGTGATACTTGATTTTGTAGATTTTGTTTTTGTTGTCGCTGAGATTTTTTCGTAGAATTGACGCTAGATGGCGCACCAGTGGTTATTTTCGGTAACGGTTTAGGGCTCTTCAAAAGAGTAATTTGATCTCTTAAAGACTCAATTAACTCACCTTGGGTCTTTATCACTACATCCTTTTCAGAGACAAGCTTATCTCTCTCGTCAAGAAGTTTTCTTAGGTAGACAATTTCAACATGCAATGCATCGTTCTGAATGACGGTTTCAGCACTATCACTGTATATAGACTCGTCAAGGTCGACCGAAGGCTCACAACATTTTATAAATTTACCTTCTACTATGGTTTCAACGATTTTAATATACTTTAAGCAACCGGGGTGCAATAATGAACCACAAATCACACACTTTACACCACTCACGGGGGTAGATTTGCAACGCCGGCAAGCCTTACTTGGAGGTAAACTTGACACGTCCACATCGGTAGGCGCCATCTATCCAATGCGCCAAATATCAATGATTATCAATAATTTGCAAGCTAAGATGAAAAAGAGCAAAAGTCTATCTTTTTCAGTTTATGTTGCATGGGAAAAATTACAGAATCATTGTTGTTGCACGAATTATATTTAGGAAAATAATTTCATAAATCGTATTTTGTTTACTACCCTCATAATAATGAAACGTTTATGTCTGACAACATATTGACAGTTAGATTTGGCTGTTAAATTATGAACGCCCTCGTTTGTGTCTATAGTCATTGATAATTGCACTAGTACGATTATCTGATATTTGATAATTGGACAGATGCAATCACCTAATAGATGATAATTGCACAAGTGTAATTACCTGATAATTGATAGTTACCCTAGTGCAAATTACCTGATTGGTGTAGGGTAACAATGAAATACCAGCATTTCATTTTAACATGAAAATCTCAAAATGTTCAAAAATTGAACAGCTGATCAACTGCTTTAATCTGGCTGGTTATAGCCAGAATGGGCCTGATTTATATTAATATATTCAAATCATGATATTCCACCAACGCATTATCAAGTAGTCTGCTTTGTTATAGACTGAATGGTTCTGGTTAATATGATTTACCCTAATATCTTTTGTTTAAAGTCTTCAGGATGAATGCAAATCAAGAATTTTTTATGCAAAGCCCAACTTTTTTTTTCTGGCGAATATATAGCGCAAATAATAAATATGAACAAATACTAACAAAGTGGAACTTACCAGGGGCAGCCCATGTGGGATCCCTCCATACTCCCTCGTGGTTGAGATGATTTAAAGCCAGCGATTTTCCGTCTTTTGCTTCCAGACCCCATAATTTCTTCGCAGATGGAGCGATCTGCAATTACAAAATACACTCTGTTTAATAAACGCGGAATAAAAATTAGAAATGAAAATTTTAGATAGTCCTAACCTTCGAAGCAATAATTCTTATTGGTGTAGGAAAATCTTTACCAACAACGTTGTTTCTACGTCAATCAGTGCGCTTAGCAATTGAAAAGCTAAATTATTAGATACCATGTTCTAATATATTGCTAATTAGGGTGCTGCTAAAATTTCCGAAACTATAGAAACTTTATATTCAACTAAAGAAATTGTAATTATTCAAATGTCCCAAAATATGAAAATTAACGCAATACATTACATGACACAGGCTCAAATCAAAACAAACTGGTCAGTGCCATGTGCTTTGGGCAGAAACACGTGGAAACGAAGAAAAAAGTGCAAACTTGTTAAATAAAAAATTCGTGCAAGTCTTTATTAAATAATAATAAAGAATTGCACGAAGTAAACACTTTTTCCTTCTCTTCTTTGTTCACAGCAAAACAAAATATTTACTTATTATGCAGTTTCACATGAATTGCCTTAATTTGATATGACATGTCTTGGGGATTGAAAATATTTCTTAACATTTTCAACAAATACCCTAACATAATCCCTTTTATGTCCAGGAATTTGTTTCAAATTCCGCCTATTAAAGAAGTTTTTCCAAGTCCCCATCGTGTATTGATAGGCAACCCCAGCTTTCGCAAACTTTACCCAATAAAACTATGACCGACTAGCAAAAGTTTCAGTTTATTTTACTTTCATCAAACTCTATTTATGCTTTACTAACCATTTCCGAAATTGTGCTTCCAACAATCGCCTCATTTATTTCACCAGAGAGACAAAATGGCCACTCTCGACAAGTTTACATACATCCGCTGATGCGCACCACTAAACAGCACGCAAGTTCTACTAGGTACTACTAACTAGGCGAAAAACTTTTTACATTATTTACAGCGAAAAAACAAAACAATGGAAAATCGGGCACACGACCGAAGAGTTCCGACAGACTGACTGAATAATGCCGAAGAAGTTGAAGACCGGTTTTTTCCAAGAACCTTCCGAAAGAAAACAAAAGTTCCAAGGGTTTCAGGTCTATAAGGCCAGCTGGCCTGGTGCCATTACAACGTTGCCGGTTGACTGGTATGATAAGACCCAATTCGATCTGTGTTCTATAGAGGACAATTCTGGTAGGGAATTCAATGCTAGGAAAAACATCATTATCAGTAGATGTGGCATCTCCTTCAAGCAAACAAAAGGATTTTGAAAACAGGGAACAGGTACCTATTACCAGTAAGACGAGTCTCAGGACCGGCCTAAGCACGGAAGGGTTGAAGCACTGTTGTTATTAAAATTCGTTAGGAATAAAGGCCTCGTTCCCATTTATTTGTGACGTATCTTATCGGCTTCGAAGGCACGTTCAGACGTTAACCTTCGATCCGCGTTAAAGTTGTTCGGCTTCGCTCTTATCCTTGTGTCTGCCGAAGTGATTTAATTTGTGAAATTCCTGCGTCAGCAGCAATTCAAGCTTTTAGGAGCGCTAAACTTAGAAAATGCACTTTGGCGCTTTGTCTTGCAGGGATGGTTTATTTATAGCTTTCCTTTTGAAGTGCACCGTTCAATAGAGGAATTCATGTTTACAAAGAGAAACTCTTAAAACGATAAAAAAAACATTATTTACCATTTTGTTATACAGGGTTTTATGGGATCTTAAAGATGAGCGGCAAGTTAGAATAACTTTGAATATAAGTGTCTAAAATTAAAGGCTATTTGTCAAGCTAGCTCCGTCAGGAAGGGGCTACTTGTCAATTTTCTAGCCATTAAAAAGCGTTGAAAATGATGAGATAAAAAGTTTGTCTTAAATGACTTAACTTGCGGATAAGCCAAACTCTTACAACGTCTCAGATATTTTTTATTTTTCAGCAGGCTCTAGTGCACCTCAACTCCAAGGCATTCGCTAATGCATGGAGTAATATTCATTTTGCCTTGAATCCGGAATAGCTTAAGACTATTTCCAGATCAATTCCTGGCAGGACCAGGACTATTCAGGGTCTTATTGCACCCCAGTCGATGGATTAGCCAAAGACACTCTGTCTTGTCCAATGACTTTCCTTCGTCGAAGTTCGCTGTTTGAATCAACTTTTGATGATGACCATTAATCAGTAATTTTTAGTTTCTGATGACATGAATGACATTTATACATCTTCAGTCGCCAGCCAGTGTTCAGTAGCCGTACGCTCGTTGCCACATTTCCATTGGTTAATGCAACTGTGGCGGATCTTCTTGGCACATCCTTCATCACTCACTTCGCTCAAACAACAGCAACACAACTTCGTCCCCTCCCCTCAGTTCGCAAGAGCCTCGCTTCTCGCCCATCATACACCCTCCGTCCTCTTCACTGGGAGGGTAGGAGTAACTTCACCCATCGACTCACATGTGGCAGCATTAATAGAAATCTTCCATAACATCACGCCTTTGCTGCGCCGAGTTAGTCTGCTGACGAGTCCAACGTAGACCCCGGGATGAAATGTCAACGCCCCATACACAGGCTACAACGGTCTCAGATCGTCCCAGTGGTGTTTCAGTGAATAACAAAAATCTTTTCTGTGAATACATTTCCCATTCATGGCTCATCATTTACAACGCCATAATTGGTGACCCCCGACAAAAGCACCACGCAATCTTCCGAGCAAAAGGCCGCAACAAGGATCGCTTCAACGCCACGAGACTACCAGAGCAGCATCTACCGACTCACAGGTGGCAGCGCCGAAACTTCACCCACCGACTCACAGGTGGCAGCATTCGTCGAAATCCTTCATAACATCACACCGCCTTTGCTGCGCCGAATTTGTCTTCAAATACAAGTTCCAACTATGAACTCTCACCCCGGCGTATAAGTCAGGGATCTACCACGTGGCTTTATTGAAGCGCGCCTCTGGGTCTATAGCACGAGACATTCCAGTGATTGAGTTTAAAGTAATAGGGCCGGGCAATGGGCGTAGGGTATATCCTATAAGTTCATCTGTTCCTTAATACGGCCAGCCACTGTAGACTTTTGCATATTCTACTAGTTATATACTACGAGCCTCAATCTTTTGCCGTGGATTTGAAGTGCAGCATCGAGTGACCTATGGAAACCATGACCAGGTCGATCTTTTCCTAATCGCTCATCTTTATGCGCAAGACGTACGACCATGACACGCCAGCGTTTTTGAATGGCAACTCTAGAGCGCACTGAGACAATTCCATCTTTTGTTTTCCTCATAAGAATATAAAAACGACAATTACTCTCAGACTGCCTATGGAAACCATGACCAGGTCGATCTTTTCCTAATCGCTCATCTTTATGCGCAAGACGTACGACCATGACACGCCAGCGTTTTTGAATGGCAACTCTAGAGCGCACTGAGACAATTCCATCTTTTGTTTTCCTAATAAGAATATAAAAACGACAATTACTCTCAGACTGTGAAGGCTTTCACGGCCGGTCATAATACTATCTAAAGTGTTTTCCGGGCTATAATGCCGTGGTCCAATGGAATTGCTTCCTGGAAAACCTGGAAAGAAGCAATTCCATTGGACCACGGCATTATAGCCCGGAAAAGACTTTCGATAGAATTAATCTCAGAGTTTCTCAAAATTAAGGGGCGAAGCTTGAGGCAGTGTGCGCATGCGCATCTGTTGGTTTTCGACCTGCACTTTGTAATGTTACGTTCATATTATATTCAATTGTTAATTACACGCACTTAACAATACGACTGTGTCTTTCCGAACCTTTGACAAATTTGAACTTTCCGAAACTTTGAACAACATTAATATTCAAGACTCGCTGAGCAGAAAAGCTGAGTATCTGCCAAATACAAGCGCAGATGACGTAACCAACTGCCAATGATGTAGGCGGCCCATTGGTATATATGGATGAGAAAATTGGAATATTACGTTTTGTCGCCTTCAGTTTCTTGCAATACTACTGGAACCACTGCAGGCCAGTTAGAGACGTGATTCTCGATGCATAGTCAGTAATCAGGACGATTTACGTTATCTTTTATGGACATATACAAATCTTATAGTCGTCTAATATTCTTGGGCAGATTTCTCTTGTTTCATGAGTACACTTAGTGTAGCAACCTTCCGCAAATGGAGGCTTCCAAGACTTACTCTTAAGAACTAAGGTTAACTTTTGGATATTAAAATTCATATAAGTCGGTCGAAACCTGTGATAGCAGGTACAATTTTAATTGGATTAATCCCGAAGAACCAAAGACAAAACAAAGGTACTGAGATTAGTTGTAACCTAGTCCCATTTCTCTTGACCTACATAATCTAAAATCCGATTTGATTATCTGGCTAGCGACCTATTTACAAGTAATGTCAGGACGATACGCCCACTTTTCCCATTTAGACGCCGGCGATTGATACGACCTCGTCGCGAGGATGACAATTGAATTCGCGATGCTCCCGATGTTTTCGTATTAGACCGACCTTGATCCAAGTGCACCACTCGGTGTTCGTTAGACTTCGGGCTCTATTTTAGTCCGGCTATTTGGGAAATTACCTCCAAAAACGCCTGTTTCGTGGAAGGACAAAATTGAATGGATTGGAGGTTAAACACCTCGCCAAGTGCGGAAAATCGATTTCTGATTTAGAGGGAAAAGACGACGCCCTCCTAACAGCGCGCAGCACCTCAAATTGACAAACTAATGTACCTTCAAAGTAGAAAAACCGGGCCGATCAAATGCGGGTCAGTGCACCCCTTTAAGCCTCTCCTTGAGCATTAATCCTTCGTGCTGGCACACGAAATTCGCCCTGGATTCCGCAGGAAAAACGGCGGTAAATAAATGGCGCAGTGGTCGTAAAACCCGGAAGTCACTGAATGCACACCACGACTCAATTCTGGCGCGCTTCCAAAAGAGGACAAAAGCTAACCAGCAATACGTAACAGCTTTGACAAATAACTCTACTATAATTTTGTAAACAAGAAAAACGCTTACCATATTTGCCGCCTCATATGATCGGGGAACGGTATGACTAACCTGAAAAGAAGAAAACATATTAATCCTTGAAAAATGAAAACAAACGGAGCTGTGAGTCTTCAAGGAGAGAGAGCATTGACAAAATCGCGAGTGGTCAGGTATGGACCGCAATCCGGCCAGCAGAAGAGGTCGGCCGTGAGGCGGACAGCCGCTAGCGATGGCGCTGCTGGTTTAGTGAACCCGACGACGTCGACGGCTGGTTCAAGGTCCCCAATCGCTGACGGAGACGAAGAGGGCTCGTGCGAATACTTTGATTCGCAGATTCGTTATTGTTTACAGGCTCATCTGCTTAGTTTAGACTTTGTGTTTTACATTAGAATCCTGAGAATGATTGCTTTAAACTTTTCTTGGTTTTATTGATAAATGTAGAAACATAATTGAAGCCCATGAGATTGAATAAATTTGACATCTAAAAATTAGCATATGTACGTGCTTGGTTATGTTCGACTTATGAGAATGGTCTGGAGAAAAGTCAAATCGACATAAAAATTTAAATAAACTGAGTGGTGGGATGTGAAATGTACCTTTAAACAAACTCATTTCAACTGTGCATTTCGATCACACTATGGTTAATCGTTACACTGTGTAATAACATGCTTGAAATCACTAAACATAATATTGCGCAACAAATGAACATGTCATCAGTGTAGTGTAAAAATATTTTGCTAAAAGTGACTACCTGCATGCAATTCTAGTAGAAACTCAATATTATTATCGAAGGTAATGCAAGGACGGACTTTTTTTATTCTAAAATGAGTCAATTTTCAGAAATGTAAGTTAAAATAGTAGCAATTTGACTCAGACGAACTGGACCAATATTAGCCGACTTCTTTTACTTGTCTTTGTTCAGTTCTAGCACTTTTCAATGTGTCAGAAAGACAAAAACAGTTTGTGGGGGTCATTTTTCAGATAAGTTCTAGTGCGGTCCAGTGGAAAGCACCATAAACTTTAAAGAACTAACTAACATTGCATGAAGCGCGAAATGGAGGCAGCACATGCAACTTACAAAATTTAGGGATACGCCAGCCAATAGTTAATAAAACTAAAAACATCATTATTAGCTGCTCTCAGCAGAGAAGAATTATAACAAATAGGAGTGGAATATGTAAGAAGTTTATGGTAACGTAAAATAAAATAAAACAAGACTAAAAGGCAAGAAAAGCAGGAATCTAGCTACCGCGGGTCCAGGGTGTCCACTTCTCTCCACCAGTTCCTCCACTTCTCCGAGAGTTGAGATTAGTTAGACATAGGAATAAGTTACTCAACAAAAAAACTAAATAATAAAATCACACCCAAAAGAAATATTAATTTCAGCAACACCTTTGTTACTTAGAGTCATGAAGGTTAAACTTCAAAACTTATTCTTACACCTCAACTCCTTAGGCCCAAAAATTCAATTTACTATGGAGATGAAAGAAGGGCTTTTTTTTCATTTTTTGGTAAAAAGAAAACCCAATGAAAAACTAGTGCAAACTGTATATACAAAAACTAATAACACCGCACGAGCAATGGATCAAGCCATCATTTGAGCTAAAAAAAAGAGAAACATAAAAACTCTATGAGAGCTATGAGGATTAGTGAGCGGCTGCATTAGAAAAGGAAAAGAAGCCTTTGGAAAGAGTTGTCTGGAATGGATATAGCAAGCATGCATGAGCTCGATAGGGCAATTCATCCTCGAAAAGTTAATGCTAAAAAAGTACAATGGGAGATAATAAAGAAGATTGGAAATCTATCATGCATCCACAAAGTCAGGATCGGCAGGGTACTGGAAAACACACAATGTAAAAACTCTTAGTAGATGGATTAGCGGGATGAGGACAAGTAACGACAATTCAGCTTTTATCAATTGCCAACGTTTCGACAATATATTGTGGTCGACCACAAAACCATTGCTATGGTTTTGTGTTTGTGCTGCTATGGATTTCGGACTTCGGCATATCAAGAGCCTTGATAAGGACCACAATATATGGTCGAAATTTGGCAATTGATAAAAGCTGAATTGTCGTTATTTGTTACTACTTAGTTTTAGTGCCGAGTAACATCATACAATGGACCCTGAGGTCGACCAAAAACCAGAGGGATTCTCTATCAGTGACTAAAATGAAAGTAAAAAAAGGAAGAAGCTTGTAATTCTCGTACTTTATGGAATTAACGCAATTTGAACTAGACAGGGTACTGCCCTGTCCATGGTGTCAGTGAAAAATCTCTGATTTTTCGAATCCAGCATTTTAGAAAACTGTGTATGATGTGTTTTTTGACGTTCAACCGATAAAAAGAAAAAAACATGTTTAGGTACCTCATGTATATTTTTATTACAATATTCTTAATACCTTTTTAGTAGACCGGTTTCGGTTTTCAGGTCATCATCAGTGCCCAAAATCTAACGAGTAATAAAGCTCAAACTGAGTTAGTTTTTTTCGGACTAGTTTAAGATGTTGGCTGTTGAGAAAATATATCGAATTTATACCATCTGCTAACTGTTTTGTCTTTTGACCAGCTAATTTATGCTAAATCAGAGACGGTAATAGTACTGAATATATATAAAGAGAATATATAGAGAATCTTATTTGAAAGTATCTTGAAAACGGTGAGAGATATGAGTTCTTTGTGCCTTAGACCTTTCTCATGGAAGAGTTCAGAGCATAAAAGTTAACAAAAGGTAAATTCAACTTCGCGACAATAATACAAAAATGCAGAAGAAACTGTTTGTCAACAAGTGCAGACCGACGGTTTATTTCAATAGAAATTAGAAGCAACTTTAAACTTCTGAAGCAACTACTGCAAAATTTTCATTAAAAAATATCTTTAAAGTTCCTGTAGAAAGAAAAGAAGCAACTTTTTTTAAAGCTTGTTTACTTCAATCATCGATTTAGTTTTTTATTACGTTATTAGAAAGGGATATTGGCACAATTTTCTGTGTAAAATGCAAAGCTTTTCTATTTATTTATCAATTTTTTGCCATGTAATATGGCGAGAATAATAGATAAATCGGGATGTTTGATTTTCGAGTCATTTCGATCTTTCGAGTTCGTCAAGCTTCATTGGCATATATTTGATTTAACAGAGCCGAAACCTCCGCAATATCCCAACATAAAACACTAGCGGAACTGTGATTTGATTACCAATTTAAAAAAAAACTAGAGTCTTCAAGTGTGATGTCTACGTTCACGTTTCAAAGGTGGTAAGAAGGCAAACTAAGGAGCACCAAAAAGAGATTCATTTTGAACATACGGCTAACGGCTAAAGATTATGAGATCTTGACTATCAAAAAATAGTTACAGCTCAAAGTGTGATATTTGGCGAGTCTTTAAGGAAAAATTAAGTTACGTAAGGACACACAGTGATGTCCTTTTAGTAGCAGCGGATAACGAACAATGTGGTGTACCATTCCTGAAAACAATGAAGCAGTTCAAAGAAGAGAAAAATTCACTTCGGACTTTTTTAAAGGAAGACAGACAAGTCCAAATGGAAGAACCTTTGAGGCTGTTTCTGATGCTCATGTTGACGATAGAGAGACAAGTGGAGGAAGCACGATGGTACCATCATTACCCAAGCATTTTCAATAACACAAAACAGATGTGCTTGTGGCACTCTTTGTTAGTGATGTGACTTATCAAACCTCCAAATCTTATCAGGAAGCCATGATACAACCTGGTTAGATATACACAATTTAATGCCACAAGAGGAAAGAGTGCCACTAAAAAGATAACCTTGTCAAAGGTTGTAATGTAGAAAAGATGAAAGAAGAAAGAATGTTGGAGATTTTAGAATCAGATTCTATTCTGCGGCCTATAGTCTTGTTTGTGTATATAAGTCATTCACTTATTATTCAAATCAAGTAAGTGTTGGAAATCTGTGACAATTTGGTCGTACCTTCTCGACATGTGCTGAAATGAGACAGATTTAAAAATGCATTTCCAAGTTAACGAGATGGCAAAAATAACTGAATGAGTGATACTAATACAAAGTTACTAAATAGAAGAAATTAAAAATAAAGTGTAAATGACGCTTTGGACTCCATTCATGCAGAAATCACAGAATCAAAATGAGTACTTAAAGAAAAAGTTGCCAATGACAAAGCCATCAAAAAGACACGTCTAGTAGCAACAGATTTCAAGCAGTCCAATATCTAGGAGAAATTGTATTCACCTGTAGAGAGGATGATCACCATTAGACTATTATTATTATCGTAGTATACAAGTGATCATGACCGTACACCAGCTCGATGTCAAGTGCGCGTGTCTTAATAGTGAACTAAAACAACCCTTGTTTATTCCGTAAATTTAAATAGGATTATAAACTAAACCTCGGAAATCTGACATTTTTTGTCTCTTCTGAACATGTGCTGAAAGGAGATAGGTATAAAAAAATAAAGGTTTCAAATAACGAGGTGTCAAAAGTAAGTGAATGAGTTATAGATATTGTTAGGGTGAGCGGCGCTGGGAGGAGGAGCGACATTGGAGGTTGGACCTTCGCGGCTCGCGGCGTATGAGGGCGCTGCGGCATGGGAACTGTCACGAGTGATTTAGTGCTCTATTTATTTAGAACGCAGTTATTTACGACCTTTTTTATGTGTCTCTTATCAATTATTTTTCTTCTATGAATGTTCTAGGCTTTTCTGTATTTTTAGGATCTTGTATAAAAGGCGAATAGCGCCGCAGTTAGTAGTAGTCTTATTTAATCGAGCTATACGTCAGCTAAAATAACAAACGATAATAGAAGGCTATAAAGTGAGTTATTTAGTAGGCGAATTGAACTTATGTGTATTTGTGGGATAAATAAATAGAGTTAAATCGCTATATTGGAATTATTGAACCCTGAGATCGCAATAGTATGTAAATTAAAAAAAAGCTCTTTATGATTTACATCCGGCTCTTGGTAGCTGGCATAACCAATTACATACATTTTTAATAAAAATAGGCCTCAAACATCGTCAGCTAAGATGTACCCTTTTTGGAAATCATTATCAGCTAATTTTCAACTCATCGGATTGAATGATCAGTGATTGTTTATGAATCCAATTCTCTAAAAATCAACTGTAGCAATCAATCTGATTAAAGAACAGCATTTGCGAAGAGTTTTATTATAACTCAGACAGACAGTCTTTCAAAAGTGTGGGAACATTCATATATCTCAGAAACGGTCTGAGAAAAATTTCTAAAGGAGGATGACAATGGCGATGTTGAGTAGGTGGCCTTATCCATATTATGGGTTTCTGAATACTTATTCATTAAACAAGACACCTTGCTTTCGGACATTTACCCAATAGAAGACAATTATTCATGTATTCCAATTGCTAATTCTCTTGAAACCAGACGTAGTTAGCTCATAGATGTTCGACATCATGTTGTAAGGGGTGTAACATTTAGGGGTCAAGGTAATTAAAATTATGTCAGTCCAGAGAAACAGGCGGCTAACATGTTGATTGAAGCTCTGGTCTCACATCAACGTAATTGAGCATACAAATGTTTAATTTACTTTGGTTTGTAATGCTGAAAAGTTTATTGTAATGGATGTTAGGAATTTGAATGTGTGCAACAATGGTGCTATTGGAAAGATATACTAAGGTCAGCGTATTCAATAATGTACATTGCAACTTGCACTTCACTTTGTTTTATCTTATCTAATCTGAAAACCTTTAGTAACGTTTATTAAAAAGTATGATCTTTAAAAAAGTACTTTTTGTCGTAGCAGTAGTAGAAACTTTCTTTGTAAATTAAACGTGCTTTTTTCGTTTGTTAATTGTGAGTTTTAATTCAGATTCATTTGACATAAAAACTTTTAGTCAGCAGTTTGGCTTTTTTTGTGTATGTATTCAGCTGTGCGTTACCTGGCCACAGATCATTCGTCATTAAAACTTTGATTGAATGGCCTTAAACTCGAACTTAAAACAAAAAGTATCTATACAATTTTACTTTCTTTAGAAATAGATTTTATTCAAAAAAATGCCAAAAGGGAATGTTAATCATTTCTTGATGTGAATGAATGACTTTGTTCAATAATCTAAAATGTATTCCGTCCACAGTGAGACACTTAATATTCCTTTTCAAATTGGTTTTCTCATTAATTTCATTTATATTCTCTTACAGGACAGTTTAGTTAAACCACACGTTTCAGTTTTTTCAATATATATATACACCCAAAAAAAATAAATGCCATAAAAATCCATGCAAACAAAAACGTTATTTAATTGAAATTAAAAACCTCGATACGCAACCGACCGTTTACTAACCGGAGCACATTATAATTTATTGAAAACAAAATCGGTTGACCGGTTTTGTGCTTTACGGATTATTCAAATTCCGTCATCTTTAGCCTCATAAATCGTCGATGTTCGATGGACCTTTCACGAACGAGTTATCAGACCGATCCGATTTTCATTTCTTTTTTTTTATAACCATTATAATAATGTTTTATTTCTATGAAATATTTTAAAACATATAGGCTTAGAAACCTTGGCCAATCATCCGAAAAACTGCTCGTCAATCAAGATATCAAGAGACAGTTCGTTAGGACCGCTGGGTTAACAATAACAAACAAAACCACACCCTCTAAATTAATTAATTACGACGTAATAATGCGCCTAATCTCCCATTCATGACGACACGATAATCCCACTTTTTGTTCCGAGTTGGGAACGTTGATAAATTATCTTTGGAATTACCGCAGGAGGGAGGCTGCGGTGTTTTTGAACTCTTGCTTTAAGACAATATGGAACGAGGTTTTCACTAAAGATATTTATAGAACTGAAACGAACAACAGAGGGCCTGTGACATTGACAACCAAGGAATAGTCGAGGTAGGAACAAGAAGACGACATTGAAATAAACGCGTGCTCGTTTGAAGAACGCCACTCTTATAAATAAACATACAACGAGGTACTCGTTATCAAACCCCAATGATAAAGTATAATCTTGAGGTTATGGCACACAGATGTTTTGAATAAACAATGTGCTTGGCCTGCCTCAACCTGGAAGATTACTGATCACTGTCAGTGCTACTAATGAAAACAAAGAGAAAACATATATTTATATATATATATATCCTTACATAGTCGTTGACCATATCGGGACCCATGTCAATCATACTTTGCAGTGGATATCCAAAGAATGTTTAACGAAGTGCCTTTCCGATCAAAGCCATCGATTACACTGTAACGACGCTCTCCCCTTCCTCACACCTCACTTTAAATACCTCACTGAATTATTAAATTACTTCCGCCGAAAATAGGCGGACAAAAACAATAGCTTAGTGCAACGCAACGTCGCGCAAAACGCCGATGTTCAAGCGCGGACTAAACGTGAACACGGCCTAAAAGCGACAAAGAGGCGGAGGCGACTAGTCGCGCGCAACGACAATGTTGTCAAATAGTTATATTTTTCCTTAAAAAGAAGAAATAATAAAAATTCAATCAAGAGACAATTTAATTGCTGTTAAGTATTAAAACATTACGAAGAACGAATCGAGGGAGGGTTCTGAATAAGCCATAGGAGGTATTAGGTACAAAACCTTGCCAGTGGCTTAGTGTAAACAAGAACGTCTGGCAACATTGCAAGCCTGCAACGTTGGGCGACGTCCACACAACCGACAGACCGATGAGTACAAGGGGGTGAGGTGAGGGAGAGGATAATGCGGCGCGGGTGTCGCCCTCAGAATTGTAAAATGCTGCGTTGCCGAAGAGGAAGAATTTTCCTTACTAAAAATCTAATTACAGATACTAGTCGGTGAGTGAAGTTACAAGAGAACCATGTCTCTATATTGGCATAAATAGTTATCTTCCACCATATTTATGAACCTTGCAGCTTGAATCAACGTAAACAATACAATCCTCTATCTAAATAGTTCTCTGCTGTTATCATCATCTAATCAATTTTGATGTTTACATTCCTAAACGTAATTGCGTAAATAAACAAAAATAACTTCCTAAAACAAGGAATTTATGCAGAATTTTTGTAAAGTGCACGTATTTTTTACACAAAATAAGTTAAAAAAATAGTTATTTATGTATTAAGAGCGAAAAGTACAACTTTTTTGCTCGGAGAGTGAAGTTTGCCGCGCGACGCGAAGGCGAGAAGGAGAGCGGCAATCACTCGAGAGCAAAAAGTTACTTTGTGCTCGTAATGCATACAACGTTTTTTCTTCAAACGATCAATTTCAAATAATGTGAATCACAACTGAGCATAACTGAAAACACAATATGAAAATTTAAATCAAAGTGACAATAACGTTTTTAATAATTGGTTGAATGGTGGTAGTTGCTATTGACAGCAAGCGAAAAAATCTTTTTCGCTTGCTGTCCTGGGCAACGCGCGGAAAAGTACACTCACATTCTGATCCTCAAAAAAGGCTAGGTTTTCGTTTGTCAAATGAAAGCGTAAAATGCGTCATTATTTGACGTTTGTAGAAAAAAACTATTTTTTGCACAAATAAAAAGCCCGCGCGGGCATAATGTTGATTTTTATGTGTTTGGTAATGGTAGGTAAGCCATAAAACACGATAATGAACTGGTGGTACATAAAGATATATTTGTCCACTGCTGTACAACATAATAAGGTGAACTGAAAGAACGTGAATAATATTTATTATTCACGAAAAAAAATGTTTTTTCATTGTACACTCCATAAGAATGTTGGAAATTAAAAAAAACTGATAAAGGTTTAAACTATTTTGGGCCCCACAATCAAAACAAAACGTGAAGACAAAGTTATCTAATTGATTTTTATGTAATTAATGTAAATAAAGCCGTGGACGAAGTATAGTATCCAACTTGCAAATAACAGGAATTATTCCCTCAGGTAAATTGCGCCACTCGCTATGCTCGTGGGCTATATGCATTATGTTCTACACACATTGTCGTATAATATACTATTGTCTTATTCGGTTTATCTTGCCCGGCTTTATCTCAATGGTACGACAAAAGTACGGTTATATCTTTTTAATAGCCGTTATAGTTATTTTTTCTGTTAACTAAAAGTATCCCATGTTTATTAGAAGACCCCATCTAGAAAGCTACGAATTTTTAACAGAATCAAAGTAAATAGATTTTTGTTCTTTCATCCTTCTCTTTTAACATTTCACAATCAACTAGATCACAATTTTTAATAAACACTCTCTATAAAAATAACTTTAGGTGTTTCAAAAGGCTTTTAGGTTCAATAAAAATAAAACTAATTTGCAGGGAACATCAGCTGACGCCTCGACTGACACCATTCCCAGAAGGATTACTAACATTTGAATTTCATCCAATATTTATTAAAAAATTTGAATCGTTATCAAAAAAAAATCAATTTTCTTATGAAACGTTACCCAGAAACAAGTATCCTAAATTATTATCTTTATTTGTTTGTTTTTCTTTATTTTATGTGTTTCACGAGGTTTTTATAAACCTACTAATAATAAAATTGTGTATTTATACAATGTAAGTGTGTAATTTTATTCCTACATAATAAAATTGTGAATTTAGGCATTTAACCCCAAACAAGACAGACAATCAGCTATCAAATTTTGACGATTCTGAAATCAATTTCTTTCTTATGTTGCCATGACAATCAAATCAAATCAAAGTGAATGGACTTTTGTTCTTTCAACGCCCGAAACCGGTAAATAACAGTCGTGTCCTGATGTAGACAAGCCTTTGTTCCAATAATCTTCTGTTATCAAAGTATTCACTATAAATACGTAAGAACTCATCACTAGTTCCTGAAATGAATAAACCAACGAAAGTATTATCACTAATGAAGTAAACAAACTGATATTAATCGATTGATAATGACATTTGAAAGTACAATAGGATAAGAACTACTACATTGAGATAATAAAGGACGATTTGTTCAGGAGAAGTTGACGTCAGCTTTTCTTAGACCTAGCCTGCATAACCGCTTTAAATAAGTAAGCAAGTAAGTAGTAAGCAGTAAGCAATCTTTTTATGATTTTGAAGGTGTCTGCACTCTTTGGAACTAAATCCCCGAAGTGAAGTCACTTCGAGCCTGTCTTGTCTCACAGTCACAGTTAACCCATGGTTCAAGGTTGGAGAATTATGAGCGCTAATTGTGGCCTTAGAGCCGAAACTGGTCCGCCAAAATGATTTTGATAAACACTTGCACAAAGTATACGTATGCATCAGCGAAAATTTATATAAAAAACACAAATTTTTATTTGAACATATTTTCATAAATTATGTCAAAACGTCATCCATAAAACGTATTTTTAGATTGTACTTATAAGGACGATAAGCAAATTAATCCAATAAGACAATAAACAACATTTATGTAAAAATTGCAGACCAGCTTGTAGCGATAAACTCGCGATGGGTTTTTGTGATAATTATCAGCTGTTACAATGAAATAACATTCGACGCGCTTAATTTAATATGCCTTAAACGATGTTAACAATACAGTAGGTGAACAATTTTCATCTGCAAATCAGTCAGACAGAAATCTGCTGAAAGGATTGCATAACCTATAACTCATTCACTAATTCTGACATCTCGTTACCCAAAATCTTCATTTTTTTATGTCTGTCTCCTTTCAGCACATCTTTAGGCGACAATAAAAATGTCAAAGTCGGATTTTCAACGCCTACTTGATGTCAATAATAAGTGTATGGTTTATGCTTTAAAATTTGCAGATCAATGAGCCAGGTAGGCTGGAAAAAACTGTCAACTTGACAATATTTAAAAGTAAAAAGTTCGGTAAAAGTAATAGTACATTATTCCCTCGATAACGGAAGTATGGAAAAAGTTCACCTGGAAGTTTTCCAGCGCTCAGTATTGACGAACGTCAAAAACCTTCAATTCGCCCGCGCTATTTCTATTCAGAAGTTGAACAGGTGCTTTCAAATAATTTCGTATCGATTCAGTCCTTACTTTAATACGGCATCAATTGTATGAATAATTTAATACATGCGAACTAGGTTAACAATATACAATATCCTCCCGAAAAACTGTTTTTCTGACTTTTAACCTTTCAGGACGGTTTGCTGTCTTGCTTTGTTAAGGCTTATCTGGCAAACAGATCGACTTTTATACACTTCCATTTGTCTGCATGCACGACACATCCCTCTAAAAGCTAAGTATGTATAAACATGTAAAAATCGTGACCCAGGCGCCTTAAGTTCGACTATCGAAAGGTCAATGTGAATATTATTACCTTTTAGTTGGTAAATATCTGTTGCAATAGAAGAAATTGTTTTGCACTGCATTAGAAGGGGGTGTTCAATTATTGTCATCTAGTTGGCTGTGAAATGTCCAAAGAAAAGGATGACAGAACAAAAAGTATTTACTTTGATTATGTCATCTTTTTCTGTCAAAAATTCATAACCTTCTGAATGACGTTTTCTAATGAAACACCCCATATATTAATGTGCGATGTGCATATGGCAAGGATATTGATAGAAAAAATTGTCAAATAGTAAAAATCTCTTAACAAGAAAAATAATTAATAACAAAAAAAACGCTCACCTGCTGCTGCTGCTGCTGTTGCTGTTGCACTTGTCTCAAACTCTGTTGTTGCGCTGCCTGAAGCGCCAAAGTTTGCTGTTGCAGGTAATGGTGATGTAATGAAAGGCTCCCAGGAGCCAACTGGGGACTCCCTGGCATGTATATTAGCTGCTCTGGTGCCAGTTGAGTCAGATGAGGCTTATTGTGACCGCCTAAGTCATACAAAGACGAAGGTAAAGCTGCTCCGTAAGGTGTAGCGCCAGTGGGAATGCCCGATACTGGAGGCGTGGGAACTTTGGGCATCTGGATTGAGGGCGAGGCTGAAGCTCCTTGGTGTGGGGATGGGTATTTCCACTTGTCTTGGTTCTATTATTCATGATCAATGAATAAAGGTTGGGTTATGTTTATTGCTACTAAATTTACCTCAATTATGGTGTCATCACCCTGAGCCCATCGAAGCTGCTTGGGACCAAACGGGGGAAATTCAGGATCAGGGGGCCTTTGAAATACATAGCCTACAGCCGCGTCATCCTGGGTGCGTTGAGGGCCACCCATCGCGTTGTTGACATTGTCCATATTAGATTTCATCATGCCATCTCCTTCTGGCATTCCTACGTTGTTTTCAAGCCACTTCATTGAAGTCCCTATCACAGAATGTACCTACCTTATTTAAATGAATAACAACGGACACAGGTGAAGAGATATTAAAATGGGTTTTTTACCTTCCTTCAAGTTTTTATTTTGGCTGAAA
This sequence comes from Taphrorychus bicolor, assembly GCA_951812265.1. Taxonomy (NCBI): domain Eukaryota; kingdom Metazoa; phylum Arthropoda; class Insecta; order Coleoptera; family Curculionidae; genus Taphrorychus; species Taphrorychus bicolor. The sequence goes on from OX638304.1 coordinate 23,747,200, forward strand.
AATGCTAATAAAACTTTCTCGGTTTCCAATTCCAGTTGAAACGAGAGTGGAACGCTTTATAGCTATAATATGAGTTCAGTTAAACAGATTAAATAAGATTGTTGCTGTAATTCAAACGTAGCTTTATCTTCTAGATACTGGTGGTCAAAGTAAGTATTTGTTTCTAAATGGGGTTAACCGAGGGGAACCATCTGCCATTTGAAAAAAACAAGATACACAATGTACCTAAGAAAGATATAAGGCAAGATATAAGGACAGAAACATGTTTAATATGAAGTAAGTATTATACTGGCTAATATGTTTATAATTAAGGAACCCATTAAAGCATGAGGTAGAAGGTTATAGGGTTTTATTATAGTACCTATTGCCTATTGTGGAAGCCTTTTGAAAGAAAGCAGTGTTATGCTATGTTCACACTAAGAGAGGTCCTGCCCTTGCATTTTACAGCCTTCTCTTTGTATTACATACTTCCTGGATTTATGCCTTCCATTATGGAGACAAAAATTGATACACACTGCCTGATGCATTGATTGTGAACAAAAAAACCGAAAATAGGAGGTGTTTATTAGATTAGTCAAAAGAAGCAATACGTAATTCTCATTTTGTTTATTTTTTTTCCAAAGTCCAAAACCAGAAAAATGTAAAACCAAATTATAAAGTGCTAGAACAAAAAAAAGACACCCCAGACTTGTACCAGAATGCTTGGTCTTTAATTTAATAAAAAAATTTAGTCTGATATATTATATATGAGATAAGGAGGGCCAAACGAGGTAGAATGTAATATCTGGCGAGGCCCTCCTGTCTTACAATTTTATAATAATAATAATAATGGTCTGACAGTTCTGACTCCGACCTAACCAATCTCAATATTGCTACCAGGGTACAACTCAGCAAACACAGAAAACTACACCCAAAATCATGAACCCAGAGATTGACAATCACAAAAATAAACAGGTCGGGGCCTAATTAATCTGCATGACAGCCTAATTAAATCATTAAGATCTTATTTCCACAAAAAGGATCATCTGCTCTGCTACATAAGAGTATTTGCGCCTTGGACAAAAATTACACTCCGCTCAATCTAGCCAGTCAAGTTGAAGTTGATTCTATGAGCAGGACCGAGATAAAACTAAGGAAATCGGCGGGAAAGCAGCTCCACGGGAAGCACTATGGAATTGTAAATCAAGAACATATAGACAAAATACTTACATACCGGTTTTTGGGGAATGGTCAGCTTTATCCCGAAACGGAAGGCTTCATAATTGCTATACCAGAACAAGTTATAGCCACCAACAACTACAGAAAATATATCATGAAAGACCCTACTACCAACAACGATAAATGTAGAAAATGTCATCAAGAGACGTTCCCGTCGTCATCAAGAGACATCCCAGAGACGGTCGACCATATAATATCTGGTTGCAAATTACTCGCAGGAAATGCTTATACTGATAGGCACAACTCTGTGGCTAAAGTTGTCCATCAAGCCCTAGCCTTGAAATATGACTTGCATACAGACACAAGCCCTTACTATACTTATTCTGCAGAACCTGTATTGGAAAATAAATACTACAAACTCCTATATGACGTAGACATTTACACAGACAAGACAATAGTGCACAATAGACCTGACGTCGTCTTTCAAGACAAGGTATCAAAGCCAACATACCTAATTGATATAGTTGTTCCATCAGACCAGAATACTCTCAAGAAATACTCAGAGAAGAAAACTAAATATCAGGAGCTCGCGATTGAAATTGAGAGGCTGTGGAAACAAAAAACTCTTGAAAAAACTGTTCAGATCATGCCTATTTTTATTTCTGCGACAGGTGTTACTCCAACCACATTTGCTTAGCATAGGGACGAGCTGGATCTACGCAGGGTTATCCATTCAGTGGCACAAAAAGCAGTTATACTGCACACATGCAACATCATGAGATCGTTTCTTAATGAAACATAACTTCTGATGGACTTGGCCGAGTCCCGTCTATCAGAGGAAATCTACCAGCTAAACATCTATAGGTCGTACATTATAACTTTACGTGAGCAGGCAGCCATGATATTGTTCAATTAGATTGGCACTTTTGATTTGTTAGCTCTTGTTTGCCACCCTGCTTCATTAAGCCGAGTCCATAACTACCGAAAAACAAGTCGAGTCCATAACCATAAGGAGGTGCGAAATCAAAATCTTCCAATAAAATTGATTTTTGACAACATTCCACCAATCGTCTTCAAGGAATCTGTTTACCTATGAAATTAGCTTAATGTCAGTGTCAAAGGGGCCACCAGCAATCGCTTTTTAAAAATTGGACGTTGTCTAATTTTTTGCTCTTTTCAAGTCTGCGTTTTTCTATATAAATCCTACTAATTTGAAGATCTACCGTAAAGTATTCACTTCTGTTTGGTTATCCGGAAGGAAGAACTAACTGGGAAGACCTGGAAGGAAGACCTAATAAGCCCGATCAGTTCAGAATTATGTACCATCAAGTGTATTATTCATACTGAGCAAATCGTTAATGTGTGGCATGAGAAGTAAATAGTGTCCAACTGGCAAGAAAATCAGCTTCTAATAATCTAAGTAAACTACAAAACTGATTCCTCTGACCCAAACTGGTAGCTAGGCAAGAGGTAGGACGTGCAATTTTCGAGAAAATTATGAATTTTACAGTTTTAGCTAGTAACTAGAGTAGCATGGGCTTGGAGACAGAAACGAAAGAGGAAAATACGATAAGTTTATTCACTGCAGAACCAGATCCTAATCCAGATAGAATTTCTACATATTAAGGTATTGAAACGCCTAGAGCAGTCGACGGAAATAACGCGATAATAATATGAGAAACCAGAAGGAGTAAATGTTAGGAAATTACAACCAGAATACACTGTGTCTACCTTCTCGTAGAATGATAAGGTCAATCAATACTAAATTTGTTATAAATTGTAATTATTATTTATCAATAAAATTAATTTTCTTTAAATTAAAGATTGTTAATCAGATGGTTTACATTCATTTAAATCGTCCTGGCAACCATGGAACCAAAAGTTATAACCTCTTAAGTCATAAATATAACCTAAAATATATGACAATGCCTGTCATAATATACAGAGGGCAAAATGTCAAATTTACATGACCTACTGCGCAAGTAAAGTTATAGTGTAAGAACTATAGCTGTGAATTCCTCACCAGGAGCGACGAGATAATAATAATAATCTATGTTTCCAGCAAAATCCAAAATAGACAACAACATCGTCAAGGGGTAATTCTTAGAGCAAATTATCAACACATCCCTATCAAAAAATTAAAAATATTTCTACAAATTATCAAAATATTTCTACAAATCAAAAACACAGGTTAAAATACTTTTGCCGTTCATTAAAATTGACATTTACAAGCATGAGTTGAAATCAAAAGTGTAGATACACTTGTCCATCGGGAACCTAGTGGTATCCCTCTTAAACCTAAGCAAAATGCTCTCCTTTTTAATTGAGGGGGTAGAAGGTTGTAAGCTCTTACTGCCATATATGAAGGAGCCCTCTTATAGAAAGCCCATTTATGTAATGGCCCACTAAAACCAGCCCCACCCCTGGTCACCACGGACATCATGCCCCCTGCGTGAAAATCAGCATTTGTGAGGAAAAGGTTGGAATGCCCCCTCACAAGCACGACCAACGCTCGACAGTACAGCGCCAGCACAGTCAGAAAACAGAGCTTTAAAGAGGGGCAATTTTGGCCCCTCTATTTAGCAAAGGGTACCTTAAAAATGGCGGCGATATCCGCTTGAATTGACCTCACTTGACTTCTTATGTCAGATTATTTGAAGTTGTGATTCGCCAATTGATGTGCTCTGACAATGAAATTATATCATGGCTACCTAAAAAATGGAGGACTTTTGGCCAAAAAATTGGATTTTTTTTAGTAAAATATCAGCATTTGTTGGCTATGTCTATATCACAGGTCATTGGGAGGGCCACAATAGTGTCTTTGTAAGAGCTAGAACCTTTCTAAATTTATGTGAAGAAAGTGAATTTCAACAATTTTGTTTTTAACAAATACCTAATGTCTTTATGGTTGATGTTAAAAAAAAAATCAAAACACCTTCTACAGGCATTTTTCAATGATCTTTTTCAAGCCATGCAATAAATTGCAATCTGATGCCCCAAAAGTCATGATTAAAATTCGATTTTGAAATTATTGTAGATTACTTATAGATTTTGTAGATGACGGTGATACAAAATCGAGGTACCAAAACTTTATATGTAATTAAATTAAAGCCATAAAATGTGATACAAAGTGATACATGGTTGAATGCAGAATAACAAGCTCCTCTAATATTAAATATAAAAAATCTGAACCTTATTTGAAAAAAATACTGTTAAAAAGTGCGTGTATAATAGTTATTTATGTATTAAGAGCGAAAAGTACAACTTTTTTGCTCGGAGAGTGAAGTTTGCCGCTCGACGCGAAGCGGAGAGCGGCAATCACTCGAGAGCAAAGAAGTTACTTTGTGCTCGTAATGCATACAACGTTTTTTCTACAAACAATAAATTCCAAATAATCTGAAATTTGAATGAAGACACAATCTGAAAATTTAAATCAAAGTGACAATGACGTTTTAAATATTTGGTTGAGTGGTGGTAGTTGCTATTGACAGCAAGCGATAAAATCTTTTTCGCTTGCTGTCCTGGGCAACGCACGGAAAAGTAAACTCACATTCTGATCCTCAAAAATGGTTAGGTTTTCGTTTGTCTAATGAAAGCGTAAAATGCGTCATTATTTGACGTTTGTAGAAAAAGTGCATTTACGTTTTATCAAGATCAAACATAAAGTGATCTAGTGATCTATCCATCTAATTCCTACCACTTATCATTTTTGAAATACCCATAATGGCCCTCCTTATCTCAAACACAGTGTATTTGGGGTAAGTTTAGAATAGCTAGTTAGTTTATGATTAGACAGCTTATCATGGTTTTCTAATAAAACCTCAAATAAAAAGATACAGATATTTCCTAAAAATTGAACTGAAATTTTTTCTTTTCTTGAATTACACAGTTTTAGAATTCGTTTTCACTAAAATGTTTTCATGGAGGTTTTCATGGCAATATATAACCAATAACACTGACATTGTTCAAATTTTCAAATTTTATTCAGGGAGCAATCTGTCAGATTTACATGGCCTAATGCTTTGAAAAACTTAATGAAAAGCTGTCTAGGTTCTAAGGAAGTAAACAAAAAGAAATCAATGAATAAGCAGCTTAAAAAATAAACCAATTTAATCCACTACCTATTTAGATTATTACATAAAGAGTAGCTAGATATATAGGTACAGGGTGGGACTTGGGGTGAGAACTTTCAAGGTGGCCCAGCACTGAGATCTTTTAAATAAGGGTTGCAGGGTTTGTTGTTGGAGAAATTGGTTAAAGAGAGAAAACTTAGATATAAAGTGCTTGTTCAGAATCTGGCTCAATATTCAAGAATGAGTTCAAGATATTTGTTATGAAATTATTGCAAAATTATTAAAACCTTGCATTTTCTTTTTTTTTTGTCAATACCTACATGTTATTAACTGTTTACATCAGGGAAATGTTACAATACAAAAAATGTATGGCATCCTTCAGACTATCAAATTAAAAAATAAATGTTTAGGTCCAGGCTCAGGTCCAGGAGAACTCCACTTTTGTTTGTTTTTGTTACATGTTTGGCATTTTAAAACTCAAATCTCAAAACCCCTAAATTTTCATCTTGTTTCCAAATTATGAGCATTTTGTTCATTATTTGATTATAACAAGAAAATTATAAACTGTGAGCAGAGCAAAATAATTTGAAGCACCAACAGAATGATGCAGTCTGAACAGGACATATTCAGACTACCCCTATTTTAACCCAGATTTTAACAGTCTAAAATTGTTTCCTATTATTTTCACTACAGTCTAGATGTTCTCTTGCTTATATTTCAAACAGCTATTTTAACCTTCAGGCAAATATCAAATACTAATACAACAAGTTGGTCAGTTCTGCTTGGGACAACCCATTTAACATGTAACTATTACTGTCTGCAAGATAGATACCAATGATAGGTCATCTTGAAAGTGTTTCCACCCTGATAAGTTGGTAAATACTTTAGAAGACAGAGTAAGGGGTGAGCAAGGCAAGGAGCTTTAACCAAATTTGTCTGACAAAGTTCTGATTGAAGTTTAGCATAAGGAACACTCACAGATTGTGTTAGAGGACAGAGGTCACTAAAAGTGTCTGTTCTTGCCTTGGTTTTCGCACTAGGGGAATGGCATATTACAACATTAGATGGGAAGTGTATCATAATGGTTCAACATATAAGACTTATCGAGATATAGACTTATTGAGATGTCTAGCAGGTCAATAATTAAAATGTTGAGACAGTAATGAAACTCCCCATCAAGAATATAAAAGTATACTATTTTATTTTCAACTACTAAATATGTTCAGAATAACATAAAAAAATATGTGAACGTTTGGATAGCAGGTGTAAGACAAGAAATCTACTTCACTTTTTAGAAATCGCCAACATTTCAACCTTTAATTGAGGTCTTCCCGAGTGCCTTCCTCAGGGCTAAAATACAATAAATTTTATATACATTATCAGTAAAAAACACAAATTACAGAGAAGAAAAACAAGGAGCAAAAGTATACAAGTTAAAACACAATACATGAGATAAAGATTCTCCTATTCTATTATATGGGGTCGTTGCATACTGTGGAGATATAAGTTGCAAAAGCCCATTTAAGAAAAAAAGAGAAAAGATGCATCAAGCTTACCGTTTTGTGGTCCAGTGGTATTTCGTCTAAAGTGTACTATAAGTCCATAGAGGTGTAAGTACCAATATGGTACTTTATTTTAATTTTCATGACAAGCTTCTCTGATTGAAAAAGGTAAGCTCGACACATCTTTTTTCTTTTTTTCTTAAATGGGCTTTTGCAACTTAGATTTCCACAGTATGCACAAATCCCATATAATAGAATAGGAGAATTTTTACTCATGTATTGGGCTTTAATTTGTATACTTTTGTTCCTTGTTTTTCTTCTTTGTTATTAGTATTTCTTACTGCCAATGTACATACAATTTTTGTATTTTAGCCCTGAGGAAGACCTCAATTTAAAGTCAAAATGTTGGTGATTTCTAAAAAGTGAAGTAGGTAGTTTATTTTCTTGTCCTACACCTGCTATCCAAATGTTCACATTAGTAAATAAAGGAGGCTAAGAACAGATTATAAAAAAAAATTTCATTCTGGCTAAAATCTTCATTCAGCAAGCAGAATTTTGATGGTTACTATGGTTTAGAGCGAAACCAAATTCCATTACTGGTTTAAGATGGCAAGTAGCTACTTCCAGTCCTAGACCTTAATGGGATTAATTCCATCTTATATCAGTAATGTGACACTTTTTTTTAAAAAGACAGTAATGTCATCATTACATATGTGGATAAAAATAAACAATTTTATTATGTTTTATCAGTATCTTATTGATAAACAATAACTATCTGTTAGTTGTTTTCTTGATCACTAAGCAATTATAGTCAGACTATAAGGATTTGCCTATGCAATGTGAGATGCAATCTCAGCACCTTGGACAAAACAGGGGACAAAAGTATCAGCTGAGCCTGTAGCGCACAGAAACAAGTATATACCTTCAACTATTATATTATTATTCTATTTTAATTTTTTTATGTGTTTTATAAATCCACCTTAAATAAAATAGTGTAGTTAGGCCTTTAACCCCAAACAAGTCAATCAGCTGTCATATTTTGACGATTCTAAAAACAACTTCTTTCTCATGTTGCCATGACAATCAAATTAGAATTTTATTCTGGAAATTTCTCAATGTGGAAAATTAACAAAAGCCGAAATGGTTCCCTTAGAAGGCAATATTTTGCCCTTTTTAGCTTGGGCGTGCGACAAATTGATTTTCAATCCGTTGTTTATGTGATGACATTTCAGAATTCCCGGCTAGAAACAATTAATGGCGAACGACAATCAATGATTTTAACACAAAGAAACGTCCTAAAAACAAGCTTTTTTCGGCCAAATGGGCGATTTATATGAAATTACGGTATACCTGTCGCAATTTCGATCATATATTGGGCATCAGCAAGACGTATTGTTCGCAGAAATCGACGTTATGCGTCTCGGCGTCGGCTTCGTAAGAGGTTTTCCCACTGTACACAAACACAATAATCGATCACAATTTTTACACTATAGTGGGCGTCACAATAGAAAATATTATCACTAACTGTACAAGAAACTATATACAATTTACACAAGACGTAATAATTGCGGTTTACGCCATTTATGCCTGGGATTTTTCGAGGATTCTAAAAATGACACAAAACTTCTGATAATTCGATCTCCATTTTACAAACTTGCGTAAAGGGCGCTGCGCCGAGCCGTTTGCGCAGCGATTTGCGCATTGGCGTGGATCGCAAATGGTTGTTTGAATTTTTCGTTTGTTTTTGTTCCGTATCTACCGGCAACGTTGCCAACTTATTAATTTTTACAAGAATTTTCACGAAAACTATATTTTTTACTATAAACGATAATTGTTTTTATTGATAAAACAGATAGATTTAAAAACGATATTGAATTGAGTTTGTGTGTTGTTCTTGCTAACTTAATATCGCATAATGTTATATTGGTTTTGCTTAATAATAAAGATTTGAAATATTTACATTTAGGTAACATAGCACATAGTGGCAACTGTGCCAATTTTAATTAAGGGGATCGGTCAAGCTGTGCTGTGAAGAGCCTGTAGGCAACACGTAGAACAAGTCAGTGTATTTTAGGTTGCCTGGACTGGGGCGCTTTTTTACGAAACTCCAGACTTCATATTTGACAAAAAATACAAAGAAACGAGGTGCCATGCATTGACCCATTTTTACTTACACACTCTCAGAGACATAATTAAAAGCTACAATCAGTTTATTAGGGGCAAAACTGTTAATACGTCCTTATTTTTTCTGGGACATACTCAGGTGGTGTCCATGGAAACCGGTTAGCAAAACACCAATCACGGGCCTTGGCGCCATTTGATTAATTCAAATTTTTGGGCGCCATTTGTTCAACGTGCTAATAAAGTTGCTAATTTTTGTAGCCAATTTATGTATACGTCGATTATACATAAATTGACGTCTGTATACTATAAACCTTCAAACTTGAAAAATATCCAAGTCTTATTGATGATGTATAATATAGGAAAACAAGTGACGATAGGCATAGGGAATAATTTTTAAAATTGTTTAGAACCAACCACAGAATGAAAATATGTAAAAATAATTAAGTATACTTTTCTTTTAAAATACGTAAATTATATATGCCATTCTTTTTTACGCCACCCTGTATATTTCTCTAAAATTTTAAATTGTTTTAAATTGGGCAGTAATCCGCATCCTGCATCTTTCGTATTTAGCTGGTTGCTTTAAAGCCAATTTTTCGTATAAGTAATAACTGGCCAAGAAAATTTGAGACACCCAGTGTGTTATTTCAGCATCAAGACCAAAGAAACACTGAGAAGACAAAGTGCCCAATATACAGGGTGTCCCAACTCTACCGCCTCTGAACATGCTAACAGGAAGAAATTTCAGACAAAATGTTGACAAGTAAGAAAAACTGCTTTCAATAAAATCTTACTTATTTGTACAGGGCGAATGAGACGTGTAATTTTGACATAAACTCTTTTTTTCCAATAGAACACACTGTATAATTTCTAATTTTTGTATTGTGGCGGCAGAGGTTCGACCATATATACAACTTTGTCAAAACCCAAAATACAAATCATAATTAAAATTTTAGAATATGTTGGCAAGAATGTGTCCTGAGGCATTGCGAATCCTATAAGCATTATTGTACTATTTATTGCCTTTTTTTTGTTCACAAAAGTAATTTTACAGTAATTTTGTATTTATATACACTAAAGATTGATGCAAAAGTTGAGTATTAAGGAAAATAATAAACTTCGATTTTCGATGTTTTTGATCGATTTTCACCTCAATTTTGTTATGAAATTCAGTTAAAACAAAGTTTGGTTTTAGCAGTCTTTGCATCCTTGTTAATCGATTTCACTCCAAACACCAATAAAAATATCCATGATTTTGTTCTAAAACCTAGTTTTAGGAAAAAAATCATTAAATTAGCTTTTTATTGTGCAATTAGTGTTGAAAATTGCACTTTTTCGTGACGGATTGAACAGGAGCCGTAGGCCAGTGATACAACATCACAAGAGTGTAAAGAGTGATTTGCGTAAGTGTTGCACACAGGCAGTCGTAGAAAATAGTTATTTTCCTACGACTGCCTCGAAATTGAACAAATGCGCACTACTAACTACCGAATGCGCACTACTAACTACCGTTGAAAATCGCATGTTGCAAACAGCGTGCGCAAACTACACATTGCGCACGTTCCCACACAGAAGCGTATGCAAAGTGGATTCTGATTGTATTGCACACGCCTTGCATATATTTTATAATATAAATGATCATTTATGAAGCAAAATCCCAGGCGTAGAAAAAGTATAGTGGGCAACACGTACGAAAACCACTCTTTATACTCTTGTGACTTTGACTCAAATGACATCATCAAAAATGACTTGTGACTCAAACTAATGCCACAAAGTGCAATTTTTGACACTAGATGCACAATATAATATTTTCTACGACTGCTTCGATAATGAACAAATGCACACTACTAACTACCGTTGAAAATCGCATATTGCAAACAGCGTTCGCAAAGTGCACATTGCCCACGCTCTCGTAGAGAAGCGTGTGCAAAGTCCACTTATTTGCACATGTTTCTGATTGCTTTGCACACGCCTTGCATATATCGATATAATACGATTGATTGTTTATGAAGCAAAATCGCAGTCGTAAAAAAAGTATAGTGTGCAACACGTATGATAATCACTCTTCACACTCTTGTGACGTTGTATCACTCGCCTACGGCTCGGATCCAAACCGTCACAGTCGTGTGAAAAGTGCAATTCTAAACACTAGTTGCACAATATACTATTTTACGCACGTTTCCGTGCGCAACTAATGCACTTAGCTTTGGGGCCTTTTTATTCATTGTAATGACGTTTTCGATGATGGAGGTGGGGGTGTGGTCTGTCAATAAGCTAACTACGGGTCGGTGATGTTTCACACCAGGACATTTCATACTAAGGACGTTTCAGACCAGGAACATTTCATACCAAAGATATTTCATACCATTTCTCTTTCATAGTAAAGAAAAAATTAAGTACATTTAAATTTCTTTTATGGCCAGATGCAAAAAATCTTCTCCGGCAGGGCAACTGTTGATTTTTACAATTTTTTTTGGGAACCTGGTTGCAGCTCTCGACCCCTCCACAGACTCCAAAACTTGCCAAATTGAAATCTGGGCAACATATTCGGTACCTACATGATACGTTAAGATTGTAATACTATTTGTGTGAGGTCTTTCACCACCCTTCATCTGTTGCTTAGAATGTAACAAGGTAAAGAGAAGAGTCTCACAAATTACTGCAAACTTAATTATCTCAAAAACACATAATTAACAAAATAAAAAGTCTGTGGTCTCAGAAGCAAGATGTATACTTCCCCTCAATTTGGTTAATTACTTAACTAGTTAATTGTTTGGTTAATTAATTAACTAACTAAAATTGGGTTTATTATAGTTAAAAAACACCAATAGGTTTGCTGTGATAGCATCAAAGCTAGCGTCCTCGCAGTAAAGAGGTCCATAGCAATTTGGTGTGAATCGTACCAAAAAATTATAGGTTTGCGGCATTAATGCGGCAGATTTTCAATAGGCATTAATTAGCATAATATAAAACACATCAATACTTATTATCCCACTGAGGATACATAAACCGATATTTTCAATTATTAAAACTCGCCGTTTTTTAAGTACCCGGTGTCTACCTACCTATTGCATGGCGATTCCCTTGACATAAAAGTGAGTAATAGGTAGATATTTATTACCTATAGCGGGTGGATGGTATTATTTTATTTAATTTAGTAACTTATTAATGTGATCATTGGTTTAATGAATTGTTAAAGTGTATATCACGCAAGGGTTAAGGTCGTGATTTTCTTGAGTGCCTTTAACTCAAGGGTGGTTTATTTGAAGCTTGAAGGAATTTTACTAAAAAAGGGGTGCAGTCATCAAAATAAATATATTTAATATTTCCAGTTCACCAAACTTTTTTAGTTAATTACATCAGAAAGATCGCAAGAGGTAATAAACAACGGGACATAATTATGAGCAGACAGTAAAAGTTTCATTCACCATTTTGTCCACAAAATGCAAATTTTTCATATGCTTATGAAAAACTACTTCAAATTACACGGTTTACTGATAAATGTAAAAAGTAGGAAACAAGAATGTAAAAATAAAACCAGCAGCTATATAAGTAACATTATAAGAGGCCAAATATTCAAAAATTAAAGTGCATAAGCCAGTTGATGGCTGGCAATTAATAATAAAAATAATTATCGTTTCGACATTAATCCTTGGTATATTATAATGTTTAACACAGTTTTAATTGCAGCGGAAAAACTGTCTTTGACACGAATATGTATTTGTAGGTACCTACCCACTTTTGCTTATGCAATAAAAGTGTAATCGTTTTCTTATCATAAACTCATCTGAGAGAGCCAAACAAAGATCTTTAAATGAAGTAAAATGGTTGTGTTTAAGAATTAATGCATATTATTATAACGTAGATATTCATTTTTTCGAAGATTAAATTGAAGACCAAGAACAATGATAATCAAATTTAATTTATTTCTTTTTCGATTCGTATTAGGTACCTAACTGTGACAGATAAGTAAAGAAATAATCCACTTGCATAATATACTAATTTTGTTGATGAACAATCACGTTTGGGTAGGTAAAACACTGAAAATAAGACGCACCTCTTCTTCTTTTCTTAATTGGTCTGTAATTAAGACCTAAGCCCATCAAATTACCAGCAGGCACCATTGTTTCGTCCATCCGCCAACGTCCGAGGATCAGTGCATGCTCACATTTCGCGCTATGCGTACGCGGGACTTGGTACTCCTTTTGACCGGCACCGTGGTTTCGGTTCTTTGGCGGGTGGTTCTTGGATACGACGAGGCCCCATGGCAACCCATTCAGTACGACTACTACCACATCGATTTGGGCGAATTGGGAGCCAACCAAGACCAAGAGTTCGCCAGCCGGTCCAGTAAGTTGCCCAACCCCAGCGATGCGATAGTGGATGTTATTAACAACTTGGGGGTTAAGCTCTTAGCAGTAAGTACCTAGTATGTTTAAGGTGACTGTCTAAGAAAAGGAAAATATTTAGAGCGTTTGGCTTCTCATTTATCTCAATAATTATTAAAAAAAATGCGGCCACCCATTTTTTCTCGAGTTCAACTCAAGCAGAAGTCCAGATTCCATCCAGTTGCAAAAACTGGCTCAGGCAAAATTTAGATTGTCAAGGTTTCTTAAAAAAATATTTTTTGCCAATAAAACAACTTTTTGAAAATATATTTTTAGTGGGATTTTCTGATCTGATACAAATGGGGAATAAAGGATGGCCAGTCAAGGTACATATTAATTAAAATTCGTTTATTACTTGGCACGGCCATGCCGCAAATGCAATCATATCCGATGATTATCAGTCTACCTACATACCCATCATCGGGTATTATGAAATTGGCATTAGATTCAGTCACTAAGAGGATAAAATTCAAAAACTAGCACGAATAATCCATTTCCGGCCGTATATATGCACAAAACGGAATTAGCTATTTATGTCTGGGACCAAAAGTAGACTATAACGAATTTTTTGATGCAATTGATTTAGATACAGTTCCATCAGTAATTTGGCCTTTTAGTTTAATTAGGCAAATCTAATCGCAAACCCACATATCATTGATAGAATAAAGTAATGTCGTTAGTTGATCACTAGGTCCCCTGTTTTGCTAACACATACTTCAATTTGGGTATAGTGCTTAAGCTTTTTTATCCATTTTGGTCACGAAGATAAAAAACTATGGATAATTTCAAAATAACTATGGAGAGATTAAGGAGTCAGTTTTGCGTTCTTTCTCATATAACTAGAAAAAAAGTATTTTTTTTTTTTGCAAAATTTTTATCAAATTTAATTCGTTTTGTCATCGCAGTGTTATTCTTAAGAGATAACGCAGTAGTAATCTACATAAAACTTTGCAGTTGAACCAAAGATTGAATATAGCTTAAGCCTCACTTGTACCAGCAGACTTAAGCATTGCTTAAATTTCGGAACTGATTTGTTAAAAAGCTTAAGACTGCGCAAAACGACAGGGCAGAACCCGTAACAGAAACAAAACGGAATAAATTACATGGATTTGAACGCGACCTTACCATGCCAAAGCGCTTTGCAAAAAAAGTGTCTTCAATTATGTCGTTAGTTGGGAATTAAATAAATTAAGTTTTAAGACCGATCGAACAAAGGCGCGGTATTAGACGTAAAGCAGTAGTATTTTTATTGAAAATAACCCAGCAAAATTTGTTATCACATCCTCATTGTGATAATTATAAAGTATTAGGAAATCACAAACAAATCTAATGGTAAGAATAGAAAAGTCAATGAGCGCATTTAAGCTACCTTAATACTTATAGATTAGGTACCGTACGCTGGGATATCAGAAAAACATAGCGGCTCCTCTTTTATTACCAGATCTTACTTGATCATTAAACTATTATATTATTTCAAGTCATCACCAGCTATAAAACATATAGATTGAAACAAAGTCAAAAGAGGGGTGGGGGGGGGGGGGGGGTAATTCCTCTTTGTTCTCAATTTACAACTTTAATCGCTTGTAACTTTAGAAGGACTGCAGCGATTGGAGTGAATCCAACGGTTTTTTTGTTCTTTTCGATATCTTTTTTGACTTCCCACCAAAGAAGGTCCTTTGAAAATACTTTGAAAAATAGACCTATTCATTATTGATTTTTTTAGGCATTTTTAAAATGTGTTTTGGAGGCATTTAGAAAAAAGTCCACTAGTGGGACTAGTTTGCTTCTTATTATTTTTGTTACGTCCATAGAGAATCGAAATCGCCCCATTGCGACGAAAAGCAGGAAAAAAAAATTACCCTAATTTTTTTCGAAATTGACTAAAATGGCGGGGAGGGGGAATCCCTCTTCTTTTCTCCTTTCTTCCTCGCCTGAAACTTGACCGATTTGACTGAATCCAACGGGTTTTTGTTCACTTTGACTTCTCACGAAAGAAAGTCTCATAGATTTTATAGTTTGGGAGATAGCTGGCCCCTCCGCTTGTCGATTTTTAAGTAGGGCCTTCAAAGCGCATATTAAAAGGACCTAAAAAAGTCCACCTGCGAGACTAATTTTATTCTTATTATGTTTGTTACGTTCATAGGGAATCGAAATTGCTTCATTCCGACCAAAAACAGCAAAAAAAAAAACCATCAATTTTTCGAAATTGATTAAAAGTGGGAGGGGGAATGTCTCAATTTCCAACTTTGACCGCCTGTGACTTTAGAAGGCCTCGATCGATTGGAGTGAATTCTACAAGTTTTTGTTTTTTTTATGTCCACTTTGACGTCCCACCAAAGAAATTCCCATAGATTCAATAGTTTATTAGGAGGTAAATCCCTTCGGGGGTCGATTTCTAGCTAGTTTTTGAATGTGTGTTGGAAGTATTTAGAAAAAGGCCCACTTAATGGGACAACTTTCTCTCTGATTATGTTTGTTGCGTTCATAGGGAATCGAAATCGCCTCATTTCGACTAAAAGCAGCAAAAAAAAAGAATTTTTTTGAAATTGACCAAATGGGGAGGAGGGTATTACAATTTCCAACTTTGACAGCCTGTAACTTTAGAACGACTGGATTTCGATGGTCAATTTTTAGCCACTTTTATAATGTGCTTTGGAAGCTAGGTAGGATCATAAAGCAATATTCCATTATTTCCTTTAAGCTAGAGGTTTTCTTCTAAGAATATAGTTATCGGTATGAATAAAAAACAAGTTATTAAATAAAGATAGGATTTAAAAATCTAGTATAAAGACACATCATTCAGTCAGTTAGCAATATTTTCCGCAAGGTGTTCAGAAGTAGAAAAAATGCAATTTTTTGTGCTAACCTATCTGCCATGAACACACAAAACATACAAAATGTTATATTAAGTAACATTAAAAGTGTCAGCCATTTTGAGTTCGACGCTAACTTGAGCATCGTAAATCACTTGAGGGGTTATCCGTTTCCTAAAGAATTCTCCGTTTCAACTCCTCCAAATTTCGTCACTTTTATTCCCACCTCCTCTTCCCATCTTCCTAGAAAACTTTCATCCCAAAATCTTCGACCATCCGCTGCAAAAGGGGGTACAGAGCGCCATCTTGATGATAGCAAATATATAGATGAGGTAAATTTGATGTCCATTCAGTGGTCGATTTTTAGGTACTTTAAGAATGTGCTTTGGAGGCATTTAGAAAAAAGTTTACCACTTATGGAACTAATTACTTTCTTATACGTTCATAGGGAATTGAAATCGCCTCATTCTAAGAGGAAATACTCCCCTTCAAAAGGAGGAGTATTCCCTCTTTTTCTCAATTTCCAACTTTGACCGCTAGTAACTTTACAAAAAGTGGACCGATTGGTGAGGGTCCAAAGGTTTTTTTTTTGTTTTTTATGTCCTTTTTCACCTTCCACCTAAGAAAGTCCCGTAGGTTCATTATTTTGGGTTGTTCGATGGTCGATTTTTAGCTACTTTTACTAGAATGTGCTATGGCACAACAAGTCAACAAAAAGCCTTAAACCATATAATTAAAACAAGATAGTGTTTAATAACTCATCACCTTCTTCAGATTCACAACGAGCGAAACGAAAACAACATAGCCATCTCCCCTTACGGAGCTTTTAGCGTACTGGCAGCCCTCACCGAAGGACTGCAAGGGGACTCGGTTCATGAAATCTTGCATGCTGTTCATATACCCTACGATCAACAGATGGTACGAGTCGGTTTACGAGATATTCATCGTCATTTAAAGGTGAGCAATATTAAAAATTACGCTAGATAGTGAATTCCTTACTGGTGATTTTTCTTAGAGCTATTTCATCCCTGAGGAAGGTTTTCTCGCCGGTTTGACCTTAAATCTCAATAACATCTCTCTAAAAAACGACTATCAGGAGGTGCTTAAGTTTTACGGGTTTGACTACGGTTCCTTCAACAATGCGCTCTACCCAGATCCGCCCACTACGAAGAAGAGTACTGAAGGGTCCACTCTCGAGACCGGACTAGGTGTGTCGGAAGATACCTCAACCAGTGCTGCTACTACCACCGAACCACCAGGGACAACCCCTGTTGATATTGCCAGCAGAGAAGATATTCCAACGACCACTGAAGTGTTACCTGTCACCACCAGTATAGCAACTACTCCGACTCCTGAGGCTGAAGGTAAGTACCTCAGTAAAAATTACTTTTTAAATATTTACTAATGTTCGTGTCAACAAAGAGGTAACAACAACCACAGTTAGCCCTACAGAAGATGGTACCACCACAATTTCTTCAACAACCTCTACCCCTGAAGAGGCAGTTGAGCCTGCAACAACGGAAGGGGAAGTTGAACCCGTAGCAACTGAAGAAGAAGCTAAACCCGCAACAACCGAGACTCCGCAAGAAACTACTACAGTGGTAGTTGAAGCCTTGGAAATCAACGCTGCAACTAAAACATCACCTGGTACAACCACGAAAAGCAAAGACTCGACATCAGCCAGAGTGACTTCCGTGACGTCATCTACCGGGGCGAAAATTCCCGGAGGCTTCACATCGACGAGAAAGTTCGCGACTACAGCCGAAGTTTACCGGACTACATCTAGTGATAGTGAAACCGCGTCTAGTAATACTGGAACTCCTTCGGTGGTCACGATGATGAGTACTTTGAGTTCAAGTGCAGGGGAAACCACTGGAAATACTGTAAGGACAACTAGGGAGGTGACAGATTCGAGTAGTATCGAAAGTAGTAGTGGTGAAGTTGTATCGCTTGCATCGACCCAATCCACAATTGAAACCACCACGGAGATTCAACAGTCATCTACTGCAACTCCTCAAACCACATCAGCACAACAAGAAACTAGTATCGAGCAGCAAAGTACAACTCCAAAGGAGACTACTTCGGTGCAGCAAAGTACGGCAGCTCCACCAGAAACTACTACTGTAGAGCAGAGCACAACAAGTTCACTAGCAACTTCTACGGGGCAAAGCACAACAACCCCACAGGAGGCTACTAAGGTTCAGCAAATCACGGCAACTCCACAGGAGACTACTAAGGTGCAAAGCACGACAATTCTACTGGAGGCTACTAATATGCAGCAAAGCACTGCAACTTCACAAGAAGCTTCTGTGGAGCAGCAAAGTTCACCAGAGGCACCAGAAACTACTATGATGCCTCAAAGCACTACAAGCGCACAGGAGACTACTACGGTGCAGCAAAGTACTACAACTCCACCAACTGCTAATTCCCAAGTACCTGCAACATCGCCAATAACGGTGATATCCTCAACCATAGACGCAACTTTACCATCAGAGACAACAACCCAAACGTCTTCCACTTCAACAGCGTCAGAAACGTCAATTCTAACTGAAGTTAGTACTCCTCAGCAGCTGATTTCTGTTAGCACTCCTCAGACAGACTTAACTACTGAAAATTTCATTACTTCTGAAGAATCTACGGGGACAACAACCTTTCCTGTCACCACTGTGTCTAGAATTGTTGAGGAAAACAGTAATTTGGAAACTACTACTCCTTTTTTCTCTGGAATTACCGCCAATAACCAAGTAAGTTTAATTAGCCAAATTGGTACATTCTGCATATTTTTCGACATCTTGACGCTCTTTTAGGGTTGACACCTTCAACTGTGGTGTGGCGGAATAAATAATTAATAAAAGCGGGATTTAGGGGTAAAGAGTGTTCATTTAAAAACGTCACCTAGTTGGCTGTGAAATGTCAAAGGAAAAGGGTGAAGCGACAAAAGTCTATTCACTTATATGATTATGTCATCCTTTTTTGTCAAAAATTCATAGCCTGCTAGATGACGTTTTCTAATGAACACCTCGTATTTACTTAATGCGTGTATTTTATATAATACAGATTGTCTTTTTTTAAATGCGTGCTGTATTGCTATCTCCAAAACGACTTTAATCAGGAAAATATCCACAAAAGTTTTTAGAGAAATTCTACATGGTTGCTAAATTTTGAGTGATTTCCGAAATATTTACAAAAACTTCAATCTTGTCTATTTCGAAAACTAATTGTGATACAAAAGTTTAAGATACAAAGTTTTATTACGCTCTAATCTCTCCAATTTAACATATCGATTAGCTTCTTGTGACTGGACTTATCAACCCAGTTTCCAGTGTTAACCATTAACATAGGACATCATGTGTTATGTGAGAAAAAGGCAACATGGTGGTTGATAAAAGGGCTATCAAACAAATTAAAACACTGTTCATTTTAAGGACACACCTGCTAATGAAGAAAATTTCGACTTCAATTATAACACCTACAATGACAACAGTGCAGTACCCTCCGTGTACGATGATCCCAATATTGTAGAAGACCAAGAGGCGACTGAAAGCTCAGACAATAACAGCTTTAAAAGAAGTGTAAGAAGTGTTGGTGACTACATTATATCTAGGTACCTATTATGCAGGTAAACCATAATAACTTGCCGTTTACACCCTCATTAATGGTATAACAGGGTCTACGACGACCATCCGCAGTTTGTGCCCCTGTCGCAAAGAACTCAATACGTTCCCGAAGACTCTATGACGTTTGCCGTTTATGGGAAGTACCGCGAACCAATAGCGTTCATGAAGTACGACACTGTTTTGCCGTACTTTTTTGCACCGAGCCTCAATGCTGTAGCTCTGAGCTTTCCCTTGGATAGTTCGAAGTATTATTTGTTGCTCCTGCTGCCTTTGAGGGATGACGGTATTGATCAATTAATTCGGGACTTAAGGTAAATCTCTATATATAGTCTTATGTAGAGAGGAAGATATGTTTATTTCAGAGTGGCAGGCAACTTGAAGTATATTATAGAAAATCTGCGATTAACTCATGTCCAGGCAACTATTCCCAGTTTTACCTTAAAGGGTTATGTAACTCTAACTCCAACTCTGCAGAAGGTAACTGCTCACTTTAATTAACACATTTGGGGCATATATGGAATAAGATTATTTGGACGGGCCAACATTTTCACAAGATACATTCTAAAGTGCTTTATGACATATGGAAGTGAAAAATGTAGTACCTAACAGGTGCGGACGTGCGAATATAGCACTAAAAAGCTACTTTCCGCACTTATCAATTAAGTAGGGAAGCATTTACAATTTTTATAACTTTCTATAACTCTGTATAGCTGGGAATTCGACAAATTTTCGAGCCTCGTCAAGCAGACTTCACGCCCATGACCAACGCCTCTGACATTTTTGTTACCAACATTGAACAAGCAGTCACCGTCACCATCAGGAACTACTTAGACCCCTCCGCTCAACGTTACAGTGAGTAACATTCACTCTTAAGCCATCCCAGATAACACTGAGTATCCTAGTAATATCCTTACAATCTCCCATAAAGGATTTTTTTTTATAAATGTTCTAGGATCATTCGGAGATCTTATATAACAAAAATATTCTTAAAAAGTGAAGTTATTGCAGGATTATGTACTTGAAATATTTCTATAATATTTAAAGAGGAATATTTTTATGATGACCAAAGAGGGGGTATTTCCGCTTTTTCTCAATTTCCAAGTTTTACCGACTGCAACTTTAGAACTAGAAAACCGGGCGGAGTAAATCCTTTTCACCTCCCATCAAAGAAAGCACCATACGTTCAGTAGTTTGAAAGATAGATCCCTTTGGTGGTCAATTTTAAGCCACTTTTAGAATGTGCTTTTGGAGGCATTTAGAAAACAATTCCACTTGTAGGACTAATTTCACTATTATTAATTATGATTTTACGTTCACATCCTATTTATACCCTGTTCTCTCCGAGACTTTGTTCCTCAATATATAATTTTTGAAACATTATTGTTAGACTTGTGTTATAATAAACGTTATTAAAGTAATATCTATTTCCAACAAATTGGTCTGATTCATGTTCTTCATGCTTTTGCTTCCCTGTATATATAAGTATAGGTACAAAGACGAGATAATATGTATTTCCAGAACAATAGTCAAAAAGTTGACAAACAGAATGATTGATGTTTTTTGATAAGTTTTTCATTAACGACTCTGAGAATATTTATTTCCTTAAACTCTTATTAAGAAAACAGAGAATGTTAATTAAGCGAAACATCTTGGACTTCCATTGTCTTTATTGAGCTTTTTACACGACTCGCGACGTTTCTAGCAGCTCTGCTCGTTTTCAAGTGAAACTGACCGTTAAGCTCGAAGCTACTTGTTTATGTACTAACACACCTAACCACGCCCACCATTCCTATTAGCCGGATAGTCGCCACTGTCGCGCGTCAAGCGACCAACACTTGTCCGCCGTATCAACAGATGCCATACCGAAGAGACGTCGTAACTTGGTTTATTAAAGACGCCCTCATTGCTTCCAATGAAGACTGCTTCCTTAAACTTTCGTTTCTTTCAGTGCTATTCCCTATGCACAATTTTGGTTTCCGACCACTTAATATTATAGTGTTCGAACCAAGCGTGCTCTGCAATTCCCGATTTTGATCCCTTATTTGATTTCTCCTCTTATCATATAAGTTCTATGTTCCTGAACTCTTACATGCAAAAGACGCTTGGTTTCTCCTATGTACGACATGCCACACTCACACGGGATCTGAAATACCGGGTGTCCAGCAGAACCCTGTATACAGGAGATTAAAATGTGAAATCGGTTTTTATTTTTTTTGCGCCTGTACGGTTGATTTGATTGAAAAACTTTTAGGAGTAAAGTTGTAGAGCTTATGGTCAGCTATCATCCTTTAATTTTTTCAATACCTCAGTTTTGGCTGTTTTTTGGAAAAACGCCTCGAAAAGTGCCAGAATTTAAATTTGGCGCGTCACCCCCGCCATGCCTGTGCAGTGTCGCCTTTGTATGAGCCTTTGAGGCAGCAGCGCAATAGGTCCATTACCCCTTCCACAGGCAGCGATGTTCTTTCCTTCAAAGATGCATCCGCCCTCAGCCTGACCTCAACGATATCCAACGACTCCTCCAACGGGCCGTTGGCGTAAAGGCTTTCTACATCGAAGCTCACAAACGTGTCCCTATCATCCAATTCTAAGTCCTTAAGAATACTAACAAAGTGTTCAGAATTTTGTACAAAGGAGATTGTTTTTCCAACCAAAAGTTGGATGATTTGAAGGAGAAATCTACTTAGAGAACTTGTTGGCGAGCCTCTAGAGCTTGTGATTGGCCTTAGGGGCATAGTTGTTTTGTGAATTTTAGGTAACCCATAGAGATGTGGTGGTTTGTTCTGAGATAGTATGCCCCAAGTACTCCACTTCCTTTTGGAATAGACTGCATTGCTTGTAGTTTAACTTCAGATGAGCATTCCGTAACTTGTGAAGATTTCTCTTAAACTCTTCAAATGCTCGTCGAAATCACGTCCCATGACAATTATCTCATCTAAGTATACCAGGCATGTGGTATAGGTGGTGTGAAGTGAGATACCTCCTAGTACCTGTAGTCAGGGTTCTGTACATTTGCCCTTCAACTCTTTTAGTCGGGTCATTAGGTATTATTTTATATTTACCTTTCGTCAGAATCTCCTGTATCTTCTCGTCATACTGTGTGGCATCCATGACGAGGGTCGCATTTACTTTGTCAGCTGGAAGGATTTGTCCCTCTGCAGTTTCCTCATGGCTAACTCCTCTTCTTTTGTGATATTTCTCTGTGGGTGTTGTGGTTTGTCCAATAGTGTTCTGACTTTCCACTTGAGTTCCTCTCTCTCTGGCCCCTGGAGAGTCGTTGATTCTACAGCACTTGTTATGTCAAGCACTGGAGTTGACTTTGGAGCAATTGCAAAGTTCAATCCTTTGCTTAGCACCTTTTCTTCAGTGGAACTCAAGATAGTCGATGATATGTTGACTATTGTCCTCTGGCCTTGTTGGTGATGGTCGATTGTTGTCTCCTTTCTTTGAAGCTTCATAAGCTTGTCATTGTGCTTTTTAGCCAGAAAGTTTAAGGAAGCAGTCTTCAGTGGAAGCAATGAGGGCGTCTTTGGTAAACCAAGTTGCGACGTCTCTTCAGTGTGGCATCCGTTGATACGGCGGACGTGCTGGTCGCTTGACGCGCGATAGTGGTGACGATCCCGCCAATAGGAATGGTGGGCGTGGTTAACTCTGTTAGTACATAAGCAAGTAGCCTCGAGCTTAACGCTCAATTTCACTTGAAAACGAGCAGAGATTCCACTGCTCGAAACGTAGTGTAAAAAACTCAATAAAGACAATGGAAGTTCAAGATGTGTCTACCACCTTTAAACAAACGAGAGAATGTAAATACTCTACACCGCTAATCGACAGCCAAACAACGATATACTATACTAGTAGTGATTGATTTGAGGATTGATTTCAGATAGAAAATAAATCGATTGAATGAAAAAGATTTGAATCAGTTTTGCCTGACTGTCCTAAAACTGAATTATTCCAAAAACTTTAAAATTTGCATTTTTAGACGATACTTATGTTATTTTTAACCGATTTTCGCCTTAATTCCAACCTGAATTTCTTTAGTTTTCAAACTTACATTTACAGAAGCGTTGTGTCATTTTTAACCAATTTTAGCCTAACTGACCCGAATTTCTCAAAAAATTCGAAATTTGCATATTGTAACGATTTGAGCAATTTTTAACCGATTTGCCATCTTCGCCCTAATCTCAACCTGAATTTTTCCATGAGGTCCAAATTTGCATTTTTAAAAGCTTTATTGCGTCATTTTTAAGCAATTATAACTAATTTATTGAAATAGGTACCCCAATTTTCCTTGATTAGACGCCTTGTAAAATTTAAAGATTTTTGCCCTAATGTTAATCCTTTTTTGTTCTACGAGCTCCAAATTTTTCATTTTAAATAGATTTAGGTTATTTTTAAAGGATTATAGCCCTAATTCTTCTAACTTCTCAGTTACATTTTTAAGTTCCTTTAGTCATTTTTAACTAAATTTGGCCATATTATTTTAAATCATCTTCAAATACTACAAAGTTGTTTTTATACACATTAAAGGCATTTTTGGTCAGTTTTGCCCTTAAATCTAACCTGACTTTCTCGAAAAACTCCAGACATGTATTTTGCGTCGTTTTGAGTAAAATTTCACTTATTTTGGACAAAAAAAAATATATATATTTGAATTACAGTTATAAATATCAATTTTGGCCCTAATCCCAAATAGCATCCAAGTTGGATATTCTCAGAATATGAACGGATTAATCTTAGAATGAGACTAGGATATTCGAGTTCATCGACGATCAGTGGGCAAAAGTTTAAAATAGATGCACCTAGAATATTCCTAGATTGTACAATCTTCCTATTTGATTACTCATAGAATATTCCAAAAATATATCTTGCTGTGTCTATCTTGCATTTGCACAAGCCTTTAAATCTTAAATTTAAAAACACGTACAAATTAATTGAGACTTAGATATGTGCATGGTTGTATTAAGTTCTTAATAAGCGTTTCTTTTTCTTATAGAAAACATCCAGCAATATCCTGCAGTGACTTTCAAGGCGGACCACCCCTTTCTTTATTTTGTAGTCGACTCCGAGCTTCACGTCGCCCTGATGGTTGGAAAAGTTATTAATCCGCTAAACTCTAGAATTAGTTAACTACCTAATGCTGCCAAGCGAGAATTATTTAGACCATAACTTTGTAAATATACTTCATGCAATAAAAATATTTTTCTAGTACAATGTCGGCAGTGATTTCTGGAAGGGCCCTTATCAATCGTCTACATCTACGTGTATGTCCTCATATAAAAGCAATGTGAGAATGTAGTCAAAGACAATCAAAATCAGATCTGTAGGTAAAATTAGCCACTAGCTAAATAATCATATGAGTTAAAAATCGTACATAAATTTTGACAAAGCTGATATACCACTTTCATTCATGCTGGTTCTGATACTGACTAAAACTATTTAGAGGAAAACCTTTTCCGTCCACCTATGAGCTATTTCCTACTTTTGATAGCTATTTCAGAACTTATTATTTTTATAATGATCAGCAGTGTACTTCCTTTCTGAACACCCTGTACATAAATTGTCGTCACAACGACACAAAAAGGCATAACCCTGAAAAGTCATTCAAAATTATTTATGAGTAGCAAAAGTTTATGAATATGTTTTCTCGGGTTTTCGATATAATTGGCCGGTGGTTCGGAGATGAAAAGCCCCCACCCAATCTTGGAGATCCCCTCGAATTTGAGTCTGGTCCCCTCCTGGACTATGCCATATCCTGGGTGTATGTAAGTATAGTTAATTGAAATATTATTACTTTTTTTGTTTCATTAAAAAACCCATGTGAAAACTAGTTTTACTGCCAATCGCTTTGTTACTTTCATGGGGATTGAAATCGTAATATTTCTATCAAAAAGATCCAAAAAATATTACAATTTGTATATAAAAGAGGGGGTGAATTATCTGTTTGCTATCTGATATCAAATTTAACCGTCAATAACTTGGAAAAGAATGGACCGAAAGGGAGTGAATGCAACGGTTTTCTTACTGTTCTTATTTTCCACTTTCACTTCCCATTAACTACACCTACCAGTGATCCAATGGATTCAGAGAGAAACATACCTCTTGAGTGGTTGATTTTTAAGCAATTTCAAAATCGGTTTTCTTCATTTTTTTTTTAAATTTTTGTTAATTCTGGTATAAATCAACAAAACAGCTCTCTGAATCAGTTTAAAAAGATCTTTGTATTTTCGTTGGGTCAAAAAATAAACCCAATTTGGGAGATGGCTTAAGTCAAGGTTTAGATAATACAAGTGGGCCTTAAAGGAAACCATAAACTAAATAAAAAGAATTAAAATAGTAGAAAGCAAATGAAAATCTTGTCTTTGCTTTAGTGACCTGTCAGGATGTACTTAATACAAATAAAGAACGTGGTTTTTAAGTGACTTATTGTTCCATTTGATTTCAGATATTCAAAAAACTCCTAATACCCAGGGACTACAGAAATAAAGTGGGCAACGTCCGTTGTGTATCTATATGTGACAATAAGAAAAAACACTGTAAAACATAAATAAAAATGTGAAAAAAGAGAGTGTAATTAAGTGATTACCCACATACCTAAGTAAAACAGTAATCAGTATTGGTTTGGAAAGGCATGATTTTTTTTTAATATATAGACCTCAATCAATAATAACTTATCTAGTAAAATACACTTACCATCCTATTGAGGTACTATGTAGAGCAGCACAATAAATAAGTGAGGTAGTATATAATCTAATGGAAATATCTATGCATATATTTTTTATCCAACACAACTGCCAACTCGCTCTCACAAGCACCTTTTGAGAAGAGCCTCAACTCTTTCCTAGAAAGTCATTTCCACATTCTTAACCACGTTTGAGTAGTCCACTTTAGAGGGCACTAAGTAAAAAGCAGGGGCTACTTGAGTTCCACAAGGGCACTGGCAACCCATAACCCAGCTAAATGATCCTACTTTGTGTCCACATTTAGGACAAAGCAGTTTTCCTTGAATATTCTACATAAAAGAAATGAATAATGATTTTAATAACAAAAATGGAAAACTTAACAGACCTGAGCAGCATTCATCCATGCTATTGGTTCAATAAAGTGGGTTTTCCTGCACACAGAGCCTTTATCCTGATGAACAATCAAATTAGATTCAGTTGCTAATATTCTGCGACATTTTCTGCATCTGAAATGTTTTTCAGATGTGTTTAAAACTAACACAAAAAATTTTGCACTAACCTATAGACATTTGGGTTTGGTTGTGTCTGAGGAAGGCCAGGATCAGCTTGGATTAAATCTATAAAATTATGAGGTAAAATTTTGACGTTCTTAACCCTGTCGGCTGCTAAATTCAAACGAAACAGCTTATATTTCATGTTTGAGGCGTCAATCTTGTGGTCCATTTCTTTATACAGTTTTAGCTGAGTAACAAAGCCTTCAAAACAAAAGCAAAATGTTACACTTGTGATTATAATTAGTATAAAACTGAATTACCCAATTACTTTTTAGGGATATGGAACTATTCAATTAAGAGCCTTTTAACTGTTACATTACATACCTTGATTAGGAAAAACAATACTCCTCTTCGCCCTAACTCTTTCAAGTGCTTCAGGATAAGATAACTTATATTTATTCATTACATATGCTATGACTACAGTGGCACTGCGTGACACCCCAAAATAGCAATGCACAAGAATACAACCATCTTTCAAAGCTGAAAATGTTGAGTTCCAAAAGCAACCATCAAATTAACATTCCAAACAAGTTAATACCTTCTTCAATAAACTGATTAGTACTATCAAAATGACTTAAAAGGTCCTCTTTTGGTGTGTCAGCCAATTGGATAAATTTGGCATTGAGGTGGCTCATCTCAAGTATATTTCTTGGCAAAGGGCAAGTGTCTATGGTCAGAATATGGGTTATTTTCAGCTTGTTTAATGTTTGGATATCTTTGGCAGCAGCAAGGCTTCCAAGATAGAAACCTGGTTCAATTTCATCCACACTAATTGGACCCAAACAGAAGTCTTCTCTATGCAGATAGGACGACATGGTTTCGCTTACCACCTTTTAGTGTCGACAACACAATCCAGACTATTTATTTATAATAACAATTGTGTTGATTCAAAGTGAGTGAGATGTTTGACCTTTTAAAGCTTAAAAACTTGGAGCGGTATAAATGACATCGTTTGACAATGGTAGATATTGATCTTGGAAATAACGCCAAATCTATATTTGGTGAAATTACACTAATAGACTCATAAGATAAAGATAAATTGCAAAATCTATTCCACGAAACATGAAATATAAATCAATGGTACTAGTAAAAGTAAATAAATAATATAACCTCAAAATTTTAACAAGTTGAGTTGACATTGAAGTTTACGCCCTCTAGTGGCAATGAATGCATATCGAGATAGGGAGATGATAAGACGTTAGGCTACCCACAATACACGCTAAAAAAAATTTGCTGATTTTGTTAGCCAAAAAAGGTAATTTTAAGGAAATGTCGGCAATTGTTGGTTACTTCCAGTCTTACTCACCTTTATGGTATTACGGTAGATTTCCATACTTGGATCTGATGTTTTGATGGAAAGAAAAGGTGCTACAATACCCTCTGTTTTACAGTTTTTGCCCCGCTTTTTTAGCAGTAGGTCACTTAAAAATGGCGAAGACGCGAAGATATCCATTTTAAATGACGTCACTTGTCGTCTTACCGGCGTGACGTCACGGGAATCCTCTTGAGTTGTACCGTTTGAGTAAACGGAGATGCCTCGTTTTATGAAATAATGCTGTGCTGTTTTATTTAATATTTTATATCTTTTAAAGCAAATAACGTTTTAGTATTTTAGAAATATTCCAAATTTGTCCAAGAATTGTATAAATCGTAATAACCCCAGTAATTATAATTTTTACACTCACTTATTTTTGCCATCTTTGAATAGTAGATTATATCACTAGGAGTAAAAGTGGGTCTTTTCGTGCTGAGACCAGAGATTGACGGCCGAAGCGAAGCTGAGGCCTGCAACTGAGGCGAAGCACAAAAAGACCTTTTACTCCGAGTAACATATGCTATTTTTTTTCAAGCATGCAGGGAATAAGAAGTCTATTTCAGAGTGATTCAGTTTTGCAATTTTCTCTTATCCTCTGTAAGCTTACCCAATTATAGTGGTGTATATTATTTGTAAAATAAATAGAATGTGTTAGAATGGTGGTTTTCATTGTTTAATGGTTTTACTGGTATTAAATCATAAACTATGGTTTAGGTAAATTATGGTAAACTCAAAATTTGTAGCATTATTATCAATACTAAATTAATAAAAATCACATTTACAGATAAATATGATGACGCGCATGACAATTAACAGACAACTCTTCGAGTGGTACTCTCGAGCGCTCTGAGAGTATTCCTATCCTTTGTTTTTTCAATAAGAATGTAAAGATGGCAATATACTCAGATCGGTCTATGTGGTGTCATCTAATAGTGTTCGAATAATTTGTGAAATGTTAAGTAAATATATACGCCACTATGACAGTAGCGGTGACTTTTGAGTTTATTTTTACTGCCTAGGGCTTTTTTGGGCTCAGGATTAGAAAGCCCACTTTAGGTGTGCGTATGGAGAAAAGAAATGACGTACTTTTAGTCCGCTTGAAAAAAAATTACCCAATTCCCTCTTGAACGTGTTGAGAAGATGCGATACAAATCGACATTTCCAACGCTACCTGGATGATCAGCAAAAAAGTGTTGAAAGCAGAATGATGCTGCGTCAAGTGGCCATCTGACCGTGGTAGGTGATACGTAGGGCAGAAATATAACGGTTAGTAAGTGGTTCATTTTGAGATTTAGGAATACAAAAAAAAAACATAAAAGTCGGTTCACATTTTATTTAAAATTTTACTATTATGGTTGCAGGTACGGACCTGCGGTTGTGGCCTGCGGAGTGTCTGCGGATGGTTCCTCAAGTTCGCCTGATGAGAGACTCCTTTCCTGAAAATCATCTGTAGCTAATTTTTCATTTTTAGTTGTCTGAGCAGAATCTTCAAAAACATCTTCTGAAATATCCTCTTCAATATCTGCATGATTTCTGAAAATATCTGTGATCCTTTCTTCATCACCTCCTTCTTCAACGCTTTCTGATTCTTCTCGTTCTTCATTTTCTATATCTAGAACTCCTTTTACCTGCTCAATTTTTACTTCTTCATGTTCTTCTGCTGCACCTAGCCTGTTTTCAACCTCGCTTACATCTACATCAGACTCCTGAAGCGGTTCATCATCTACTTCCACTGCTTTAGCACCTAACCTGTTTTCAACCTCACTTAACATCCCCTCCCCTGAGTTTAACGATTCGTATCCTTCGTGATCTTCAGGCGATTCATCTACATCAGCCTCCTGAAGTGGTTCACTATCTACTTCCACTTCTTTAATACCTAGCCGATTTTCAACCTCGCTTAACATTTCCTCCCCTGAGTTTAATGACTCGTGATATTCAGGTGATTCATCTTCACCAGACTCCTGAAGTGGTTCATAATCGGCTTCCACTTCTTTAGTAGCTAGCCGGTTTTCAACCTCACTTAACATCCCCTCCCCTGAGTTTAACGACCCGTATCCTTCGTGATCTTCAGGTGATTCATCTACATCAGACTTCTGAAGTGGTTCATCAGCTACCACTTCTTTATTACGAGGTTGCGAGGCCCCAATGTCAAACTCTATATCTGACGTTGTCAAATCAGAAGAACCTTCATTATTTGCCATTATGTCAGAAGAGTTAAGGGCATGTCTAACAATTGCTGATGATGGTTCATCCAGTTTATTATTATATTTAGTTTCTGTAAAAAATAAAAATTAGTTTGATATTTTCATATCGTCATCGTTAACTTTAACCTTCTGTGGGTGGAACGTTAATTTCTTGTAAGTGATAACTACTTTTTTATTGGAGATATAAAAAAAAAATTGAAAAATCTTAGCATTCAAAGATCTTTTACTTACCAATCGTAGATGGAACTTGTACATGGGCTATCGTTTCTTCTATAGGGTGCTTAACTTCTAAGTAACTTGCATGAGAGCTCGAATGAGTGTGACTTGTTAGATATGGGGCTGTATTTCCAGTAAATATGTAGTAGACTCCGGGTTGGCCGTCATGGTGGAAGAACCCAAAATCGGCAAACTTGGTCTCAGGTAAGAACTTTAATTTACCTTGACCTGCGTAGTCTACTTCTATCCCTTTCTTATCGATGTCCAAGGATTCGAGATATACGAGCACTGCTCTGTAGTGTGAACAGAGATCGTCGTCGCCTATTTTCATCAACAATGTAGAGATTGTTATCTTAAGGTAATAAAAGCTACATACGTGGACAACCAGGCTGGAAAAATCCTCCATTAATGTAGAAATCGATGCTACCCAGGGGGTCTGTGTAACCGTAGACCAAAATATTGGTGTGGTAGACGTCTACGAAAGCAGCATCTCCAGCTGAAAGTCTTGATGCGTCTGTGAGGCTGGGATGATCAAACATTGGTCGCGATGGATCTAAAGCACTAATACGTCCCACAGAATTAGAATCGAACAGCTGGACTTCTTTTCCTATAAAGCCGGCGATATGGGCACCAACCGAGAATCCTGTAGAAGCACTATTTCTAGCTGAACTTTATCCATTATTTTATCCCTATACGTACCAATAATATTTAAGTTATGCAGAGTGACTCCGATTTCTGACACTATTTGAGCTGTAAGTGATCCCACAGCTTTTGAATACCCTGCTGCAACAGAATATGTGGACCCTTTATAGGGAGTCCAGTCTAAACGCATAACTACTGCTGCTTGTCCAACTTTTTCGAATAATTTGTTTGTTAGGGCCAGTGTCCAATGCTCCTCTTCAGCAAACTCTCCGTCGATGATTAGATAAGGAATAGTGTTTTGGGTAATGTTTGCCACACTGCGGACCATTTCTGGTAATCCCAAGTGCCTACCATTAAAGAAAGCGGTAGCTGACATTACTTCTGAGGGGCTACTTTGGGTAAAGTAGTGCACGTTTAGGGCTATGGACGGGACATAATTGAGAAACGTAACAGGGGGCCAGTTGTTTGAGTCCACTGGAAGGTCTATGGGATCTGCTCCAGAGTTGGAATCAATGGCGGACAGAGACTCAACTACGAAGATATTTGAATGATGCTGAGCAATCGGAACCATATGGTATCCCATATAAATGTTTGCATCTCCTATTTGTACCGCCAGGGTTCCTTGAATACGTCCCACGAATGCTGGAATTTGCTTATTGATCGACAGCAGGTAGTAGTCCAGGGCTTTTGAGTGCGAGCAGCTATCAACATCGGCTAAAGACGACGACACATCAATACATTAATTGGATTATTGCTAAAAAAAAAATTACCAATACTGCCAGCACAATCTGGCTGTTCAGCTCCACCGAAGAAATATATATCGTAATGTCCAAGTTTCTCCATAAGTCCCCACTGGCGGCTGTTTGTATGAAAGACCTGAACAGTGGTTGCATGCAATTCAGACAGACGCATGCCAGGAGACTTGGCCCACATTCGAGCTTCAGGATCTAATCCAGTTATTCGGCTTACAGTATGATGGTCAAGGGCTAGAAGACCTCCGACGATGCCTGCCACATGGGCACTAGTCGAAAATCCTGTAAGATAACCATTACCAACTTATCCTGAAGGGATGTAACAAGAAATACCGATAATTTCAGTTAAGCCTGTAGGAATATGGTTGATCTTGACCAGAGAGTGAACAGCTTCGGCCACCAAAGGAGCAAACGCATTGACGGTAAAGACGTATGATGGGTACTCGTACATGGACCAGTCCACAATGATAATGTACCGAGGCTCTGGTACTGAGAGCAAAGCGCGACGAATTCCATCGGCCCTGAAGGAAATTTGAACTTATAAAAGACAGTCATTGTACTTATAAAGACAATATTTGTACGTATTGTTTTGTATTGTATGGTATTCAATGTGAGTGGAGTTATACAGTCCGCCACCGCGACCTGCGGTCTATTGGGGCTCACTCGAAGTGTTACCAGCAAGGTTTGCCTCTTCTAGATCCACTAGTTGTCATCCGTTATGCCCAGACCCTCAACGAGTCTCTCGGGCGACACTGCGTTTGCATCTTGAGGTTCACTGATTGTGTTTCCGAACAGTGAGTATCTCGATCTGGCAATAGCCGGGCAGTCACATATCACATAGAACGTGCTCAACTGTCTAGTCGTTCTCAAAGCAAAGCCGACACTCCGTCTCTTCGGAAAGTCCGAGTCTGTGCATGTGAGATCTCAGGTTAGTCCTGTGTACAGTGCAGTGACCACTCTGATTTGCCTCCCATTTAGTCTGAGGGATGTTTGGGCTTTTGATCTCCCTGTTCTCGTGTTAAATTTTTTGGAATGTGATAGTCCGGGTAAGTTCTCCCACCAGTCCTGGGATTTGGCATTGCTCCATTTCTGGAGTTCAGCCTTGACGAGAAAGTATGGCTCCCAGTGCCGGCTCCGAGCCTACGAATGCAGAACCCGCCGCCCTCCTAGCTAGAGAGTCGGCCCTCTCATTCCCTTGGTGATCACGATGACCCCGGATCCATACCAGTGTGATGCTCTTTTACTGCGATATAGTGTTTTTAGAGTCCGGTGGCAGTTCCAAACAGTTTTGGAATTGCTACATTCGAGCAGCACAAAGACATAAGCGCTAGAAGCGCTACCCCACTATTCGAGTAGATCTTTAGTGATCTATTGTGTCCTCCCTCCTCTAATAGGTGTCGGGCACACAATTCAATGGCATGTACCTCTGCCTGAAGCACGGTGGTGAATCGGCCCGGGCTTTCTGCTATGCAGATGCCATTCGATCTCCCTACAGTCTCGAGCCAGCCCCTTCATCGGTTTTGGATCCGTCCGTCTCCCAGGTTCTTCCTGCCATTTGTAGATCTTCGTCCCAGTCGGCCCGCGAGGGAACCTTGACAACGTAGCGAGTGTCTAATGTACGTTTTGATGCCATTAGGTCGGAGACCATGTTCAATACCGCAAGGCCTTCCAAGCCAACCTGGGCATTGTTGGTCCCACCATCGAATGGCTGCGGTGATATGTTTGTCACTCGTTGCAGCCGGTATGTCGCCTTCATTGCCTCTCGTTCCAGGAATATTGGAAGTAGAAGCAGGTCGAGCGTTCGCTCCATGGCTGCCGTAGGCATCGTTCTCGACATATTTGTCTTTGGAGAGAGGACAATTAGCTTTGATGGAGCTCTGTCTGCTCTTTTGATACCAAACTATGGCCCCTTACGTGATTACCGGTCACACATAGCCACATAGTTTGTTAGGGTCGCATCCCCCATGATTTGCCGCACAGGTTCTTGCATGACCAAAGGGCGAGCTGTGCCCTACTAACGGTACGAGTCACATATGAGGCCCATGTGAGTGATTTGTCCAGGATGACTCCTGGAAATTTTACACCATTGGTAAACGGAATTGTCGTCCCGAACAAAGATGGCGTTTTCAAGAAGTCCAGCCTCTTCCTTCGGGTAAATGACACAATTACTGTTTTCCTATAGTTTATTGCTAAGTTTTCATTTGAACACCAGCAACGTGCTATAGGGATAACGATGTCGTCCGCGTATGATTAGACCTCGACTCCCCATAGTTCCAAAGTAGCCAGAAGGTCGTCCACTAGTAGAAACCACAGGAATGGTAAAAGCACTCCGTCTTGTGGACAACCTCCCGCTGTTGTGAATCTGATAGTGTCATCGTTTCTACGTATTTGTACGTGCTTACCAGTTACTACGAGGATGCTCAGTTATAAGAACAAATACCTCGGCGAGGGGATTAGTGGCAATGAATCGGTGCAGATCGTTGCTGGGTACCTCCCATGGCAAAATAACCTCACTTTCGTTGGTACCCATGCCTACCATCAACATGCGGCTCACGTTACGATCAGGAAACCGTGTGAAATCTACGGGGGGGTATTCATGCCACTTCCAAGTTTCCTCTGGCCATAGCTCTGGAGGCACTACAAAGTGAGGCAAAATTAACGTGAGGAGCAGGTATGATTGCAAAGTATTACATAAAAGCGGTACGCCATTAGGATCTGTAAGTAAACCATAAACTCCATTAACGCTAGGATGGATATCTAATGGAAAACCGAAGAGAACCTCATTAGTTTTCTGGCGGGTGACGTAAACTGGCTCGCGTTGGATGGAAAGCATTAGAATGCTAATTGCTGATTGGTGAGCACATGAAGCATCTGAAACGGTCATTAGGTGTTAAATTAAAAAATTAAAATTAAAATTAAAAAGAAAAACGAGAGTGAAACGATAGTCTTACTTCCTCCACACCACGGTTGTGTCTCATTTGCATCGTTAACAAAAACGTCAATGGTACCAACAGGTTCTGAGTAACCGATACGAGAGATCTCGCTATGGATGACCAATACCTAAAGTCATTAGTTTATCACTGATTAGTCAGTAAAAATGCCCTATCACCAAACCTCTTCAGCATCATTTTTACTCAGTCGATGCTCAGCGTTAAGAACGCCGGTATACAATAAACCGGTGGGGTTCAAAGCTATTATCCTGTACAATTTCTGTCCAAAAATGCTTTGGGTCAGCTTGCCCACATATCCAGCAACGTGGCTGCTGGTGCCAAAACCTAAAAATGGTTAATCAGTAAACCATTTGATTAGAATTAACTTGTTCGGTAATTTACCTATGATGGTATGTCTTTGGTTTGGTATCTTCAGGTCGTGCACCACCTGGGTGAGCTTCTGTGCTACATCGAACCCGTAATCTACCGTCAATAAGTAGTCATTGAATGTGGATTTGGACCAATCGACTACCATGACGAAAGTGGGAATAGTTGAGTCGTGAGTGATAAGAAGTTCATGCAGTTCTTGAGGCCTAAATGAAAAATGAAAATTTACTTTGAAAAACATGTAAGTTGTGGGTGAAGATATTACAGAAGCATAGAGGAATTACTTTCATGTCTTTTATATTGCCTAAAACAGTTAAAAAATAAACCCAGAGAAAAAAAAAGAAAATAGGAATGAGAAGTAGAAAGAAAATAATAAAAAGTGTTTAAAATAAAATAAATAAAAAAATTAAATAGCACAAAGGTAACACTGGAGAAAAAATTAAATTAGAAAACAAGCTAGGGAGAATTAAAACAATACCAAGTTTTATTCTTCGAAAATTTGGCAAAATTTGACTTTAATAAAAACTCATTATTTACCAATTTGGATGACTGGTTTCTTCGCCTGTGATAATGGTCACAACTTGACCTAGAGGATTTTGTTCCAAAAACATCTGCATGTTAGAGGAAATTTCTAGGGAATGGGACATTGCTACCGTTAGGTCGCTGGTTTCGTAGATGCTAGTGAGAGTCACTAAGTCTAGCACTGGGTCTAACGATTTAGTTGCAAAGTAAATTTTTTAATCGTTTAAAATTGAAGAATACTACCTTGTTGCACTGAACCTAAAAGTAGAATTTTTCTGTTAGTTATAAGGCAGTAGAGGAGTTAAACAATACTTTCCTTGATGGGTTGATGATTCCTCTAGGTTCGGCTCTGAAAAGGGTTTTGGGATAAGGGCTGAATAATTGACGAGAAAGTACTTACCATGATCGTCTACATTACGTCATAATTTTTATGTATCATAAAGTATTCAATCAATAAACTTACCATGTTTTCCTGCATCTCTTTGGAATTCTAAATATAAATGGTTTTCCTTTATTTTACATTTCTTCTTTGAAAACATGAATTTTTACTTTACCTGCTACGTTAGGCTCAGGTGCTTCATCTTCATGATTTGAAAAAGACAAAAAATATTGAAAATTACTATTTGGACTCTTCCATGGAAACGTAACAATGCACAAGTTTATTAAAAGCAATAGCAAACTTACCCACCAAATCCTCCTCCATTAATTCTTCTTTCCTTTCGGGTTGATGGTATTGTTCTTCCACTTGATCTATCTGTTGTTCAATAATATGCTCTGTAAAAAAATAGCTTTTTGCCTTTAAATGTAGTTATCAGACAATAGATTTTACCTTCAGGCTGAGGAGCCCATTTCTCTTCCTCAATATGGTGTCCTTCATGATCAGCAGGCTCTGTAAAATTACAATTATTGCCGTAAAAAAACAAACAATATATTATTTATATATTATATAAAATTTTGCGTTTCTAGTGCTCCAGGTTGTTAAGGATAAACTCACCTAGCCATTCATCGTGGACTACCATATGGTCTTGAACTATTTCGAACCAAAGAGTATAATAAATATCAGAGTGATTGAGGTAAGGAGTTTTTTAAATAATATTGCGTTACCTTGGGCTGGTGGTGTAATTGCTGGAGGCTGCTCTAAAGTACAATAAAATTATATTAATGGCTTATATGGTAATATTTAATGCACTCACCGATCCATTGTTCGTGAATTTCCTTAAATTGAGCTGGTGCTTTAAATGAAAAAAATTATATTGAAAAGTATTGAATAAGATCGATGGTTTCAAATAAGGTTCTGGGACAAATATTGACCTAAACGTACGTTGGTAAGGAGGATACCACATAACAGGTGGAGGCGCTGCGGAGTACACCAATGGTGGGTACCATATAGGGACTAAAAATATTACAAACTAATAACAAGCACTTCCACCAAACCTTAGAACAAGCTCTTTATACCTGGCATTGAAGTAACGGGAGGTCGTTGATACATTCGCCTTGTTGGTGTAGGTGCTAGAAAGCATAAAACCAAATTTTTGAAAATTCCTTTCAAACAAGTTTTTGCTATTAGGCAAAACCATCTAGCAAATTATGTAATCAAATAAAAACTTTGTTTATATAGCTTAGCAACTTAGCAACTAGTAGAATATAGAAAATAAAATCAGCTTGTGCCCAAACACAGCTAAATGGTTTCGATTTTGAGTTTATTAAAAAACTAGTACCACATGAAGGTGGAGGAGTTATAAACTGGAGCTGGACTAACTGCTTTATAGCAGGAAGGTCGTATTGTATAGGGCCATTGTTGTTGCATTGCTCTCCAACAGTTTCACTCCAGTGAATCTGCTTTCCTATTACCATCCTTGTAGGACTGTCCATGGAACATGTTCTTGTCGTGTTAGTCCAACCAAAGTTTCCTAAGAAAAAGTGCAACGAAGTTACTGGTGGTCTATATATCTGGAATCAT
The DNA here is from genome assembly GCA_951812265.1 of Taphrorychus bicolor. Taxonomy (NCBI): domain Eukaryota; kingdom Metazoa; phylum Arthropoda; class Insecta; order Coleoptera; family Curculionidae; genus Taphrorychus; species Taphrorychus bicolor. The sequence goes on from OX638304.1 coordinate 23,785,037, forward strand.
TGATACTTACCAAAATTCGTGCTTCCATTATCGTTTCCACAACTAAAACATAGCACTAACGTTTCTATGAAATAGCTGTTTACGTGCATCTTTCAAGAACTAACCGACTATGCTTTCCCGCCAGGAATGCCGACCAGTGATATCGAAATTAAAGGTTTTTATTCGCTATTGTTAAACTCAACCAATTTGTTTTTTATTGGCTCTTTCGTATTATTTTTATGATTTTTCAATTGAGAAACACTTTTAAATTATAATATAAATTACACAAAAGAAAAAATATATTTTATTACCGTGCGGGGTATGTGATTATTCGTAATAAGATTCGATTTTTAGGAGAATGTGGGGCGTAACGAAGTAACCTAAACTAAACGCTGCTACTGAGATCAAATTTATGACCAAAACAGAAATATATTTTTTAAAATGATAAAAAAAAACAAAATATTTTTCAAAAAAAAGTTCTTTTGAAATTATCTTCTAAAACTGCAATGCTTTCCCCCCTTTACCCACTTGTACCCACACAAAATGCATTCAATCAACTCGTGTTGTATAGTTTTGACGAGTGAGACACACAAAAATGTAGGGAAATTGGCAGGACGTCTTACGCTAAATTAATTCATAACGCGATTCGCCAATAATTGATATGCTCTGACGATGACATTATATTATGGGACACATAAACATGGCGAACTAAAAACGGGATCAATTTTTGAAAAATGTCGACAATTTTGTATGCTAACTCCATGTGTGTGAGCAATGAGCATTACAGTTTATCGCATTTAGTGTTCTTTCGTAAAGGCGCATTCACTATAATATTCAGAAGAGCTTGAACCCTGAAACTTATAGGAGTTCAATTCATAAAAATTATGATTTTAGGAGCGTCAATTACTCCAGAAAGTTGGCTACGCCACTCGTTTGAACCAGAATATCAGAGAAAAGGCACGTATACAGTATAGAAAAATTAAAATACCTATTTGTTGGCCTCTTTGATCTTTCAAAAGCACCTTCTCTTAATTACCTGCCTTAGAATAACAATCAAGAGAGCCACATTTAATGTCACAACTATCAAATGGTATTTTAGGATGTTACATTACGCTAGACATACGTTGTCAGTCATGCACCTAAATGTGATGTTTGTGTTTGATACAATTCTAGAGAGTCGTCAGAATGTGGTAAAAGAAAGATTCACACCGACATATAAGAAATGATGATTAATCGGTGATCCAGAATATTAATGACCCACCAGAGATTTGTTTCCTTTCGGTTTTTATTTACTTTGAGTCCAAGTTGGGTTTGAAGACACTATAGTATATTATTGGAGTGTCAAGTCTCAACTAGAACAATACAAAATTGTAGAGAGTCGTGAGAATCTGGTAAAGTAAAGATTCACACCGACATGTAAGAAATGATCAATAATCGGTGGTCCAGATTACTGATGACCGAACAGAGATTTGTTTCCTTTTGGTTTTTCTTTACTTTGAGTCCAACTTGAATTTGAAGACACTATAGTATATTATTGGAGTGTCAAGTCCAACTAGAACAATACAAAATTCTAGAGAGTCGTCAGAATGTGGTAAAAAAAAGATTCACACCGACATATAAGAAATGATGAGTAATTGGTGATCCAGAATACTAATGACCCACCAGAGATTTGTTTCCTTTCGGTTTTTATTTACTTTGAGTCCAAGTTGGGTTTGAAGACACTATAGTATATTATTGGCGTGTCAAGTCTCAACTAGAACAATACAAAATTCTAGAGAGTTGTCAGAATGTGGTAAAGTAAAGATTCATACAAAGAAATGATCAGTAATCGGTGATTCAGATTACTGATGACCCACCAGAGATTTGTTTCCTTTTGGTTTTTATTTACTTTGAGTCCAACTTGGATTTGAAGACACTATAGTATATTATTGGAATGTCAAGTCCAGCCAGAACAATACAAAATTCTAGAAAGTCGTCAGAATGTGGTAAAAGAAAGATTCACACAGACATATAAGAAATGATGAGTAATCGGTGATCCAGAATACTAATGAACCACCAGAGATTTGTTTTTTTTTCGGTTTTTATTTATTTTGAGTCGAAGTTGGGTTTGTAGACACTATAGTACATTATTGGCGTGTCAAGTCACAACTAAAACAATACAAAATTCTAGAGAGTCGTCAGAATGTGGTAAAGTAAATATTCGCTCCGACATCTAAGAAATAACAAGTAATCGATGATCCAGATTACGAACCATACTAACATTCTTTGTTTCTTTCTGAGTGTTTCACCATAACATCATTGTAACGTGTTTCTGAAGTTATTTCTCTTCAAAATCTAATGTGGCTTCATATCCCTGTATAATTCCAAATAGTATTCATTCAAGTCATAATTTGTCGACTCTTATGTTACAGAAAAGCTGAAACGAAAGCTAATCTATGAAAAAGAAGAACTTTTATTTCGTCATTATTCGGCTTTCCTGACCATTATTTTTGCCAGATATTGACTACATTTTTACCGAACCCTGACTGCTAAAAAATAGCTGTTATGACTACAAATATTGCAACTTTTTATGGTAAAGCTAATTTCTTGTTTAAAAATCCTACAATTTTACCACATTGTTGCTTGTGTGCCTACATTTATTTTTCATCAAATCAGTCTGAATAAATCATTGTTTCACCGGAGTTGTGAACAAATACACATTAATAAGATATACTAATTTTAAATTCAATTTTTCCGTTTTTTTTTTATTATCTCCACAACAATTTAATGAGTAATTGTGTCAAAATGTTTTTATAATAAGGTTAAGGTGGCTGCTAAATCAGAAAATTTAACATTCCATAAATCATGGCCGCTGGGATCGCTTAGAGACAAGAAGCAACCCTTCCGCCAAAAAGTAATAGCATGGTAGAAAAATTAGCCATTTCGTTTACAAGTGGTTTTTACTTCCCCTAAAGGCTCTCAAACGAAGTAAAATGTAAAGCAATGTTCTAAAGCAAGCTCTTTAGAACATTTTTAGGTAAAGTTTCATAAACTTTACTTAAGTAGGTATATAAAATAAATATAAAAATAAAAAGTTTATACGGAATAAAATCGGAAAAAAAAACTTCTACTTTTAACATATATTAAAGACACTTGGTTGTTAACGTATTATAATTGTATTTTTATAAACATTTAACAAATCAAAAATATTCAACCAAATAAGGTGCTTGTCCATGCGTGGGCAAGTAAAAAGCACCCATCACTGCAGGATTTACGTTATGACCAAACTCCACTACCCTTGGCTGGTCTAAAACTTGTAATTTTGCCTCCATAGTGTCGTATTTAACCTCGACTGCTCTGACTTGCTGCAACACCGACTCAGTGTAGAGATAGATTGCCCTCCTATGGTGGCACAAAACGGATTTTTGAACATCTGTTAAAAGTGAACATAAAATGAAGAATTGTTACAAGATTTTACGGAATTACTAGCGGCCTGGTCACATCCCGGCTGTTTCATCCCTCCATTCGGATAAAAGTCAACGTGTCCCACAGGAGGAAAAGCTGGCTCGTAAACGCCGGCATGGTATACATCTACAAAGCGGACATAGCGTTCTGCGTTATTTAGCAGAGTTTTATTGGTTATGTAGGGATCGAAAACGGTCATCCGAGGGATCAATAATTGAGCCTTGTTCTGCAAATACTTGGCCACTGCGCTGGCCACTTCAGCTCCCACACAATGAGCTGAATTAAACCTCTAATATTAGTAAAGAAACTTCATATTTTTAGAAAAAGTCATCTAAAAGGCTATGAGTTCACAGCTAATTAGATGACGTTTTCAAATGAACATCGTTTAGATATTAGGTACTTCACAAAATTACCAATGAAGTGTGGATTGTGAAATTGGTTGTGAAGTAAGGAATCTCCTATTTGCTGTCCTAATGACTCAGCTAGGGCAAGTGCGTCCGTAAAGGTCAGAGAGTGCTGCGTCCAGTCAATGTAAGCGAATAAAATGTTAGCTGGCCCTTCTTGGAACAAAGCGGCCCTTAGTGCTTCGTATCTAAAGCAGGATTCTATTCGAAGTAACCATGTGTTCTGACCGTGTGCAGTTCTATATATAACTCATTCACTTATTTTTGACATCTCGTCGTTACTTTTGAAATCTTCATTTGCTTTTATATCTCCTTTCAGCACATGTTGAGAAGATAGAATTGTCAAAGTCTGATTTCCAACGCCTACTTTGATGTCAATAATAAGTGAATGGTTTGTACTTACGGTTCCGTCGAATCCATACTGGGGTGTCCATTAAACATAACATAATTCTTGACTGAAGGGATTAGTTGATTCGCGATGGTCCCGCTCTTATTGTCTTCGGGTACCACTATACCTGGTGAATTTGGGGATTGATATAAATATATTTTCACTAGAGAGTGTTCGTGGGGAAGCATATCAATGTTGGCAAACCGCATGCTTGTTTCCGAAGCTTTGGTTATTTTTTTCTTCATGTTTCCTAAAATTGAAATAAAAATTTGTGATTATCGAGGGCATATGCGTAAGTGGTAAATTACCAGTTACTTACCCATGGCATCGTCCTCAGCACTGATGTCGTATCTACCCCATGCTGCTCCCAGAAGAATTGCAATTAATAAAAAGGGATTAAACAGCATATCAAACGGTATTACAAGAGAAGGACTAATTTGAACAGACAGTTCTTGAATCCCCTGGCAGGACAGACCTGGGTTAGGCGAGGCGACGTTACAAAAAAACTTTAATTACTCACATATAAAAACAATTATAAAAATAAGTTATTAATTATTTTGCAATAGTTATTGTTAATAATTTTATTGTGCTTAAGTTTTAATTACGGCCAAAAGTTTAGTTTTCATCGAATTTATTCTTATTGAATTATATACTCGTATATATGATTCCAAGGTACTTATTTTTTCCTTTTTTTTGTTAAAAAGATGGATGCACTCTTATTTTAAAGTTTGGCAGTAAATCAATTAGTTACCAAGTTACCGTCCTAAGGATTTCTAAGGTTTCATCAAAAAATCTCACTTTTAAAGATTTTCAGGGTCGTAACTAAATATTTCTTTAACCAGTTTTTACACAATGTGTAGCCCAAGCTCAGCTATCACCCTGCATAAGCAGAGTGAGAGTTCCATGAGCTGTGCTTGCAGGTCACCACCCAGCACTAGTTCTTGTTGGGCACCCAGGAGAATGTCGAAATCTTCCTGTGGAGGCTGTATGCCGACGTGACCTTCATCTGACCATAGCTGGTGCCCACGACGACGGAAATTGCATCAATTTCTGTCTTGGTCACCCAGGCAATGATGTACGATGTCGTCTCTCGTTATTGGGGTGCCTTTTGTCGTAACGATACATGCTAGATCCCCGGAAGTTTATGCTTTTGCGGCTACCAATCTTGGTTTCTTGAAGAGCTATAATTTCCGGCTTTGTTTCCGCCAAGAGGAGCTCCACTTCGCACTTCCTCGGTCGAGGCTCGTAGCCCGTTAACGTTTCAGGACATAATGGTGAGGGAATAAGGGCGTCTAGCAGCCATTACCGGAGCGCTGTGCCTGGCGAATCCATCATCCCAAGCAGTACTTCAAACTTGGCTTCGATGGCCTTGCTGACTGAGGCCATCCTCCTTCTGAGGGTTTTATTTGCCCTTAGGAGCTTTTGGGTTCACACCCGGATTTTGGCTGAATGTGGTACCTACCCTGCGGCTTTTTAGCCTGCTTGGGAGTTTTGGCGCTTGGATGCGTGCTTTTTGGGGCCTTGAGGCACCCTAGCTAGTTGGTTGGGTGGCCTTCTGCCCCGCAAAGCACGCACTTGACACAACCTCTCATGGTGATGACACTGTAACTGTCCATGGCCATATCGCTGGCAGCGATAGCATTGGGTGGGCACTGTCTGATCTTTCTTTGCTGTTAAATTTTCACAGAGAGACCAAGCAGTTTCTTTATTTTGAAAATCATGGCATCTGAACTTTTGGCAATTTTTTCGAGGTCAAATCAGGTCAATCAGTCCGCCAAAAAAGTAAATTTTTGCCGCCTTATATCAGTTTAATGAGAATGCAGAAATTTGGCAACACTTAGCAAGAAATTTCAATTTCAACCAATCAGACCACAGCGCGAAACCCGCAATATACGCCATATCCGGCCAGGGAGCTTGCCATAAGACGCAACTGATGACGTTAAAAAGATGTTGACTCCTGACGTTGAACAACTGTAGACTTATGGTCACACACAATATTGATAAGAACCAAAAAATACCGAGATTTTTTGAACAATTTTTGGGTTGGGATTCTTAATATATTTTAATAGCTAATATCCCCCCCCCCTCCCCCCCTCCCCCCCGCTAACCGGTCGTTGCGTGGGGGCAACTGTGGTTGAGGCTGCTGTGTTGCCGTCGCCGCCGTGTTTGCGGAGATTCGACTACGTGGATGTTCTAAGTCCAACGTATCTTCGTGTGCTAAATCTCTTTCACCACGCTGCAAGGGAGACCTAACTCTCGGAAAGGATCTATCTATTTTGTTGTCCCTTAGCAGGTCTCTAATTATAGGGGCAAATGGCCGATAATTAATCCGTGGCGTTTCGATTCATCTTTGTAGTGAAAAAACACTTCCATGTTATTGTCAAACAGATATAATTAATAAATGTTAATTTAAATGAGATAAAATTTAATACTTTGGGGATGCCAGCAAGGTTTTATTGTTTAAGAAAAAAAAAACATTTTCAGTCTTCTCAGGAAGCTAAAATAAAATAGCGGCCGACGTGAACTTTTCGGGATAAGCACATTGGTCCCCAGAAACGTGCTTGACGGGTGTACGATTTCTTACTAAAATTGAAAAAACAACAACAAAGGACGCTAAACTAACGACGCAGTATAGAAGAGAAAAGAATTCTGCCAGTTCGCTGGGATTTTCGATATTATGGCGAGCAAAAGTTTACTAATATTATATACTAAATGTTTCAACTTCTACAAATACTTAATTGCCGGTAGCCTCCTGCGTCTGCAAAGTATCCGCTATTTGCAAGAAAATGGCCTATTCAGGAAAAGGGCAGAGGTGGGTTGACACTATATGGCACAACCGAAAGAACACGCCACGAAACTTTTCGTAGGCGGGCAATAAGCCATTTAATTGTTTTGGCACTAATGAAAAATACAAATAATTAGCGCCGCGGACTTAAAACGGGATTCAAAAAGGGGAAGAAATCACGAATTGGCGATAATCAGAACGACGGAGCCAAGGACTGACTTTTTTCTAGCGATAAAATTCGAGCTTTTCCGTCTTCCCGGTTAGATCGTCGTTTTTAGATCGTAACTCTAACCGAGTTCAAAACCATCTCTCTCTTAGGTCATAACTCTCGCGAGTTCAAAACGCGTCTGTCTTTTTACGAAGATCCTCGCAACCGCCCTCTCGGTACTTCTTATCCTCGAAAGGGAAACGCAGAAAAATCGATACCACCTCGCTAGTAGCCACTGTACGGCACTTCATACTGTGCGGGCATAAATTTAAAAAATGAGCTTTTCTGAAAAATCTGTTGGAAATTATGCTTTTTAAAATGACACCCCACATGACATAGTTTAATTGACAATTAAGCTTTTTATTTAAATTGATCGTTAATTTCCTGGCCCAGTCAATTAAGACATAATTTGCTCGAATTTACATTCAAAGGATGAGAAATTAAAAGCTCCATCTGATGAGAGAATAAGATTTTAATTCAATTAACGATATTCGCAAAATCGCTTTAATTACTAAACTATTGTTGGGGTCACGCACAGGTCTGAAATTCTTTCAAGGGCCATAAACCATTAAAAGGGCGCCTTGGCCGGTTAAAGAAGAAGGGCAATTGTAGGGTTTCATGTTTTAGGGCCGGAATTCCCAAGAAATTGTGAAAGTGTCTGTCCAAAAACTAACAAGAGATATGGTCTTCGACGAAAATTAAAAATATTAAAATCAGATGTTCACGTAGGCTTGATAAAGAGAAAACCGAAAAACAGAAAAATCTTCCATAAGCTTAAGGCTTAAAAACTTCGAAAAATGGCTTACAGAGTTGCCGTGTGTTGCCATCAGGGATGGGAAGGCAAAAATTGCTACTTTTACTACCTAATTTACTACCGTAGTAAATTTTATTTACTTTGTTGCCAATTTCTTTCTATTTTATTACATTTACTACTCTACAATTATTTTTTTATTAACTAACCAAACTATTGTTTAACTGAGTTTTTATGTTTTATTGCTTTAATTTTAAATATAATATAAATGTTCTCCTTGTGACTGCCTATTAGGCAGGAGTTGACAAATAACATAAAAAGAAAAAGGCCATGCTTTTTGTTGAGAAATTTTGACTACAAAGAAAGAGTAACGTTATATAATTTGTTAAACAGACAGGAGTGACAGGAGACCACAGTCGACACGCGACACGTGACCAGTTAATTGACCAACCAAAAGACCGTGGCCATAACCAGGACCAATCAGGTGATTTACTACATTTGCTACAAATAATTCACTATCACTACATACGGCAATTACTACGTAGTAAATGTAGTCAATGTAGAAAATGTCGTAAATACAATTTTTGTGCCACTTTCCCATCCCTGGTTGCGATACATGAACTCATATGCAAAGAGAGAGGTCAGTTTGCACAACAGTACCATTCTCGCTTCAAAGGTACCAGTTTATGGTTGGTAGAATTCAACTGGTTCCAGTTTCAGTTCAATTCAGGATTTTTTTCAGTTTTTCAGTTCAGTCTATGAAACATTAAAAATAGAATATTGTCTTATGTGTATTCCTGGTTGCCGCTAGATAAACTAAAGAAATAGACTGACAGTACTGACAGTTGACAGTTGGTTTTTTGTCCTTAATATTGAGGTTATGTTGTTTTGTTTTGATTGTTGAAGTTGTGTTTATAAAACATTTTTGCAAATTTAAACAAATAACGTAAATATTTACCATGATTTTTGTTTTTCTCAAGTGAACCTCAAATCAGGAAGCTGTTGCACCTATAAATTGGAACAATGATAATCCACAGTCTTAAAAGAAACTTGGCGTGTTCAGCTTTGCCAAGAAGGTAAAATTGTTGTTATATGCACAACAATAAATTTTTACCGCTCTTTATTTAGGTTTTATTCTTCAGCCACTACCGTAGACTCCTCAGAAGTTGCACAATTTGCTAACAAGTTTTCTGCTGACTGGTGGGATGAATTTGGATCTGCAAAAGGGTTACACTCTATGAACAAGTTACGAGTACCCTTCATTAGAGATGGTCTCATAAATCAGATGGCGGTGCCCAAAGAGAATGTCAATACGGCTACTCCTTTAAAAGGGTTGACAGTATTAGATGTGGGATGTGGAGGTAATTATCAACAAAACCATTTAGTAAACAAAATGTATTGCAAAACATGGTTTCTATATCGCTATAGGACCCACCAAAATTTGGTGTGAATTTCGGTGTGGTTCTATTGTATGAGTGGTGAGTAGGTTAAAAGAAAAAGTTATGATTTATCTGTGTTTACTGACGGGTTAGTTTAGTTATCCATTATCTGTTAAGGTCAAGTGAGTTCAGTTATATAGGGTGTCGGATGCTATTTGCATTGACAATTTAATTTAAAAAATATTAACCCTGTACCTCAAAAAAAGTTTGTTTGCAAAGAGGAGTTTAGACCCAATAGTTTGTTGACTTAACATCTTCCATAATCCTAAAGTTTGTCAGCACATTTCTGAAACATTGTATATTTAATGTCACAACTTTTTTTTTTACTTTTTACTCTATATTTTCTTACTTAACTTGGTTTTACCTATTTTTTTTACCTAATATCCTTTAGCTTTAACCACTTACCTCTTATCTAAAAAAGAATTAAGGCTCCCACAGACCAACGCGAATAATTTGCGTCGCCCTCGGATATACGCGCCGCTTTAATTTCGCATCATGATGTTCGCTAGGCGGCAAATCTACTCGTTCAGACTCGCGCGAATTTTACCGCTTGGTTCGGCTGTGAATATCACTGCGAATTTGCAGCGAATAATTCGCATTGGTCGCAGCCTTTAGTTTGGCATTATTTGAATGATTTCACCACCATGAAGTGAAGTTGCTTTTGACTCTTATCTACTTCTCAATAATTTTGCTGAACTTCAAATTGACGTAAACTTAATTTAAATCAGATAAAAAATAATTACTTATTGACTGTTACTGTTCCCTTAGTGGGACACCCCGTTTACAGGATAACATTAAGAAAAGTAAAAATTACACATTTTTGGAATTTCTCCGAGACGTTTAAGATACTAAAACAAAATTTCAAAGTTTAAAATAGTTGTTATCGGTCCATTTTTTGCTATAAAAATGTTTTTCGTTCTACCTGCGTATACAAAAAATAGCACCTTAACACTCTTCAGTTTCTTTCGTAAGTTGCTTCCTTTTTGAGCAAAACAAAAATCACATTTCACACAGAGAATTAAAAAAATTACAGATTTACAAAATTGTCAACAAAAGCAATTGATTGGTTTCCTCCACATAACATTTTAAATGAGTACCTACAATATTTCGTTTCGATTTCGGAAATCGTTGGTCGTGGGAGTATAACAAGTACCGAAATACTTCTGGTTTGTTTAAAACACGTCGCCTAGAACTTGAAGATTAGAAGAATTGAACACGAAGAGTGTCAACTTGAACACCTTGTGTTTGTTGTGTGGACAGCTGTACGCTTAAAATTAACATTATAAGAAAACGATGTGCATTTTGGCACAAAATTTGATACAAATCTCTCCATGGCCCTTAAAAAGCTATATTAATAACCTAGATCACCTGTCAGGATCAGGAAAATGTATCAAACCTATTTCAGGGGGTATCTTATCAGAGGCCTTATCAAGATTAGGTGCACAAGTCACAGGTATTGATGCAACCTCAAACATTATCGATGTCGCAAAGCAGCATGCCAAAAAAAGTGGCCTTGATATTAACTACATCCATACATCCATTGAAGAACATTCTAAAGAAAATGTTTCCAAGTATGATGCGGTAGCCGCGTCAGAAGTTATAGGTATAGGGCTTATTGGGCAAAGTTTTTCTGTTATTTGTTGCCTGCGTTGAATTTAATGTTGCAGAACACGTAACCGAAAAAGAAAAATTTATATCTGCATGCGCCGACTGCTTGAAGCCTTCAGGTTCGATCTTCTTTACCACACTGAACAAAACTTTCTTAGCGAATGTCCTCGCTGTGTGTGTGGCAGAAGACGTAATGGGATTAGTGCCCAAGGGCACACATAACGTCGAAAAATTTATTGAACCTCATAAACTCCAAAGGATGCTGGAAGACTGTAAGTACATCTCATTAGGGCTTCCACAATAATTATTTTTACTCGCTTATGCCATAGGTAATGTTCACACCGTACTCATTCACGGTATGATTTATAATTTTGTAACAAATCGATGGGATTGGTGCCGTAATACTTCGGTGGATTATTGCCTGCATGCTGTGAAAGGTTGAAACGGATGTTTTATTATTTACATTTTAATAAAGGTGTTTGTTATTTGTTAATTAGAAGGCATTTTTGATAGTTGGCAGCTGTACATTGTTAAATTCTCGTCATTGACATTCAGTTTCATTCAGTTTTTGTATCATGTTGTGCGAGGTAGTTTAATATTTGGAAAAATGCAGAAATCTCTGAAATGGAGCCCTGCTCAACCCCAACGAAAACCTGATAATATTGTCTCTTCAAAAGCACGCGAAAGGGGAGACCTTACAGGATTTATCCCATCGTACCTTTCTGTAAGCGCTTCTTGGTTGCTGTTAATTTTTTAGTGTAGGGATAATTTAAGGAGCCAAAGGAAGACATGAAATTCATAATGTCCAACGAATATATGAGAAAGTGGTACAAGGAGAGAAATGCTTATGAAAAAGACACATACAGTAGAGAACAGATAATTAAAGAAGAGAGCAAAATTAAACGGCGATTTGTTCAACGAATGATGACGTATAAAAAACCCAAGAAGTTTGAGCTGCTTGAAGAAATATTTCATACTAACAGTCAGGAAAAAAGTGCAGACAAGCAAATGGCTGTCGATTATACTAAATTTAAGTATAAGCCAGTGTGTCCGAAGCCGAAACAACAGGCTCCTACCGATGAAAGTAATAATAATAATCCTACCCTTACTGTCTGTTGAATGAAAGTGATCACACTTTTTTTTATGGCATCATGTTTTAGATATCGGTGGAAAGTCCAAAGGTAGCAAAACTTCGAAAAAGCCCCGATCTAAAAAACAAGCTCCTTTGGACCGCAATGAGGGAGTCGATAAAAGACAAGAAGAGGATGGTAAACAGTGCGGAATGATGTTATGTCCGCTAGCAATGAAAGACGCTTGTATCCAGTGTTGTCCTTGAAGTCTTATTTATTTATTTATGTTTATGAATATTATTACAAAGTATCACTTTTGTATAAACACCGTCAGGATAGTATCACAGTCAGATGTTAGGCCCCTAGGTACCCTAACTGCGCGTTATTTCGGAATGTGTCTGCAAATAAAAAATTATTACAGATTTCTTCGTTATGTGAATTTTATCTGGAATATGATACATTGAAATACAAAGAGTTTTTCCTGTGTTATTGATCGTAATGACGTAGGAGGTATAGACAGAGCATTGTATTCCTACAGTTTTGGTCCTTTTTTTACATATATTTGTTGTAACCAATTTTGGACTAATATTCGCCCTGTTCGTACCTCCTACGTCATTGGTTGGTTCCACGATATAATATAGAGAGTGATTCGCACGAAGCGCTGTAAAGCTGGACCATTTCGTTGCCTTTTCTACGACTGCCTCGAAAATGAACAAATGCGCACTACTAACTACCGTTGGTGTAGTGTGCACATGTAATGGTGTAAGTGCACATTGCGCACGCTCTCATACAGAAGCGTGTGCAAAGCAGACTTTGCCCACGCTTGCACTTTGCACACACACGTTGTTCATCAGTCAAAGCGGACTTTGCATATGTGACGTTGTATCGTCACAAGCCTCTCCTACGGCTCATGTCCAAACCGTCACACTCGTGTGAAAAGTGCAATTTTCGACACTAGTTGCACAATATTATATTATGGCTGGCAACGTCGGGAAGCACAGGAAATCACTTCACCTATTGCCTCATCGCCTTTGATAATCTCGACCGCAGCTGTAGACAAAACGTCAGGAAGAAATTATTTTGCACCACGGCTTCAAAGCCGGGAAAACACTTTAAATTTTATTTTGAACCGGCCGTGAAAGCCTTATGTCCGAAACTGGTTAAAAATGATTTACAACGGCATAAAATGCAAATTTGGAGTTTGTGGAAAGACGTAGGAAGGATTAGGGTCAAATCGGTAAAAAATGGCTTAAAGTGTCTAAAAATGAAATAAGAGTTTGGGAATTTTTAATGAGAGTAACTTAATTTTAGGACAAAATCAGGCAAAACCGAAGGCAATTGACTTTCTTTTTGTTAAAATCACATTTTGAACAAAAATAAATTAAATTTGGTTCAAAAGGCCTCAAAATGCATTTTTACGTCTAAAATAGCAAGTTTTAGACGCAAAAGTTTTTTGAGAAAAGTAAGCGGTAGGGCCAAAGTCATTTAAAAATGACTGAAAGCATAACAATGCAAATTTGAAGTTTGTGTGAACTCAGCAAATGTTTTGTCTTAAATCATATTGACTTGTCTTATCATAAAAATTAAAAAAAAATTAATAATGCAGCACTAGATAAGCTGGTTCAAGACGAGACGTCTAGTCTTGTCTAGCTCAGACATAAAAGCATATCAACTGTAGGCCTCTATATTCCTTCTCTCTATAGGTTTCTCTATCGCGCGGCGGGAGCAGGACGGTTCCACACGCCTAGCGCTTAAATGATGGTCCGATCGATTACCTCTCTATATTATATCATGGTTACTCCATATCAGGGTTAGATGTACATATATCTTGACTTTGAACTGAAAATCTGATTTTCTCTAAAGTAAAGATTAATTTTTAATGTTTTAACTCGAAAGTTTTAGAGCAACTTTTGGCCAAAATCAAGAGTGGTAGGTTTTGGCTCTTACAAAAAGCCACAACTTCTCCATCTCTAATGCTATTAACCTGACTTGACTAACAGTTTTGGGTATATTCTCTTAAACATTCTTTGCATCTTTGGATTTTTCTTAACTCACCTTTTCAGCAATAGCTGTCAAATTAGATGCCATTCCTTTCCCAGTTTGCTGCACAAGCGCCTTGAACGTTCCATTTTGTTGCAGTAAGTCGTACGGATGACCGAACTCTTTAAGCCTCCCTGCATCCATCACCAGTACCTTGTCTGAATCCATTATAGTATGTAGTCGGTGGGCTATGGTCAGTACCGTGCATTCAGCAAACTTTCTTCGAATAGTAGATTGAATCAGGCTGTCAGTGTGGGGGTCCACGTTCGCAGTTGCTTCGTCCATCACGAGAATTTTGTTATTTCGGATTATGGCCCGTGCAAGGCACAATAACTGTCTTTGGCCGACGCTGAAGTTGGACCCGCCTTCAGACATCCTACTTTCAAGTCCGTAGGAAAGTTCACTTACTACGGGCTTCAATTCTACCTCCTCCAAAGCGTTCCACAATGTCTGTGCGAAGAACAATGAGTGTTACAATATATAAGCAACAGCACTAGAACTCACCTGATCGTCATATTCATCAAATGGATCCAGATTTTTTCTCAAAGTCCCTGAGAATAATACTGGTTCTTGGGGAATTATAGATATACTCGACCGAAGCTTATTCAGAGGTACAGTTTTAGAATCCACATCGTCGATGAAAACTGAGCCTTCCGTATCTGCTAGCCGGAACAGTGCCGCAATGATCGACGACTTTCCTGCCCCTGTCCTTCCCACTATTCCCACTTTCTCCTTGGGTTTGACGACGAAATTGAGGTTCTTTAGTATAAAAGGTTCCTCCTTACTGTACTGAAGGCTCAAATTGCTAAACCTAATTTGACCCTGCTCCGGCCAATCCTCAGGAGGACTTTTCGCTGACTCATCGGCTTCTGGCGTTACGTCAGCGTACTCCTTCACTCTTTCAACTGATGTCATTGTGTTCTCCATTTCACTCCACTGCCTAATACCGTACTGGAACCAACCGGCCATGTTAATAGCTTGTGTTATCGCTAGACCTACGCTTCCTCCCAAATAATCTTTGAAAGATTTTGAACATTTAGATACAATTTTTTGTTTTTAGAGTCAAATTTCAAACCTTGTTTTAACAGTAAAAAACTGAATGTTACAAAAGTGACGAAAATCGAGGTGTTCAAATCTAACCAATAGCCGAAAGCTCTGTTAGCTCCTAGAAACATAAAGAAGGCGGAATTGTACGAGTTTTGATAGTTGTCGAATTCTTTGGTGACTAAATCTTGGGCCCCAGAAGCCCTGATTGTAGTTAGCCCTTGCAGTGATGCAGTCAGATGTGAGTAAACGGGGCTACGAGCTGAAAAAAAAAACATCAAAAGAGGTTTAAAAAAGTGGGGGCAACTCACTCAAAGCTTCAAATCGTTTAATATCAATACTGGTCGCAATAAATACTATTCGAATCATGTAGAAAATCCCCAAAATTACCATAGTAGGAACCAGTATGAACGGAATGACCACAGCCACTATGATAATATTGGCTGCCATCATAAGGCCTATCTAAAAATACCACAATAAGTTGGTAATTTATACTTAGCAATACTAAATAGTACCTGAATGGTGTCAGAGAGAACCATCGGCAGATATTCGTCCACTTGATTCATATCCTTGGAAAAACGATTCAGAATTCTTCCCGAAGGGTTCAAATTGAAAAATCGCATAGGGGCGTAAACAATTCTTGAAAACATGTCGTTGTGGAGATTTATGGAGGCATTTATGCAGGACTTGAAGAAGGCAATGGCCCTAATTATCATTAAGGGAGCGACGATTAGGATGATCCCTGTGTAGATTTGCAGGCACAGTGTATCCGGCATTTGGTTGAGCCAAAACGTTTGAGCTACAGAGAGTTGCTTGCTGGTGTCATTAGCGGTACCGTTGAGAGTGAGCTCCGTTTTCAATTGGTTCATATTCACCCTGTGGATTTATATAATTCATTAGTGGGTATTGTTAACATTTGTATAGTGTATGTAAGTGGCGCCATCTGACGACGGCGGGTGCTTCCACTAGGGCATGCGAGATGATTGTGAAGCGATCCAAAAATCTGTTTTCTGCAATATTGTCACTTCCCACAGACAAATGGCCGAGATTTCGTACCTATTTTGTCTGGGGGCGACGTTTAGCAGAGTATCAGACTCATTTCTCTATCAGGCAGAGGAACCAAAGACCGGTTTCGCTCTTATTAGAGCTCATCAGTATGGTATACCTCGAACCTGATAGAAAAATAAGTCTGAACGGCAATTGGATCTAAATCTTGCTTAGACGCCTGTATGTGTATGTAAGTGGCGCCATCTGACGACGGCGGGTGCTTCCACTAGGGCATGCGAGATGATTGTGAAGCGATCCAAAAACCTGTTTTCTGCAATATTGTCACTTCCCACAGACAAATGGCCGAGATTTCGTACCTATTTTGTCTGGGGGCGACGTTTAGCAGAGTATCAGACTCATTTCTCTATCAGGCAGAGGAACCATAGACCGGTTTCGCTCTTATTAGAGCTCATCAGTATGGTATACCTCGAACCTGATAGAAAAATAAGTCTGAACGGCAATTGGATCTAAATCTTGCTTAGACGCCTGTATGTGTATGTAAGTGGCGCCATCTGACGACGGCGGGTGCTTCCACTAGGGCATGCGAGATGATTGTGAAGCGATCCAAAAACCTGTTTTCTGCAATATTGTCACTTCCCACAGACAAATGGCCGAGATTTCGTACCTATTTTGTCTGGGGGCGACGTTTAGCAGAGTATCAGACTCATTTCTCTATCAGGCAGAGGAACCAAAGACCGGTTTCGCTCTTATTAGAGCTCATCAGTATGGTATACCTCGAACCTGATAGAAAAATAAGTCTGAACGGCAATTGGATCTAAATCTTGCTTAGACGCCTGTATGTGTATGTAAGTGGCGCCATCTGACGACGGCGGGTGCTTCCACTAGGGCATGCGAGATGATTGTGAAGCGATCCAAAAACCTGTTTTCTGCAATATTGTCACTTCCCACAGACAAATGGCCGAGATTTCGTACCTATTTTGTCTGGGGGCGACGTTTAGCAGAGTATCAGACTCATTTCTCTATCAGGCAGAGGAACCATAGACCGGTTTCGCTCTTATTAGAGCTCATCAGTATGGTATACCTCGAACCTGATAGAAAAATAAGTCTGAACGGCAATTGGATCTAAATCTTGCTTAGACGCCTGTATGTGTATGTAAGTGGCGCCATCTGACGACGGCGGGTGCTTCCACTAGGGCATGCGAGATGATTGTGAAGCGATCCAAAAACCTGTTTTCTGCAATATTGTCACTTCCCACAGACAAATGGCCGAGATTTCGTACCTATTTTGTCTGGGGGCGACGTTTAGCAGAGTATCAGACTCATTTCTCTATCAGGCAGAGGAACCAAAGACCGGTTTCGCTCTTATTAGAGCTCATCAGTATGGTATACCTCGAACCTGATAGAAAAATAAGTCTGAACGGCAATTGGATCTAAATCTTGCTTAGACGCCTGTATGTGTATGTAAGTGGCGCCATCTGACGACGGCGGGTGCTTCCACTAGGGCATGCGAGATGATTGTGAAGCGATCCAAAAACCTGTTTTCTGCAATATTGTCACTTCCCACAGACAAATGGCCGAGATTTCGTACCTATTTTGTCTGGGGGCGACGTTTAGCAGAGTATCAGACTCATTTCTCTATCAGGCAGAGGAACCAAAGACCGGTTTCGCTCTTATTAGAGCTCATCAGTATGGTATACCTCGAACCTGATAGAAAAATAAGTCTGAACGGCAATTGGATCTAAATCTTGCTTAGACGCCTGTATGTGTATGTACGTGGCGCCATCTGACGACGGCGGGTGCTTCCACTAGGGCATGCGAGATGATTGTGAAGCGATCCAAAAACCTGTTTTCTGCAATATTGTCACTTCCCACAGACAAATGGCCGAGATTTCGTACCTATTTTGTCTGGGGGCGACGTTTAGCAGAGTATCAGACTCATTTCTCTATCAGGCAGAGGAACCATAGACCGGTTTCGCTCTTATTAGAGCTCATCAGTATGGTATACCTCGAACCTGATAGAAAAATAAGTCTGAACGGCAATTGGATCTAAATCTTGCTTAGACGCCTGTATGTGTATGTAAGTGGCGCCATCTGACGACGGCGGGTGCTTCCACTAGGGCATGCGAGATGATTGTGAAGCGATCCAAAAACCTGTTTTCTGCAATATTGTCACTTCCCACAGACAAATGGCCGAGATTTCGTACCTATTTTGTCTGGGGGCGACGTTTAGCAGAGTATCAGACTCATTTCTCTATCAGGCAGAGGAACCATAGACCGGTTTCGCTCTTATTAGAGCTCATCAGTATGGTATACCTCGAACCTGATAGAAAAATAAGTCTGAACGGCAATTGGATCTAAATCTTGCTTAGACGCCTGTATGTGTATGTAAGTGGCGCCATCTGACGACGGCGGGTGCTTCCACTAGGGCATGCGAGATGATTGTGAAGCGATCCAAAAACCGGTTTTCTGCAATATTGTCACTTCCCACAGACAAATGGCCGAGATTTCGTACCTATTTTGTCTGGGGGCGACGTTTAGCAGAGTATCAGACTCATTTCTCTATCAGGCAGAGGAACCAAAGACCGGTTTCGCTCTTATTAGAGCTCATCAGTATGGTATACCTCGAACCTGATAGAAAAATAAGTCTGAACGGCAATTGGATCTAAATCTTGCTTAGACGCCTGTATGTGTATGTAAGTGGCGCCATCTGACGACGGCGGGTGCTTCCACTAGGGCATGCGAGATGATTGTGAAGCGATCCAAAAACCTGTTTTCTGCAATATTGTCACTTCCCACAGACAAATGGCCGAGATTTCGTACCTATTTTGTCTGGGGGCGACGTTTAGCAGAGTATCAGACTCATTTCTCTATCAGGCAGAGGAACCAAAGACCGGTTTCGCTCTTATTAGAGCTCATCAGTATGGTATACCTCGAACCTGATAGAAAAATAAGTCTGAACGGCAATTGGATCTAAATCTTGCTTAGACGCCTGTATGTGTATGTAAGTGGCGCCATCTGACGACGGCGGGTGCTTCCACTAGGGCATGCGAGATGATTGTGAAGCGATCCAAAAACCTGTTTTCTGCAATATTGTCACTTCCCACAGACAAATGGCCGAGATTTCGTACCTATTTTGTCTGGGGGCGACGTTTAGCAGAGTATCAGACTCATTTCTCTATCAGGCAGAGGAACCATAGACCGGTTTCGCTCTTATTAGAGCTCATCAGTATGGTATACCTCGAACCTGATAGAAAAATAAGTCTGAACGGCAATTGGATCTAAATCTTGCTTAGACGCCTGTATGTGTATGTAAGTGGCGCCATCTGACGACGGCGGGTGCCTCCACTAGGGCATGCGAGATGATTGTGAAGCGATCCACCATAGACCGGTTTCGCTCTTATTAGAGCTCATCAGTATGGTATACCTCGAACCTGATAGAAAAATAAGTCTGAACGGCAATTGGATCTAAATCTTGCTTAGACGCCTGTATGTGTATGTAAGTGGCGCCATCTGACGACGGCGGGTGCTTCCACTAGGGCATGCGAGATGATTGTGAAGCGATCCAAAAACCTGTTTTCTGCAATATTGTCACTTCCCACAGACAAATGGCCGAGATTTCGTACCTATTTTGTCTGGGGGCGACGTTTAGCAGAGTATCAGACTCATTTCTCTATCAGGCAGAGGAACCATAGACCGGTTTCGCTCTTATTAGAGCTCATCAGTATGGTATACCTCGAACCTGATAGAAAAATAAGTCTGAACGGCAATTGGATCTAAATCTTGCTTAGACGCCTGTATGTGTATGTAAGTGGCGCCATCTGACGACGGCGGGTGCTTCCACTAGGGCATGCGAGATGATTGTGAAGCGATCCAAAAACCTGTTTTCTGCAATATTGTCACTTCCCACAGACAAATGGCCGAGATTTCGTACCTATTTTGTCTGGGGGCGACGTTTAGCAGAGTATCAGACTCATTTCTCTATCAGGCAGAGGAACCATAGACCGGTTTCGCTCTTATTAGAGCTCATCAGTATGGTATACCTCGAACCTGATAGAAAAATAAGTCTGAACGGCAATTGGATCTAAATCTTGCTTAGACGCCTGTATGTGTATGTAAGTGGCGCCATCTGACGACGGCGGGTGCCTCCACTAGGGCATGCGAGATGATTGTGAAGCGATCCACCATAGACCGGTTTCGCTCTTATTAGAGCTCATCAGTATGGTATACCTCGAACCTGATAGAAAAATAAGTCTGAACGGCAATTGGATCTAAATCTTGCTTAGACGCCTGTATGTGTATGTAAGTGGCGCCATCTGACGACGGCGGGTGCTTCCACTAGGGCATGCGAGATGATTGTGAAGCGATCCAAAAACCTGTTTTCTGCAATATTGTCACTTCCCACAGACAAATGGCCGAGATTTCGTACCTATTTTGTCTGGGGGCGACGTTTAGCAGAGTATCAGACTCATTTCTCTATCAGGCAGAGGAACCATAGACCGGTTTCGCTCTTATTAGAGCTCATCAGTATGGTATACCTCGAACCTGATAGAAAAATAAGTCTGAACGGCAATTGGATCTAAATCTTGCTTAGACGCCTGTATGTGTATGTAAGTGGCGCCATCTGACGACGGCGGGTGCTTCCACTAGGGCATGCGAGATGATTGTGAAGCGATCCAAAAACCTGTTTTCTGCAATATTGTCACTTCCCACAGACAAATGGCCGAGATTTCGTACCTATTTTGTCTGGGGGCGACGTTTAGCAGAGTATCAGACTCATTTCTCTATCAGGCAGAGGAACCAAAGACCGGTTTCGCTCTTATTAGAGCTCATCAGTATGGTATACCTCGAACCTGATAGAAAAATAAGTCTGAACGGCAATTGGATCTAAATCTTGCTTAGACGCCTGTATGTGTATGTAAGTGGCGCCATCTGACGACGGCGGGTGCTTCCACTAGGGCATGCGAGATGATTGTGAAGCGATCCAAAAACCTGTTTTCTGCAATATTGTCACTTCCCACAGACAAATGGCCGAGATTTCGTACCTATTTTGTCTGGGGGCGACGTTTAGCAGAGTATCAGACTCATTTCTCTATCAGGCAGAGGAACCAAAGACCGGTTTCGCTCTTATTAGAGCTCATCAGTATGGTATACCTCGAACCTGATAGAAAAATAAGTCTGAACGGCAATTGGATCTAAATCTTGCTTAGACGCCTGTATGTGTATGTACGTGGCGCCATCTGACGACGGCGGGTGCTTCCACTAGGGCATGCGAGATGATTGTGAAGCGATCCAAAAACCTGTTTTCTGCAATATTGTCACTTCCCACAGACAAATGGCCGAGATTTCGTACCTATTTTGTCTGGGGGCGACGTTTAGCAGAGTATCAGACTCATTTCTCTATCAGGCAGAGGAACCATAGACCGGTTTCGCTCTTATTAGAGCTCATCAGTATGGTATACCTCGAACCTGATAGAAAAATAAGTCTGAACGGCAATTGGATCTAAATCTTGCTTAGACGCCTGTATGTGTATGTAAGTGGCGCCATCTGACGACGGCGGGTGCTTCCACTAGGGCATGCGAGATGATTGTGAAGCGATCCAAAAACCTGTTTTCTGCAATATTGTCACTTCCCACAGACAAATGGCCGAGATTTCGTACCTATTTTGTCTGGGGGCGACGTTTAGCAGAGTATCAGACTCATTTCTCTATCAGGCAGAGGAACCATAGACCGGTTTCGCTCTTATTAGAGCTCATCAGTATGGTATACCTCGAACCTGATAGAAAAATAAGTCTGAACGGCAATTGGATCTAAATCTTGCTTAGACGCCTGTATGTGTATGTAAGTGGCGCCATCTGACGACGGCGGGTGCTTCCACTAGGGCATGCGAGATGATTGTGAAGCGATCCAAAAACCGGTTTTCTGCAATATTGTCACTTCCCACAGACAAATGGCCGAGATTTCGTACCTATTTTGTCTGGGGGCGACGTTTAGCAGAGTATCAGACTCATTTCTCTATCAGGCAGAGGAACCAAAGACCGGTTTCGCTCTTATTAGAGCTCATCAGTATGGTATACCTCGAACCTGATAGAAAAATAAGTCTGAACGGCAATTGGATCTAAATCTTGCTTAGACGCCTGTATGTGTATGTAAGTGGCGCCATCTGACGACGGCGGGTGCTTCCACTAGGGCATGCGAGATGATTGTGAAGCGATCCAAAAACCTGTTTTCTGCAATATTGTCACTTCCCACAGACAAATGGCCGAGATTTCGTACCTATTTTGTCTGGGGGCGACGTTTAGCAGAGTATCAGACTCATTTCTCTATCAGGCAGAGGAACCAAAGACCGGTTTCGCTCTTATTAGAGCTCATCAGTATGGTATACCTCGAACCTGATAGAAAAATAAGTCTGAACGGCAATTGGATCTAAATCTTGCTTAGACGCCTGTATGTGTATGTAAGTGGCGCCATCTGACGACGGCGGGTGCTTCCACTAGGGCATGCGAGATGATTGTGAAGCGATCCAAAAACCTGTTTTCTGCAATATTGTCACTTCCCACAGACAAATGGCCGAGATTTCGTACCTATTTTGTCTGGGGGCGACGTTTAGCAGAGTATCAGACTCATTTCTCTATCAGGCAGAGGAACCATAGACCGGTTTCGCTCTTATTAGAGCTCATCAGTATGGTATACCTCGAACCTGATAGAAAAATAAGTCTGAACGGCAATTGGATCTAAATCTTGCTTAGACGCCTGTATGTGTATGTAAGTGGCGCCATCTGACGACGGCGGGTGCCTCCACTAGGGCATGCGAGATGATTGTGAAGCGATCCACCATAGACCGGTTTCGCTCTTATTAGAGCTCATCAGTATGGTATACCTCGAACCTGATAGAAAAATAAGTCTGAACGGCAATTGGATCTAAATCTTGCTTAGACGCCTGTATGTGTATGTAAGTGGCGCCATCTGACGACGGCGGGTGCTTCCACTAGGGCATGCGAGATGATTGTGAAGCGATCCAAAAACCTGTTTTCTGCAATATTGTCACTTCCCACAGACAAATGGCCGAGATTTCGTACCTATTTTGTCTGGGGGCGACGTTTAGCAGAGTATCAGACTCATTTCTCTATCAGGCAGAGGAACCATAGACCGGTTTCGCTCTTATTAGAGCTCATCAGTATGGTATACCTCGAACCTGATAGAAAAATAAGTCTGAACGGCAATTGGATCTAAATCTTGCTTAGACGCCTGTATGTGTATGTAAGTGGCGCCATCTGACGACGGCGGGTGCTTCCACTAGGGCATGCGAGATGATTGTGAAGCGATCCAAAAACCTGTTTTCTGCAATATTGTCACTTCCCACAGACAAATGGCCGAGATTTCGTACCTATTTTGTCTGGGGGCGACGTTTAGCAGAGTATCAGACTCATTTCTCTATCAGGCAGAGGAACCATAGACCGGTTTCGCTCTTATTAGAGCTCATCAGTATGGTATACCTCGAACCTGATAGAAAAATAAGTCTGAACGGCAATTGGATCTAAATCTTGCTTAGACGCCTGTATGTGTATGTAAGTGGCGCCATCTGACGACGGCGGGTGCTTCCACTAGGGCATGCGAGATGATTGTGAAGCGATCCAAAAACCTGTTTTCTGCAATATTGTCACTTCCCACAGACAAATGGCCGAGATTTCGTACCTATTTTGTCTGGGGGCGACGTTTAGCAGAGTATCAGACTCATTTCTCTATCAGGCAGAGGAACCATAGACCGGTTTCGCTCTTATTAGAGCTCATCAGTATGGTATACCTCGAACCTGATAGAAAAATAAGTCTGAACGGCAATTGGATCTAAATCTTGCTTAGACGCCTGTATGTGTATGTAAGTGGCGCCATCTGACGACGGCGGGTGCTTCCACTAGGGCATGCGAGATGATTGTGAAGCGATCCAAAAACCTGTTTTCTGCAATATTGTCACTTCCCACAGACAAATGGCCGAGATTTCGTACCTATTTTGTCTGGGGGCGACGTTTAGCAGAGTATCAGACTCATTTCTCTATCAGGCAGAGGAACCATAGACCGGTTTCGCTCTTATTAGAGCTCATCAGTATGGTATACCTCGAACCTGATAGAAAAATAAGTCTGAACGGCAATTGGATCTAAATCTTGCTTAGACGCCTGTATGTGTATGTAAGTGGCGCCATCTGACGACGGCGGGTGCCTCCACTAGGGCATGCGAGATGATTGTGAAGCGATCCACCATAGACCGGTTTCGCTCTTATTAGAGCTCATCAGTATGGTATACCTCGAACCTGATAGAAAAATAAGTCTGAACGGCAATTGGATCTAAATCTTGCTTAGACGCCTGTATGTGTATGTAAGTGGCGCCATCTGACGACGGCGGGTGCTTCCACTAGGGCATGCGAGATGATTGTGAAGCGATCCAAAAACCTGTTTTCTGCAATATTGTCACTTCCCACAGACAAATGGCCGAGATTTCGTACCTATTTTGTCTGGGGGCGACGTTTAGCAGAGTATCAGACTCATTTCTCTATCAGGCAGAGGAACCATAGACCGGTTTCGCTCTTATTAGAGCTCATCAGTATGGTATACCTCGAACCTGATAGAAAAATAAGTCTGAACGGCAATTGGATCTAAATCTTGCTTAGACGCCTGTATGTGTATGTAAGTGGCGCCATCTGACGACGGCGGGTGCTTCTACTAGGGCATGCGAGATGATTGTGAAGCGATCCAAAAACCTGTTTTCTGCAATATTGTCACTTCCCACAGACAAATGGCCGAGATTTCGTACCTATTTTGTCTGGGGGCGACGTTTAGCAGAGTATCAGACTCATTTCTCTATCAGGCAGAGGAACCATAGACCGGTTTCGCTCTTATTAGAGCTCATCAGTATGGTATACCTCGAACCTGATAGAAAAATAAGTCTGAACGGCAATTGGATCTAAATCTTGCTTAGACGCCTGTATGTGTATGTAAGTGGCGCCATCTGACGACGGCGGGTGCTTCCACTAGGGCATGCGAGATGATTGTGAAGCGATCCAAAAACCTGTTTTCTGCAATATTGTCACTTCCCACAGACAAATGGCCGAGATTTCGTACCTATTTTGTCTGGGGGCGACGTTTAGCAGAGTATCAGACTCATTTCTCTATCAGGCAGAGGAACCATAGACCGGTTTCGCTCTTATTAGAGCTCATCAGTATGGTATACCTCGAACCTGATAGAAAAATAAGTCTGAACGGCAATTGGATCTAAATCTTGCTTAGACGCCTGTATGTGTATGTAAGTGGCGCCATCTGACGACGGCGGGTGCTTCCACTAGGGCATGCGAGATGATTGTGAAGCGATCCAAAAACCTGTTTTCTGCAATATTGTCACTTCCCACAGACAAGTGGCCGAGATTTCGTACCTATTTTGTCTGGGGGCGACGTTTAGCAGAGTATCAGACTCATTTCTCTATCAGGCAGATGAACCATAGACCGGTTTCGCTCTTATTAGAGCTCATCAGTATGGTATACCTCGAACCTGATAGAAAAATAAGTCTGAACGGCAATTGGATCTAAATCTTGCTTAGACGCCTGTATGTGTATGTAAGTGGCGCCATCTGACGACGGCGGGTGCTTCCACTAGGGCATGCGAGATGATTGTGAAGCGATCCAAAAACCTGTTTTCTGCAATATTGTCACTTCCCACAGACAAATGGCCGAGATTTCGTACCTATTTTGTCTGGGGGCGACGTTTAGCAGAGTATCAGACTCATTTCTCTATCAGGCAGAGGAACCATAGACCGGTTTCGCTCTTATTAGAGCTCATCAGTATGGTATACCTCGAACCTGATAGAAAAATAAGTCTGAACGGCAATTGGATCTAAATCTTGCTTAGACGCCTGTATGTGTATGTAAGTGGCGCCATCTGACGACGGCGGGTGCTTCCACTAGGGCATGCGAGATGATTGTGAAGCGATCCAAAAACCTGTTTTCTGCAATATTGTCACTTCCCACACTTACACATACAGGCGTCTAAGCAAGATTTAGATCCAATTGCCGTTCAGACTTATTTTTCTATCAGGTTCGAGGTATACCATACTGATGAGCTCTAATAAGAGCGAAACCGGTCTATGGTTCCTCTGCCTGATAGAGAAATGAGTCTGATACTCTGCTAAACGTCGCCCCCAGACAAAATAGGTACGAAATCTCGGCCATTTGTCTGTGGGAAGTGACAATATTGCAGAAAACAGGTTTTTGGATCGCTTCACATTTGTATAGTGTTTCAGAGTATTAAATAGTAATATGAGTTTGGTATTCTAAATATTCCAGAAGCAGCAGAGTTGAGATACAGCAATAACTTAAGTGGTCGGAAGCCAAAATTGTGCATAGGGAACAGCACTGGAAGAAAGTTTAAGGAAGCAGTCTTCATTGAAAGCAATGAGGGCGTCTTCAGTAAACCAAGTTGCGACATCTCTTCGGTGTGGCATCCCTTGATACCTCGGATGAGTGCTGGCGACGATCCAGCCAATAGAAATAGTGAGCGTGGTTAGCTGTTTTACGTCGCGTAAAAAAAAACTCAATAAAGACAATGGAAGTCCAAGATGTTTCGTTTAATAATACAGCAATAAATGTCTCACGAAAATTTTTCAAAACCTGCTGGAAATCAGGTTAGTTCAGTTGGTCAGACAACTGGACTTATTGCTACATCCACAAGCTCTTGACTGCTTCATGAACCACATTGCAGAACATAAGCGATGGAGGTCCTACAGCGCCTTGGTTGATATAGTACTTTCAGACCATTACTGATTGATAGGTGATATATTGTGGAATTCGAGACTTTAAGAAACATCTCTTATAGAAAAGGCAAACAGAGATGTCAAGTTCTTTAAACCCCAACAACAAAATGAATCAAGTCAGAAAATAGGAAAACTTTTTCAATATGTGAAGCAATTACACTAGCAGAGACAGCCTTTCCAATTCACAAAGAGCTGACCTTGAACGTCAAGATAAGAACCATATGCGATGGTGCAACTTTCGCTGGCTTAAATTCCTTAGTTTACAGAAAGATTGACCAAATAAAGCGCCATGGTAGCTGAGTCGCTGAAGGATCGTTGTGTTGAGAGTGAACGTGGGCGAGCCATTAAAAGAATGACTACCGCAAAGCCCTATTTCTGAAACTGCAAAAGCAGAGTGAATCTGAATTGTGTCTTTGATGGTCTGCTCCGTTTCTTCACGGTGGTTTTCGCAGGTTGCTCAATCTTTGTAGTGTAACGAAGTCACTAATTTTGCCTGTTAAAACTCATTGTATGAGATAAAACTGAACGTTGGCGGAATGTAAACTATAAATTGGCCAGGACAATTTCCGCTTGAGCGCAAGATGTACCTGCTTTTATAGATTTCTAACCGGACGACAACTAGGTGTACCACTATAGAAGATGAAAAGTTGAGCGAGCTAGAGTTGGGTTCATCTGGCTTCTAGCGATTGCCAGAAAAGTTTTAAGCACGGAAAGAACGGGTAAGGCGGAAGTATTTGACCAAACACTTGATAGGCAATGTTGCGAGCGCCAATAAATGCGTTTAAACTGATAAAGTCCGGGACGCTATCTCCAACAAGGTTATGCAGCTTACCTCTGATAGCTCTATAGCAAACTCTGAGACTATGGCATTTTCTAACTGGGTGGTAATGCTAAACAAGGCGGGCAACCATAAGAAGTTTCCACAGAGCTTCCAGTCCTTCACCCCACTGTGTGGGGCAGGGAAAGTCGTGTAAAAAAGTCGTTATTAATAAGAAAATTCGGTTACATACAGTCGCAAACAGTGCGCGACTTCATGTGAGGAAAACTTGAGAAGACCTTCCGACAACTAGAAGCAAATTCATATGATTTGCTGCTGATTTTGACCTACTTACCAAAGACTGAGGAAATAGTCCACACAGCTGGCTAGGAACTGGGACCCGATAAATACAAATACAAGAAAAAGCAGTTTACATAAGTTGCCGCCAGCCAAAAAGTACGTCTTGTAAACCTTCCATGTAACTTTTCCCTCTATAGCTTTTTCCTTCGATATGCTCGGGTCGTCGGATTCATTTTTAGTTTCTTCGGAATCTAAAACAGACATTTTTTGAAAATTCATTTTTAAATGTATTAAAATACTAACTTGATTTAGCAGACATAGTTCTTCTGCGCTTGCGTTCTTCCTCTTCCTTGGCCTCCTCTGCCTCGATTCTCTTTAACTCTTCCAGTAACGTGGTAAACTCCTTTCCAGCGTTTCGAATGTCATCGTAGGTACCGGAATGTTGAACCTCACCATCGTCAAGTAAGTAAATCTTTTTACAATTTTTCAGATATTGTAGTTGATGGGTAACCAGCACCACACACTTATCCTTCAAATATCCTTCAATGCAGCCCTTAAATATCTGTTTTCCTACGTGGGCGTCTACAGCAGATAATGGGTCGTCTAGTAGGTAGATATCGGCGTCTTTGTAGACAGCCCTGGCTAGATTGATGCGCGCCCTTTGTCCTCCACTTAAGGAGATGCCCCGCTCTCCTATTATAGTGCGGTCACCGTAAGGGAATAGTTTTAAGTCTCTTTCTAATGCACATGCCTTAACTACATCTTGATATTTAATTGAGTCGAACTCTTGACCGAATAGGATGTTCTGTCTGACACTGCCCACGAAGAGCCATGGCTCTTGGGATGCATATGAGATGGTACCGTTGATTTTCACGTTGCCTGCAATGGCAGGCAACTCTCTAAGAATCACGTGCAAAAGGGTGCTTTTACCACTGCCTACTTTTCCTATTATCGTTGCCAGCTGCCCGGTTGATACTTCAAAGTTGATATTTTTTAGCGAAAGCTCTGAGCTTGATTTTGTCCATTTTGTAGACACATTTTCTAAAGATATTCCGGCCAGTTTACTAACTGCTAAATGTTTAGCACCTAAATTTAAAGGTATTTTTAGCTCTAGTTCATCGTAAAGCAAGAACTGTCTGATTCTTCTAGTTGAAATTATAGCCTCGGCCACTTGAGTGATCCCTTGGGCAAAAGCCTGGCTGAGGCATTGCCTCATTAGCTCATAGAACAGTGATAAACCGAAGACGTACTGAGCATTCAAGCTATTACCTAGTAGAACGTAAACGAGGACGCATGTGTAGATTAAGGTTTTCGTTAGAAAGACGTTGAAAGAAATGTTAATCGCCTTGAGGATGGAGTTCTTTTGGATTTCCTTCATTTCTAATCTACAATTTTGGAATTTCGTTTGCTGACTTGCAGTGAGAGAGGAATTTTATGAATTTTACCTCCGAATCATGTCTACCAACTTGGTAAATGGTTTTTCCCAAGTATACATCTTGATGACTTGCACTCCTCCGATAATTTCGTTCATTAAGCGAATACGCTCATCGGATTTAATGGCGGTTCTTAGACGGTACAGAGATGTCTTCTTTCCGATCCAAACTGTATTAACAAACATTTATATAGATAAGTGATGCCCAAATTATTAACGCCAAGCTAATATCACACAAAAAATCAAATCAGCTGGCTGTTAAGGTTGTTTGTTATGTACCTCTTGTTCAATAAGTTCAACTTACCTTGAAGAGGGATAACACACAGCAACAGCCCTACACCCACCAAAGATGTCCATCCGGCGTACGAGAGCAACATGAAGATCAGAATAAACAGCTGAATAGGTCCCACCCAAATGTTGCTAACATTCTGAGTACAAGTTTCAAACCTGGAAACGTCGTTCGAAATCAAATTGACCATTTGCCCGATAGTGGTGTCCGCTAAAGCCGATTTGCTAAGCCGAATCGCCTTTCTGTAGACAAGAGCCACTGATGCCGCCCTCATACACATTCCCAAATGTTGAATGCGAAACATGGCACCGTGGATGACGTTGATCTGGATTAAGGTAGTCAATCCTAGTACGCCGGCATAAATGTAGGCTTCTTTAAGGGTCATTGTTGACTGGGGTTCAAAATATTCGAGAAGCTTGGCCATGGTCAGGGGAAGGGTCAATCTGAAAATTTTGCAGTTGTTGGTTCAAGAAGGAAATGTTCTGAGTAGTTGTTGCTTACCTTACTACCTCAAAGACAAGAACGAAGAAGCCGCAAAACAGCATGTCCAGTGCGAACATGCGAGCAAAAGCTCTCCATAATGATGGATTTTTTTTCTTTAATTCTTTGTTCCATTCTGCTTCTAATTGGTTACCGAGTATCTCAGAATCGTGCTGTTTCATGTGCTGGAAAAGGTCGTGTTCTTTTAAGCCATATTTGTAGCCCTTGTAAAATAATGGAAAAGTCCATCTGGAAGTTAAACAATACCACTGCTAAATGTGAAAACATCTTTAAAGATTATTTATTTTATTAAATTATCATTATGTACCTAGTTATTGTGTGTTGAGTGAATGACTCTGTTTTGGTATACGGTGTTACGACAATATCTGATTGATATTACTTTGATTGGAAGTACGAAGTTAGATGTAATCACTAAACACATCCAAAGTGATACCAATCAATCTGGAAAGGTCATATTTTGGACTTTATTAAAACGTCCTTCTTACTGACCTGGGTCTAGGCAGTGATTATTGAAATGAAGCACATTTAAAGTAAAAAGCTGGCAGATTTGAGATATCACACAGTTGCAGAAGAACGAAAATTTGAAATTAGAGAACAAAGGATTCAAAGACAACAAAAACTGTGGACAAAGTAGATTAAACAGTTTAGTCTCGACGATATGTAAAGTTGTGAACGTATTTTATTCTTTTAACAATTCTTTTTAACAATGTTAACGTGTGTGTTGGTTGTGGTCTGATGGTGCCTTTTTAGGCGAAACATGTAGACAAATAAATTTGAAGCTGTTGACCTGGAGTTCGCTATTTTCAAACTTAAATTTCTGTATCAATTGTATAGTTATTACAAATATTCAGTTGATGATATATCTGCGACCTCCGTGACGTGACTTCCCCAAAGCAATTTTTCCACTTCTCTGATATCATTTGCTTTGCAGAATTACCAACTTCTAGTTTCCTTCTTTTATGGTATTTTTTGTAGGTATCTTCTTTTTGGCTCTTTCTTCCGTTAGATAGTCTGCTGTTATAACATTCCTTCAGCATTTTCTTTGATCGTTTTAGACAAGGTACCTACGCATTCTAAAGGGGTCCTTCCACATTGAATTTTCTGGTTCTTGGAGCTTATATTTGATTTGCCTTTTTCAATTCCTGTCAATGTTGTCAATTTCTAGGTTTTTTTTTTACAATTTGGTGTCTTGAGCTAGTTCTCCAAGATTTCTTTCTCCAATTTTCTTCACAGTTAAGTGTTAAATCACAGGAGCGAAATTTATTACGACCCCCCTCCAGAATATGCAGAGATAAATAAAAATGTGGTTGCAAAATAAAAGGCATTAAATGAATAAATAAATAAAGAACAACTACTTACACAAAGGTGAGTCTTTTCAGAAATCCTGCCCTAGAGAAAGGATTAGGCATTTTGTTGCTGTTCCGAGCCTCTGCTTCCTTTAGGTCTTCCATGCTGAATATTCCAATGCGTTATCCCCTCAAATTCAAAAAACTAAAGCGTTTTTAACGACATTCCTCTTGCACCACTTTCCCATCCTGCCTGGAAAGGAAACTTACTCGTGACTTCATAAGGTAAATGCTGGGAAAAGTCAATTGTAACAATTTATCTACTGAAGTGTATTTTATGTAAAGTAGATAACGAGAAACAATCGACTTTCGTGTGTAACGAGTGATAGAATTTAAGTTTTCTAATAGTACCACGTGCAATTTTGTACGTATAGTAGAGAATATTTGCAAGTAATTGGATATCAAATATAATAAGTCACTAAGTACTTGTATGAAGCAAGAAATTATTGTGTATAAAAGAGAATAACCTACCTTTCACTTTTTAAAAACATAGTAACATTGCACAACGGAATATGACATTGTGAATGAGTGTATATCCTCTGAATAGAAACAAAATAAAATGTTGCCGATAATCAATGCCAAATAAAATGCGAGGGGTTAATGGTTAATCGGAAATTAATCAGTGACCATTCAAATAGTGAACCATTTGAATAATAATTACTATCGTATGTTCGGCTATTTACTTACTTCACACTAACTGCGATTAGCCAGAAATCTGCCAATGATTTACTAATGATGTGTGAAGTTGAATGACCAGTGACGTAATAATGTTTTAATGAAGCGATGTGGTCTCGTGTTTTGTAGTAGGTACTGCGGAAATCAGAAAATGTAAAATCCTTGAAATTATAACTATTTTTCAATATTGATAAAAAAAAGTACGACGATCATAATAAGCAGACAAGTTATATCCTTCATTCCTTTTTATTTATTTATATAGAAAAAAAAATTACATCAAATAATAAATTGTAAAGTACCTACTATATTATGTATAAGGGCCATTTATCACAGAAATGTTGTTTATGTATAATAACCACTCCACACCATCAAACATCCTGTTCATCCAACGACTGATGGTATGTCTGAAAACATAAACGTGTAGTAATAATCAGAATGCAAAATAGTATCACTTACATTTTCCGCAATGTTGGTCAAATTGGACGCCATGCCCTTTCCAGTTTGGTGCACAAGAGCATAGAAGGTACCTCCATCATCTTGCAGTAATTTATGCGGATGATCAAATTCCACGACTATCCCCGCATCCATAATCAGAACTCTGTCCGAGTCCATTATTGTGTGCAACCTGTGGGCAATGGTCAACACTGTGCAGTTGGCAAATTTCCTTCTGATGGTAGACTGGATCAAGCTGTCTGTGTGGGGATCCACGTTGGCAGTTGCCTCATCCAGAACCAATATCTTGTTGTTCCGGACAATGGCACGGGCTAGGCACACCAACTGCCTTTGGCCCATGCTGAAGTTCGACCCACCTTCGGACATTTTGCTCTCGAGCCCATGGGAAAGGTCGGATACTACGGTTTTGAGTTCTACTTCTTCCAGAGCGTTCCACAGGACCTTATGATGAGTTGTTTAAAAAAATATATATAAGATTATGGATCTAACCTGGTCATCGAATTCGTCGAAAGGATCTAGGTTTTTGCGTAGCGTTCCAGAAAACAAGACTGGCTCCTGAGGAATTATGGATATATTTGATCTGAGCTTATTTAACGGTATAGTCTTAATGTCAACGTTATCAATTAAAATTTGTCCCTCGTTTTCTGCTAGTCTAAAAAGAGCCGCAATGATGGAAGACTTTCCAGCCCCAGTCCTTCCGACTATGCCAATTTTCTCCTTAGGTTTTATGGTAAAATTGAGGTTGTGCAATATGACAGGCAAATCTTTGCTATAACGAAGGCTAAACTCTGCGAACTTAATTTCCCCATTGTCAGGCCAGTTCTTAAGTGGCTCTTTAGCTACCGAGTCCACTTCAGGCTCCATATCAGCGTATTCCTTTACCCTCTCCACGCAAGTCATTGTGTTCTCCATTTCGCTCCATTGTCTTATGCCGAACTGGAACCAACCTGCCAAGTTGATAGCTTGAGTGATCGCCAAACCAACGCTACCTCCGAAGAAATCTAAATAATACAGGAATGTTATATTTTCTAGATCAAAGTTGCTGAGATCATTGCTGACCCTGCTTGAAGATGAGGAAGCTGAAAGTGACCAGAGTGACGAAAATTGCCGTGTGGATGTCCAGCCAATAGCCGAAAGCCCTATTGGCACCGAGGAACATGAAGTAGGCCGAGTTGTAGGCGTTCTGATAGTCGTCAAACTCTTTGGTAACTAAACGTTGGGCTCCGAAGGCTCTGATCGTAGTCAGGCCTTGCAGAGATGCGGTGAGGTGTGAATAGACAGGACTTCTGGCTGCAAGGGAAGATTCGTAAGTTGCTGCATTTTGCCTTTTTTATTCCGTTTTGCAGGCTTTGCATTCTACCCACAAAGCATAATGTGGACTAGCATTAGAATAATTTCTCGAAACTCCATGCCAGCTCCACATTCTCGCACAGTCTTATACGTTCTTAATGAGTTTTGCTTTGCCTTGCGGCATCTATCTTGCCACGAAATAGCGAGCGCTGCCGTGTCGGTTTTTAGTCCCAAGTCAAAGGAGTCTGTAACGCCGAGCCGAGACGAGATAGACATAGACGAAGCGAGAATTTCACTCACAGTTTTGCACTCGGATTGTCTCGCTTGTTCGGCTCCAGTATCGACGAGTTTTGCCTTGCGGCATGTTCTTGCCTCCTTTGACTCTGTACTAAAAACGGACAAAAGAGCGAGCGCTGCCTTGTCAGTTTTTAATACCAAGTCAAGGGAGTCTGTGTCGCCGAGACGAGACGAGATAGACAGAGACGAAGCGAGAATTTAAATCACAGTTCTGCGCTCGGATTGTCTCGCTGGTTCTCGGCGAGAATGTGGAAATAGCATTAGAAGAATTTCTCGAAACTGTAATGCCAGCTCCACACTTCTTTGACTCGGTATTACTGCAAGTGCTTCCTTGTCGGTTTTTAGTATTAGGTTAAAAGAGTCTGTGTCTCCGAGGCAAGACGAGATAGACAGAGACGAGGCTAGCATTTAAACCACACTCTCGAGCTCTCGACGAGAACGTGGAAATAAATTTCTCACAGGTTAGGGCAAATAGGGCATTTATTACTTACTTAACGCCTCGAATCTCTTAACATCGATGCTTGTAGCCAGAAATATCGTCCTGATCAAATAGAAAATGCCCAGAATGACCCCTGTGGGCAACAATATATAGGGAATAACCGTGGCCACGACTATGATATTAGCAGCCATCATAAATCCCACCTAAAAATTAAATGGAACCATTTTTGCATCAGAAACATGCTACTCACCTCCTACCTGAATAGTGTCTGAAAGCACTACCGGAAGATACTCATCAACTTGATTCATGTCCTTTGAGAATCTGTTCAGGATTCGCCCTGAAGGATTAATATGGAAAAACCTCATCGGGACTCGTATGATGGTCGAAAACATGCTGTTGTGCAGGGTAGTGGATGCATTAATGCACGATTTGAAAAATAGAATGCCTCTAGCTATTATTAAAGGCGCCACCACGATAACCAGCCCTGTATACACTTGCAGGCAAAATTCCTCAGACATTAACTTAAACCTGAATTTATCAATAATGGAGTTGGGCTCAGCAGTGATATTATGTTCTGCTTTCAATTGTTCCATGTTTACCCTGTTTCAAGTCCATAATATAATTTATTTGAGTTACTTGTGGTTGGATAAACTTACCAGAGGCTCAGAAAGTAGTCTACGCTGCTGGCTAGGAACTGCGATATAATGAATATCACAAGCAAGCTCAGTACTTTGCAGACGTTGCTTCCCGCTAGGAAGTACGTCTTGTAAATCTTCCAAGTAACTTTTCCTTCAACTTTTGTTTCCTTTTGTATAGTCGGATCAGCTGTCGCTGCTTTGGCCACCACACTTTCTTAAACATTAGATTACGTTTTGCTTATTTTCAAGCAATCAAAACTTGATAAGAAAAATTACCTAGTTTAGCAGACATAGTTCTTTTTCGTTTCAAATCCTCCGCTGTCGCCTCCTCGTCAGCCTTTTTTAGCTCACCTAACAGGGCAGTAAACTCCTCCCCGGAGTTTTTGATGTCGTCATAACTCCCTGACTGTTGCACCGCACCATCATTCAGCAAGTAAATCTTCTTGCAGTGTTTTAGATACTGCAGTTGATGCGTCACCAATACTACACATTTCTCCTTTAAGTACTCCTCAATGCATGATTTGAAAATCTGCTTTCCTACGTGAGCATCTACAGCAGATAGAGGATCATCCAGCAGGTAAATATCGGCTTCTTTGTAGATGGCTCTGGCTAAGTTAACCCGCGCTTTTTGACCTCCGCTTAAAGTAATCCCTCTTTCACCAATAAGGGTGCGGTCACCATAAGGAAACAGTTTCAGGTCTCTTTCCAAAGCACAGACTCGTATTACTTCTTGAAACTTGACTGGATCGTACTCTTGGCCGAAGAGTATGTTTTGTCTAACACTTCCAGCGAAGAGCCAAGCCTCTTGAGAGGCATAAGAGATGACCCCGTTGATTTTGACTGAACCCTCTTTGGCA
The DNA here is from genome assembly GCA_951812265.1 of Taphrorychus bicolor. Lineage (NCBI taxonomy): Eukaryota > Metazoa > Arthropoda > Insecta > Coleoptera > Curculionidae > Taphrorychus > Taphrorychus bicolor. Next base: position 23,821,273 of record OX638304.1, read on the forward strand.
GGTACTTCCTGAAGGATAACATGTAGGAGGGTGCTTTTGCCACTTCCAACCTTCCCTATGATTGTCGCCAGTTCACCACTTGCCACTTCAAAGTTGATGTTTTTTAGAGAATAGTCTGAATTAGACTCAATCCATTTGCTTGAAACGTTCTCTAAGTATATTCCTGTGGGCTTATTAATACTAGGCAGAAGTGAAATTACGCTGGAACCCTTTTTGAGAGTTAGTGGAGTGAAAGGAGGATGTTGTTCGAGCTCCTCATACAGTAAAAACTGTTTTATTCTTCTTGTGGAAATTATGGCCTCGGCTATGCCAGAGATACCTTGGGCGAAAGTCTGACTGAGACATTGTCGCATTAACTCGTAGAACAGCGATAGTCCAAATACGTATTGTGGGTTCAAGACATTTCCCGATAGGACGTAGACTAGTATACAAATGTATATTAAAATTTTTGTTAAAAACACGTCAAAAGAGGTGTGGATGGCCTTCAAAATGGAGTTATTTTGAATTTGTTTCATTTCCAATCTGAAAAAATTAATGTAATTTAGGAGCTTGATAGTTAGAAAATTTGGCTATATACCTTCGTACAATTTGCACCAGCTTGGTAAAAGGTTTTTCCCACGTGTACATTTTTATTACCTGCATTCCATTTATAATCTCGTTCATGAGACGGATCCTTTCGTCCGATTTTATTGCTGTCCGCAAGCGATATTGTGAGGTTTTCTTCCCCATCCAAACTGCAAGATAGTAGAGGGTGTTCATTTGAAAACCTCACTTAGTTGGTTGTGAATGGTCAAGAGAAAAGGATGAGAAAACAAAAGTCCATTTACTTTGATGATATGATCCTTTTCTGTCTAAAATTCATAGCTTTCTAAACGACGTTTTCTAATGAACACCCCGTATATTAGTGTATAATAAAAAAACAAAAGACGCAGCGTGAATGAATATTATTCACACTGTTCCAGTTATAACACATGATTATTATAACACATACATTTTTTGAGTAAACTGCATTCAATCGCACTCACTTTGCAAGGGAATGACGCAAAGAAGCACGACGACTCCCATCAATCCAGTCCAGCCGGCGTAAGAGAGGAGCAGGAAAATTAAAATCACCAATTGCACAGGCCCAATCCAGATGTTATGCACATTCATGACGCACGTCTCATATCTGGAAACGTCGTTAGCTATGAGGTTGACCATTTGACCTACCGTAGTTTCGGCCAGGGCTGATTTGCTAAGACGAATAGCTTTTCTGTAGACCAGAGCCACTGAAGCCACCCTCATGCGCATTCCTATGTGGTAAATGTGGAAAGTACTATTGTGGATGAAGCTAAGCTGCACCAAGGTGATTAGGCTTATCGCTCCGGCATAGAGGTAGGCGTGTCTCAAGGGCATTTTCGATTGTGGTTCGAAGTATTCCAGAAATTTGCCCAAAGTTAGAGGAAGCGTGAGCCTAAAATTTTGTTATATAAGTAACCATATCGAAAAGAGGGTGTGTTTATTTGAAAACGTCATCTAGTTGGCTGTAAAATGTCAAAAGAAATGGATGAAATTTGTTCTTTCATTTTTATTTACTTTGATTATGTCATCCTTTTCTGTCATAGCCTTCTAGATGACGTTTTCTAATGAGCCCGGGGTATTTATCAAATCAAACCTTATGAGTTCGAAGCCGAGGACTAGAAGTCCATATAGCATCATGTCAACCCCAAAAATTCGGGCGTACGCTTTCCATAATGAAGGATTTTTTTTCTTCAGCTCCTTAGACCATTCGTTTTCCAGTCGTTCTCCGAGCAATTCTGAGTCATGGTCCTTTAGGTGAATGAAAACGTCATTCTCGCCCAGTCCTTTCTTAAAGCCTTTGTAGAATAAAGGAAAAGTCCACCTTTTAAAGAAACATTTTTTCTAAATGTGCTATGGAGAAGATCAATAAAGTGGCACTTGTAAGGAAGTAATGTTTTTGTAATAAAACGTGTTGTGCGGTTTCAGAAATATCAAGGCTACACTCTAGCCGTTGGGGGTCATTACTGTGTATCAAAAACAAGTGATGTTAGTTAAGTATATAGAAGTAGTATTTCTTTAAACTCGGACTCTTTCCGACCTAGTTTAAAAGCCATGTATCGATCCACTTAATAAAAATCAATATTAAATCACAACTGGCACATTTGAGGTTTAAAAAAAAACTAAATTTGAATTTTGGCGTTCCTCGCCACCGGAAAAAAGATTATCTTAACTTTGAAGACCTAAAGGAAATGCTTAACATTGTTCATGAGCATGTCAGGAATATACCGCCAGTGATCGAGCCAAGGCAAGATATGACTTGCTAGCTAACTCCCACGGTTTCCAAGAAGGTAACTAGGTGTGTCTGTACACTCCACCACGGAAGCTGAGGAAGTAGCCGAAACTTAGTTAAAAATGAGAAGAGCCTTATAGAGTTATAAAAGAGATTAACGACGTAGTCTCCAGGATCCAGTGGACTCCCAGGTCAAAGATGAAAATTGTTCATCTGGATTGATTAACGAAATACCATGGAATTCTGTCTATTCTTTAAGACCGCCCGAAACGAGAAGTCGTAAGAGGAGGGCATGTTAAGAATTGGTGCAGGCGGTCATCGGTCGTTCCTTGACGACACTTGGACCTGTCGATTCGACGTCAGGTCGTTTTAGGGATAAAAAGCAGGGACCGCTGCGAGTCAAATAAGTGGTAAATTAACTGACAAGCCCGCAGGCCATTCTGGGGCAGTCAAGAAGACTGCTGCAGGGAAGCCTGTGGAGGTTAAGACGGCGGTAGCAGCAGGTGGCAAAAGAAAGGCCACCGAACTCCCTCGGAGGCAGGGCCGAGAACACATTTATTGAAATAAGTTACCAGAACTTATTCCAAAAGACAAAGTTGAAGTTAAAAACTTTGTAGCTTGTATGAAAACTAGGATTATCTTTCCTCGTTTATTATTTCTCATTACCTAGTTAACACTTTACCTGCACCACATTGTCAAGAAACACTGCTTTCTAACAATTATTATTACTGATATTATTTTATACTCACACAAACGTAATCCGTGCCAAAAATGAGGCCTTCACATAAGGATTTGATGCTCTCTTATTTTTCCGGTCCTCCGACTCTTGCAAATCTTCCATTTTACAATAATGTCGGTCTCTTCACTACTTAAATCTTCTATATCGCTCAGTTGTGAAAATCGATGTAAATATATCGACAATTCTGTTTTCTGTGATGTAGAACTGCGCTCATACCAGCTGGTCTTAGCTAGGTCCTTCACTATTGATTAATTGAAGACATTTTACTAAAAATAGTAGGCAGCTAATCAAAAGTTTAACAAAGTAAAGGGAAGATAGAACCTCCTTCAAACACGGTATCAAATACCTGTGACTATACAAGTTGAAATACGTGTGCAATAGATAAAAAAAAGGTTTGATTTAGTTTCGTTAAGAATAATTAAATATCGCAGAGATAAGTACATTTTATAGCGAGGCCATTAAAAGTTGTTTTCCGCCATTGTAGTCGTTTTTTACAATTCTAACTTAATAAATCAGACTGTGATGAATTTATAGTCTTCTTTATTACTCACTCTAGCCAATAATGTAACTATCTACTTCTGTCTACTTAGTAGACCAACATAAAATCCAAATAGTTTCCATTATTGCATAATCCCAGCTGTGTTTGTTTATTTGGTACGGATAACGGTGAAGGTTACCAATACCATTGTCATTTTACTTTAAAATTATTGTGCTTGATTTGGCAAGGTCGAAATTCTTTTACATAAATTGGAAAACAAAATTTACGTACACAGTACCGTCTGCCCCTCTTATCTCTCACAACATTGAAAACGTGCAACTTTCCTGTGCGAATACCAAAACAATATAAGTAGACACCTAACCTGAGATTTTGTGTAAAGGTTTTTAAGTATTTGTTTATATTTAGATATGCGAAATCGAGCGGTTTCATTGTTATTATTAAATAAATATTTAAAGCTGATCCTTCTGTATAGGTACCTACTATCTCCTTAGAATACGTTATACAATGTGTTTCTGAAAATAGTACCATAAATGCAACCGCTTACTTAATATTTCCAAAAGGTGTCGAGACTAATTAATAAAATTTGGTATGCTACACAAGTTTTGTATGTCTTTTTTGCAAACGAGGTAAGTAGATGTGAACACATTTGTCCAGAGGTGGATGATACAAGGCAGTAGTATGTAAAAAAATATCTAAACATTTTTGTGTATAAACATTGGACAATTTATTAGAAAAATTAGCAAATCTGAAGATTTCTACATAAAAAAGGTACTCTCTTGTTTTGAAAGTCGCTATCTGCAATATTCCTCGAGAAAAGCACTTGAGCACTTCAAGTCAGTCAAGTTTACCCGAACCTGACTTTGAGTGACGACAATTGTACAAACAATTCCAAGAATATTCGGGAATTTTCTAGTTTATAAGCTGTAGGTATAAAAGGCCGGGACGACGGCGAGTCAAATAAGTCCAATTCTTTATCGAGCCTAACAAAGCTAAAAGAAGCAGCGACTTTTCAAACAAAAAGTACGTTTCTGAAAAACGAAATATCAATTACAGTACTTTAATCAATTTACAAAATTATGAAATTTTATTTCATGCGTTATCAATTATTCATAATTCACACACCATCATGTTGAGATTATCCTTAACAACGCTAAGTTATGGTATAACTGATCTTATGGTTTTCTTACACAATGAATAGGGACTGCTTCACTCAGAAACCAGCCTGGCCACATACTCTTCATAGCTCTGCAAAAACGACCCATTTATTGACCACTAAACCATGATGACCAACAAGAACTCACTTTTTGTGCGATCGCCACCAAATTGTCCGCGTTGGTCTTTCCCGTCTGCTTTACAAGGCCATGGAACACGCCCTTCTTCTCCAGCAACTCGTGGGGATGTCCGAACTCCACCGACCTTCCAGCATCCATTACCAACACCTTATCGCTGTCCATTATTGTATGCAGTCTGTGCGCTATAGTGAGCACCGTGCATTTGGAGAACTTCTTCCTTATGGTACTTTGGATTAGGGAGTCGGTTTGGGCGTCCACATTGGCGGTGGCCTCGTCCAGGACTAAAATCTTGTTGTTCCGCATAATGGCCCTTGCGAGACATACCAATTGCCGTTGTCCAACGCTAAAGTTTGATCCGCCCTCGGACATTCGAGTTTCCAGTCTTTGGGGTAAATCAGATACTGCAGATTTTAGTTCCACTTCTTCTAAAGCATTCCAGAGGACCTAAATCAATTGGGCAAGTTACATACATTAAATAAAATCATTACGGCATCATATTACCTCGTCACTGTAGGAATCAAAAGGGTCCAAGTTTTTCCTAAGACTTCCTGAGAAGAGAACAGGCTCCTGTGGAATAATGGAGATTTTCGACCGTAAATTTTCCAAGGAGATGCTTTTGGTATTTATCCCATCAATAATAATTTTTCCCTCGATCATCGCCAGCCTGAAGAGGGCACCAATAATAGAAGACTTCCCAGCTCCAGTCCTCCCAACAATGCCAACCTTTTCGTTGCCCTTAATAGAGAAATTCAAATCTTGAAGGATGTAGGGCTCATCCTCTCCATACTTTAGGCACAATTGTTCAAAAGTGATGTCTCCTTTTTCTGGCCACCCTTTAGGCGGTTGCGCAAACTCTTGGTCGTTCTCCGGCGTAACGTCCGCATACTCTTTCACTCTTTCCACAGAAGTCATCCGATTTTCCAACTCACTCCATTGTCGCATGCCCCATTGGAACATTCCTGTTAGGGTGAGGGCTTGCGTTATGGCCAGCCCCGCGTTGCCTCCATACATTTCTGCAAGAAAATTGTTTGAGTTACTAAGCTAATATACGTCGTGTTTGTACCTGTCTGCAAGAACAAGAAGCTAACAGTAACCAGGGCTACGTATACAACACAATGCATATCCAGCCACAACCCGAAGCTTCTGGCACATCCCACAAAGGTAAACCAGGCTGCAGCGTTAATATCTTGGTAGTTATCGAACTCGTGCTGTAGGGCTTTCTGCGCCCCAAATGCCCGGATGGTGGTTAAACCTTGGAGTGATGCATTTAAGTGTGAAAATATGGGACTTCTGGCTGTAATGATTTTTTTAGCACCCAGAAAAGTGTTCTCTGTCACACTCACTAGTTCCCTCTATCCTCTTCACATCACGACTAGTTCTAAGGTAAATTATTCGAAGAATGTAAAATATCACAAACATTATCACAGTGGGGAGGTACATCCAAGGATTCAAGGTCCCGATGATCGTAATGGTCGCAGTCACGAGGAAAGCGATTTGGATAGTCTCCAAGAAGATTAGAGGCAGCTGTTCATCGATTCCCCCCATGTCACTGGAAAATCTGTTTAATATTCTTCCAGAAGGATTTGTATGGAAGAACCTCATAGTGGCGTAAACTATTTTATTGAACATGTTATTGTGCAGCCTTAGAGACGCTTTGATAGTGAATCTGTAGAATGTGAAGGACCTTGTCAGGGTTAGTGTTACGGTAAGGACTATAAGAACTGTGTAAATACAGAGGCATTTCTCTTCTGTTAAGATTTGGTCATAAAGACGCGATCCAGCTTCATCAGTCATTGAAGATGAAGTATTCAAGGCAGCCTCTTTACGAAGCTGCTCTAGGTTTACCCTACAAACGTATTAGATCAGAGTTTAGGTAATAGGCAAAAACTATTAATTCTTACCAAAAGGACTGAAAGTAGTCGGTGAGACTTGCAGCAATTTGCGACAAAACAAATCCAAAAACTAAGACTAGAATTTTGCACCAGTGACCTCCAGAAAAAATATAGCTCTTATATACAGCCCAAGAGATGTTTCCCACACCCCTAGTCTCTTTCTGCATCGTTGGCTCTTTACAAATACTCAGATCTTCATGTTCTTCATTCTCCTTTATCTTCTTCTCTTCATCTTCGTCATTTTTTTGACTGAGAAGCAGCTTTGCAAAGTTACTGTCTGACTTTTGCAGCTCATCGTAGGTTCCACTTGCTTGCACCTTTCCACCTTCAAACAAATAGATTTTCTCAACGTTTCGAAGATATTGTAGCTGATGTGTGACTAGAACAACTGCTTTCTTCTTCAAATAGCCACAGATGCATTCGTCAAAAATTTGTTTACCCACATGAGCATCTACAGCCGATAGGGGGTCGTCCAGTAAGTAGATATCGGCCTGCTTGTAGACTGCTCTGGCTAAGCTGATCCTGGCTTTTTGGCCACCACTAAGAGTTACTCCCCGTTCCCCGGCTAGGGTCTTGTCCCCAAATGGAAAAAGAGTGAGATCACGTTCTAAAGCGCATACTCTGACGACTTCTTGGTATTTGGTGCGATCAAATTCTTGACCGAAAATGATATTTTGACGGATACTGCCCACAAATAACCAAGGTTCTTGTGGGGCGTATGAAAGTGAACCATTGACCTTTAGTATCCCTTTTTCTAAAGGCAATTCTTTTAATATAAGGTGTAGTAATGTGGTTTTACCACTTCCTACAGGACCTACCACAGCTGCTAATTGATCAGACTTTACTTCAAAATTTATATCTTCTAAAGTGTTCTCTGGTTGACTTTTACGCCACTTTACTGACCCTCGCTGTATCATTACTTCAATGCCTTCTTTAGTCCAAATAGCTTCAGTATGCATCGCCTCAGGCTTTATCTCATCAAAAGTAAGAAACTTGTGAAACCTTTTCATAGAAATGCTGAGTTCAGCGAACTGAGTTATTCCTTGGGGGAATAATATGGTGATAGCGTACTGCAAAAGATTGTAGAACGCGACCAGTGTGTACACGTATTGGGCAGTTGGTATGTTGCCTGTAAGAACAAAAGTGATCAGGCATAGATAGATGGCGCACCTATTGAGGAACAAATTGAGCGATCCGATGGTGGCCCTGATGTATGAGATATTTCGAATTTGGTTAAGCTCTTTTCTGAAATGTTGGTATAGGTTATTTGGTGGTAGATAAGGGGGCAAGAGGTCAAGAAGAACCTGCGGCTCAGTTCTACCAGTTTGGCGAATGGCTTTTCCCATGTATACATCTTAATTACTTGAATCCCAGATATAATTTCGTTCATGAGTCTGATCCTCTCATCAGTCCTCATTGCAGTTCTGCTTCGGAAAACTGACGCTTTTTGAGCCATCCACACTGCAACATTCTATTAGGTGATTCATGTATATTATAAGTTTCTAAACTTACTTTGGAATGGTATAAATAAAATCAACAAAATGGCGCCAGCCATCGCTGCTGGTCCTAAATAGATGTAGCACACCGTCAAGACGATCACTGCTTGAATTGGACAGTACCAAAGACAGTGAATTTGAACAGTAGCACTGTCCAGTCGTGCTATGTCGTTGGATAGGAGATTTACCTTAAAATGTGGCGCTTGAGTTACGATTGAAAGTAAGTAAAACATGACCAACCATTTGACCCAGTGTGGTCTCCACTAAGGCAGATTTGCTCAATTTTAGAGCTTTGCGATAAATCAGGGAAGAAATGGACAGTCGAATTCTAAGGGCCAGTTGCAAAATAGTTAGAAGGTAATAGTGGCTGACTACAACTTGTAGAAACAGGATGAGCACTATCAAAGAGGCGTAAATGTAGGCTTCATTGGTGGTCATTGTGGAGCCGGGGCGGTAATAGTCCAAAAATTTGGACATGCAAAGAGGCTGAGATGATCTGTATTTTTAAGATTTATCTTGGTGACTGTATGTTCTTTATGGAAATGTGCTGCTTACTTTATAACAGTTTCCAGTAGAATCCACAAGAGACCTGTACGCAGCAAGTCTTTCCAATATACTTTCCATAAAACTTTCCACAAAGACGGATGGTTTGTAGTTTTGACCTCTTGGTTCCAGTACAATTCTAACTTACTGCCTAGGTCTTGCGAGCTGTGGGCTTTGAGAGGTGGTAAGATATCAGCTTCAGTCAAGTCTTTTTTAAGGCCCACCTTGAATATGGGTAACATGTATCTGAAATTGCCCAAAATTTATTGAGAACATAGTTATTTGTGGACAAACCTACATGTAAAAAAGTTTCGAAAAAAATCCTGCTTCTTGAAACGGGTGGGGAAGAGGCCCGTTAGGTTCACTGCTCTTCGTCTTCTTCTTCATGATTGCAGTGCTGTCCTCTTCCATCGTCAATCCGGTCCTGTGCTTCGTAAACTTCCCAAAGCTACATTTTCAAGTTTATAGGACCTTGGATTTGAATTAATTTAAAAACACAGTTTAAATACCTTATCAAATCGCCGTTTTATCAATGTCACACCACACACTTTCCAACTCGCATTATGATGATGACGCCCCTTTGTCAAGTCCCATACTGAAGCGACATAGTGGAGAAAGGCTTTCTTAATAAGTTAGTTATAAAGCAGTAAGCGCCTAAGCAAATAGCAATTATAGTAATAAAGCAGAGACTTCAAGCCATGATATCAGATGACGTCAAACAATTCAATCGCATGTGTGTGAGTTAAAAGTGGTATTGTGTATTAGGCGGCCAGAGACGGACTCATGTGTGTGTTTGTTTGACCCGGCTTCTATATTAAGTAACGATTGTAGGTTCAAGTTATAATTGTATTGTTAAAGTTGCACTTGTAGGTTTAAATTACATTTTGTAATTATAAAATTGTAGGTTCAAGTAACAGTTCTAGGTAGAAGTTGTTATTATTATACTTGTTATAATTGTTGATTGACGTTACCATTGAAAGTTCTAGCTACAATTGTAGGTTTCAGTTACAATGCTATTTTCATGCATGTTACAGTTGTAGATTGAAATTACAATTGAAAGTTTAAGTCACAATTATACGCTTAACTTACAATTGTATACCTCATTCACTTATTTTTGTTATCTCATTACCTTCAATTTTTTTTATACCTCCTTAGTTATATCTCCTTTCATCACATGTTCAGAAGATACGATAAAAATGTCAGTCAGATTTCAAACGCCTACTTGATGACAATAATAAGTGAATGGTTTATATGTTCAAGTTTTAATTGCAGGATCACGTTACAATTCTAGGTTGTAGATTAAACCCCCACACACAAATGGTTCAAGGACAATTGTAGATTAAAGTTATACTTGTAGGTTCAAGTATTAGTCGTAGGTTCAAGTTACATTTGTAGTTTGGAATTGCAGTTGTAACTTATATTTAAGGTTCTATTTACAAAGTTTAAGTTACATTTGAAAGTTCAAATTACAATCTTAGCTTCAAGTTACAATTGTAGATTGAATTTACAGGAATTTTTAAGTTACAATAGACCGCAGGTCGCGGTGGAGGACTGTACCTACGTCCACTCACATCGAATACAAATTACAACTGAATGTTCAAGTCACAATTTTAGGTTGAAGTTACAGTTCTAGATTGAAGTTGCAATTATCTTAGATTAAAGCTTTAAGTTATAGCTACTCGTAAGTTTAATTTACATTTGTATGTTACAATTGTAAATTGAAATTAAAACAATTGATTGAAATAATAATTAAAAAAAACATTATAGTTGTAGGCTCACATAACAATACACTTATAAATAAAGGTTCTAATTAAAATTGGAGCTTAAAATTGCAATCACAGATTGAAGATAAAATTGCAGATTGAAGTTACAGTAATTCTAGATTTAAATGAAAATTAAAGGTTTAAGTTATAATTGTAGATTCAAGTTACATTTATAGGTTTAGCTACATATGTAGAGTGAAGTTACCTTTTGCTTTTTTAGTTTGATTTACTCGTTACAAGTACAATTTAAAATTGTAGGTTGCAATTGTAGATTGAAGTTACAATAATTGTAGATTTAAATTACAATTGTAGGTTCACATTATAGTTGTGGGCTCAAGTAACAATACACTTATAAATAAAGATTCAAATTACAATTGTAGGTTAAAGTTGCAATAACAGATTGAAGATTCAATTGCAGATTGAAGCTACAGTAATTGTAGATTTAAATGAAAATTGAAGGTTCAAGTTATAATTGTAGGTTCAAGTCACATTTGCAGGTTTAAGCTACATATGTAGAGTAGTTAGCTTTTTTCGTTTTTAGTTTGATTTACTCGTAAGTTTAATTTGCAATTGTAGGTTATAATTGTAGATTGAAGTTACAATAACTGTAGATTTAATTTACAATAGTAGGTTTACATTATAGTTGTAGGCTCAAGTAACAATACACTTATAAATAAAGGTTCAAATTGCAATTGTAGGTTAAAGTTGCAATCACAGATTGAAGTTACAGTAGTTATAGATTTAAATGAAAATTGAATTATAGGTCCAAGTTACAATTGTAGGTTGAAGTGTAATAGTAAGGGAAAGTTACAAATGTTACTTGAAATTCAGATTGGTTTTTTCATGTTACACCTTTTCATGTTGTAGATTAAAGTCATAATTATAGATTGAAATTACAATTGAACATTCAAGTTACAGCTGTGGGTTGTAGTTACAGTTCTAGGTTGACGCTGCAATTGCATTAGGTTGAAGATTTAAGTTACACTTGTAAGTTCAATTTACAATAATTGTACGTTCAAGTTACATTTCCAATTGAAATTACAATTAGAGGTTAAAATTGCAATTGTAGAATGAAATTACAATCGTAAATTGAAGTTACAATAATTGTAGAGTTAAACTACAATTGTAGGTTCATATTCTAAGTGTAAACTCAAATTACAATTTACAAACAAAAGTTTAAGTTTGTAGTAACAATTGTAGCTTTATCTTATAAATGAAGGTTTAAAATACAATTGTAGGTTGAATTTGCAATCGTAGATTGAAGGTACAATTGCAGATTGAAGTTATGGTAATTGTAGATTTAGATTACAATTGAAGGTTCAAGTAATAATTGTAGGTTACTACAAATGTAACTTACATTATTATTTAAGCTACATATGTAGGCTGAAGTTACCTTTTGCGTTTTTAGTTTGAAGTTACATTTATAGTTTCAACTTACTTGTATTAGTTCAACTTACAATTGTAGGTTGAAGTGCAATTGTAAGGAAAAGTAACAATTGTAACTTGAAGTTGTAGATTCAGGTTAGTTACAAATGTTGACTAAAGTTACAATTTTTGCAATTTGCACACTTTAACTTCAATCCACAGTCTAGAATGATAACGTGAACTTACAATTTTAGCAGCAAAAATTGCAGCTACGTTTTCGTAGGTTCTCTCCTTAGGGCTTACTTACTTATTTGGATTTGTCTTTTTTGTCCTTTTTAATTCTTCTTTGTTTTACTTTTTTTCAACACATGTCGTATTATCTTTTAAAATTTGTGTTTTGTGCTATTTTTTCATCTTCTAGCCTTGTTGCGTTTAGCTCTTGTCATCTATTTTTTTTAATTTTGTGTATCTATATAGGGGGCAACAAAAACGACGTTTTATTAACGTCGAAGATCTATTAGTTTGCAACTAGGACTAATTGGCATCTTTCTGTTCAATATAACCTAAGACTTTATATTAAACCAAGTTGACATGAGTGTCGAAAGTTGTTCTTTTCACTACAGTATTTAACATTAGGTATTAATGACATGAAATAAACGTCTTTGAATTAATAATGACTTAGCGGATAGTGACGATGTAAAATTGCACCACTCTTCTATTAGGGCAAATAATTAATGTGCTGCTAACTTCAACAGGAACATGTGCTCTATGAAAATGAAGCATCAAACCAATTCTTGACCTTCACTCAAGTTAACAAATAGTTTATCCTCAATTTAAATTTTACCAGCTACCAAAACCATCTCCAATCAAACTGCACCTTGCTATTTATTTAAAACAATATATCCATTACACTCATCTGTTAACTTTTTAAAATAATTGTCCTCTCCACACTTTACTAAATACCTAAACACCTTAACCACCTCTTCCTTGCCCTCTTCCACTCCTAGCTCCATTTCGATTTCAAAGTTCTCCCCAACTGGCTTTAATGAGTAATCCTTCAAGTCGTACACAGTGCTCTCCAGTGTGCCTTCCAGCAGCTCGTAGCAGTTTTCTCTGCTAACTTGAGGCACTTTCAGAGTCTCCACTAAATCCTGCACAGCTTCCACTACGAGGTCCCTAAATGCCGGGTCTTTTTTGTACAACTCGCGCAGCAACGGGCCTTTGTCCTCAAACAAGTATCTTCTATAGGCCTCCTCGTCTTTTCGTAGTAGCTTGTAGAATCCAGGCTTAGCTCCCCAATCCTCCAGGTGGATCAGGGCTTTGAGCTTAATTGCGGGCATTAAGTAATTTATGGACTGTTGAAAGTCTTCAAAGGTCAGGAACTGGTCGATGTGCAGTTCATGGCGCATCAGTTCTGAGTGAAGACACTCGTGGTAGTACTTTATTAGATATGTGAAATAATGCTGACGAAACAGCCGGGTGGTACTGGTGAATATAAAGAATAGCACATCGTATGCTGGCAGGAAGTATCTGCAAAACCCAAAGTTCAAGAGTACGCACTTTTCTGGGATGTGAGAGTGTTTTTCGTAGTTGAACAGTATGTTTTTGGTATGTAAATCGCCGTGGCCCAAGACGTTTCTAAACTTAGTTTGGTATTGAAGTCTTTTATATGTCTTTTCTACGATCTGGCTCAAATCAACGTCGAAGTCAATAAATTCCTTCATCAAAGATTTCAGCCCTTTAATCCCGGCCTCAACATATTTCTTAGCTAAACACTCATCTTTGAGACGCCAAATAGGTTCCTGCGCCAGCAAGTCTTTATCATCAAATAATCTAGTTTCTTCACCATCCTGATGAGTTTCTTCATAAATTATACTCCCGGCATGTAGTTTTGCAATGGCTTTCAGCACCAAACACACATGAAAACGATCAAGCATGTGCGGATGCGCTTTCCTGCTTAAGCTGTAGAACTTCAAAGACATGTCTTCTACGATCATGAGGCGCCCAACTTCTCCATGGAGGTATTCAGCTGCAAAGTCAGTCTCATAGTTGGGCAAAGCTTCCCTGAGGAACGGCAGGAATTGCTCGTAGAACTGGATTTCCCTTTCTGACGACTGAACGGAAGTCAGCAATTCGTTCAAGGGGGCGCTGTCGGTTCGGAATTTCTTCAGGAAGAAACGAAAACGCGATATATTCTTAGACACTTTCGCGCTCACCTCGAGGACACATTCGGGTTTGTAGTATTCGCGTTCTTTGTCTTCGAAGGGCTTGACTTTGAAGGTCACCACCTCGAACTGGTCGCTGTTGATGCAACGTTTGATGGCAATGTCACAATCGGACCGCGTTACCAACTTTCCCTCCATCTTGGGTGGCTTACGACTAGCGTGTAATGTTATGTATCATTTTTAGCTTATCTAGACGAGATAAGGCTAAATGATGGATTTATTTTTATCTTTGGAAAGTGATGCCATGCAAGTAGCATTAATATTTGTTTGGTTGTGTGTATGTATAGGAGCTGAAGGTTTTGCTTGTTTATTAGAATAGACTGGTGATTTTTTGACAATTTTTATTAATATCATCAAACTTTGTGATAAATATCTCTAGTAAGTGGTAAAACTGTTTCCGCCATATCTGTCAAATAAGTCTTTATAAAACTGATAATTCTCTTGGTCAGGATTAACATCATGAGATAACGTGTAATTGAGCCAAATGAAATCCAAATTTTCACTTGTGGGGTCAACTTTGGGCCACGTGATGTTTTCGAGGGCAGGATCTGGCGTTGGCGTTGGATTACTGCAGAATAGAGAAATGCTATACATATTGAGGGTAAAGAATGACAAACCCTTACAATGTTTTAGCGAAATTCGTCCATAACTTGACTAGCTTGCTGCTCACGACCAGATCTTCTTCGCTGTATTCTCCGGGTTGTTTGAATAAGTAGAAAAGTTCTTCAGCATGGCCAGCACCTAATCAACACAACATACTTTTGTTCTACTTCCTTTAAGAGTTGTTGACGTTCTTTTACCATCGTAAGGATTCTCCCCGACTATCTGCCCCATGTAACCAAAAACGTAGAAATAAACTGCTGGTACATAAGGAGTTACGTTTTCGACGAGTCGTCTAGCCCCTCGGGTGAATTGATCAGTGTTAATGAACTAAAGACGAACTTCTATAACAACATCTGAGATATTTAAGACTTACCTACCTTGACGACTTTATTAAATTGCCAACTCATTGGTAATAGACCGAAAAAGTTAAGTTTAATTCTGTGAGCTGCCAAACGTTTAGTTACGCTACTGGATGTCAAGCTGTAAGGTACCAAGTTGCTGCTCTGTACATCGTAAATCAGCAAGTACTGACGCAAAAATTCTGAAATATATAGAAATAATATTTTTTTTGCAATTTAGTTTATAATATTCACCAGGCAATCCTTTGGCATGACCCGCTTCATTGCTTGTAAAACCGACCATAAGAGGTACTTTGCTGGGGAATTGCCCAGATCTTAAGTAGTCATCGCTTTTTTGCGTGAAAACTGCGTCTGGGCCTTCCACTTCAATGGCAGGAGCAAACATAAGACCTTGCAGTGGATTTCGCAAGAGTTGCTATAAAATGAATCTTTTAAAACCAATTTTTTTTATTTTAAAATCAAAACTTACAATACGTTGTGTAGTCATAGCAGTCCTCTGCAGACTATAAGCATCAATATTTCTAAGCCCGCTGACCAGACTCCTGCTTAGTAAAGCAGGGATTCCCAGGCTGTACCCGACCCTAAAAGCTAAATCTCGAGATCTAGTCGTCAACGACCAAAGGTTTAACGAATTTCCACTTTGAATGATTGCAGCGTCAAACAGCCCTTGAGCTTGAGGGATTTGGAGCAAGTACGATACCGAGGCTCCACCAGCACTCTGACCAAAGATGGTGATGTGATTTGCATCCCCACCGAAAGCCGCAATATTCTCTCGAATCCAGCTTAATGCCAGAACTTGGTCCTTGAGTCCGTAGTTACCTGAGACGGTTTGGTCTTCTGTGTTCAGGAAGCCGAAGATTCCCAAGCGATAGTTGAAGGAGACGAAGACTACATTTTCGTCGAGGAAATATTCGGGGTTGTAACTTTCGTAGGTGGAATCTCCGCCGGTAAAAGCTCCTCCATAAATCCAGACGAGTACTGCCAGACTTTTTGCTTTCTAACATATTAAGCAGTTCTAGATCTAGGTTTGACGTAATTGAAATTCTACCTTTGGTGCATACACGTTAACATAAAGACAGTCTTCAGACCCTCGTATATCATCTCCAGAGCCTTGTATGCATACGTCTGCATCAACAGTGGCATTCCAATAGCCTGTCCATGGGGCGTTTTTCACTGGGGACTGGAATGGGACATTTCTTTTAAATAAAGTAAGGTTTTTTGTGAAAATACCTACAGCGAATCTTAAATCTCCAATTGGAGGCTGGGCATAAGGAATACCCTTATACGATGTGTACTCTGTTCCTTTATCAGTTTTCCCAGATGCACCTAAAATTTGACCATCGGAGATGTTAACTATTAAGCCTGCAATATCTTCTTGTGAAACTGTCTGATGAGAGAAAATATTGTTATTTACTGAGGTATAATATTGCTACAATCAAATACCTTTGCAATTGTAGCAAAAATAGGTAACACGACGGCAATGACAATGGCCACTCTAGTTACTCGACTCATCGTCATCTTCAATTCTAATTTGCAAGTTAATTTTCTTACCTTTTATACTTATTCTACGTGATTAGATAAATATTTCAATACATGCCATTTGCAGGTGCTTTTTCTTGAAGAAATCTGATAACAAAATTACGTTATAGGTACCCAATAAAACGTTTAGAAACAACATAAGAGGCGAGATGTTATTGTTTTATATAAAATGACGATGTAGTGTCAGATGACTTTTTTATAATATATCTAGTAAGTGCGTTTCCCTTAGCTTCCTTTTCTTTCCTTCAATTAATATTTATTTCTTGGTGACAATGAATTTAAGGTAAAACTGTGAAACTTATGACGTTTACGCAACATTTTATTGCACTCCAACGCTGTTGGAGACCTTCGTTGGATATGGATCTCGTCTTTAAGTGATAGTTGACATTGTGCCACTAAATTTTTGTGGTAAACATCAGTGCGAGAAAACTAAAATTTAGAGAGGATGTTAATCTAATCGATTCATCAATGAATTGTCAAACACGCGTGTTGTGTTAGTGATAAAGGCTGTTGATTGTTTACGTCTCCAATACGCAGGGCATTGACCGTGTAGATTCGTACACAAAAGCTCACTATTCGTGTTCCGAAATGGGCTAAAATGACTTCAAGCGTTACAGAGTTGCGATATATAAAACCTACAATGCAAATCCACCCTTGCCAACTGCATTTTCGCCATCTGCAAACATCTATTCTTGGAAAAAACAACTTGACTTTTGCCTTCTCCAATTCTAAAGCTAGATCTGTGTACCAATTGCGTTATCTCCAACTACAAAACAAAAATAGCCTTTCGTCAACTGAGAGAAAAAAAACCTGTTTGGCAATTGCATTTTTGCTAACTGCGAATTAATTATTTATGTGTTAACTGCATTTTCATTAACTGAAAAGGAAAACTATGTGTCTACTGCACTTTGCTACCTACTTTGCTACCTACTGCACCTACTGCAGAAATAAATCTACGTGCCAACTGTACTTTTTCCAACTGCAAAACTAAATCTCTTAGCAACTGCATTTTTGCTAACTGCAAAATAATAATTTATGTGCAAAATGCACTTTATTTAACTGAGAAAAATGAATATGTGTGTTAACTGCACTTTCTCCTACTGGAGAAATAAATCTAAGTGCTAACTGTACTTTGTCCAACTGCAAAACTAAATTTGAGTAATAATTGCATTTTTGCGGCCCCCACTCCACTGCGGCGCGACGACGGGGGAATAAATACTCCAGAGCTCACCACAGTCGAATCAGTCAACGTCGTGAAGCACAGGAGATCAGTTCGTCCGTTGCCTCATCGCCTTTGATAATGTCTGCAGCAGCTGTAGACGAGACCTCAGGAAGAAATTCCATTGGACCACAGCCCGGAAAATAATTTAGATTGTATTTTGACCGGTCATGAAACCTTCACAATCTTGCAATACCATAATTTATGTTCTAACTGCACTTCCATTAATTGAGGGAAATAATCTGTGTGTGAACTGCACTTACGCCTACAGCAGAAAGCACCTGCCAACTGTATTTTTTTTCAACCTCAAACCTAAATCTGTATACTAATTGCATTTTTGTTACTGCTCTGTTACTTACTATGCACAATTCAGTTAACTGAGAAACAATAATCTGTGTTTGCTGCATTTTCGTCTACTGCGGAAATAAATTACCTGTCAACTGTACTTTTTTCAACTGCAAAACTAAATCTGTTTACCAACTGCATTTTCGACAACTATACACAATAGTTCGTGTGCTAACTGCAGTTTCTTTAACTGAGAAAAAAAATCTGTGTATCAAGTGTACTTTTATCTATTGCAGAAATATATCTACTCCACTATTTCCAGCTACATAAGTAAATTTGTGTACTAACTGTGTTTATGTTAACTGCAAAATAATCATTTAGGTGCTAACTGCACTTCTATTAATTGAGAAGAAAATTCCTTGTGTCAAATGCAGTTTTGTCTACCTCAGAACTAAATTTACGTATCAACTGCTCTTTAGCCAACTTCAGTTTTGTTAACTGCAAACTATATCTGTTTACTAACTGCATGTTTGCTAATTGTTAAAGAATATTTTATGTACTAAATGCACGTTCGTTACGAATAAAAAAACTATTTGTTAACTGCACTTTTGCCTGCTGCAAAACTAAATCGGTGTACTAGCTGCAATTTTGCTAATTACAAAACAATAATTTATGTGCTAACTGCGCTTTTGGTAACTGGAAAAAAATAATATATCAACGGCACAATTGTAGTTTATATGTTAACTGCACTTTCGTCAACTAAAAAAAATAAGCCTTTGTGTAAACTGCTTTTTTACAAACTGCAAAAGGAAATGTGTGTACTAAAGAGAAAAATAATCTATGGGTCAACTGCATTTTCACGTAATAGAGATTTACGTGCCATCTGTACTTTTTCCAACTGCAAAACTAAATTTGTGTATTAACTGCCTTTTTGCTAACTGCAAAACAATAGTTTATGTGCTAACTGCACTTTTGTTATATGAGACGTGGGGAAAAGAACAGTTGACAAAAATATTATTTTTGTCAACTGCTCTTTCGCCTACTGCTGAAATTCATTTACATGATAACTGTACTTGTACTACAACTTAAATTCATTTACGTGATAACTGTACTTTTTCCAACTGCAAAACAAAATCTGGGAACTAACTGAATTTTTGCTAGTGCAAAACAATCATTTATATGCTAACCGCAGTTTGGTTACCTGAGATGTAGGAGAAAAAGAGCAGTTGACAAAAATAATATTTTTGTCAACTGCTCTTTTGCCAACTGCTAAAACTCATTTACGTGATAACTGTACTTTTTCCCACTGCAAAACCAAATCTGGGAACTAACTGAATTTTTGCTATTGCAAAACAATAATTTATGTGCTAACTGCACTTTTATTACATGAGATGTAGGAGAAAGAGGAGTTGACAAAAATAATACTTTTGTCAACTGCTTTTTCGCCTACTGCTGAAAGTCATTTACGTGATAACTGTACTTTTTCCAACTGCAGAACCAAATCTGTGAACTTACTGAATTTTTGCTATTGCAAAACAATCATTTATGTGCCAACAGCGATTTTGATATCTGAGATGTAGGAGAAAGAGCAGTTGGAAAAAATAATATTTTTGTCAACTGCTCTTTCGTCTACTGCTGAAATTCATTTACCTGATAACTGTACTTTTTCCAACTGCAAAACCAAATCTGGGAACTAACTTTCTTTTTGCTACCTGCAAAACAATAATTTATGTGCTAACTGCACTTTTGTTACCTGAGATGTAGGGAACAAACAGTTGACAAAAATATTATATTTGTCAACTGCTTTTTATCCTACTGCTGAAATTCATTTTCGTGATAACTGTAATTTTTTAACCTGCAAAATCAAATCTGGGGACTAACTGAATTTTTGCTAGTGCAAAACAATCATATATGTGATAACTGCACTCTTGTTACCTGAGATGTAGAAGAAAGACCAGTTGATAAAAATAATATTTTTGTCAACTCTTTCGCCTACTGCTGAAATTCATTTACGTGATAACTGTACTTTTTCCAACTGCAAAACCAAATTTGGGAACTAACTGCCTTATTTCTCAAAACAATAATTTATGTGCTAACTGCGATTTTGTTAACTGAGATGTAGGAGAAAGAGCAGATGACAAAACTAATATTTTTGTCAACTGCTCTTTCGCCTGCTGCTGAAATTCATTGACATGTTAACTGTACTTTTTTCAACTGCAAAACCAAACCTGAGTACTAACTGAATTTTTGCTAACTGCGCATTCATCATTTATATGCTAACTGCGATTTCGTTAACTGAGAGACAATAAACTGTGTGTCAACTGCATTTTTGCTTACTACAGAAATACATTTACATGCCAACTGTCTTTCTTCCAACATGAAAACTAAACCTGTGTACTAATTGCGTTTTGCCAACTGCAAAACAAATATGTATGTGCTAATTAAGTGCCTTTTCGCTAACTGAGAAAAAATAATCTTTGTGCAATGCACTTTCGCTTACTGCAGAATTAAAAGTAAGTGGTCACTGTACTTGTTTCAACTGAAAAACTAAATTTGTGTACTAACTGCATTTTGACTAAAAGCAAAACAATAATTTATGTGCTAACTGCACTTTTGCTAGCATCCTTGCAGTATTTTCGCCAATTACAGAACTAAAGCTAAGTACCAACTTCACTTTTGCTAACTGCAAAACTATCTGTGTACTAGCTGCATTTTTGCTAATTGCAAGACAACATTTATATGCTGCATTTTCGTTAACTGCAAAAAAACAATGTGTCAACTGCACAGTAATTTATGTGTTAATTGCACTTTTGCTCTAATTCTGTGTACTAACTGCAATTTTGCTGTTTGCAAAACAATAATTAATTTGCTAATTACACTTCTGCTAACTGGAAATAATAATCCGTCTCAACTACACTTTTGCCATTTGCAAAACTAATCTGCATATTTGCTCCAGTTTTCAGTTGCACTTCCGCTAATAATGTGTGTATAAACTGCATTTTTGCCTACTGCATAACTAAATCTACGTACTAACTGCACTTTTGCCAACTGCAAAACTATACTATCTGTGTACTAGCTGCATTTTTGTTAATTGCAAAACAATATATGATGTGCTAACCGCATTTTTGTTCACTTTTATTAACAAAAAAAGATCTATGTTTCAACTGTACTTTTGTCAACTGCACTTTTGCCATCTGCAAGAGCAAATCTGTGTATTAACTGCAATTTTTGCTAATTACTAAAATGCCACTTTTGTTATCTTGAAAAAATTATTTATGTGTCAACTGCAGTTCTGCCTACTATAGGATTAAATTTACGTACCAACTGCACTTTTGCAAACTGCAGAATTAAATCTATGCACCAGCGACATTTCTGCTAATTGCAAATCAATATTTTTTATGATAACTGAACTTTCGTTAGCTGGCAAAAAAAGCAATTCTAACTGCAATTTTGCTGATTGCAAAACAATATTTGATGTTTTTTTGCACTTCCACTAACTGGAAAAAATAATCTGTATGTGAACTGCACTTTTGCAAGTGCTACTGCAGAACTAAATCTACGTGCCAACTGCAATTTTGACAACTGATAATAATTTATGTGCTAATTGCACTTCCGCTTATTGGAAAAAATAACCTGTACGCCAACTGCACTTTTTGCTTACTGCAGAACAAGATGTACGTGCCAACTGCACGTACATCTTTTAGCAACTGTAAATCTGTGTACTAGCTGCATTTTTGCTAATTGCAAAATAATAATTTTTTATGCTAACTGCACTTAGTTAACAAAGAGAAAAATAATGTGTCAACTGCACTTTTGTGCTATAAAGTTATTCTGTTATACTTCAGCCTTTTGCTCCTATAATTAAGTTTAAATTTCACTTAAGGTAGGTTTGTTTAATTTTTAAATTATAAATTAATGCCAGATTAAAGAGTGCTATTTTGTGGGAATTCATATACAGCGATTTCTCGTAATCACCACGAAAGGAAACTGTTGTAGATAAACCTTGGCTATTATAAGAAATTTAATCCGCTCGATCTGTTAGAGGTAGGAACTAAATTTACATTTATTGCAAGCAAACATACTTCATCATTTGCTTTGATTGTTAATACAACGTTATCTTAAGTAATTTTATTATTATACGTTAATAAGTTGAATACGCTCCGACTCCATATTGAAGGAAAAGACTGTTGTAGAAGTCATAGTCCGCTTGACTAGGATTGGCATCAATACTCAAGGTCTCATTAAGCCAAACATAGTTCAAAGTGCTACTTCCTGCGCTGACGGTTGGCCAGTTAATGTTATCCAGCAATGGTTCCCTCAGTGGAGTAGGAGTTCTAAAAACAAATATTGATTGATGTTACTTCACATTAATATGCAAAGATTTCAAAAGCCCTTACGAGTATTTAGCAAAGTTGGTCCACAACTTAACAAGTTTTTCACTGACCAAAAGATCAGTCGCACTGTACTCTCCAGGTTGTTTAAAAATGTAAAACAATTCTTCGGCATGGCCAGCCCCTGAAACCCAATAAGGCATTGTTTAGAGAAAATTAATTTCTCCATTTAGAACGTACCATCATAAGGATTTTCTCCTACTATTTGACCCATATATCCAAAAACGTAAAAGTATACGGCTGGAACATAAGGAGCAACGTCGTCCGCCAGCCTTCTTATAGCTCTGGTAAACTGATCAACGTTGATAAACTAAAAATAAGAAACATATAATTGATTTTTACAAGTATTTTATTGTTATTTATAAAACTCACATCTACGGCCACATCAATCTGACTACTTAACGACTCTGAACCGAAATATGATGTCTGAATCTGATTGGCGACAGTTCTTCTAACAGAGGTGGAAGAAGTTAAGCTATAAGGAGCCAAGTTGCTGCTGGTAACGTCTATGTATGCCAACAGTGTTCGGAGGGTTTCTAAAAATATTCGATTTAAAAGAATGAAATACGGGAAAATATTAATTATTACCAGCCACGCCAAGGGCGTGTCCAGCCTCATTGCTTGTGAACCCAACCATTATTGGAACCTTGCTGGGGAATTCTCCACTTCTCAAATATTCGTCACTATTTCTGGTGAAAACTGCATCCGAGCTTTCAGCTTCAATGATAGGAGCCCAGGGTAAACCTCTCAATGGGTTCAGCACAAAGACCTTGATGAAGCTGGTGGATATTTTCGCTACTTTATACAGTTTTTGGAAACTTACCGTGGTTAGAACGCTCATTGCCGAGTCTTGCAGTGTATAGGCATCCACTTCTCTAAGTCTCTGCAGCAAAGTCCTGGCTAAGAGGGCTGGTATTCCTAAGTTGTATCCAACCTGGAAGGCAGCTTGTCGAGCTCTGGTTGTCAAAGCCCACAAATTCAACGAGGACCCACTTTGGACGATGGCGTTATTGAATAACCCTTTTGTTGGAATACCAAATATTTAAACCATCAATCGAACAAAGCTACAAGTGATTAACTCACCTTGAGCCTGAGGAATCTGCAGCAAGTAGGAGACTGAAGCTCCGCCGGCACTTTCACCAAAAATGGTGATTTTGTTGGGGTCACCACCAAAACTGGCGATATTTTGCTTGATCCACTTCAAGGCTAAAACTTGGTCCTTCAAGCCCCAGTTTCCAGACACTGTTGTGTCTTCGGTGCTCATGAAGCCCAAGATGCCAAGACGGTAGTTGAAGGAGACGTAGACGACGTTGTCGTCGAGGAGAAATTCGGGGTTGTAGTGTTCGTAGGTAGAACCCCCGCTAGTGAAGGCTCCCCCATAGATCCAGACCATGACAGCCAAGTTCGATGCACCCTAGAAGATTGAGTTTAAAACGAGGAAAGCGATTACTAGGATGTTATTAACCTGTGGTGCATAGACGCTGATGTACAGACAATCTTCATCCCCTCTAATATCGTCTCCAGACCCTTGGACGCAAATGTTTGCGTCTTTTGTAGCATCCAGGTAACCACTCCAAGGAGCGTTTGCTACTGGGGACTTAATATTATTACGATTAGTGTAGGCCATTTGTTTAACTGGACGATCTTAGCTTACAGCAAACCTCAAGTCTCCTACTGGGGCTTGAGCGTAAGGAATTCCTCGAAAGGCGTTGTAGACAGTTCCTTTATCAGTTACTCCAATGGTTCCCTGAAGCAATCCATCGGATATTTGAGCGACGGGCAGGCTTTGTCGTCCATTTATCTCCTCTTTAGGTACTATCTATAGCGAGTATATTATGTAAATTTAAAGAGGTACTTTTGTTATATGAGTGTTCTACCACCTTTCCGAAAATACCTAAAATAGGCACCAGGGCGAGTACCACGACCACACTCACTCGTTGAACCATTATTCTATACTGAATGTCCGTCACTTACCCCCAACGATTAATATATAATAGGCGGGAAGTAGATTAGGCGTTTTGTGTCTGATCGATTTATTGAGCTGAATTAAGAAACGTCAAATTGTTTAAACAATTTATTTCTTTTATTGGCGAAATTATGAGATTAATTCCCGCTAAATCATTTTTGAGCTGTTTAATTTTGGATTTTCCTCACAGCTATCGGATAGGTAAAACGCATTTGTACTATTAATATCCGATAACAAAAGTCATCAAGTCGACTTTGGGTTGTTGAGAGAAAAAGATGGAGCAGTAAAAGTGCCATCTACTTTTATCAAGCCATCTCTTCCTATCTTAAACCCATAACCGACTTGACGAGTTTTATTAATGAACACCTGTTAGTATTATTGTTATTCTACTAATGATTCTCAGGTATGTGAATAATTTGATTAGTTGATCAATTAATAATTAGATCTTATTGATCAATGTCACTGCCGACGCAATCTGACGAGCATCATTTTTTTTTATATTAGGTAGCAACCAATCAGCATTAACCAAATTTTAAGTTCAACCAATGACAACAGTTATTTCCTGATTAAGCCCTCTACAGTTTTCCTGAAATTTAAGCCGCACACATGTTGAGTAAATTTGATGTTTATCGCAGAATTTAGGCTCCTAGTATCATGGTGACATGTTATTTTTTCAATGAATTGTCACTTTAACAGGGTACCTAATTCAAATTCAATATATTCACAAACACTTCATAAGCCAAAATACGAGTATAGCCAACAAAAGTGAAGCCCTCTGATGGAAACTTACACCCTCTATTGGTTTTGAGTGAGTTTTGAGACTCTGAACTTGAGTTTTCTATAACCTTTAAAACGTACGGCATTTTGGAATATATTTGAATGTTTTGACTGAATTTTGACTGTTTCTGATTCAGTTTTTACTTATTGAGTTCTTTTAAAATAAGTGGATGTACTTTTCGTTTTGTTATTTTTCTCTTTTGTTAGCGCTTCATATCACTTTCTTCATTAGTTTCCATATTTTAGGATTGAAACTTAAATTAGTTTTCATGCTAAGATTCTTCATATTTTACGCTAAATGTCAAATGAGGTTTAGATACCTCAGGAGTAAAACTTGCATTACGTGAAAAGACCATCATATAAGACCAATGTTTAAGATGTTCTACCTAAACGACATTATCGTATTGTTGCGAAATCTGGATTCACTATGACAGTGGGTTTCTTTATATCTAAAAATAGCTATAAACTAAGATATTTCCTAAAATTACGAGAACAGTAACGTACCCATCGCCGATCGACAGGCCGATATAGGGACCACACCATGGCCCGCATCTGTTCCCGCAACACAAGACCTCTTAAGGCTGGAAAGAGTGTAGGTGGTCACCAATTTATCTATCAACCCATCTGCATGCTAGTTTCGCGTTCTAGCCCTCATCAGTACAGCTTTGGCTGGTCGACAAATTGATGACCGTAATTCGGCTAATTGAAGCCGGAAACGTACAGAGTACCGGTGAGATGTTGTACAGAGCAGAAGCAGGTGACGTCCACCGGCGTGTTTTAGATCCAACACTGCAAGGCAGATGGCTCTCAGTTCGGGAAGCAGCCCATATTGCTCTGTATCTGGCTGATTATCGGAACCAGAACGGCAGCTGACTCAGTTATCATGGCTACAATAGCTGAGTAACGTTAATATTCAGTGAACTGTTTATATAACATGGTTGAAATTTGGATGCTGGGTGCCCATGGAGGTACCATGAATGGTAATATAGCTGACGGTAGGTAGGTTATAGCTGTTTTTATGAACCGATGGTGATATTGACTTGAAAATCAAATGGTGGGTTTCCCTTAGGTAAATTTCGTTAAAAATGGCATTTTTAAAAATGCCATTTTGCCAACATGGCAAGATGGGCGCCTGAAAACATTTGGTTTTTTGCCGATATCTCTGAGTTTGAGCTAGAAATCTGAAATTTGGTATGTGGCTTCTTCTTGGGAAGGGCTAGAGGTCTCTAATAAACGGAACCTTGCCGCGTGTACCAAAGGTTCCATGTTGGAAAATTTTTCATTTTATTGACACCTTTTTGCTACAACTTAATGATTGTTGCTAAAGGGCGCCGAAACCAAATATATCCGACGTTACGACTTTTTGCTTATTGTACCCATCATTAGAGAATTCTCTTTTATTACAAATATTGCTTTATAAATGTGCCTCGCCCAAACAATAAGTTTTTCTTATATGGCTGAAAATATAGCTTTAACGACGGTCATTTGACTAGCACTAGCTATTTGACTAGTATTTAACTAGTAAAACGATTTTATCGTTTTTAGCCTTCTAGATTTTACTGATTAAATTTTTTATTAATAGGGGTGGAGTGATATTTGTCATTTTATAGTAGAGCCATTAGAACAACCTGTGTATCAATTAAGTGTGATTTTACGAAACATTGCAGATTCTGCCTACACAGACACTCATCTGCTTCAGGTACAGTTTAAAAATGTACATTCAAATCACACTGTTGATATCTGAGCATTGAGTAATTGGAACAACTGTTAAGTAGCTCATTATTTCAACTCCAAATATTTTGGGAATAAGAAATGCTAAAATCAAAATTTTGTTGGTTTTTACTTTGCAATGTTTGTTTTCATAGTGCTTAACTTCACCAAGGCCAAGGAGGATACAATAATACTAAGTAGACGCTTAAGTTAAAAATAATACCCTCATGGGTGCTTAACATACAGTTCCAATCATATTATTTTAGCTCTTTTTTGTAATTGTTTAACTGGAGTTATGTTTTTAATACCTTACTAGCTTTATTGTTGTTGTAGAGTACTAACCACCATAACTATAAGTAGTTAAGGACATGAGTCATCATCACCAAGTAGTATGTGACTCAACGAAAGGACATCCAAGGATATCGTAGAAAAAATCCATTTTTTATCTCTAAGAGACTGGTAGAAATTTAAGTTTGAAATAAGCAACTCTAAGTCAACAGTCTCAAGTTTCTTGAGACTGTTGACTTAGAGTTGCTTATTTCAAACTTAAAAATCCAAGGATATATTAAAAAAAAAGATAGCAAATGGGCTTCATGGCATATATTTTTAAACATGTTTACTTAAGTAAGCACCTAATTTATTTATATAATTTAAAGATATGTTTTTATATTCTAGTAGTAGCAGTGAAACTGTATTGAAGAAAATCTTGAATAAGTGTTTGTTTTAATAAAATGCGTGTTCCATTACGAGACAGGTCTTGTTTTGAATTCTTCGATAAACAATTATAACCTCACAAGTAACAATATTTTTATATTAAATTGAGGAGAAACATTTACAATTTATTTTAAATACCACATATTCTTAACTAATCACCAAAGTTGTGGTCTGGTAGGCTATGAAAATTATTTTGCCTTAATTATCACTGCACAGTTCAAGTGTTATCTATTTCTGAGGACAGCAATCATCAAATTTTTTTACAATTATTGCCTTGTAGGCACAAAAGTACTTGACTTATATGGATTTGGTGCAAAATTTTCAAATCCAGGGCACATATGACTCAGAATTCATGCCTACGAGTGTCTAAAAATCTTATTTCATCTTCCAGCCAAGTAATCACATTATACCTTTTCACAATCCACTCCTTTCTAGTTTTTATGGCACTAAAATCAATTGGGAACACCAAACCTCTATTTCCGTGCTCCTTTCTCTAAATTTGAAGTAGTTTTGAGGCATAAAAAGGTTTCGAGTATTTCAAACTGTTATAGTTCGTGTTATCGATTTCTGACCACACCCATCAATTTTTTTTATAATTATTTCCTTGTAGACACAAAAGTGCTCACTTATTTGGATTTGGTGCACGATTTTCAAGTCCAGGGCCTATATGACTTAGAATTCACACCTACAAATGTTTAAATTAAATATCTCATTCCAGCTTCTAGCCAAGTAATCATATTATACCTTTTAACAATCCATTCCTTTCTAGTTTTTATGGCAATATAATCTACTGGGAATCTGGGAACGCCAAACCTCAATTAAAAACCTCATAAAAAGGTTGGTGGTACTTGGTGGTATATCTAGTACACAAAATATTGCTCTCCTTACCACTTATTTCGGCAGAAAGGTAATTCTTTTTTGCTTCACTGTCAAGAATGATGATTCTAGAAGGCCTCCAGCAAAGTTTAAGTTTCATTCGATTTAAGATAATTGAAAAAAATTTAATTAAATGCCAAGATGTCATTAATTTACATGTATTTTAAATGGATGAGGTTATGTTGTTGTACCCCCAGGTTCAAATTGTGACGTCACCTGCACGAAACCTATACCTCTTTTCATAACATTAATCTGGCAACATTTCATGAATGAACAATGTGTCAAATTTGAATGAATGAATGTCAGATTTGAATTCATTGAAATTGAATTTCAATGAATGTCAAATTTGTAACCTCATTTAGTTGCCAAATTCACTCAATGTCATTGTCAAAAATTTATACAGGGTCAAAACATCTGTTTTCCATGGCACACCCCAGTCCATAATAATTTGAGACGGCATATAGATTACTAACTCAGGTGAAAAAGCCACCAAGCGAAAAGAGTGTAGGTGGTCACCAATCTGTCAATGAACTCATCTGCATACTAGTTTCGGGGTCTACCCCTCATCAGTACAGCTTTGGCTGGTCGATAAATTGATGACCGTGATTCGGCTAATTGAAGCCGAAACGTATAGAGTACCGGTGAGATGAAATACAGAGCAGAAGCAGGCGACATCCACCAGCGTGTTTTAGATTCAACACTCAACACTGCATGGCAGATGGCTCTCAGTTCGAGAAGCAGCCCATATTGCTCTGTACCTCGCTGGTTATCGAAACCAGAACGAAGTGAAAAGAGTGTAGGTGGTCACCAATCTGTCAATCTAGTCTGACATCTGCATACTAGTTTCGGGGTCTATCCCTCGGTACAGGTACACGCTGCTTCTCGAACTGAGAGCCATCTGCCATGCAGTGTTGGATCTAAAACACGCTGGTGGATGTCGCCTGCTTTTGCTCTGTACAATATCTCACCTCTTAAGGCTGTTTGTCCCAAACAGACAGTTCCATCGTACTTCGTCAATCGGTCCAGATGAACAACCTTAATCTTTGGCATGGGGATTCTCTGGATCGCCTTTAGCACGTCATTAATCTTCTTTATACCTGTATATTAAAGTTTTTCCAATTTCGGATAAGTTTGGGCGTCTTTCAGCCTCTCTTTCGGTTCCTCCACAAATCTGTTGATGTTTCGTACGTCAAATCCATAGGTCGGACCATTTTCCTTCCCGGGGTATGACTATAAGCTTTGTGTGAGTAAAAAACTTCGATACGCTATTAACAAAAGAGGTGGGTGTTGGTCCCAACCACATTCATGTTCTGCTACCAATTTTGATGTAAATTGTTCCATGGTCTGGTTAAATCTCTCCACCATTTCGTCCGGCTGTAGATGCAAAGGAGTTACCTTTGTTTTCCGAGAAGTTCCATGATCGTTCTTTAATTTTTGTCTCATCTTATTCACCCCAAAGTGACCTCCACTTGTTTCGAGGTGCGAAAAAGGCTCTAATCGCGCTCTTCTGCAGTACAAGTACGTTGTGAAAAAGATCACTACAAGACTCCCAAAAAGAAATCGATTAATGCATAAAAATCCTATCCAGATCGATGCATCCTTTCACTATCATTTCAATACCACTTAATAGTGGCATCCACTGCAGAAAGAGTAACAGCACCAATAAGATTCAGGGTGTTCTGCGGTAAATTTCGTTAAGTTTATCTGATTTGTAGCTGTTAGGAATAACCGATTGACTGATTGATTGCTTGATGCCCTCGTTAGTAATCCATGTTTTACTCTAAAAGTCCCACTAAACCCATAACGCCTTTAATTCAAACTCTTTTCAGTAATATTTCAGCAATGGAATCTCTCCTCTTATTGGCAATTTTTGTAAAGAGTACGGGTTCAGTGTCTGGCTTATTCGTTTGTACATATCGGAATGCCTGCGTTGACCAGCTATCATTCAAATCCATCAAAGTTCTTCAAACAACGAAAACTTGAGTATTTGGGCCATGTCATGAGAAACCCTATCAAGTATCGTCTACTTCAGCTGTTCCTGCAAGGTAAAGTGGAGGGAAGAAGAGGACCAGGTAGAAGGAGAAACTCCTGGCTCGCGAACTTACGGAAGTGGTTTGGCGTGACTTCCATTTAACTGTTCCGCGCTGCAGCCAACAAAGTGCCTATTGCCAGGATGATAGCCAACGTCCAGAAAGGATAAGGCCGACGAAGAAAAAGAAAAAAGCCTAGTCGCAAGGCTTCGCCCCCCCTCCCCTCCAAGTCTACCACTACTACTATATACTATTTCACCTCGTGGAAGATTCCCTCACCCACTTATTCTATCAAGTTTGTTGTTCCATCCTTGAATTTCATTGCAAAAATGACCTTGACTTAGTTGATCACAATCTTGATCCTAACAGTCGATCTGACCCTGAAGTTCTTTCCAAGGTACAAAGGTAGCACTATTTGTCAACCCTGCATCAGCAGAACGAAGTTGGTTTTGGATTGAGCTCTATATATTAGTTTCTCGTTTTTCATTTGAATGCAGCATGCCTCAGTTTACATTGTTAAGGCGGCCAGGGTCTTACGGGAGAAAAACTCTGTTGCGGGTTCACTCACTGTTGTGAGGATACTCATAAAATTGACAAATGGTACAGAGCTGCATTGATAGTGTCTTCATTTTTGTTTTTGACTGGAAGCACTAGTGCGCAGTAATGTTTTCTATGATGGAAATACACTCAGCGAGTCGAATCAGAGAGTCCAACTAGCTCTTTGGGAGTCTGGTATGAAGACTGCCAAGTTTTACATAGTTTTACTGCTGATAGATTTAAGAGACTGCTCTAACTTCTGATGGTTTTAGTAGAATTCTCAGTGAACCTGAAGCCATTATAGGCTCCAGACTTCTCCGCAGTTAATCTTCATATCTCAGTGATTTACAACCTCTGACTCCGGGGCACTTTTTAATTGTTAAAAATTTGATCACGCCTAATTTCCATCTATGAGGATATCTCTTTGGAAACAGTGTTCTCTGATTTCTCAGTTGGTCCAAAAGAGATGACAATACATTTTAATTATTCGGATCGCTAGCAAAATTGACCTCAGTGATTTTTCTCGCTGATTCGTTATTTTAAAGATTTGCCCAGAAATGAGAACAATCCACCATTGAGATTACCTCTGGCTTGAATCATTGAGACATACCCAGGTTCTTATGACAAACCAAAATACAGATTGCAAATGGAATAACACGCAGGCTCACTAAGCCCTTGATGAAAGAAATTATGAATTTTTAGATACAGACTCTATGTCTGTACCCTCATATTAGCTTTTGGTTGAAGCAGTCCTTGTCGGATCCATCCATCCACAATAACCTTTTTCTGCGACTGCCTCGAAAATGAACAAATGCGCACTACTAACTACCGTTGAAAATCGCCTATTGCAAACAGCGTGCGCAAAGTGCACATTGCGCACGCTCTCATACAGAGTCCACTTTGCACACACTTCTGATTGCTTATTTATTCGCTTATTTACTATACTGCAGTATCTACTCGATCCCATCTGGCGCAGCTCGAGGGTTTATATACCCGGCCTGAACACACTCTCGTACTTTAGAGAACGGAGGGGACTGTTCCCGGTTCTCGTTTAATCTACATGGGTTCCCGGGGTCGCGGTCGGCGCTCGGCGTTGCCGGTTCGACCCTAATCTCTGTGGACCTGGTGTAACATTGTCCCCTTTTAGTTCTGATCGTCCGGATCAGAGAAATCTTCACGACTGTAAGTATTTAATTGTTCAAGATGAACCACTTTCATCTTTGCTCTAGGGGTTGCATTCTGTATATCACGTCGTTGATCTGTTTGATGACTGTATATGGACCCTCCCAACTTGGAGACAACTCTGGAGATTTTCTTTTCTTCCTTTGTGGATTATACGGCCACACCAAATCACCTGCCTTAAATCCTGCAGAATTTGCCCTTAGGTCATATCTGGCTTTCATCCGATCGCTGGCAATCTTTATCTCTGTCCTCACGTTTCAATGGATTTCCTTTACTCTTTCTCGAAGTTTATCAGCATATTTCTGGACATCTTGCACCGGTTCTTCTGGTGATCCGTACACCAAATCTACCGGAAGACGAAATTTTTTACCAAATATAACCTTGGCAGGGGTACGTCCTGTCGTGTTATGCACTGCACCTCTGTAAGCCATCATTAGAAGAGGCAGAAATTTGTCCCAATCTTTCTGCTGGTCCGCTATCATTTTTCAGAGGTATTGTTCTATCGTTTGATTGAAACGCTCGACCATGCTATCTGATTGTGGATGGAGCAGAGTTGTCCTGATTTTGCGGATTCCCAGAAGTTCCATGACCTTCTTGATAAGTGGCGATTCAAAATTCCCTCCCTGGTCCGAATGAAGCTCTAAAAGTACGCCGAATCTACTGAAGAATTCGTCAACCAAGACCAACACAGATTTACTGAAATAATCCATAGCAACTAAGATGTATTTGTTGCCATCGTCCGTTTCTGGAAAAGGATCTGCCACGTCGATTGTAATTATTTCGAATGGGGCGCCAACATTGTATTGCTTCATTTGCCCCCTAGTCCTTCTTTGGCATCCAGGGAGAGGATCATAATTTCTGCACCACTCCTCGACGTCATCTCGGCTATTCACCCACTAGTACCTTTCCCGAATTCTATCCAGGGTCTTATTCACTCCAAAATGGCCTCCAGACACTCCATTGTCAATTTCTCGCAAGACATCTTTCCGCGTACTTTGCGGTACAACAAGCTGGAGCGTGGCACTTTTCTCGTCGGTACTTTCCCAAGTCCTCTTCAGTAAACCATTCTGAATCGCCCAGTAGTCCTATTGAACCCACATAGCTTTTACATCCGGGCTCTTATCTGCTATGTCCTTCCAATAAGGTCTTTGCTTTTCCAACTTCCATTGACGTATTAATCCCCCCCACAGCATTATCGGTTATTTGTTCGACCTTCATTTGTTCAGTGGTCCAATGTTCGTCGACGTCAATCCTGGTTCTCCTTAGAATACTTGGTCCTTCTCGTTCTTCTACTCATTGGCAGTGTCGACATTCCCCTTTGCAAGGCCTGCGTGATAATGCATCTGCGTTACCATGAGATCTGCCTGGACGATATTCAATTTTAAATTCGTACTGCTGAAGGCGTTCTATCCATCTTGCAATTTGAACTTCAGAGTTCTTCATTTGGAGAAGCCATTTCAGCGCTCCGTGATCTGTACCAATCAAAAACTTCCTTCCGTACAGATACCGACGGAAATGATCCACGGACTTCAGGATAGCCAGCAGTTCCTTTCTGGTAACGCAACAATTTCTCTCTGGCTTGCTCAACGCCTTACTAAAGTACTTAATTACTTTTACCTGGCCGTTTTGTGTTTGCGACAATACTGCTCTAATTCCATGGTTACTTGCATCGGTGTCCAGAATAAATTGTCCCTCGGGTCGCGGATTGACCAATATAGGGCTGGCACATAATGCTGCCTTGAGTCTTCGAAAAGCGTCTTAGCATTCATGGTTCCAATAGAATGACATCTTTTTCTCCGTTAACCGTTCCAGCGACTTGGTGATGTAAGCGAATCCCTCGACAAAACGTCGATAATAGGTGCATAGTCCCAGAAAACTTCTAAGTTCATGCTTATCCTTGGGTTCTCGCCATTCTTTGATAGCTGCTACTTTATTTTCATTGGTCTGTATTCCATTTGATGAGATGACATGTCCGAGGTACTCCACCTTCTTTTGGAATAGGCACCATTTCTTAAAGTTCAATTATAAATGGGTATTCTTTAATTTGCAGAATACTTCTGTCAGGTTGTTCAGGTGATCTTCGAAGCTTCGGCCCATTGCGACGTGTTTCCCAGATCCGCCACCGCTCTTCTAACTTCGTCATTTTCATCTCTACTTCATGTTTGACTTGATCCACGTCTTGTTTGACTTCAGTCAATTGAGTTTGGTTCATACAAGTTAATGCAACTCGCGACGTCCATCCGTTAATGCTTGAAACAGAGCAGCTTGATTTTTTCTTTGTTCCTTTATCTCAAGTTGCCTTTGTTTTTCTTGTTCCTTTTTCTCAAGTTGCCTTTGTTTTTCTTCCAGAAAATTCCTTTGGTCCTCTTTCCTTCTTCAGAATTTCCATAAGTGCTGCCAGTTGTTCATTCATGATTTTTGTCGTAGATCGAGTATATGGCATGTAGAAAACACCAAAGTTCTTGCACTGTCCTTACCACGCAAAATTACACGCGCGCGACGACTATTTTCCCCGTACAGCCACAAATTCGACGAAAATTATCCCACTTCTGGCACCACTTGTTACGGGATACGGGTTCCAATAATTTATTATTAATTTACTACACACGTTTAACTATTACAACACGATAAAAACAAAATTATCCTGTTCCCTTGTCCGCTTATTTACTACACTGCACTATCTATTTGATCCCATCTTGCGCGGCTCGCTGGTTTACATACCCGGCCTGAACACACTCTCGTACTTTCGAGAACGGAGGCGACTGTTTCCGGTTCTCGTTTAGTCTAGATGGGTTCCCGGGCTCGCGGTCGGCGCTCGACGTTGCCGCTTCGGCCCGAATCTCTGTGGACCGATGTTCGGGCGTAACAATACTCTTGTGACGTTGAATCACTGGCCAACGACTCTTGTCCAAACCGTCACACTCGGGTAAAAAGTGCAATTTTTGACACTAGTTGCACAAGATACTATTGTCCTACTCATTCATAATTAGAACATAGATGTGTGCTGTATTGTCAAATTTTATTGCAATTATAAGAATGGTTTTGCATATTAATAAATAAAAATGCAAAAAAAATGTTTTTTTCCTTATCTCGGAAACGAAACAAGACGTGATGAAAATTCATAGAAATTTTTTTTTTTATTTTTAGTTTCTTCATCTAAAAAAAGCGTCGAACTTAGAAAAAAGTCAGTGCACCTCCTCTAGATACCAACTTTTCAAAGAATTCTTTCTAATATATCAA
Source organism: Taphrorychus bicolor (assembly GCA_951812265.1). NCBI lineage: Eukaryota > Metazoa > Arthropoda > Insecta > Coleoptera > Curculionidae > Taphrorychus > Taphrorychus bicolor. The sequence goes on from OX638304.1 coordinate 23,856,805, forward strand.
AATTTTTGTACCTTTTGTATAAAGCATTTAAGCACCTATGTTTATAAGTAAGAACTTTGTTCCATAAAATAACTTGACGAATCCAATCACCCTATATAAAAGACAGCAAATATTTAGTTTAATTTTTTGTATCCCTATTTTTTAATCGAAACGATTTATTGGATTAGACAGAATTAAAAAACGTTAAAACTGCTTAAATAAGGCTTTACCGGAATTATGAGATCAAATTCCGTTAAATCATGTATTAATTGTTTGACTTTGGAATTTCATTCTAAACAGGTAGTTCGTTACGTTAATAGTAGATACTATAAATGCATTTTTCTATTAAGTATTTGCAGATGAGGGCAAAGTTTAATTGAATTGACTAATTAGTAATTATGTCTAAAATGTCTAAGTCTCATATGATATTCATCACCTATTTCCATCTCATTACTTAGATAAATATTGAGTATATTTTGATTTGATGTAGCGTCCTCAAAGTGAATCCGTAGTAACATTATCGGGAAGAGGACAATTAAAAAAAAATCACTGAGTAAGTAGAAACTGTCGACGTTTTGACATTTATTGACGTCTTTCTCAAGGCTAAAAACAACAAAAAGCGCCATATCAAAATGAGGAAAACTCAATAATAAACACGATATGCTCACTAAAAAACATTAAAAACGATGTTAAGAAAAAATTAAATAATTGGGCACCTAAGAATACTAAAATTGTATGAAATACAGGGACAGCAAGAATGTGAAGGCAAAAACGAAAGAGAAAGCAAAAACTTGTTTAAAAAAAAATTTCTATTGTTAATCTAACATAGTTTTTGCCTTTCTCTATTTCATAGTATTTTATATAAGTTTCTCTCATCGTTTTATTTTACCTTCGTTTTCAATGTTTTTTTGTGTTTATTATTGAGTTTGCTCTTTTTTAAGATGCTGTTGTTTTTGCCTTGGGAAAGACGTCAATAAATGTCGAAATGTGGGCAGTTTCTGCTTACCTAATGGTAATTTCTAATTTTCCTATTAATTGGGAATTAATTCTCAATAATCTTATTACGGATTCACTTGTAAGACGTTTCATCAAATCAAAACATACTCGACATTTGTGTGACTTAATGACACCGCTAGACCCATTTGCAGAGAACTGAGCTTTGTGTAGGAGTGAGGTTTGATACCTAGAAAACTGTTGATAGAAAGTATGTCGATCCAGAAATTATTGTTAGCCAGAAGAAACCTTCTTGAAGCAAACAAGAGCTTCAGCTAAGTATAGTTTTTTCTGTGATATTTATTAATAATTTATGTCACAGTCAAAACGAGCATAAATTACAATTTCGAGCTGTTAGACCTTTTTTAGACATCCATATGAAAAAAAAATCTTTATCCTTAGAAATGTTGATAGAAAGCTTTATAAATGCGGAATTATACTTAAGCCTCTAATCATCACCTAATGATCTGGGTGATGATGAGAGAGACGGAATTTAGGTTCAAAGAAAGACGATATTTGGCACCGGATGTGTAAATAAATGTAGATAGCTTTAAGTGGGTGTGTAATAACTAATAAGCAGATACTTTATTTTATGATAAATTGCTCATGTGAACATTGAAGAGAGTTACCTATAGCAACAATTTATATTCCTCACGTTTTGTCAAAATGTTCGGTTTGAAATGCTATAAATTACATTTTTAGTGTTGGGTTTTTAGTCCTTCCCTATCTAATATCTGAGATTCAAACTCCGGATTTGACGTAGATATATTATGTTCATGTTTCTAAATCGTTGCTTTAACGTGACGTTGCGTTTAAACCGAAAGTGAATAAGTGGTACTTTTACATCCACGTGTTACATTTTACTACTCCCAGCCATGATATTTTCTTTAATTTTGATTGCTCGCTCTTAATAGGTTCCAACCAATGAATTAGGTATATGGACAAAGCAAACAAATGTCGATATTTTACTAAAATTAGTTCTGTTTTTTGACTGAAAGTCCGCCATTTTTAAAGAACCCATAACTCAAAAGACATCATCAGGTGAAATCAATTAGCCGGAAATGACGCAGTGGCGGTTCCAGGGCGATGCCTCCCCCCCCTTTTTTTCGACTCCTTTTAGATTTCTTTGGGATTTTTGTTTCACTGACGGATAAACGCAAACCCACAACTGACTCGATTCATTTTGACGACTTTTAAACTCGACCTCCGAATAGGTCTATCTCCGAAAATATTGCACCCACAGAATTTCCGATGGTGGGAGGTGAAAGAGGACATCAAGACGAGGGAAAAACTGTTGGATTCACTCCAATCGGTCAAGGGGTTCTCAAGTTACAGGCGGACACCCTTTGAACATTTTCGAAAAAATTTCGGAAATTTTTTTCCTTTTTTTGATGGGAATCGCACGTTTGCAATTCCCTAAGAACGTTACAAACTCAATTAGGATGCATTCAACCTTTAAAGAGGTTTTTTTAAAAATGGTCAAAAAACGCGATTCTAAAAGTGCTTCAAAATCGACCTCCGAAGGGGTCTCTCTCCGAAAATATTGCACCTACGGAACTTCCGATGGTGGGAGCTGAAAGAGGACATCAAGAAGAGAAAAAAACAGTTGAATTCACTCCGATCGATCGAGTTCTCAAGGTACAGCCGGTCAAAATTGAGAATTGAGAAAAAAATCGTAATACCCCCCCCCCCCCCCCCCCGCCCTGTTGAATTCACTCCTATTGGTCGAGCAGTTCTCAAGTTACGGGCGGTCAAAAGTGAGAATTGAGAAAAAAAGTACCTCCCTCCTCCTCCTCCGATTCTAAAAGTGCTTACAAATCAGCTTCCGAAGGGGTCTCTCTCCGAAAATATTGCACCTACGGAACATCAGTGGAAGGTGAAAGAGGACATCAAAAGAGATTAAAAAAACGGCTGGATTCACTCCGATCGGTCGAGGCGTTCTCAAGTTACAGGCGGTCAATGAAGTTGTTGCTGACTTTCTCAGTCAAAATGGTTAGTAGATGACAACGGAAACTAACCGTTGTCTAGACAACGTGGAATTTCCACTGAAATTTTTGTCATCTCAAAAAAATTTCGCGCTACTTTTTTTCCCGCCACTCTCCCCCCTCCTTCACTGAAGGCTAGATCCGCCCCTGAAGTGACTTCTGAAGTCTTTTCTTTATTGACCAACTGCTAAAAAGGGGGTGCCAAAAGTGAAAAACAGGAGGGTCTCGTTGGTACCAGCACTTTACATAGTGTGGTGCCATTGAGCCACTTCGCATCCTGACGAAACCTTTGACATTTGCATAATTTTTTTCCCTCTTATGTAATAGATTTTATTAAAAACTATGGACTTTTTTAGGCAACCCTGTATTGTATATTCCATATAACACCCACGTCTCAATATACTACCCATTGGGTTCTAAAGTGATTTCATCAACAGGAAGAGTGTATGGAACTCGTTGCAGTTTATGAGTTTTCCTTTTTTCGTCGTGGTATCCTGTATAATTTTAGAATCACCTAAGGTTGTGAAACCTAAGGAGTTGGAACCCTGAACCATAAATTGGACCAAGCGTCCCATTGAAAAATTACGTGTATTTGGTCTCTATAGAGACCCTGTATATTAGACATAACCTGCGTTCAAATCTCTCGATAAAACCCTTCTTCTTATGACGCCGTCTCCCTCCGAAGGTTGGCGATCCAACTGGTTATAATGGTTGCGCGAAATTGCTCACCTGAATATCTCAACCCCGTCTTCTCAGATCCTTGAGCCAGGATTTCTGCCGTCTGCCTACAGATCTTCTGCCCTCGATCGTTCCCTCAATAACAAGGCGGAGTATTTTTATATCGCTCTCCTCTTATGATGTGACCGATGTATTGCAGTTTTCTTTCCTTTATTGTTGTTAATAGTTCTTTATCTTTATTCATCCGTCTGAGTACCTCTTCTTTGGTAATTCGGTCTATCCAGGAGACGCGCAGAATACGTCGCGAAGAATTCGTCAACCAAGACCCTTGCCACAGTGTTAGTTTCCTGATTTGGTAGTGCATTGGGGGCGCCAGCAGTATTTTGCTTCATTTGCCCCCTAGTCTTTCTTTGGGGTCCTTTTACGGAGCAGCAGGTATCACAATTTCTGCACCACTCTTCGACATTATTTCGGCAATATAACCCAGTAGTACCTTTCCCAAATTCTATCCAGGGTCTTATTCACTCCAAAATGGCCTACAGACACTTCATTGTGCATTTTTCGCAAGACATCTCTCCGTCTACTTTCTGGTACGACAAGCTGGAGCGTGGCACTTTTCCCGTCGGGGCTTTCCCAAGTCCTCTGCAGTAAAAGATTCTGAATCGCCAAGGAATCCCATTGAGCCCCCCCCCCCCTATCTCTTATCTGCTATGTCCTTCCAATCAGATCTTTGATTTTCCAACTTCTATTGACGTATTAATCCCACAGCATTATCGGTTGTTTGTTCGACCTTCATTTGTTCAGTCTTGCCAGGGATGGTGAGGCTTCTACCAAGCTGTCCAATACTAATGATCCTGGGGGCTTCCGTGGGGCCAGTCAGCGTTCCCCCCGTCACACTGACTGGTCTTAGTTTTCCAGCTGATGTTTCTGTCCGCCAGATTGTCATCGTGGCAGAGTCTGACTCCTTTCCCGTCGAACGCGACTGTTCTGCAGGGCGGCATTTCGGTCCATATTTCTTCTGTAACCAATATCTTGTGCCATGCTCCTTGATTGGTCGAAATATGAAGTCATTTGCTTCCTGAATTTACGCTGCTCGGTCAATTGCTTTAAGATTGAGTTTGTCTGCGGCTCTTCCTGTACGTCAACTATTCTAACTCTGTGGCCCGGGTTTATTCACGACGCCTCATGCTGCAATGCCCTAATTAATGCCTCATTTGCACTGTCGCGAACTCCTTGGACCAGATATCTCAAGTTGCCTTTGTTTTTCTTGTTCCTTTTTCTCAAGTTGCCTTTGTTTTTCTCGTTCTTCCAGAAAATTCCTTTGTTCCTCTTTGTCCTTCATCATCATTTTCATAAGGGCTGCCAGTTGTTCATCCATGATTTTTGTCGTAGATCGAGTATATGGCATGTAGAAAACACCAATTAAAGTTCTTGCACTATCCTTACCACCCAAAATTCCATGCGCGCGACGGGCTCTTTTGTCCGGACAGTGACAAATTTGACGAAAATTATCCCACTTCTGACATCAGTTGTTACGGGATACGAGCTCCAATAATTTATCGTCAATTACTACAAAACGATTAAAACACAATTACTCACTACTAACAATTCGCACTGTTCGCTTGTCCGCTTATTTACTACACTGCACTACCTATCTATTCGATTCGATTTCATTTCGCGCGGCTCGCTGGTTTATATACCCGGCCTGAACACACTCTTGTACTTTCGAGAACGGAGGCGACTGTTCCCGGTTCTCGTTTAGGTTAGAGGCGTTATGGCATGACTATGACTGTTGGTTATCCATACACCAGAAGCTTACTTTTTAATCTTGTATTTTATTTTTTTAATACAGATTACTAAGTTAAAGCACACACAAAACATTTTTATTTTTTTACACATTAGATATATATTGAGAGTTATGTCTATTTTTCCGCCAGTCCGGATGTATTCAAAAAAGGTTATTTTGCTGTAGGTAGTATTGACCAGGCTGAAGTTAGATTCAGATTTAGATTCAATATTCAGATTTTTACAACGGACCAGATAAGTACTGAACATCATGAAAAAAATTATATAAATGGGTTCTGACAAACTACCACGCACGCATATGCACTTTTTAAACCCTACTCGAGACTTACGCGAAATAAATTCGTGAGGGGTGAAATCTACCCCCTCTTGGAAAAGCAATCAAATTCAAAATTCTGCAAACCTGACGTTGTGCACTACTCTCGTAAGGAGAAGGAGGAAGGTCCAGATGCACTTTATAACACCCTATGTGAGATTCATTTGAAATAACTTCGTGGGGTAGAAATTACCCCACCCCGAAAACTAATAAAACTCAAGATAGCGCAAACCTGACGTTGTGCACTATTCTAGTAGAGAGAGCGAGGGAGGCCTAGATGCATATTATAACACCCTATGTGAGATTCATTTGAAATAACTTCGTGGGGGGTATAAATTACCCCCACTAAGAAAAGAAATAAAACTCAAAACAGTGCAAACCTGACGTTGTGCACTATTCTAGTAAAGAGAAGAAGGGGGGCTAGATGCACTTTATAACACTCTATGCAAGATTTATTCGAAATAACTTCGTGAGGGTAGAAACTACCCCCACCACGAAAAGCAATAAAACTCAAGACAGCGCAAACCTGACGTTGTGCACTATTCTAGTAAAGAGAGCGAGGGAGTTAAAGTTAGAATAGTATACAACGTCACGCTTGCGCTATTTTGAGTTTTATTGCTTTTCGTGGTGAGGGTAGTTTCTACACTCACGAAGTTATTTCAAATGAATCTTGTATAGGGTGTTACAAAGTGCATCTAGGCTGCTCTCCTACTCTTTACTAGAATAGTGCACAACGTCAGGTTTGCGCTATTTTCAGTTTTATTGCTTTTCGTGGTGGGGGTAGTTTCTACCCTCACGAAGTTATTTCGAATGAATCTTGCATAGGGTGTTATAAAGTGCATCTAGGCCGCTCTCCTGCTCTTTACTAGAATAGTGCACAACGTCAGGTTTGCGCTATTTTCAGTTTTATTGCTTTTCGCGGTGGGGGTAGTTTCTACCCTCACGAAGTTATTTCAAATGAATCTTGTATAGGGTGTTACAAAGTGCATCTAGGCCGCTCTCCTACTCTTTACTAGAATAGTGCACAACGTCAGGTTTGCGCTATTTTCAGTTTTATTGCTTTTCGTGGTGGGGGTAGTTTCTACCCTCACGAAGTTATTTCGAATGAATCTTGCATAGGGTGGTATAAAGTGCATCTAGGCCGCTCTCCTGCTCTTTACTAGAATAGTACGCAACGTCAGGTTTGCGCTATTTTCAGTTTTATTGCTTTTCGCGGTGGGGGTAGTTTCTACCCTCACGAAGTTATTTCAAATGAATCTTGTATAGGGTGTTACAAAGTGCATCTAGGCCGCTCTCCTACTCTTTACTAGAATAGTGCACAACGTCAGGTTTACGCTATTTTCAGTTTTATTGCTTTTCGTGATGGTGCATATGCGTGCGTGATAGTTTGTCAGAACCCATTTATATAATTTTTTTCATGATGTTCAGTACTTATCTGGTCCGTTGTAAAAATCTGAATATTGAATCTAAATCTGAATCTAACTTCAGCCTGGTGTAGTATTGAACCGCCGCATTGGCTCTTTTATTGTCTTAATTCAACAATGACAAAGTATGTATTCTTATTCTTACAACGCGTATTAAAATAGAGAGAAAAATAAAAACTTATTATTTACCATATACATATAGATATAGATAACTTCTGAAGTTTCCTAAAAATATCACAAATTTTATTTTATTATTGACCCATATACGAAAACTAAGATATTTCTTCTACTTTCTGATTACAAAACAATAATAAAAATCCTTCATATAGCAACCAAAAAATATAACAGAACCATACAAAGATATAAGTACAATGAATATTTAAGTAATAACAATAATCACATTTTTTTGATCCACTGAGTAGAGGACGACAAACATAGCCGAACTTTCGCCGCGAGGTTCCATGGTGTAATGGTTAGCACTCTGGACTTTGAATCCAGCGATCCGAGTTCAAATCTCGGTGGAACCTAATATTTTTTTTAATTAATTAAATTTTATAACACAACTTGAGCCTGTTTATAAAAATATTTGTTCACCTGTACCATAAACCACATAAACATAAAAAAATATAAGGTGTTTATGGGAATTGTAGGATTATTTAGTTAGTATTTTTGCAACATATTATAAATCAATCAGAAGTCAGGTAAAGTATAGTTCGGTTTTGATCTTATATTTTTAATGATTTATTGTCCTGTTTACCCCCTTGGGATTCTTGGCACCAGTAGTGCGTCAAGGATGATATAATTTGTTATTGAAGCTATATATTATTTGCTTATTTCTTAATGATTTGCAAAAATAACAGGGATTTAAGAATCTAAGTGTAATGGAGTGTAAGTGGAGGTAACGTAACCAAGCACAACTTGGTTACGTTATAGAAACTTCTTAAATCATTTTTAAACTAAAGAAAAAAATTTTAGTTATGTTCTAGTTTTATTATATACCTAGGCCTAGGTACCTATGTATTATAAGTTATTAATGTTCAACTAGTCTATTATTTCAGAAATAATGACCGCTATCAAAATTTCTTATATGAGAAATTCTGGCCTAGGGCAAAAAAGGAAAAGTATCGCTTTATGGTAATAAGAATATAAATTCCGTTTTATAGATGATACAAAAAGTACCTACCTGCTACCAATATATTATCGCACTGATTTGAGTGGACTTTTCTACCCAGTGTGCTCGAGTGCCATCAGAAAAAATGTTTGTCCACGACCACTTAATAATATACTGATACTCAGCTTGTTGACAAAAGTTAAATAGGGCTCATATAGCGTCAGGATATATGAGTTGCAACAGCGGGAATAATATTATTATTCCCGCTCGCCATTTAAGTTATATATGTTGCCTTGGCAACCAGTAGGAGTAGGCAACAACGCAGTATCAAATGCCGCAGCGTAAAAAATGCACTGGTGGCACCAGTTTTCCCGTCAAACGCGAGTGTCACTTTGACGTTTCAATAATTTTATTTACACTACCTATAGATTTTATAATTTGTAATTATTAGACAATGGCCGTGGATAAAGTATAGTATTATACTCGCTTTTTATGACCATTATTCCCACGGGAGACTTGCGCCCCTCGCCTGCGGCTCGTGACGCAAACGTCCCCCTAGGGGAATAATGGCTTTCATAAAAAGCTCGATTAATAATATACTATTACAATAAGTGCGATAAAGTAATAGTATATTATTAAACGAGCTTTTTATGATAGCCATTATTCCCTTAGGGGGTCGTTTGCGTCACGAGCCGTAGGCGAGGGGCGCAAGTCTCCCGTCGAATTAATGCCCATAAAAAGCGAGTATAATACTATACTTTGTCCACGGCCTTTGTTTAATAATAATAACAAATTATAAAATCTATAGGTAGTGTAAATAAAATTATTGAAATGTCAAAGTGACACTCGCGTTTGAGGGCAAAACCGGTGCCACCAGTGCATTTTTTAAGCTGCGTCATTTGATATTGCATTGTTGCCTACTCCTACTATTTGCCAAGGCAACATATATATCTTAAATGGCGAGCGGGAATAATGATATTATTCCCACTGTTTCAACTCGTATATATAAACCATTCACTTATTATTGCCGTCAAGTAGGCGTTGGAAATCTGACTTTGACATTTTTATCGTATCTTCTCAACAAGAGATACGTCTAAAAAAATGAAGGTTTCAAAGGTAACGAGATGCCAAAAATAAGTGAATATGGTATATATCCGTCTGACGCTATATGAGCCCTATTTAATTTTTGTCAACAAGCTGAATATCAATATATTATTAAGTGGTCGTGGACAAAATAAATAAAAGATCTGCATATCCAAATCACAGAAAGTGTGTGTTTAATGTTGACTTTATTATTCAGCAGATAAATAAAAAAAGTAAATCATAAAAGTATTTAGAATTTTTACAGTAAATAGTCAAGAATAATCAAGATTAAGAATAGATTAAAAAAAAACATCAAAAATAGTAGGATGCTTTATAGAAATATATTTATATACAAACTTCCAAATTGAGTATTCGTAGAATATAATCTAAGAATATATTTTTGTTTTCTGAGTTGTTACAATGTTGGAAAAATATAATTAAATAAAGTTTAAAAAAATTGTTGTTGGAAAAAAGTGCCTATCATATGAAAATTGCTGCTTACACTTGAAATTTAATGACAATGTGAGCACCAAACTCTCTTACTTTTGTAAAAAGCTCAAGTTTTGGCACTAGATGCATGAAAAGTGGTAGTAAAAAAACTCACCCAAATTGATACAATTATACTACAGAGCGCTCCAAAATTTAAAAAGTTGCATCTTTTACATTGTGGATCAGTTTATATTAAAAAATTCAATAAATAAACCTTTAATATTTCAAAGTATCAAAATGACGATAATTCAGATTTTGTATTTTATATAAATCCCAGTCGCCCAAGACTTTTTTTTTTCTAAAACTAAAAACGTTACCAAATAAGCATTCTCAGTGACGTAACACTTTGACAACTGTCTAAAGTTCCTCCATCAGAGGGCGCGACTAGCCGAGAATTTGATTGACTGTTGACAGATATGACATTTGTTTTTGTACCTGTGTAATTTTGAGGTTATATACGTGGAACATTCAAAATTTTACAAAAACTTAATGAAAAACATCTAACAGATTCCTAAAAATCGTGCCAAACTATGGCCCCACATCGAAGAAACATCGACGATGTATTGGCCCGCATCAATTTCCCCTTATTTAGCGTACAGATGCTGACAAACAGACATGTCTTGGTAGCTGGTGGCGGAGGATCCTCAAAAACTGGAGTTGCCAATGGTTTTGTAAGTTATTGGACGGGATTACGTTAATATTGAATGCCCAGAGACCCGTTATTTTAACAGGAGATATTTGAATTATCACACGATGGCCAGAAATTCCATGTGGAGGAAGTGACAAGACATGAAACGGGGCCGAATGTTGTTATGAATTGTGCTGTTTCACGTTCTGTAGATGGTAAACATACGTATTTAGCTGCTGGCCAGGAGAGCCACTGCCAGCTGTATCACATCAATTCACAGTTTGGTAAGTATTTCACTAAAGGTTTCACTTCTATCTAAGTTGTTGTGAGATCACACACACTCCTTCACCCTCCACCCAATTTGTGACCAAATCTTATATTTTGGCTTGTCATTACATTTAAGTAGGCAGGTAAAAGTTATGGGCGCTTTGGTACATTAGAAGCAAATCATTAATACTCATTTTTTTAGTGGTTTTTGTTTAGGAATCAATGGAATAGACAAAATAGACAATTAGAGGTCATGGTGGAATTTGAAAATGTGTGTGTGTGTGTGAGTGACATTAATAGCGTTTTCTTTTGGAAGTATCTTTTCACATGAGTATTGCACTAGTTATCTACCAGTTCCATTGTCATGGAAAACTGGTGCAGTCTCAATTGAACATGAATGAACCAGTTCGGCAGTCATTCAAAAAAGTTGGCACTCAGTTCAAAACTGACCCAACTATTATCCAATAGAACATACAAATATGCATGAGTTCTACCAAAAGAAGTTCTACCTTGGCACATACAATTCACACAGTGCAACACTAGTGCTGCCCAGTTTTACCCAAAGAAAATTTGAAAATATTTTGGACACAAATGTGAGGTTTAGTATGTACACACATTTGTGTGTACATATAGACACAGCCAAAGCAGTCTGTTAAGATCACTTTGGTCTTGCAGAGGTGTACCCCATAACTGGCCAAGCTGCCCGTAAGGGCTGTTTTGTTTTCCTAACAATGGTATATTGGCCAGATTGATTCTAATATGACTTTACATTACATTAGTCAACTTCAATTTTGAATAGTTTATTATTTTAAACATTTACGTTTTCCTGAACAAAAATTGCAAAAAAAAATTAGTATTAACAATTTCCCTTAAGTGTGTGAGATCCATTACAAGTATGTAATTGGGTTTTACATATATTGCACATATACTAGGTTTTGGAACATTAAAAGTTTCAAATATAGCAAAAAGCAGTTTGATGATTGTTGCTTCCAAGCATTTATTAGATCTCTTTCTTGTCTAATGTAGAATTTGTTGTCTGTTGACTGATAGTTCCCGCAACTGTTATGAAAAAAACTTTATATTTCAGTAACATATTAATTACTTTATAAATCAGTGAATTGGGAAAAATATATGAATACAAAATTAATTTTTTTTACCTCTCTGATCATCCACCTAGGTATTACTAATCACTCATTTTCATATCCATCAGCCTATAACACTTTACTTTTGTTTACTAAAATTAGAAGAAAAAAGTAAATATTTCTTTGGGAATTAATACTCTGCTCAACTTCTTATAGTATCACAGCAAAATGGGATTGTTGAAACGCTAGGAAATGAACATAGTGAAATAAGGCAGAGGAAACAAAAAGAAAAGACTGCCAATAATAATAAAAAAGCAAAAAAGCATTTAAAATTTATTCTTAACCCATCAGACAGTATCCAAACAGACTTCAAAGAGCCGGAGCCCTTGTGTAGGGTTGTAAGGGTGCATCCTAATGGCAAACTTATGGCCACAGGTATGTACTCAATAATCATAAAAAAAAAACACCTACCTCATTGTGAATAACTTTACAATTAGGGGGCACTGATGGTGATATTAGATTGTGGAGGTTTCCAACACTCCAACCTTTAGCTAAACTTAATGTTCACACCAAGGAAATTGATGATATTGACTTTAGTGTTCATGGGAACTATTTAATTACTGTAGCCAAAGACGGCTTGGCCGTACTTTGGGACTCAGTGAAAGGCACTGAAATTCGTAGACTTACGTGGGACCAGCCGGCTGGTTCCAAATATCTGTATAAAAGATGCAGATTTGGAGAAATCGAGGGCGATCACAAATCTGCGCTCTATATGTTGGCAAATCCGACGGGACAGGCGAAAGCACAAAAATCCTATTTGCAACAGTGGTATCCGGAAGAGGGTGTGATAAGGCGGGTAGCGATATTTGATGAAAGTTTGTCTGCATTGGCTGTGAGAGATGACGGCAGATTTGTGGCTGTTGGGACCATGTTCAGTGGTTCAGTATCTATTTATGTAGCCTTTAGCTTGCAGGTGGGTAATAGTACAAAACAACAAAAATGTCATTAAAATAAAAATTTTGTTTAGAGGATTTTGAATATCCCTGGAGCGCATTCCATGTTTGTGACTGGCCTGGAGTTTCTCCCTGTTAATAGTAGTCAGGAAAATCAGACAGTCAGTAGCGTAGCTGAAGCAGCGGTTCTCTCTATTTCAGTTGACAACCAAGTTTGCATACACACATTGCCCTATAGAAGTGAGTTTGCTTTAGGCAGTCAGCAGAATTTTTTTTACCCATCTGTACTTTCAGAAACCATTCCCCTCTGGTTGGCCATCCTGATACTGATAATCACAATGTTTTTAAGCTTCTTATTCTGTTCTTATATAGGATTGTAAATGGAACAAATAGCAAAAGAATATAGAAGAAGAATAGTTATTATTATCATATTTAAGTGTCGATTTTAGCTCAATATTTATGAGATTGATTTTGTACATTTATGTTTTCATAGGGTCGTTGTATGTAAATAAAGACAAACAGATATTTATTTTTATTTAAATTAGCGTAATTTTGTGTCATTTGAGGCCATGAAAATTACTACACTTTTTATAATTATAGCTGTTCTTTTTATGTCGTGTTTATCATTTTAATATCAATAATTCTCTTAGTATTTGAGTCCGTTCCATTAGGTTGGAAGTGGGTGTAAGGATTCATCAAGTCAAGTAGCTTGACAATTTTAAGAATCAGTTGACTTGACTTGGAAATATAAATAGTGGACAACTTGGAACTTGACTTTACTTGATTTTTTTATTACAGTTGAGCTTGACTTGATGTCAAGTATTTTCAAATTACTTGATTCTTGTCCGATGTGACAACATGAACTCAAACATGGTTACGTTATTTCGTATCACTCGATTTGACAACATTCAGTAATATCCAGACATCCACAGAATACATTCTTTTATAGTCTCACGGTACTATCAACATAACAGCGTTTCAACGCTCTTTCAACTCTGTCACATGTACCCAGAGGTACTTTGAAAAGCAATAAAATTTTGATAAAAATATATATAGGTATGGGAATAGTGGAACGCTGTGAATTATGAGGAGATATGGGTCGATTAACGATATAACTAGAAAGATAGATAGAAGATAAAACTTTGTCAAATTATGAAAAAATTACTTCTTTTTGTTCGGGCTATACCCCGACACAAAATCTACTTGACTTCATATTGACTCCCTTAAGCTTGACTTGAAATCAAGTCAAGTCAAGTAGCGTGAAAATCAAGTCAATCAAGTGAGTGTAAAAGAAAAAGAGCTACTTTATTAGATTTAGCTAGAAATTTCGTGAGTTGATATCTGATATTATTATTCGGTCATCAGGAAGAGCATTAAATGTTCATGAAAGGGTAAGAAATTAAAAGCTTAATGGATATTTTATTATACGGATTCGGTTTTTATTGCTCCTTTATAAATAAAGCCAGAAAATGGACGAGTTATTGTGCACTTGCTATAAAAAACGTAATTCCTTACTTAATATCTTTATCTCACAGCAGCTTTTTTTTATTAAGGTATTTTGAAATATATTTTTAAATAACGCAAATAGATAGTTTTTGAGTTGCGTTGAGAATTTATTTAAAGCTGAAACTAATAAATTATGAATTAGCTAGGATAATTTACCTTTGCACCGAAACCCTTGAAAATTATCAGTAGACACTTAATTAAATCTTTTATATTTTAAAGTCCAAAATCAGTCAAACTACATGACTGCTACACTACTATGAAGTTGCAATTTTCATTTTTTGTTGCCCTATTATTTGCGGTTTATGGACCTGAAGCAACCTATGGTGCTTCAAACGAGACGTTGGATAAACTCTTAGAAGCATTGAGCGAATTCACTCAATATGGCAAGTAAGCGTCACTGGTATATGAAAATGTTTGGAAATGTTTCTACAATTGTTATATCTTAGTATTATCTACCTGGAAATGAATTCTACGATAGACGCAGTTTTGATTGATCTTAATACGGTTATCGCTGAAGAAGGCATGGATCCTATGAAATTGGAAAATCAGACCTTTGACGTAATTTTGTACTTTTAAATGTTTTTTCAGATGAAGATTATTGTGTATTTTAGTTAGTGGGTATCGCAGGTACTACTCAGTTGACAAATGGAACATTAAAAGGAATGGCAACAGTTTTTCGTCACGATGACATAATAGTCAGCTACAATTTGATCAATAGGGTGGTAACGTTTTCCTTACCCTTAGGCTTTAGAGAATTACTGGTAACAATCAGCACTGAAAGATAACACATAATTAGTATTTATCATCGCTTACAGTTTTCCTACGATTATAACACCAGCGTGCTTCTGATCGAAGGTGATTTACAGGGAAAAACGGAAAATTTTCAACTGAATCTTCTGGTGACTTATGACGCCTTTAATGGGTTTGTTTTGGGAGATTTGGATATTAATGATCCAGGGTATATTCTGGCAGTTTTCATTATTAAAACTTTACTATTTCCGTGTTTTCTTTTTAGAAATGTCACTCTTACATTTACCGGGAACGACATGAAGGATTGGCTTACAAATGCCATGTCGCTTGTGATAGTGGAGAGTTTGTATCCACTAGTAGTGGAAATAATAGGGAGTAACGTGAAGTCGTTAGGAAGCGAAGTAGTTGCAGCTATTGATGATTATATCAATAACTCCACCATGTTAATGTAATTTACTCTTTTTATCTGCTTAACGAATAAATAGAAAGGAGTTTGAAGAGATCTAGGACGTTTTGACTGAATCCGGGTTTTACAAAAACCTCAGGTTGTCGCCTGAAAACTGTTTCCACCAAATAACCAACCTAATTAGGATAGAATGCCTTATTACTATGGTTGAGAAGGTTGTATTAAATCTGCAGCTACTTTCTAATTATGGCTATTTGCAACTAATCTGGCACCATATGTCGTGTTGGTGTCACCAACACCCTTGGTATTAAAATAGTGCAAATTGCACCCTATAATTGTATCTATTCGTGACAGGCGACTCCATTAAATCCCATGTCTGTGGGTTCTTCGCCAATCTTCCGAGCTCTTTTTGCGTAGTTTGCTGCCACTTGGACTGTCCCTTAGGTTTTCTTTAAAGAGCAATCATCTACTTGCTTTTATTAGATGTTTATAGCCACTCTCATCCAGTTTATTGATAAACGAATCATGTAGATCACCGTATATACATGAATTATTACAGTTAAAACTTCAAGTTGGAGGTTTGAGGTTTATTGGTGTATGGACACTTTGAAGACGCTGAGTCAATTGGTCGTTTTCCTGATCCAAAGTTACGGCTTTGGTCTAAAGGAATTTAAATCTGCAGAACAATTTATTCACTTTTACCACAGTTCTTGTTTTTTTTTGAGGAGGTTTTACATCATTTGGTGTAGTCTGAGCAACTTCTGAGTACTGTTTTCCAGGTCTTCGACCTTCTTAGAGGTTATGTCTTAATGAAAATTTTAGATGTTCTACAAATAAGAAGTAGATAAACAAGATTTTTCTCATTATCTAATTTTTACTATTTTCTGAATGACTCAATCCATACGTTAAACCTACGTGTTCTATCTTGACTCAGATCATAAACTTCTTGTTTAATGAATCTGACCAACTTCTAAGCGCTATTTCCAGGCTTTCCATGCTCGCACCTTCTGAGCTCATGCCATAGTAAACTTTTCTTGGAATAGGAGGTAAATAAGATTTTTCTATTTTAGTATAAGAGACGATTGGCTTTATTTTAGATTCTGAGCCACTTCTCGTTTCTATTCTTTAAACCATCTCATTCTAACTATTCTCTGAAGTTGCAAATATCTTCGGAGGATACAAAGAAACAAGATTTTTTTTACTTTTTAGGCGCAGTACTCAATACGAAGTTAGACATACGCTCGACTCAGATCGTCAAATTGTTATTTAATGATTCTGAGCAATTTCTAAGTGTTATCCAGGATTTTCTGAGCGTGTGTCTTAATAAAAATTGACGTAACTTTTGACTAAAAAGCGATGAACACAGATACATAGTGGTATAAACTCATGAGATATCGAGAGAGTAAAGTTGATTTCAATTGCTGATAGCAAGATAACGTCATACCATCGTCTTTATATTCATAGTCTAGCAATGATTGGTTAGTAAATATGCCTATTACTAGATGGCGAGCATGCCCATGTGTGGCGACCAATCACTGCCGTTGACGTAAGAGTTCAGGCGTATTCCTTCAGTGGTGGGATGGCACTGGGTAGGGAAGTACGATGAAGATAAAGATGAAGTAATAATATAATCTCCAGTGAAAAGAGAGATAATCACGTATACGTGTGGTAAGAAACGATGTTATATAAGGGGTTATTGTGATGTGAATAGACTTTCCTTATCAGCGACTTCTAATCGACGGTAGCAAGATCACGTCATATTGACGTGAATGTGACAGTACCGTGGCGACGTAACTTGCTACCTTTAAAAATGCCTCTGTAAATGTTATAACCGCAAGCAGATACGTTAATAACTTGAAACTCATATGAGATATTGATTGATACCAAAACTGCCGGTAGCAATATGACGTCATATTGCCGCGAATTCTGACGTTCCGTAACGCGCCTTGTTACATAGTCGTTTAAACTTATGGGATATCAAGACCCTGAAATTGATACCAATTGCCTGCAACAAGATAACATCTTGACGTGAATCTGACCTTACTGTGACGTAACATATGACTTAAGAGCAACGTAAGCAAATATGTTAATTATCTAGTCATTCAAACTCTTGAAGAAAGTGAAATTGACACCAATCGCCAGTAGCAAGATTACGTCACTCTGACATAAATGTATCGTAAGTTGTGACCACAAGTTTAAAGTAGGTATCACCGTTATCTAACTACTTGGTTAAACTCATGTGAGATATTTATACCAAAATTGCTGGTAGCAAGATGATGTCATAATGACTTGAATTGTGGCCATACTGTAATGTAACTTGTGAGCTTTAAAAACAACGTAAGAAAATACCTTACTAATGAAGAGAGTGAAATTAATACCACAGAGAAATTGAAGCTATTAACACCAGTCGCCGATAGTAAGATTACGTCATACTGACGTGAATATGAGCCTAACGTGACGTAACTCGCATATTTTAAAAGCAGTTTTTTTATTGGGAGCAAAAATCCACCAGTGTGACGTCAACGCTACGTGTTAACATTTGAAGTCACGCGGCGCGACATATTTACGTCACGTTTTGATCGCCTGTGACGTTGATGCGATGTGAAAGTTACGTGACGTTATTCTCGGACTATTAAAAATTTAGTGACCTTAACAGGATGATCAAAAAATAGGGTACACCAATACTAAATTTTGAGTGTGGCACCAGTTTTAGGGATTTGTGTTGCTCCACGGAACAACGTTTTTCGCGTGGTGCTTAGCTATTAAAGTCGTTTTCCATTCACTACTTGAACTAGTTAGAATCTCTAATATGACAAGACATTGAACCAAATTGGTACCTATCTAGCTATTAATAAGAAACTGCTTTGTGATCACTGATGGTAGAAAGAGGACAATACCAATCCTTGACCTGTGAGCTTCATCTGGAAGATTGATAAGAGACAATGTTCCAAGAATTCCTTAATGAATTCTAATCGGTCCTGAGATAGGTACTCGAAGATTATCAGCACTTATGCGAATAAAATCTTTGTATGAAATTATTATTAGTCGTCTATAATATTTCAAAATAAACCCCAAACTGTGCAGAGTAGCAGCCATGAAGATCTTTTTGCCATTTTGTGCTGCCTTAGTTTTAGCTCACGCAACTGAGCTACCTGAGCCTAAACACTTAGGAGTTAAAGCAACCGATATTGCTTCTGAAGAGACCCTAGAGAAGCTCCTGGAAGCGTTAAAGCAATTTGCTGAAGATGGCGAGTAAGTTTAGTACAATAATGCCCTTAAAAGCAATATATAATGTCAATTATCGGGTGTTCTTTTATTAGATAGTGACGCAAAAGTCACAGTTGTCAATGGTTTCTATCACCTTTCACATTAAGATATAAAAAGGGTTGAAATTTTATTTTTTATTATAAAGCATTATTACACAGCTAATCCAGTTTTACTAGCTGCATATACAGAGGGATTTTTTTGAGCTCTCTGACATGTTTATTTTAAGAAAAAAACTGCATAGGCTTAAGTACAAGCATTTATCCGATTTATTTAAATTAAATGTTAGAGGATTTCAAAGCTTAAACCAAAAATTTGAGAAAAATCCTAGCAGTTATTTAAAAAGGGTTCGCTAAACATTTCATTTAGTTGTTTATTGCTAAAAATGACCCTGTATAGCACGAGTGGTATCTTCAACTTGGAAATGAATCCAATGATAGACGAACTTCTGGAAGACCTGAAGTCAATGATTATTCTGGAGGTATATCTGGAGGTATATGGTCATTGTCTTTCGAAGTACGATAAATATTAAATAATTATACTTTAGTTACTAGGAATTGTAGGCAGCATTCACTTGACCAATGGATGGCTTCAAGATATGGCAACCGTTTTTCGTTATGACGATATTGTCGCAAGTTATAAATCGGCCGACAAGGTTATAACATTTACAGTACCATTAAGCTTTAAGGATTTATTAGTAAGTATAATTCAAAGGAGCGCTATTCTTTATTATTTGAGAGTTGAAACATCCTGTATATCACATAATCAGCAATTAATTGCCATAGGCACTTTCCATGTCACAGTGGGTGCGACATGGAAAGCGACTTTAACGGCGAGAAGAAGATACTCAGTTAGTTGGAAAAGCCTGAATTTCTGACTGATTTTTATTATTTTCAGTTCACCTATAAATACGTCACCAGAGTGCTTTTGCTGACGATCGACGGTGATGTGCAAGGAAAAATTGAAGACGTCCGCATGGACTTACTGCTCACTTATGACGCGACTAACGGATTTGTGCTAACAGACTTAGATATGCAGGATTCAGGGTAGCTGATAAGTGCTAAATTGCATTAAGTTGTACTAACTTCAACTGTATGGTTTTCCAGAAAAGTCACAATTAAGTTCACCGGAAACGATCTGGTGGACTGGATTACGAACGCCATGACTACCGTGATAACCACAGTACTCAAGCCACTGATTATCGCCATTCTACAAAACAACGTAAAATCCGTAGGCAATGAAGTGGTTGCAGCTGTTAACGAGTACTTAAATAACTCTACATTGATTGCTTAAATTAGTTTCTTTAGTTATAGCAAATAAAGTTAAGGAATAAACCAATGTTGAACATTTATTATTTTGAATACGACAGCTTGGACAAGACAACGGTTTTTAATTAACATCTTTTACCATAATAGTATAAAAGAACATATTTTAGCAATATTACTTAAAAACCGTTGGTTTTAAGAACAGACTACGTATTGCGATGTAAACATAGCCAACTAGTTCGACTAAATGGTGGGTGCGCCGGGCGAAGAACTAGAAACAAATTGTATAGTTTGGCAACACTGATCATGGAGCAAGATAATTCACAGAGAACCAACAATGAACTTGAATAGTTGGCAAAACTGAACGCGACAGTTTGGATAAGACATCGGTGTTTAATTAACATTTTTTTACCATAATAGTATAAAACAACAAACTTTAACAATTTGATTTAAAGAACAGACTACGTGATCCGATGTAAACAAAGCCAACAATTTCGACAAATTGGTGGATGCGCCGGGCGAAGAAGTATAAACAAATTGTACAGATTGGTAACACTGACCATGGAGCAAGACAATTCATAGGCAGCAAACAATACATGAATTTGAATAGTTGGCGACACTGATCGGGAACTGCAAAATGGTGGATGCGCAGGATTAGATTATGGTGGCTAACGGCGGATGCGCCGGGCGAAGAATAGAAACAAATTGTACAGATTGGCAACACTGATCATGGAGCAAGATAATTCATAGGCAACCAACAATACATGAACGTGAATAGTTGGCAACACTGATCGGGAACTGCAAAATGGTGGATGCGCAGGATTAGATGATAGCGAGAGCAACCAGGAATACAATTTGCACACTAAACGGTTGGCAGCACTGTTCAGCTGACTACAAAATGGAGGCGGCGCCGGGCGAATGACAAACCTGCGCTGTATTCGGTTAAATTGGCAACCCTGAATTCGGTTACGAGGGTGGTCCGATAATATGTATCGCAATTTATTAAACGAAAAAAAGAAAACATTAATAATTGCTCCAATGTTATTCATTGTGGTGAATGCCGACAACTCCTAATATACTTTAAGGGCAAATTTTTTGGAAAAAAAAACGATACCCAATTATAAAAAACTATTAAACTCAATTTTTTTATTCTAGCTAATGAATAATGCAGAGTATGTATGATAAACGTAAAAAAATACGTATGACGATAACAAGACGAAACTAATAATATTATTAATTCATAACCCACATTTCACTTTACTTCCCTCTTTGAATAATTTAAATAAACCTAATCTTCTATTTTAGGCTTCTTAATGCTCTGTTCATCTGAGGACTGCTTATGTCTCACTATCCTTTTAGCTTTCAAATAACTCAATGTGTCTTTGCTAGACGCCTGTTTAGGAAACTCGCCTAAGCGACTCGACTTAACTGATTGCGTTGATGACGTATCGTTCGGTGAATCGCTTATACCATTATTAGCAGATTTTATAGGGGTGCTTTGCGACCCTGTTTCACTATCTTGAGAGGAAAATTCCCCGTCTTCGCTTTTGGTCGAGTTCGCGGCGCGAACGACGTCAGCCATTTCTGCGTCTTCAATGTCAGTAAACATGTCTTCAGGATCTTCTTCGCCTGTTTCTGGTTCGCGTTCCGGTTCTTCGCGCTCAATCAATTTTCCTAAAAAAACAAAAATAAATAATGTACATACATAAGAACTCAGCATACGCTGAAATTATTAGCATATCTTTCAAACCATTTTTCTTCTTTTTTGAAGGTATACCAGGGGTCCTTACTAAATAACTCAGAGTAAATATAGGCAGCTTATTGGCAACAGTGATACTGAAGGTCCTTAGAGATTAATGAAATGACTGATGAATTTCTTGAATAATGGAAGCAGAAAGTAATAAAAAAAAATTTGGTACAAACAAGTACCACAAGCTATTAACAATAAATACTTTTAAGAGTTCGTTGGAAGCACTGCCCCTCAAGGTACCATTATACTAAACACCTTTTCGCATTGGCAACATTGATTTTCAAGGTCACTCAACGTAAACCAAACTGCTTTTAAAATAAATAAAAAAAAGACTGTTCAAAGGGCGACAGTTAGAGAAGGTGAATGACTGAAGGTCTCGCTGCAGTATTTACCAGTTCCGAAGGTCTCGCTGCAGTATTTATTAGGTTAAGTCGCGTGAAATTTAAGGTGTGCTTTACGCCAAATTACGAGGAAACATCGTAAAGTAGTAGGTTTCAATGTAAATGCAATTCATATTTTATTCTGTAATAATGAATAATTTATTAATCATATTCATTGAAAATGCAATTAATTGAGAACTCTGTACATATACCAGGGGTTTCTACAAAGACTTTTAATTATATACACTTGCATTGGCACCACTGCTTTTCAAGGACCCCTTGTAATGAAATTGCTTTCTTCAGGTATATGAACAATATACCCGTGCGCATTTCGTCAAATTATCAAAAAAAACGTTGTAAAAGTGGTAGATGTTGGAAAAGAGGAGCATATTTTATTTTGTAATAATGAATAATTTTTTTAATACTAATGATAATCATAGAATTAATAAAAAGCTTAAGTATACCAGGGCTTTCTATAAAGAAATGTGGTATACGCAAGTGCATTGGCAACACTGATTTTCAAGGACTTTCTTTATGGAATTACTTTTTTTCAGTGCATTGGCAACATTGATATTCAAGGTCATTTCACGTAATACATAACAAAGCTGATAGGAATTGTAAACCTTTTTTTATTTGACAGAACGACAGTGAACGCAAACGTTTATGCGGGCGCACGCACTTCGTACGCAGTCAAAAATATTGATTTTTAATAAATGTAAGTTATATGTGGAAAACTTTGTTATTTTCGGTCAGGTTAGATCTTTGATTAGACTAGTTACCTCTTTTTGCCCGTACTTTTTTATTCTCATTATAGTAGTTAAGTAAAAGGCATGCACGTTTACATTCCCAACTCTCCTGCCAAATAAAATAATGCCAAGCGATCGGCCAGGCCAAATGACATTGATTGGTCGGTTACAGGACAAATAAGATGAAGACAGAGAAATGATTGGTCGTCTCGAGCCAATGGCGATAATGCCTCTCAGTTGAAGATGTCATTATCGATGCGCACTGCACAGTAATCAACACAGACTAGATTGTTTTTTATGGGTATGTACAGGGTGTCCCAAATTGTTCGGAATAGGGAATATTCGCTATTATTGGGGCTGAAAAAAATCCGACTCTCATTTTGATGTCCTTAACGGTGCTTTCAGATCTTTGCCATTGTCATTTGTTTTAGCAATACAGTTGATTTTTTAATTTTTCTAAAGACTGTATGGGCACTTTTTAAAGAAAAATAGGCATTAAAGACATCTTGAAAAAAAAAGACAAGGACATGTGAGATCAGTTTTCTTATAGCACTAATAATGGCGCAGATACCCTATTCGAAAAACCAATTTGAGACACCCAATACAATCTTCCAAGCTTTTCAGTAATGACCATTCCAGAACGTGTGACTGACAAGGTCTGCAATACTTCCTTAAGTGGCAACAAACAGTGTAGCGGAATGTTTAAGGTTTTTCATATTTATATTTATATAGATTAGTCGTTAAATAAAAGACTTTTTTGTGGTAGCACACAGTGACTTTGCACTACTAGACCCATATGACAATAAATGGTGCCACCATAGAGATAAGCTTAACGCAGATACAGTAATGTAGAAAGAGATGATTAGAAAAAAGAATGTTGGAGGTGTTGGAAACAGCGTGTATTTCGGCGACGTATAGCCATACTTGGGTCTAGTAATACAAAGTCACTGGTATAATAACAGTATTCCTTCTACATAAAGTCCAAATGAGACAAAAAAGCTAACAGAAATATTTTAAAGTTTTTTTATATGTAATATAGTGGTGCAGTTTAAATTTTTTTATTTTTTTTATTCACAGTCCTTTTCAAGTTATGGTTTTGCAAATACTCCATAAATCCCTCAAAAAGGTTCCACGGTAGGCATGGAAGGAATAGGACAAATCTGTCAATTCCTTAGTCTACTAGATGAATATCTATTTGAAACTGAACATAACGGGCAAATGGATGAAAGAATAAAGAAGAGTGAGAATGGCAACTTTCTTATCTCAAAAACCGGCTTGGTTTACACTAACAGCACCTGTTTTATGCAACATTATCTGCCGTGTAGTACTCTTGAGAACTTTTGTAAAAAAACTCTAAACTCAAGTCATCATTTTATTGAGATGACCTGGCAACACATGTTTTACATCTGTCTCAACACTTTATTTTAGCACCAGTTTCCTAATATCTTGCGGGGACTGATACATTACTTTGTTGTATCAGTCCCCCATATGTTTTACAAAAAAAAAGAGATAAATAAACCAAAAGCCAGCAGTAAAGATCTTTCTTTCAAGAGTTAAAGTTAGACATCAATTTAATGGCAAAAAGGGAAGGTCTCTGCTTGTAGACCATATCTTTTCCTATTTAATAAAATATAGGGTACTTTGTCTTTTACCCAGTTTTCTTACAGCCACAAAACTTTTTATACAAGAACACAGTTTATTTAAACTTTACTTTTGTTTTTTTTTGTTATGCAGTATTTGCTTTCTTTAGTTTTAACAAGCTCCAAATAAATAAGAGTGAAACAAGGTAAATTTCTCAAAAATGTATGCGAGTTTCAACCTCGATGTATGATTTTTCTGCAGAACTTGATGGCCTGTGACCGAAACCTACTGATGATATAAAATAATAAACAAAATACTCTTGATTCCAGCTTTATCTAATTGCAGGTATCAAAAACGTTTATAAAATAACAGCTATCAAAAATATTTGGTACAAGATAATATCAACAAGTTGCAATCATTGCACTGACGCTCTGGTAGCTCTCAACCCTGTTTATATGTCACAAATTTTAAAATAACTCTGTGTCTCACAGCCTATAAAACTTATGTCGCTTTAAAATAGACATGAAGCACTCACCTTGAACCACCATAATACTTATTACAATGTTTTCGAGCCAAAAAATAATGGAAAAATTATCAAACATTTAAATAAAAATAAACAATTTTGTGTGGCTGCTGAGTAAATGTTTTAGCTCACAAGAACATTATGTTAAAAGAATATCAGGTACTGCCTATTATAGGCAATTGTATTTTGTCATGGAATATCTCCTTATGTCCTTTTGATCACTTGAACTAACATTAGGGATAAATAAATAAATACAAAAATAAAATAACTAAACTTACCATTCTGTGTGGGCAAGGCAATATCTGGCAAAATCTTTGTGTCAGTTCCAGCTTCAGTCATTAACGTTTTAATTAGGTTACAAATGTCTTCTCGCTTCTTGGTCACAACAATTTCCTCAAACCAATCCTGAATACCTTGAATAGGTATATTATAATCTTTTATAGGATCCTAAAAGAGAAACATCCAAATAGTTAATTAGAAATTGTCTTAAGAATAAACAGAAAGAGGGGACAGACCTTGAAAAATTGTTCTACATATTGAAGCACATATAATCCGCAATCTGTAAAATTGGTTTGTTGCGGCACTTTGCAATTAGCACCTTTGATTGCATCTTTGTCAAACACTCGCTCACTGTCCATTTTAATCTTATATTCTACTGTTAGGTAGTCTCTGAGAGTAGCCACTACACGAGACCTGCTGGGCCCAGCTAGAGAATCAAATATTAAAATGCAGGGCCTAAAACAATACAGTAAGAAAAAAATGACAACTAATAAAAAATTTGATGCATACTGCTTGATAGGTGGTCTAGATGTAAGTTTGGTTTTGACAGATGGTTGTACATTTGGTGCGACAGGAGGCGCACTTTCATCTGAGTAATCAGAACACATGTCCGAGTCACTCTCAGCCTCATCTTTGTCACTTAATACTAGTTCCTCACAAGGAATTGGCTTCTCTTTTACCGCCTCTGCTTTATCATTAAAAATTACACAAATCTATCATAAAACAAGTAAGAATAAATTACTTACCAGGAGTAACATTCTTCTTCGCTTTAGCTTTTTTTGATTTATAAGGCTCTGGACTATAGGGCTTGCCATCAAAGGTTTGCGGGCCTAACAACCCAGGGAAGCAAATGATAGCTAAGAACCAGTGAGCATTTTCATTTATAGGCACAACTATAAAGTCTTTATCGAACAAGTTGATCCTTTTAGTCCAATTTCTTACACGACAATGTCTTTTTTCAGCAGCTGTTAAGTTTGAATCTGATTCATATGCATGAGATTTCCTTTTAACAGAAGCAAGAGTTATCCACTTATAATGTACAATAAAAGAAGCTAATACCTACCTAGCAGCTTTTGTGGCTTTCATTGTCAGTCTTTTATAGAAAAAGGTTGAGAAAATATGCACCCTATCCTGTTGCTCCCCAGGCAAGTTTTCCCACAGATACTTTAAATAGAAGTCTATTATTTTGTCGTTAAGGAACTGATCAACCGCCAGACAGACATAGTCTTCCGTGTTGATGCTCAACCTGCCCTGACCATCTTTAGGATACATGAGAATCTCCTTTATCTCACTGAACGACCTGGAAAAAGCGCTGTTTTACATTTGAGACTTTGAGTTTGCAATTATCTTACTCTCGTCCATTTTTATCTTCAAAAACTACAGTCATTTTTATAAAAATTATACTTAAAATTAGGAAAATAACGCTGACGACAAGAAGACAGCCATTTGCAAAAGGGTCTTAACCTCAAATTTTTGTACGCAGGCTGCATGACGCAGACGTCCCACCATGACAACCAATGATGCCAACCGAAGCGCCAGAAAAATAAATACTTTCGGAAATTTACTCCAGCTGCTCTGCGTGAGTTCTCTGCACTCTTAAAACTCCGACTCCGAAAACGATAAATACGAGGGAAGATCTTTAAGTATTATGATCCATTTAAATAGATACTCGTCTAGTATGCTAAGAAATTGACATATAAATAGTTATATGGATGAAATAGGACAAATCTGTCAACTC
Organism: Taphrorychus bicolor; assembly: GCA_951812265.1. NCBI lineage: Eukaryota > Metazoa > Arthropoda > Insecta > Coleoptera > Curculionidae > Taphrorychus > Taphrorychus bicolor. The sequence continues at coordinate 23,883,784 of OX638304.1, forward strand.
CTCAGCCTGCTAGATAAATACATAAGGGGTGTTCATTAAAAAACATAATCTAGAAGGCTTTATTTTTTTAAAAGAAAAGGAATATATTATCAAATTAAATGGATTTTCGCTTCCTCATTCTTTTCTTTTGACATTTCACATCCAACTAGATGACGTTTTCAATAAACACCCCCTATTTGTAATGGACTGAAGGGACTAGAAGCAAAATTTTAAAACATTTAAAAATTATTTATTGTGTTTGTCGAAAAGCGTAACGAAAAATGGCGCTGGTACACCTGAAGAAAGTCGTTAATTCTAATTTTTTGCCGATTTTTCTTTAGAAATCAATAGAATAGACAAAATAGAAAAATTTAAAATGCGTGGTAAATTTAATAAAAATATTTACAATAACACTTTTAATAGGATATGTTTTAAAACAAACATACCGTATTTACATACCTCAAATAATATAAAAATCGAACCACATAAAATTGAAGTTGTCTAATGTAACGTGAGTTCACTTACAGCTTTTTCGGATCACCCCTCTAGACTGCTTTGAGAGTATTGCCATTCTTCATTATTATTGAGAAAAGAAAGGATGGGAATAGTCTCAGAGGACTCTAGATCGGCCACCCGAAAACACTATTATATAACTATCAATGACCTAAGAGATATGGACATATCCAACCATTGCTGATATTTCCCGTAAAAATAGACCGGTTTTCAGGGCGAAAGTCCGCGCTATTTTTAAAGTACCCATGACGTAACTTCATCGTCAGAGCACCTCAATTCACAACTTCAAGTGACGTCAATTCAAACGGATATGGCTGCCATTTTTAAGGAACCACTGTTGAAAAGGGAGGACAAAACTGTAAAACATTAAAATCTCTCCAGTCTCCAGATGTAATATACTCTTGTTGCTCTATGTAATAGCTCGTTGTTGCCAATCAATGCTTTCATTAATAGCGTTTTCCATTGGTAAAATTACCGCCCTGAGTTGCACTGGTTTATACTAAGTGCACCATAGCAGTAAAATTGCAAACTCAATCGAAATCAACCAGCTAGTAATATCACACCCGGAGAGACCCTCCTGTTTTACAGTTTTGCCCTCGCCCCCCTTTTTGGACGTGAGTAAATTAAAAATGGCGGCAACCTCCGGTTGAATTGACGTCACTTAACGTCTTACGTTACATAGTTTGAAGTTGTGATTGGCCAATTGATGGGCTATGACGATGAAAGTACGTCATGGGTGACCTAAAAATTGCGGACTACGGAGGCAAAAAAGCAATACCATTTAAAAATTAAACGTCGTACTCCGATTTCTGGAAGGTCTTTTGGCTAGGTTAGTTATAGTTTTCTTTTGGCTAGTTCAGTTATGATTTTTCTTTGGTTAGGTTATGTTGTCCTTTTGGTTAATAGGTTAGTTCAGTTATACTTTTCTTTAATTACGTTAGGCACAATGGCAGCAAAAAAATGGCACAATGGCCCGTTAGGTCCGCTTTGGTCTTGTATCTTTGCCATAAGAGTTAAAGCGCCTCGTTTTCCTCTGAGAGGGTTTCTGGACTAGGTTAGATCAGATTAGGTTAGATTATAGTTTTCTTTTGGTTAGTTCAGGTTAGTTTAGATACGTTTTCCATTGATTATGTTAGAAAAAAGCGGCCAATTTTTATATGAGGGGCCTTTTGGCTAGGTTAGTTCAAGTTAAGTTATAGTTTTCTTTTGATTCGGTTAGTTCAGGTTAAGCTAGAGCAGGTTAGTTGAGTTATAAACAACACTACACTGCAAAGTAGTAACGCGATTTACTATTTTTTAAGTTAATCTACATTATTGACAGTTTGACATTGTTTTCCAGTTTTCTAGAAATCTTCAAGTTATATTAATATATTATTAGGCATTTTCGAATACTTTTGGAATTAAGGTGGGATCAACTCGATGTAAACTCAATCATATTTAAATATATAGAAAATATTTTTCTAATCCTGTAACTTGTAGACAGTTTTTTATTTAAATTTTTTTATTTTTTATTTTAAATTATTTTTATTTATTTAATAGTAAGTCGATGTTTGCTAATAATATTACGTATACTAATGTTACAAATAGTAATTTAGCTCCATTATTATTTTTAATAAAATATTTTCTTATGTGCTACAATACCAATGCTACGTCACTGACACTTTCACACTTGACATATTGGAGCAAACTGGTAACAGACGCTGGCGTCTATCCTACTTCCTCTCGTTTACTTTTTCAAAGAGTGACACCAACGGTGACATACGACGTGAAAAATTGACTATTCCCATCCTTTAGTTTCTTAATAAGAATGTAAGGATAGCAATACTCTCAGAGCGGTTTCCCGAAAACGCTATTTGTTATAATAAAAGCCGAGTTCGGTAATTCCATCGGAGCGCTCCGGACTCACACCATCTTCCAAAAATCTTAACTAGCAGAGTAAGAGAGACTGATATCCCGAGCTCTCGGGATGTAATTACCGAACTTAACTTATAATAAAGAAAAGTCAGAAAATCAGAAAACGTCATGCATGCGTCGGTGCTTGGATCGTTGTTTTGACAATAAAGGGTGCAAGAGAGATAAGCTTAACGCAGATACCGTAATGTAGAAAGAGATGATCAGAAAAAAGAATGTTGGAGGTGTTGGAAACAGCGTGTATTTCGGCGACGTAGAGCCATACTTGGGTCTAGTAGTACAAAGTCACTGGTTTATATTAATATCTTATTAGGCATTTTCGAGAACTTTTGGAATTAAGGTGGAATCAACTGGATGTGAACTCAGTCATATTTAAATAAATAGAAAATAATACCCTAACTCGAGTAAGTTTCCGAAAATGCCCCTATTGACAGTATTCACAGTTATATAACTAATGAGCTAGTTTATTACGTTTGGAGAGATCCTCCTGTTTTACAGTTTTGGATCCGCTTTTTAACAGTCAATACCTTAAAAATGGCGGCGATATCCGCTTAAATTGGCGTCACTTGACGTCAATTTAAACTCATTTGAAGTTGTGATTTGCCAATTGATGTGCTCTGACGATGAAATTACGTCATGGACACCTTAAAAATGGCGGATTTCTTTCCAAGACACGGGACCATATTTAGGGAAATATCGGCATTTGTTGGTTCTGTCCATATATCCTAGATCATATATTACATTTGGAAAGACCAATAACCTAGGAGATATGGAGAGAACCAACGAATGCCGATATTTCTCTAAAAATGTTACCGTTTTTTGACCGAAAATCCGCCATTTTATCCGCCATTTTATCCGCCAATTATAACTTCAAATGATATAACGTAAGACGATCAAGTGACGTCAATTCATGTGGATACAGCCGGCATTTTTAAGGTAACCACTGCTAAAAAGGGAAGCCGAAACTGTAGAACAGGTGGATCTCTCCAGATGTAATATTACTAGCAGGTTGGAAGAAACCGTCCTGTTTTACAGATTTGGTCCTCTTTTTAACAGTGGGTAGCTTAAAAAGGCGGCGATAATCGCTCCGATTGACGTCATTTGACGTGTTACGTCAAATCTTTTGAAGTTGTGATTAGCCAATTAATGTACTCTGATCACAGACTTCCATAACATACAGGACATTGTCTATTACATTTTGCAGACCAAGGCCACACAATGTCTTGTACATTTCTATTTCTGCACATGCCGAAAATGGAGTGTTCTTCTGAAAGTGGCACAGCTAGACCCACGTACTACTGCCCACGTACTTCTGTGCGTTTAAGGCCAAAGCGTTTGCTTCGTGATATCCTATATTCCCGATACTTTCACGAGTTACTCCGGTTACTGGCCACAAATGTATGTAATAGAAAAATATTCGATACGGAAGAACGTGATTCTAACCAAATACTATTTGAGATTTGGTAACAACCCACGCACATGCGCATATGCATTGGACCGATGCCCCCACATTTTGGCATCAAGGTCAGCAAGGAATGTCCGGTACATAATAGACGTATTTGTTTCTGATGATGAATTACGTCATGGGTGCCCGAAAAAATGGCGGACTTTCCGCTGAAAAACGGGACCACTTTTAGGGAAATATCGGCATTTGTTGGTTGTCGATATCTTCTAGATCATTGTATAAAACATAACGATAAGGTTTGTTCCAACACGCTAGTAAACCGTTGCAGAACCGTTAGAAAATCATTCTGGCCAACACACTGGTAAAAATTCCAAATCGAAATGAGCAATTTAATTACTCTGGGAGAAATTTAGAGAACCTTATAAGGTTTGTTCCTACTCGCCGAGAAACCAAAATCCTTGCAGAACCACTCTGGACAAACACATTGGTTCTCCCAATTTAAAATTTATATTAGTGACCAGAATGATTTTTGAACCATTCCGGAAGGGTTTCTTGGTTGGTTGGAACAAACCTATTATCTTATTTTACATAACTATAATTCTATTGTATGTATTGATTTTTAGGTGTAAAAATAGTATACATTTTAATTTCTACCACGACCTATAGTTTTTTAATTTGTCTATTCTATTGAATCCTCAAAAGAAAAATAGCTAAAAAAATTTTAGGAATTCATAACACACAATTTGGTGAATTATGCGAATTTTTCAATCAGAAATAAGAAAACGGCTTTAGGGGTTTGACCGTACTGTCTCAACATAGCAGTGCAGCTGCGTATTAGCACCGATTTTTCTGCTCGCTTCCCTGGATAACCGTTACAAAACGTAGCTTCTTAGCAAAACACCATTATATCAACTAATAAAAAAAGGGAACAACCACCTCCCATAATCTTTTCAGATCTTTCCATAGGTCCGTGCTGTTATGCGAAATGTCTGTGACACTTTAGTAAACAATCTACAATTGAATTAGTGTTGCTACCCTTAGGTTGATACATATCTTTCGCTATAATATGAAAAAAACAATACGTATAGTTTTTCTATACACAGATCCTTCACTATGTAATTCACAAACTTAAATGTTCTTGATAAATATTAATTTTTCTATCAAAGATATGCAAAAGTGTTTTCTCCCTTTGCCGGCTTGTTCCATCAATTATCGCAGTAAATCAAACTCAACCACATCGTTTTTTAATTCGGAGTTCTTTTGATCCTTGATAGTGAGCTCCCAACGCTGTCATAGCGCAACAAACTTCATGACTGTTGACCACTTACCTTATCTCGCAGGTAGACTCATAAGACGCCAATATTTATGATTATTCGTAGTCAAAAACATCGAGAGCAAATACCGTTTTTTTAACAAAATAGAGCCCTTGAATTGTCGCTCACAAAATACTAATTGTCTCGATTTATATTTTATTGTACGGCATGTATGATCACCCAATTTGAAACCTACTGATTTTTTTCACTGTAGTCATGAAAGAGGTTAAGACCAAGAACACGAATAATTTTTTTCAACGCGATTTCAAAGCACTTACCCAAGACGTGACGCTGATCCTGCTTTAGGACAGGTCTTGATCAGTATGTCGTTGGCCTCCTTGACGTTGAGTTCATCAATATTTGGAGGTCCACCGAACAATTCCAAAAACTTACTCTTCTGGTCTTCAATAGGATCGTCGGGCAGCAATGTAATTTTCCTGAAAAATGTATGGATTCAAAAACTCACTAAATATTATAAGTAAGTGTATAATTTACCTGTATGAGTCTTCTTTTTCGTCCACTGGATCGAAATAAAGTCCGCCCTCTTTGGTTAAGCTCAGCATTTCACATATCGACGGGGCACAGCCCATATTTAAATAACAGAATATTACGGGCAACGCTTTGTTGTAGCACACCAACACCTTAACAAGATCGCCCCTGTCAATCCTAACAGTGCAAACATCCGTATTGGAGTCTGCCACTGGAGCTTTGATTACTATACACTTGGAGTCGACCGTCACCTAAAGACAACATCTCACTGTTACGATTACAGAGGGGTAAGTCATGGGGTTTAGGTTTAGGGCGACTTTTACAAGTTCAGTTTAAACTTTACTTTGAGGACAAACGAAAGAATTTGACAGGTAAACAATGCAATATACGTCAAATCTGGAGTTCAAACTTCAGGTATGGTTCAAACTTGTACAAGTGGCACTTACATCATCCACAGGAATGAAACGGTAAGATCCTATCCGGATGGTGCGGCACCGCAGGGAGATGCTGATAAACTTCGACGGATCCACCAGCACCGCTATTAAGACAATGCACACAATACATTTACCTGAAAACGTGTGGCGATAAATAAACTTACATCGCCTGACATGTTTTTTGATGTCCGTTAGAGATGGTTCCTTCGTTATAGGGCTTATTGAAATTGAAGCGCCCAATTTGTTCAGCAGTTGTTCGCTGACCTGAAAATTTAACACGACACTCAGAAACAGAAAACTAAGACATTCAAATTAAGATTACAAAGAAGGTGTTATATCTCACATTAATTATTTAATAGCAGATGAATATTATACACGGTGCGGCAGAGAAATTTGATGATTCCTGAAGTTTTGTTACCGCCCAAGAATGTGCCTTCCGGGTTCGGTTCAATATTAATCCCGCGGGTCTCGTTCCTGGTAGGCAATCAAATGTTTCGTGAGTGGACATATTCAGGAAAAGTGGCAGTGTGGCAAAAAAAATCCTGGATGTTCACGGACTTCCAGAATCCCAAAAAATATCGAGAGAGTGAGGCTCGTCTTTGCGCTAACCTCGGCTGGGGATTTCAACTGGGACACGAATTCTTTACAACGAACTCGAGTTTCATCCATACAAAATTGCCGTAATCCCGAAAAGTTAAAAAAGAAAAGCTAGAAAACCGACATAGTTGGACGGTCTTTTTGAATTTCTTTTGTAATGGTCATGTCCTTTTCTAGACCCTTTTATTTAGGCGATTTGCCCAACGAGGGTCGTAACGGCGAAAAGGCCATATCCTTGGGCACTTTAAATGTCCGAAAAAACTTACGAAAAAGGTAGTTTTTTTGTCATTTTTTAGAAAAATTATATCAGCTTCGGTTGTAGATGGAAAAAACTTTTTTAAATGAGAATATTTCTGGAACGGTTTGAGCTGGGTGGCTGAAATTTGCTAATTAGCTTCTTTACGGGGTTAGATAAAAATCGAAATGGGCTGGAAAATTCAAATTTTTTTTTGCCACAACTCAGACACTAATGCAGTAGAACCCTGAATCCAAACATCAGACGTTTCGACCTGTTACGTACTATAGGCCATCATCATAGGAAAAACAGTTTTGAATGCGTTTTATATGGGTGGATTATAGACGAATTAATATTTAGGGTACTATTGACAGCAAATGGTTCAAATTTGGATGGTAGGTGTCAGCTATTTGTGGTACCTAATGGAATACCATGAATTGTAAAATAGCTGACAGTTATCATAGCTGCTATTGATTTTTTATCCAATTTGTTAAGATGTGGTTTTGATTTTTGGATTGTCACACCCACAAGCCAAAAATCAAAACCACAAGTTATCATAGCTACGATAGCTATGTTACATGATAAATCAGAGAACAGTTTATGGAATATAAATCACAATTTGAGTGGTACGAGGTGCGATTATTTGAAAAATACAAGATAACCGCAATGGAAAAAGTGGTTAAATGATGATATCTTGAGAACGGTTAGTGCTAGGACGCTGAAATGGGACGGAACCTTCTCAACAGTACCAAAGGTTCCATTTTCAAATTATTTTCGATTAATTGAACTTTTTTTTTATATAACTCGCCTGTCATAATTACAAACAATATCTGATACATTTGAACCGTAACATAGGTACTTGTGGTGCTATATTATACAAGGTGGCTGAACGAAAACTTTCCACCAGGGTTTTCTGGCCTATGAAGCAGAAGACACGAAAACGCTCGCATCCGTCAATTTTCATTCTAAGGGGCGACATTTTTTTTGATGCAATTATTGTCTTAGAGGAAACCATGAAGCTGGAGTGAGTTTCACCCTAAAAATTTTAAAAAGAAAGGGGTGTCAAGTTATACATCATTTTGATTACCTTTTCCGCCGCATCATTTTTAAAATTTGAATGATTTGTTCTCGAGAAAACAGGAGCAGGAGACAGAAAAATCGATTGTATTAGTTGTTGAAAATGACCACCACCGACCTCCATTAAGTAGTAAAGAGATTGTTCAAAGTACATTCGAACATTATGCAACATTTGTGGAGCTATAAGATTACACTCATTTACAATACGTTGCCGCTTTAAGTGAATCCGGTTGTGTAGCATAAATTTTGGACTTCAAATGACCCCATAAAAAAAAGTCCAGCGGGGACAAATCCGGGAAACGTGCAGGCCATTATGTAGGTCATCTTCTACCAATCCACATTTGAGGAAATGTTTCATTTAAAAACTGCCTAACAGGGGTGGCGTAGTGCGGAGGAGCCCCATCTTGTTGAAAAATGATGTTTTCTTCACGGTGACGATGTTCGATTATTTCTGTTAAAGCTGGATCAATGGCGTCTTCCAACAAATTCAAATAGACATAGACCTGTCCGTTCAAGTTTTCAGGTAAAAAAAAAATGGACCGACAATGTGATCTCCGAAAATTGCTATCCAAACGTTTCAAATCAAAAAGCATTGGATTGATTGGCAATTATGGCAGTGACCTCACCGTTGAAGAAGAAGGAACACTCATCAGAGAAGCAAATGTTAGAAAGGTATTCCGGATTGTTAACAATTCGTTGACCAATGATCTCACAAAATTCTAAACGTCTATCGAAATCATCTTCGTTTAATTCCTGTACTAACTTTTAATATTCTCTGGATGCTTGTACGCCGAACACCTGAGGCATTTGATAATTTGCTAGTGCTGGTAGCAGGTTCCATCGCGACGTGTCCCAAAACAGCAATTTCAACTGCTTCTGTTCTTATTGCTGGAAGATGAACAATCCTCTTTTTATTTCCTGCACTTCCAGTCTCTTCAAATTTGGCAACCAGATCTCTCACGTAAGAATGGGATACGTTCCTATCAGAATATTGTTAATTAAACAAATTTGAGGCCCGTCTAGCACAATCGTTATTTCGGAAATAAAGCGAAATAATGTCAACTCTTTCTTGAATACTGCAAATGCATTTTTAAATGATAGTGTGTACAAAAGTAAAAGACAACTACTAAACCACAAGTAGGAATAATGCAATAACATTTTCTAAATTTACATTCCGTATCAGTGTTGTTAAATTCCTAAGATAACATAAAAACCCTTTCTTCTCGAGAACAGACCATTCGAGTTTAAAAAGTTAGGTGGCATTGAAAAGGCAATTGAATGCCCTTTAAAATGATGTATAACTTGTCACCCCTTTCCATTTAAGATTTTTAGGTTAAAACTCACCCCGGCTTTGGGGTTCATCTGGAAAAGCTATAAATATCAGAGAAACATGTCCCCTTCGAAATTAAAATTGACGGGTCCAGGCGTTTTCGTGTTTTCAACTTCACAAGGCAGAAAACATCGTTGGAAAGTTTTCGTTGGGCCACCTTGTATGTTCATATACGAATTTTAATAATTATTTTCGTATCATTAAAATGCTGTTAGACTTGGAACGATAAAGTGTTTTAGATGTTTTGCAATTCCAACAACTTTTAGACATCATCAGGTCTTTGTTCTACAATTTCACGGTAGATTGGGGCTCAAAAAAGGAGCGTGTGGGTATTTTCTAAACTATAGGCGCTCGACGCGCGTGGTCTTGCACAAAAAAAAACAAAACAAATTATAGAAAAATAAGAAAAAAAACCAACTCAAGATTTTTGCTGACCAACTTGAAAATTAAACTTACCGTTTTGACATGATTCTTCTCGTCATCACCCTCCTCGTCCGAACTTATAACAACCGATTCCTCAAGGGGCTTCGGTTTAGCTACTCTCTTCTTGGGAGCAGCGGGTCCTTTCTGCACTGCAGTTTCCGGTTTGGACGGTGCAACGCCGCTAGCCAAAAGACCAGGCTTGTTCGGTACGCTCGGGATCGCCTCTTTTTTCCCAAAGATCGGGTTGCTGTCATTTTTGCTAAATGTATCGATTGCCTTTACGTTTTCTGGCAGTTTCCTCATGCAACGCGTGCACTTGTTGAAATCCTCCCCGGTATATCCGCACGCAGAGCACACTGCCAGTTTTCCGGGGATCAACTTGGGCAACTCGGCCGATGTTTGAGGTTTTGCTGGCTCCGGAGGCGGCAACCTCGGCTGCGCCACAGGCTGAGGCTGTGGCTCAGGCTCCGGTTGCCTTTCTTCCTCGTTTCCGCCGCAATCCAAGTCGGCCACGTTTCCCACAGTTACGATGTAATTGATGCCGTTCGAGTTGGCTTCGGTCACTTGGATATTGGTGTCGGGAGTAAAAGGCACCTTGACTTGCCTAAGAATTTCTTGGATGGTGCACGTTTCGGAGGGGAGGGTGAACGTGATCAGACGTTGCTCTCCGCTTTCCAGGAGAACGAGCATTCGAATGGAGTCGGTGTATTCCTCGGCTACTGGAGTGCTTTCTGCAACAAATACTCACCCATTAACTTTCTGGTAAGTGTTACTGCCTCTACGCCAGCAGTGGTTTATTTGATATGTTTATTGTATGATAAATCAAAAAATTAAGACTTTTTATTGAAAATAAGAGAACTCACTAGAGAATTAAGGAAATAAAAAAAATGCAGTGGTGTCATTAATAATTCCATTCTCATTTTACTAATTTTGAAGAAAAGAAGAAAATGGTCAAATAATTGGGACCTTTTGAAAAAAAATGACTTCTGAAAGAGAGATTGACATGTTTCTTTCTAGTTTCTGAAACTAAATAGAACCAGCAATGTTGCCTTTTGATAAAAACGTGCAGTAGTTACTGATCCTAAACTTATTTTCTTCAAAATATACCAACCTTTCGATTTCGAAATTAAATAAGTTTGGACTTTAAACTTCTAAATTCCGATTTTAAACTCGAAACATCTGAATTCTGATCCAAAATTTCATTTTAACTAAATTCTGACATTAAACTAGGAATTTAACTAAATTCCGATTTCAAACTCGGAATTTTATTAAATTCTGACTTTAAACACGAAATTTAATTAAACGCCGACACACAGTTTAACCAAATTCCGAATTCGCACTAGGAATTTAACTAATTTCTGACTTGAAACACGCAATTTAACTAAACTTATACTTTAAACACGGAATTTAATTAACTTGGAACTCGTAATTTAACAAAATTCCGACTCGGCATTTTTCTAAATTCCGGCTCAAAGTTTAACTAAATTTCGACTTTAAACTGAGAATTTAATCAAATTCTGAATTCTAAACTATGAATTTCGTGCTTTAAACTCAGAATTTAACTAAATTCTCATTATAAACATGAAATTTTAAATATTTTATATATTTACATATTTGATACTTACCAATAATCTGCTGTATTTGGCTTGAAGGAACGTAAGAAGGCAAAGGGCGCTGCTGCTGCGGCCTATTGACAGTGGGGGCGGTTATTAAGTAATTCATTTGACTAGCTCGAGCTGCAACTCCTCCATTCGCAGGCACATTGTTCTGCTGAAGTGCTGGTTGATGTTGCAAATGCTGCTGTTGATGGTGCAGCTGATTATTGCGCGCTTGCGGTGACATCATAACCTGCTAAAATACGAATATCTAGCTTTAAGGTTAAAATGGGCGAAAAAAGAAGTTTTTGGCAGATGACCGGTTTCGGCAGAGAGCCCATCATCAACGCCCAAAAATTCGTAAAAAAAAAAGATTAACAAAAACACGTCACTCAAGTTATTGATAGACCATTTATTTACCTTACCTGATTCGGATTGGTAAATCTAGGTTGTTGAGGAACACCAAACCTCTGAGGCATAGAGGTCGCAACGGGAGGGGCGACATTTGCCGGGCCCACGCCCCCGCTGAAAGTCTTCTGTTGCTTCTGCTGACGAGCAGCGTTCAGGCCCGTTTGAGGTCTTAACGCAGCCGCAGTATTTCTCGGTCTCGCCGGTGCCCTCGGCTTCTTCTGAGGCATCTGCGCCGGCTGAGTTACCTGAGCGGCAGATGCTTGTTGAATGGTCGTTTGAGGTTGAGGGGTCATCGGTTGGGTATGCTGAAGTTGAGGTTGCTGTGGTTGATGTTGAGGCGGCGACTGCTGCTGCTCAGTTTGACATTGTTTCATCGCTGATGCGTTGGTTACCATGATGTTGCTTGGCAGTCTACACGAAAAGGTCACAAAGGATATACCGGCACAATCCTGGACATGGGAGATTAATATGGGAAATCGGCTTTTATTTTTTTGCGCCTGTACGGTTGATTTGATTGAAAAATTTTTAAGAGTAAGGTTGTAAAGCGTATCGTCAGCTACCATCCTGTAATTTTTCCAATACCCTAGTTTTGGCGATTTTTTTGAAAAAGCTCCTCGAAAAGAGCAAAAATTTGAATTTGGCGCGTCACCCCCCGCCATGCGTGTGCAGTGTCGCCAACATATTTTCACTGCATAATCACGTTAATTACTACATGACCCTCAAAATAAATAAAGGAAAATCGGCTCTGAGTATGACATAAGAAATTATTATGTTGGCGACACTGCACATGCATGGCGGGGGTGACGCGCCAAATTCAAATTCTTGCACTTTTCGAGGCGTTTTCCCAGAAAACAGTTGAAACTGAGGTATTGAAAAAATTACAGGATGATAGCTGACCATAAGCTCTACAACTTTACTCTTAAGTTTTTCAATCAAATCAACCGTACAGGCACAAAAAAATAAAAACCGATTTCCCATATTAATCTCTCCTATGTCCAGGGTTCTGCTGGACACCCGGTATAAACCCTACACTTATTATTGACACAGACGTTGGAAGTCTTGACTTTGACAATTTTATCGTAATTTCTCAACATGTGGTAAAAGGAGATAGATATATAAAAAAAAGGGGATTTCAAAGGTAACGAGGTGTCAAAAATAAGTTATAAACATGAACACTATGATAACACATGAAGAGCGGAAAAGAGAGGAAAACCTACAGCAGGCGTCGGAAGTGAAAACCACAAGCAGGCGTCAACCTTTTATAGAAACATCCAAGTTTTTCTATTTTGAAACAAAGATGTCAGATATCCGGCGCCCCTCTGACACCCTGCTGCGCTTACCCACTCATAGATGTTACAATAAGGAGGGAATTATATAGAGGGAGTATATAGCAATATGGAAAACTGAAGTGAGAACAAGAATAAAATTACTGACCTCGCAAGTATTGGTAGCTTGTTACTTTGCTGCCTTTGTTCTAGGATTTTTTTGTAGTCCATGAGTTGGCCGGGTGAACTGTTCATTGCAGGATCATGGTCGTCCAGTTCTTCCTGAAACCATTGAAGTAGAGTAATACGAGGAAATATGCAGAGTAAGACGCACCTAAACTTCTAAATCTAAAAGATGGATAAGGAAAAAATTAAGTACAATTGGATTTTTCAAGTCAGAAACTTTATGGTGGAATCTCGAATTAACCCTTTAAAAACATCTTGTTGCTAATAAAGAGTTTCTAAGCCACTTACACACATTTTACTTTATCGTAAGCAGCTGCATTTTAGCATCAAATTATGTGAGATAAAGAGTTTTGTGATGAACTTCGTTATCCTTAATTTGACATATTTCTGACATTTTTGAACCTTAACTTAATTAACGTTAAAAGTATATACACACCTATACGGTACAATACTCAACGGAACTTGTTAACCCTAATTAAGTTAACGTTAACAAAAACAGTCAAAATATGTCAAAATATAAAAGGATAACAAAGTGGAAATAAGTGGTCCAAGGTCACAATTTTTATGTCACAGAATTCGACGTTACAAGTGCAAGAGATTACGATAAAGTGAAATGTATTGTCAAAATAAGTCGTTTAAAAACTCTCCATTAGCAACAAGATATTCTTAATGGGTTAACAGTTGTACTGCCAAAATACTATCTTCTTGACATTTGTTACATTTTCAGAAATAAATGTGGGGGAGTTCGGTTATTCTTCTCAGATAAGATCATCAAGCGAGATTTTTGTTAACACATACGTTAAATGCCTCTCATTTAGCTGAAATCAGCTGTTATTTGAAAGTCTGCTAATTCTAGAATAAAGAGGAAATTAGAAAAATAAGCATATACATCGGTCCCACATTTATAACCGTTTCTGTCGGACCGGTTTCAGGTTCATGCCATTTTTGGCCTAAAAATTCATCAAGAGAAACTAGCCTCTTTTAAAGTGACCTATGACACATGACACATTTGATTAGGACTTATTGGCTTGTATTGCAATACAAGTGAGAGTCCTTTCAAAGAATGTGGTTTTATGTGAAGGAACATTGAAAACGGCTCTTGGTCATCACAAATATGTCCTCTAGATGGAATCGGAATTTGTGTGAAAAATCTCGGAATGTTGTTTTGCAAAAATAAGCAAAGATGTAAAGTGTACAGCAGCCACAGTGAGAAAATCCAAATTTATCTGCCATGTGCACGGTAACAAACAAGTAGGTAGGTGTGGGAGAGTGTATACTTCATGCAAATTTCTTTAAAATCCTTTATTGGCGGACCGGTTTCGGCACAAAGGCCATTGTCAGCGCCCAAAAATTCGTCAAAAGAAGGGAAGCCAAGGGCGAGGCGTCATCGCGCCACGGTACCTCATCAATAATCACAGGCAGTCAATTTAAAACTTAAAGCTTAGCAATTGGGAACGTCAACAAAACATGAAAAGACACTAACACAGTGACCTACCTACTCCTCACTCTACCTCACTACCTACAGTGAGAAAACCCATCTGGCCCAAAGAATAGTCGAGGCCGGCCCACATCATGTTGACAATCAGAAACAACTGCAGATAACTAACGAATGGTTTTCTGGCAACAAAAACTTGCCCACCACCAATGGACGACTCCAGAACGAGACTGTAGGTTATGACCGATTGAACAGAGGCAATGTAAGGTTATAATAATAATAATAATAATAATAATAATAATAATAATAATAAATTCTTTATTGCCAACAAGATCACAAAATATGACACAGCAACGTCTTGTTGCCTCAGTTCATTTGGTTTCTCAGTTCAGTAGAAAAGATAGAGGTCCGAAGAGCCCTGCTCCACCAAAGATGACACTAATTACCTCCACTAGCCGTAACAGTAACCGTTTGGTGCCTATAAGTATGAGTCAATCAATCGAACACGATTTTCTTTTACTCATATTATAGTTTTTTTTGCTGAAATATTGATTCCACACCTGCATATTCTTTCAATAATCTACAATCTGTAATTTATAAGAAAATTATTCATTATTTATATTTCGGTATAAACGTCATCAGTTACAAAAGGCAAACACAAACGGATAGAACAATACCAACACAAAAAACTCCTTTCTGGAACTCTCTTCCGGGAATTTCTCACGATAATTATTATTACTAAACTCAACCTGAATAAAACAGAAATGGGCCAAAATGTTCTTCCTTCATCTCCTACCGTTCTTAAAAGCTTATGTTCTTCGCTCTCCTTTATCATCCCATCACGCTCTCCTGCTGGTATATAATTTAGTAATAAAATCAATCGAAAGATTAACAATGACCCTTACAAATTTTAAGCCACAGCAATTGAAGATTCTACAGACAGGGGTAATTTGGTTTGGTTTATATAATCGTCATTTTCAAGTTATCACACAAATACCCAAGAAGTGCCGTATCGATTACTCAAGCCAGAAGGCGAAACATTTAAAACACTTCTTTTCTTCTTATCAGTCATTCGATATTTATATTACAAGGGAGGCATATTATAATTTTTTTTAACAGTTTTATTGCCAATTACAATACTAACTACTTGCAGCAATAGAATAGAAAAATGCTAAGAGAAAAAAGCAATTTTGAAGAAGCGGCCAACTTACAACGTTTTCATCTTTCGACTGCAGCGGCGTAAGTGCTGAAAGGGGCCGCACTATTTGCTTTCCAATCACTACTACTCGGTCATTACTTGACACATAATTTTCTTCCACTTGCTATCAGATTAAAAAAAAAGAAATAAAAATAAGATCTAAGTAGTACTCAAAAAGTACACTGTTATGAACCTGTAGTGATGTAAAATTTTCTTGAATAATTTTTGTAACATAATATTGCTTTTAAAGTTTTTTTTATAGAAACAAAACTCACCTCTTGTTGCACAGCCTGAGAGAGCCTTTGGCTCTGCTGATAAACCGGCACGAATTTCTGCGGCGAATTGCCCATCGTATGGCTGACACCCTGTTGCTGAGGTTGTTGTTGTTGTACTGGCTGCTGTTTTTGTTGCATCGGCCTGAAAATCACCATTACGAATTATTTTTCCTATCTCCTGATAAGAATCGTGTTTATAAACGAGAGATTGCTCATTTTCAATCAACAGTTGTAAGTTATTGATATTTACTGCTGTGACAGCAGAAGACGAAGCACACAGTCATGGTCATTGTCTGTCTCTATAGCCATTGCTTTAATAAACATGTCCTTAGATCAGAGGTTCTCAGGCTTATTCACGGTCTTCTTTGAGAGTCAATTCTTTTCTAGCCTTTACCCCCCCCCCCCCCCCAAAAAAAAGCGGGGATGGATTGTAGCGGGAAATATGAGACAGGGAAATTGTGTGTGAGTGATTTCTGAATTTCTAAACCACTTCAACAATCTCAATTTTTTTGTAGTAAATTGGCGGATTGGGACAAGAAGTCCGCCAATTTATTACACATCTTGCTACTTCCTGGTACACAAATCTCAATTTTCTTCGCCTTACCGCCCGCCTTTAGGCCTCTAGCGCCTACAATTATCTCAGAGCTCCTTACCGCCCCCCTAGGTAAGGTTTACATTGTTACAACACATTTTCTGAAAACTCTTAACCCAAAAATCAAATTCTCAGCTCGAAATTTAATATTTTTTTTTTGCTTACCGATTCGCCGTACCAACAGTGCCCAGTTGATTTTTCACTTGGTGTAAGGGTGGTACATTAGGCCTCGTTGAAACGACCGGTGGCCGGGGTCTCGGTGGAGACGCAACGGTACCTCGAAACCTCATTTGCGGCTGCTGAGGCATCATCTGTCTCATGGGTACAGTTTGCGGAGCTCGAACTTGTTGTGGCAAGTTCTGACGGATCGCAGGTCGAGGTGGCTGTTGGTTTACCTGATTAAACATAACTCTTAACTTTATATCAATTTCGACCAAGATAAACTGAATAAAATATGTTCTGTGAAGTGTCGCGGTACACCATCTATTAATAATAAATAATAAATTCTTTATTGCTCACAACATCAAAAATATGACACAGCAACGTCAAATAAGTGAAGTATGTTGTGGCCTCAGTCTTGATAATTTTCGAAGAAAGAGGAGTTTGCTCTCTTATGTCCTACAGCCGTTCTACCTTACATATAATAATCACAGCTGCATCTAGTAACGCAATTTAAAAGAGGAGCACTTCTGGATATGTTTGCTATGCCTTAGTTGTTAACATTAACTTTTGAGTTTTAAGTATACAATGTAATAATAATAATAATTTATTTACGCCAAGTACAGGAATCTGTTTACACACGTCACAAAAGAAAAAAATGAATTGTTGGTAATTCGGCTGGGGCGCTATCAGCCATTTTAAACAATTACATACATATTAAAATCATGTCAATTGATTAAAATCAAAGTTAAGATGTTCATTAAAACTATAAGGGTGACGATGTTCGGGGCTGTATGATCTTAAGACAGGAGGAAGATATTAAAAAGTTCCGGCCATCTTGACACCTTCTCAGTCGACAATACTCAGGAACACGACCATCCCCCCCCCCCCCAATATTACTCTGAACATCGATTTTTAGAATGCAGTGATATTCGATGGCGAAATTCCGGAAAGACAGTCATAGGCGAGCACCATATCTATTACTCGGGAGATGACACAACACGAAACAGAAATAGCGTGGCTATATATAATAGTAAAAAAGGAAATAGCTAAAGCAGTGATAGGATTTACAATCATGTCGGACAGAATCGCACTATTGAAGATTAGCGCTGGGCTTTCTGACATAAACGTCATTCAGGTTTACGCACCCACAGCCGAATCTACTGAAGCAGAATTGGAAAATTCCTATCAGACCCTAGAAGACACACTGAAACTAACAAAAAAACATGAGCTAAATATCATCATGGGCGATTTTAACGCCAAAATAGGACAGGGTACAGCTGATAGCATTGTGGGAAGATACGGTCCAGGCACGAGAAATGAAAGAGGATAAATGCTAATCCAGTTCCGCCAAGAGACAGACATGGCAGTCATGATTACATTTTTCAAACTACATCCCAGAAGGCTTTATACATGGAAAGCTCCAGGAGATACTCCAGAAAGAAGTATGAGGCACCACATTGATTTTATCATTGTAAACAAAAGGTTTCAAAACTCCATCACCTCAGCAAAAACATAACCAGGCGCAGATGTCTTTTCAGACCATAATCTATTAGTAGCAAATGTCAACATAAGATTCAAAATAATTCGTAAGAAAATGATTCTCAAAAAGGACATAAGACTATTAAAAGAAAATAACATCCAGGAAAAAGTCAAAGAAGAGCTTAATGAAAACTTTGCCTACGACATAGAAGAACAATGGAGTGAAATGAAGACATCTATTACCACAATGACATGTGAAAATTCTGAAATCAAAAGAGGAAAAGAAACAAGAATGGATGACAGACGAAATATTAAAAATGATGGAAGAACGTCGAAAACACAAAGATAGAAATGTCAAGGAATACAATAAACTCCACAAGAATATACTACAGAAAATAAAAGAAGCAAAAGAAATGTGGCTAAAAAGGCAGCACAAGTCAACATTACAAAGTAAACATTTAGGATCCCAGCATTCCTGATTAAAAACACAAAACTAAGAATCTAATTTCAAACCTACACACATTAAGTTTTTTAAATAATAATTAGTAATAATTTAGTAATTAGAATTTAAAAAATATTATTTTATTAATATTATAGTAACTATTTAGGTAGGTATAAAAAAAGTATAAAGGTGAAAAATAAATAAGGAAATTTTAAAATGGAAAACATGGCATAAAAACAACTGCACTCTATTACATTACATCTCATAAATCTCGCAAAAAGCATAACATTACTGCAGTTAAGGAAAATGTCCATTACTGCTAGTTTTCAAAATCAACATTTCTTTTATTTTCTAAGTTAAGGGTTCTATAAACTCTAACTAACTTTGTAACAGTATCCATACTAAGTCGATTTCTTAGTTTTGATTGAATAAAACTATAATACGAAAAAATACGCTCGATACTGGCAGATGAGGCTGCAGATGTGTGCAAATGAATTGCAAAAGTTATGAAACTAGCCTCAATATCCTTGTGGTTTTCAGTCCGTCCCACTAGTCAATTAGGTTCAACTTAAGCATCTTATTATTGAAAAATGTTAATGGAAATGGTGCTCTCTTTAGCAAAAACATTGTTACCAATGGTAAGACGCGAGGGTTGACTTCGGTTTTAATCCAGTTTCTTGCTTCTTCATGTTCATTATCTTCCAATTCATGTCCCATAAATTATGGGTGAAGACTGTAGCCACCAGACCCTGGCCAAAAATGGTTTTAACCATTTTCGACCATTTTTTACCACTGTCCTGTCCAAAAAGAGAAAAACGTCTTTTTTTGCCAACTCTGATGGTGCTACCGATGCATGCTACGGGTGCCATACACATACCATACAACTAACATCACGATTCTCGAGAGGTTCAGAAAAGACAAGGAAATTATTACTACCGTAAAGAACAGAAAACTGGCCTACTTTGGCCACATTATACGTAATGATAAGAACCGACTTCTACAATTAATCCTACAAGGCAAGATTGAGAGCAAGCGAGGCCCTGGACGCAGGCGTATATCCTGGCTGGCCAACCTTAGAAAATGGACTGGCTTAACATCAGCCGACTTATTCCGAGCTGCAGTGAATAGAATAAGATTGGCCAACGTGGTCGCCAACATCATAAGAATATAGGCACCTTTAGAAGAAGAAGAAGAAGAAGGACCGCCTTGTTTTCCTACGCAAAGAGCTTTGGTTAGGTTAGTTCAGGTTGACTTAAGTTAGTTCCGTTGTTTTTTTTTTTTTTTGGCTAAAAATTGTTGGGCTTTCCCACAATAGATTATTTATTAAATATCTGTTTTTATGCATATTTATGAGAAATTTCCACATAAAAACTGAAAATCAAGTGGTGCCTGGATAGAAACCTATTACTGCGTGGTAATTATTTAACATCCAAACGCCGCACTTTTTGCAAAAATTTTGAGGTGCGTTGAGTTGTTAGAACTTTAAGACTATTTGGAAAGCCACTGGATACCAACCAATTAAACACATGTGCGACAGGTTATCATCAGCATATTATGAATAGTGTAGAAATGAGAAATACTCCAGTCTGTCAGGGGATACTGAAGGCAGTTATTGGAGAACTGACCCAACAATACAAATATTTTTTTCACTACTAACTCTAACAATAGGCACCATTATCAGGTATATTGAACAACTGTGAAATGCTTGTGTAATATGATAAAATGGTAAAGTGTGCATGGATTACTCAGCAATAAAGCCTAGTGATGGTCCAGAGAAAAACATTATTTTTTAATTGCACGCAGTTATTATAGTGGCGAGCTTGCTATCGCCTTTTTTTTGTTATTATTTTTCCTATCGTCCATAGAGTGTGTCAAAAAAACATAGTTCTTCAATGGTATACTAATCCATAATTTCAGACGGCATACAAATAATTGTTTTTTGGTACTCCAAATTAAAAAATATCTAATTTATTGCCCTGAAGAAAACTGAAACACCAATTACTACCCTATATTTAGACTAAGATTTATTCCAAACTTGGGCCAAATAATGCTCCTGATTCAGAGCACACACTGTTTGAAATTTGTAATGGACGTCCATTCTAAAGAACTCAGAACAATGGAAAAATTGATAAAAACTGATACCAGATATTTATACGTGTTACATTTAAACCAAACTAGGCACAAATGATGCTTCTAATACAGTGCATATATCGCGAAAATTTGGAATGGTATTCCCTCTTGAAAGATTTGATAAAAACCAATATCTGATTAGGATAAATATTCGGTCAAACAGTTTATATCAAATTTTCCCGGAGCGTAGAATGTATTTTCAAATCTAAAACTTTAATTGCAAATGCCCCATGTTAGGATCTTCTGTGCCAATTTTGTTCAATTCATTAAGTTTAAATTGCCAGCCCATTGGTTTATATCAAATTTTCACTCTTTGTCAATCCATTTTTGGGGATTATTATACACAGACAAATATTTCAGGTAAACTTCGATGTCTCATTAACATGAATGAGAAGAGAACTTTTTACCACAATCCCAGCTAAGTCAATATTTTGAACATTTAGTGTTTTTAAAGAGAAATCACAATATGTTTTTTCTACAAAGGTCCAATAAAAAGACACATTTTTTTTTGTCAAATCACAATAGAAAGTTAACCTTGCAGCCAATGTTCCGTTGAATAAAACCTCTTAACTATCTATCTAAACTTACATGGATTTGGGACACTGGAGGTGGTCTAGTTGGAACCCGAACTTGTGCTGCCATACGAGCACGATTGCCTTGAAATACCTGTCGATTTGCTCCAGCAGGGCTACCTGGGGACCCTAACTGGTGATTTAACACTATAGGTTGAGGTTGAGGAGCCTAAAAAAAATTACAGGATTTGAAATAATTAGCCGCCTATACAGGGTGTTCCGCGACTCGATCGACAAGCCACCAAGTATCCTATGAGTTATTCTGATAAAAAAAAGTTCATATCAACTATGGGTCAGTTCGCTTTTGTTTCAAAGATATTGAAGAAAATGATAAAAAATTTAATAATGAACAATCAAAAAATTATTTATTTAAATATTGAAAAAATAGAAAAAAATGCACAAAAACTGCTCAAAATGAGATCCGCCGTTTCCTATACTATGCTATATATGCAGCTACCCTGTTCGCCATAGAAAGTTGCCAATTAGTGTCCGCACAAAAAAAAAATCCAGTGGTGTTAAATCTGGCGACCTAGCTGGCCAATGTATGGGCCAATTTTGTCTAATCTACCTAATGGGATAGTTTCTGTTAAAAATGCCCTTACTTCTCTACCATAATGTAGAAAAATTTCATCTTGTTGGAACCACATGTCTCGCTGAGTTTCTAAAGAAATATGTTCTAAGTAACCAGCGACTCTTGTTCCAAAAAGGTCAGATAATCACAAGCCCTAAGAGGCCCTTCAATGAAGAATGGTGTGATAAGAGAGTTATTCAACAAACCGCACCATACGTTGACAGAAAAACAATGTTTTCATGGTTTTCATGGTTCATTTTGGAATTGTTTCATGGGTCCAAATTTGCTCATTACGTGAGTTATTAATACCGTCTCTGGTAAATTGAGACCCATCTGTAAAATATATGTAAGGAATAAGTTCCAAGTTATTGTGGAACCAGTGACAATATCACAGCCGATTTTGTAAGTCATCAGGCATTAAATGTTGCACCTTTCATAAATGGAAAAGATGAAGTTCATCTTCATGAAGAATCCTTCATATGTGAGTTTGACTAATTCCGTGTGTGCACGATATTCTGCGAATACTTATGGAAGGACTGTGTTGAATTGCATTTAAAACAACTTCAGAATGGTTATATCGAACCCTTTCTACAGGAGGATATGGAAAGGATTTTGTATTCCTCAAATATTGCAGGACGTTTGAAAAGATAGAATGGTGAGGAACAACCCGATCTCGAAATTGCTGCTGCATATCCATTACCATCACAAAAACAGCATACGAACACCATATCGGCATATGCTGTGCTTGTTGAATGGGGCATGATGGACTGCTAAATTTGAAACCCGAATTATTATGACAGAACTATGACCTTGGGTTTTTGTTTTTCACAACAGGTGTCTAGTTTATTCACAAATATGTGATTAACCTACTTATTAAAAATAACTGATTTTGTTCCTATTTTCTTCAATATCTTTGAAACAAAAGCAAATTGACCCATACTTGATATCAACTTTTTTTATCAGAATAACTCATAGAATACTTGGTATAAGCTTGTCAATTGAGTCTCGGAACACCCTGTATACTGGGGAAGGTGATTCATAAGCCGTGACCAAACCAAAAAGAACCCCCCCATCCATTTTCTGTAAGAATTTTAAGAGTTTGTCCAGTGATGTGAAATGTTCAGGTTAGTTCAGGTGCATCACGCTTCATGTAACTTTTTCAATTTTTAATATTGATATTGCTGCCATTTTTGTTTAAAATAAATGTAAAATTTTGAAAAGGATTATCAATAAATGTCGTATTAAAAGAAAATTATGACCCAAGGAATCAGTTGTACTTGTCCACAATTACAAAACATTGCATTAGATGCTGTGAATATTGCATTTCAAGATTACCATATCAAAATAATACATTATTGTTTCATTTTAAATCTCAATTAAAGATGACATATTTGATTGGTCACTGCTACCAACATTACAAGATGAGAACCAAAACAGGTAAGTACTGAAAAGATGGTCATTTCGATATTGTTTTGACATAATAATAGTGCAGAAAAACTATCATATTAAAACCGAAATAGAAAAATAAAATAATGTAATGACTGACCTGTTCAATAACTGCAGGGACAGCTTCACCTACTTGCCCACTATTAGTTTCCATAAAAAATATTTGCTGAGCAGGTTGACTAATATTTTGCACCACAGTGCTGAACTGCTGGGGCTGAGCATTTTGATAGTTCTGGCTCTGATCAATTACAACTCCCTGTAGAGACGGCTGACTCCCTTCCAACACCATTACTTGGTCGCTTGATAAAACCAGCTAAAATTTCATAAAAATTACTCTTTCAATTTCTTAATAATTACAGCTGCAACACTCAACCTGTTGAGTCTGAAATTGGGAAGAATCCTCAGCCAATATATATCTGACCTGAGTTCCCTCTGTCTCAGCATTGCCATTAAAAAATTGATGAGTTTGGTCAGCATTGCCTTCTCCTTGCATTCCTTGGCTCACTACCTTGAAGTACTGTGCCATATTGATGGTGTCACTAGTTCGGATATTATCCAGTAAACATCTAAACAATAAACAAATTTCCTTATTATCAGATACTTTGGGAATTGAGGGTTGTCTATTCTGCCTTGAACTGCAGTCCTGTTTTGTAATAAATTACATAATAAATTAAACTTACCATGAGTAATAGTGAACATAAAAGGTCTTTACCACAAGTACAAGAAGTTTCAAACAAGTTATAAGGATCTAGGACATTTCTCATAGAAAATCCTGAACAAAAACCAAAAAGCCACGGAATAGAAAATGGCGTACACGAGACCTTGGGCGACCGTCCCAATCGGCTGCTACACGGCAAATTTAACACAAGAAATACCGCATGCCTCAATGGTAAATCACTGAAATAATACTTCCTAAGCACTGCGAAGACTTTAAAGTTCCAAATTTAATAAATTTTGATCAAGAATTGAGCCTTTTAAAACAAAAATTCGACATAAATACCAGACACATTAAACTCCATGCAGATTAGAATAATCATGCGTAGTTGCCAAGATGTTGCGTTGGGCCGGAAACGTCAAATCGCAAGTGGCGGGAAGTTTGAATTATCAAGGCGCTCCAATGCGAATAGTCGCTGTTGCCACGTGCTCAGAGTGACGTATGTGATTGGTCAGAGGTTGTTTACCCCGTAACCATAGTGACCCGCTTTTATGACACACAATTGGTTAGACATTTTTAAAATTCGCGCTTTAGAAATAGTTTTTTCAAGTTATTTTCAAAATTTCAAGATGACATCTGGGAATTTTGTGATCCAAACGCCCTACATGTAAGAGCCTAACGGTCTAAACATGAATTGTGACCGGTAAGTTGTATTTTTCATTTATTATGATATTTGAGTAGTTAACCTCAATTTATTAAGGAAATTTAACCTAGAAATAGGCAAATGAGCAGGAAAAAGCAGTCGTAGGTGGCAACTGTGCCTGTTTATATTGCTTACCAGTGGCGTACTACGCCTGATAGTTATGTTAATTAAAAAATAAAAAATCTAATAAACCTGGCAAAAAATTTAGAAAATGAAAAGGATGAGAATGATAAGATAAAAAATTAACCTGCAGAATAACTGTAAAACCGCTTTATTTCTATGAAATTAAAAATACATTCGGCATTATATTAAGATTGTAATACATAGGTATATGTGGAGTATAAATAAATTAAGATTAAGCTTAAATAAGTGATTTATGTCCAAAAAAATAATTGCATGGAATTATCCATTGTTAATAATTTACATTTAAAGAAAATTATTCATTATTAGGTCAACTTTTGCTGTTCAAAGGACCTACTAAACACATCTGGGATTAAAAACTATACAGAATCATATCACAATTTTCACTCTCCCTGTTCAAACATAACTTTCTATTCTGCTTGTCTTAACTTGGCCAATCTTTGAGTCAGCTCGTCTTGTTCTTGAGAAGCTTGAGTGGTTCCGATTGTGCTGCCCTGAGGTCCTTCAGGAAGTTCCATATTCAATTCCAAACTACAAGAACAATTTTAGTAATAGAGACTAAAACTTTTATTTAAGTCCTTACCCAGCTTCATCAGCCACTTGTTGCATGAGAGAATCAACATCATTTTGGGGAATTAATGTAGTGGTTGTTTGTGCCATTGTATTCTCCAGGACATCAGTTTGTACTCCAAGATCCTCAAATTGTTGCTCAAATTTATCCATAACATTGGAAATTTTTTCCAAATTCATGCTCTTCATTGCAGCGTCCATTGCTTTAACCACACCTGCCATCGAATTGGTAACTTTCCTTGTAGTGACTGCACTCTGTACCTTGCTAGCTACTGCATCCACCCGGGCAGACATTCTTAGATAATTTAGGGACTGATTCTTTTGGCGAATAGCATTTTCGGCATGTATCCTAGCAACATCCATGTTGCCCTTTTGGATGGCCTGTTTAGTCTTTGCCTTCTCTTGTTTCTCCTCTTTGTCACATCTTTTTGACTGTCTTTCCAGGTCCTTTACAGCAAATTTAAGGTTGAACAAATGTTCTATGGAGCAAAGTTAAGAAAAACATTCTAGGAAATAGTCAAGTTGGGTACATTTAATGGCTACTAATCTAAACTATTCAAGCAGTATTTAAACTCTTGGTGTGAAAGCTAAAAATCATATGTATTAAGATCTGTTAATGTTGCAAAATGTGGTAATTGGGAGCTGCCTTGTCCTTCATTGTATAAAGTTGTAAAAATTGTTATTAGTGCTTCTAAAAAGGATACTTTCCATTGCAGACTGAGACATTTCGTTGCCCATGGTTGGTTAATCTCCTAGAAACGGGGAAGGATCTACAAATGACACAAATATGAAATCAGATTTACACTTAATGAAGAAAACACAGAATTTTATTATTGAATATTTCTAAAATGTAAATGACAGTGACGTATTTTTAAATAAAAATGACTCATACTCTTGTCCTTGTCCCGCAGCACGCTACTCATCATTATTGCCAAAGTTCCAAAGAAAGGATTGAGTTTTGATTGGTAAGTATATAGGCATCGCCGCACTGAGTATACGTTTGATGCTTCTTATTGGCGCAAAAAGTCATGACGTCAGAATACCCAGGAACGTGGCCAATCAGAATACGAACCAGAAAGACAATTGGCAACAATGACAAGCGTCAATCAATCAAAAGAGTCAAAGTACGATGGAGGGAGAGGCCGGAAGACAAGAATGACAGGACGCCATTTTACTTTGATCTTTCTTCTTTGCTTGCCTTTGCTTCCAGAGCATTACTGCTTTGTTGCTTCGCATCTTTTCCATTTTCCAAGTTTGTTTACTCTATTCGGCTTATTCCAAATTTTCCAAGGAATAAAGCAAGTCGGCAAGTAAAAAAGCAATTAGAACACATTATCATGGCGGCTGTTGTTCGTATAAAACGGCGTTTGGATGAAGATCCCCTAGAAACGTTAGTGCTAAATTGCAAAAAACGAAAAACCAATGAAGATCCTCTTGGAGAACCAGAGGACTTGTCTGCAGTACTCCGGTTGGCGGGAACTTCACAAAAGGTTGACATTTGCACCATTGTTTATTATTTCTGTTATTCCTAGTTAAATTATTTGACTATTCCTACAGGAAGATCATATCGACGCAATACTAAAGAAACAACGTTTAGGAGATGCAGAAGAACTTAAAAAGCAGTACAAAAAACATTCCAATAACATCACAGAAAAATTGCGATCTGAAACAAAGGAAAGCTCTAGAAGCAACAGATACAAAGTAGTAAATTGCTTTAGGAAATCACTGCCATTAGGAAATGCTGAGGATGAGGCTGAGGAACCTCAACCATCATGCTCATCAGAAGTAACAGTGTACGACTTAGAAACAGATGAAAATAGTAATGAAGTATCCCCAAGTAATGAAGAGATGGAATATGTTTATGATTTTTATTATACAAGTTCCGATGATTTTGGAGAAGCAGATATTGAAGACTATGTTAGGTTAGTATATAATAGTTTTGATGTAATGAGTCTGAGTCTGATGTATTATTAATAAGTAAGGTGTACGTAATTGTTCTCAATTTATATGTTTTTGTAATTGAAACTTTAAGAGGTACATAAATGTAAACTATTAAATTGTTCAATACCGAAATATTCTGCCCTTTTTTTTTTGATTTTTCTTTTTGAACAAAAACGGTTAGTAATAGGTAAGTTCGCGTTCGTTTCCAATGCAGCAAGCCACATTTTATATTTTTACTTTCAGTGTTTTTCCTTTAAATGATCCTTTGATTTTTGGCACTGCAAGAGATAATGGCTTAAATGACTTTGACACAGATGACAGTGAGGATTCTAATGCTGAAAACCACTGGAAAAATGATTATCCTGATGAGGAGGACTTAGAAAGCATTAATGAAGATGACATGGTGAGAATAGCCCGTTGGGTTTGATAATATTGTACATTATACCTAG
Organism: Taphrorychus bicolor; assembly: GCA_951812265.1. Lineage (NCBI taxonomy): Eukaryota > Metazoa > Arthropoda > Insecta > Coleoptera > Curculionidae > Taphrorychus > Taphrorychus bicolor. Next base: position 23,911,708 of record OX638304.1, read on the forward strand.
TTTGCAATGCAAAGTGTGATTGTTGAAATTACGTAAGCCATTGTGTATGTAATGTCAATATCAGAGCCGATATAGAAATGCAAAAGATGCAATTAGCACTATTTGTAGTTGAAGAAACATGTATATTTTGTTATTCTGTTCAGATATTCCTAATCAGAAGAATGCAGTGCTTATGCTTAATTGGTTTGCTGCTTCTACCTTCTTCAATTAAGGCTTTTATCTTCAAGACACCATATATCCAAATAGCAAAGTTTTCAGAATGGGAGAAGAAACAAATTTGGCATATGTTGTTTTTATAGATACAGTGTTATTTTAGAAAAAAGATCTTGCTATACATGATGTTTTTTAAAGAAACAAACTGGAGTATCAAACTGAGTGATAGAGTTGAATGCAGGCTCTATGATGTTGCCAAGAATGTGGCATGTTATTGTAATCCAAGATTGTGTGTGTTACTTTAAAAACAACATATGTCATTTTGGACATACAACAGTACAACTTTGATCGTCTGGAGAGGTATTGTTCTGACATATGTCTGGAGTATCAAGGTGTCTGGATTTTTGGAGTGATTTAAAACATTTATTCATTTTTTAAATTAAAGTAATTCAGAATTTATAGAAACAGTCATGTAAGTTTTCTATCCTTTTACCAAGTAGAAAGTGGGTGTAGGACATAAACAACACTTTTATGTTTTTGAAATTGGCATTTTTGCCAATTAAATGAGGAAATGAAGGCACAGGGCACAGGTACCCATGTGTCTTTTTTTTTTGTGTGGCATGTTATTTCAGACTTGTGACAAACTTTGCTTTTGTGATATGATATCAGAAACTCAAGAAAAAATGGGTTATTTTTTAAAATAAAAGTAAGTATGTAATGAGGAAGTAGAGAGTAATAAAAAAGTTCTCTGCTATTTGATGAGTTTTTTCCCAAGTCAAGGTAATTTAATATTTTTGATTTTTCTGCAAATGTATATATAATATGTCCACTTTGCTCAAAAAATCCAACTAAGACTGATAGAAGGCCTCCCTTGAGGAAACTTTAAGATTTCTGCTTGTCTAGACAAAAAAAATCCATTCTGGTTCAGACTACAAGGATCCAGATTACTGGAGTGCCCAGTATACAGTAATAGAGTGTCCAAATTATTAAAGTTGTATGTTGTTTTGAAAATAAATTCCTCAATAATTGCATGTAATTTTTGCTGTGCATTAGGGAAAGCAATCCCTAATGTAAGGACCAGATAAATAGAATTTACATAGAGTTAAATGGAAGTTAAAATTGTATAGTAGTGTAGTATTGCAATGATAAGTTAAAGACTGAAGGAACAATCATGTAACTATAGCAAATTTATTGGGAGGTCAAGGAGTTACTTGACGACATAACATTTATTATTATAAGATAAGGCAAAAACTAAAAAGCTTCTGTAGCCAAGAGATTACAATTCAAAAAGACAAGATCGTTTACGGTCATCTTAAAGGGCGCGGTCATGAGGTGAAGGGATGCTTTGAGCAACCTTAACACAAAGTAGCAAACTAAGGTTTTGATATAGGGTGATATGGTTGCTCCCTTTAACGGGGTGGACTTCAGAAGTGCATGCTTTACATTGCACCAATTATCCTTCGCTACAATATGCAGAACCTTTTCCTTCGCCATAACATGCAGAACTCGCTGATGGTACCCATTTCCTAAAAAAAGATTTAAGCACGGGCGTTCGTTTACAGAAATGATGTGGTTGAGTTGCCATGTGTCGTGACAAAGCTAAAATATGGTATTATATAAAACGACCAATTTTATTTCTGGCAACCCATCAACAGTCAGTGTAAGAGCAATAGAAGCCATAACAAAGAGTGTGGTGTAAAGTACGATCTTTGATTGACGGCTCCGGGTTACCTGCTGATTGGGTCTAGAGAACCAATCAATCCAAACCATTCCAGTCTAATTACCTACTTAATTCATATTACAAGAATACATATAAGGATAAACCTTGCACATAACGATAAACGCGGTAAGTTCATGAGGGGGCAAACCGAGATATTCACGTTTAAAGTGTCGTCTTTGGTCCTTTACATCTAAATAATTTTTAAGTAATGTTTAAATTACAACGCAATAATGCAACTTTCGTTTATTTTTTTTCAAAATTTTCATTAAAAAAACATTCAAATCTCGACTTCATAGTAACAGTACATAAAGGAAAAAACTGCAACAAACTTCGAACCAAAACTGTACATCGTTTTGTGGTAAGTCATTGTCACCCTCACATTCCCTCCTTTTCTTACGTTTCTTACCCTTTTGGCCCCCCTTCTTAACCTATCACCATATGCATCGTAGGTTTCACTTTTGACGCTCTTTTGCTTTGAGTTACCGACTTTATTCTTTACTTTAATCATCCCTCAATATGTTTATGTTTCAACATTTTATTTTGTACTTGTAGTAATCTTTATATATATTTTTTTTTCATGTATTCCTTTATACCATTCCTTCCTGCTATTGTACAAATTTAACTTTAAATTAAGTATTCCATATGTTGTAGTACTCTGATGAAGGCACCAATTTGTGTCGAAACGTCAATAAACAACGAAGTTAGAAGCACCCGCTGTAACTCATTTTAATCAAACAAAAGGACCAGAACCCAAGATAACAACCAACCATAAATAATTTTTTTGTGGATTCTGCTGAAGCCTATCTGGATGAGATATCTTACATAGGATCACTCTTGTCGTCCCTACTAGTGGACGACCTACTGGGTACTTTGGAATTATGGGGAATCGAGGTCCAAACATACGCGGACGACATCGTTATCCTTGTAAAAAACCACCCATACCAACAAATCTTCAGCATGTTGCAAAAGGTGCTGGATGTTGTATACAGCTGGCGTTCAAAGGAAAACCTAGCAATAAACACTAGGAAAACGGTGATTGTGCCATTTACCCGAAGGAAGAGGATGAACTTCTTGAAAGCGCCATCTCTGTTCTAGGAGTCATCCTGGACAAATCACTCACATGGACCCCACATGTGACTCGAACCGTTAGGGAGTGCTACGCTCTCCCTTTGGTCGTACGAGAACCTGTGCGGCCAACAAACTATGTGGCTATACGTGACGGTAATAAGACCGATAATCACGTATGGGGCCCTAGTTTGGTATCGAAAGAGCGGAGAGCTCCATCAAAGCTAAACTGTCCTCTCTGCAAAGACATATATGTCTGTGCATCACGGGGGCATGAGAACGACACCCATGGCAGCAATGGAGCGCATGCCCAACCTGCTTCCACTTCCAATACTCTTGGAACGAGAGGCAATGAAGGCGACGTACCGGCTGCGACAAGTGACGAACATAGCACCGCAGCCATTCGATTGTGGGACCAGCAAAGCCCAGGTTGGCTTGGAAGGCCTTGCAGTATTGAACATGGTCTCGGACCTAATGACATCAAAACGTACATTGCACACTCGCTACGTCGTCAGGGTTCCCTCGCGGGTAGACTGGGATGAATGGCGATCGGCTGGCATCTGCATGGCCCAGAGAGCCTAGGCCGATTCACCACAGTGTTTCAGGCAGAGATACATATGCCATTGAATTGTGTGCCCGACACCTGTTAGAGGAGGGAAGACACAATAGATCAATAAAGATCTGCTCGGATAGTCGGGCAGCGCTTATGTCTTTGCGCTGCAATTCCAAAACTGTTTGGAACTGCCACAGGACTTCCGACACCCTATCGCAGGAGAACAACGTCACCCTGGTACGGATCCCGGGCCATCGTGGTCACGGAGGCAATAAGAGAGCCGACTCTTTAGCTAGGAGGGCGACGGGCTTATCACGGTAACAGGAAGAGCAAAAGCCCAAACACTCCTGAAACAAGATAGGAGACAAATCAGAGTGGCCACTGCACTGTACACAGGACATAGTCACCTAAGATCTCACATGCACAGACTCGGACTGTCCGAAGAGACGGAGTGTCGGCTGTGCTTGGAGGACGACGAGACAATTGAGCACGTCCTATATGTGACTGCCCGGCTATTGCCAGATCGAGATACTCACTGTTCGGAAACACGATCATTGAACCTCAAGATGCAAACGCAGTGTCGTCCGAGAGACTCATCATATTCGTTGAGGGTCTGGGCATAACGGGTGACAACTAGTGGAACTAGCAGGGGCAAACCTTGCTGGCAACACTTCGAGTCAGCCACAATAAACCGCAGGTGGAGGCCTGTATAAGTCCACTCACATTGAATACAATAAAATACAATACAATATATCTGGATACACAAAACATTTTTTCTTCCATGCCTGGATACTTTGTCCAAGAAACTATATACCGCATTTATCCTTAAATATTATCTGCAACTTGAGTAAATTTAATATACAGGTTTTCTCAGAGTTTTCTAGAGGCAAAACAAGAAAAAAAATGCGAATTGCGCAACTTCAGAAAAAAAATGTTAAGTTGGTTTAACATTTCTATAGAAATAAAACAAAAGCGAGGAAGGAAAAATTTGGAGCTAAAGTGACTTTTCCTGTGTGACTACGCCGTCTCGCCAGAAAAGTTACACTTTGGCTCCTTATGTGACAGTATATTCCTCGACTGGCTTTTATTTGCATTCCATAAAATAACGCGGTATTATAATTCATGTATCTAATATGAACACCGTAAGTGCACAAACAAAAACTATCTTAACGGCGTTTATTCTTGGAAGAGCTCTAAGATACCGCGTTCATTCTTGGCATGATTTGCTAAGTGAGACATACAGCAGATTTTTGTTAATAGTTTTAAAGTGTTCCTGTTAAGATATGGCATTCATATTTGGCAAATACCTGAATAAAATTAAAAAGAGCGTTTGGCAACAATTACTCTATTTTTTATATTTTTGAATTCTTTGACATAAAAAAAGAAATTGAAAAAAAAATATTCAATTTTATTTTCAGATTGAGGCAGTTAAAAAGCTAGACATCGAAGAAGATCTATTATCTAGCGACTCTGGCGAGGAAGATCTGATCTACAGCAAGGACGAGGAAGATTTTCAAGACTTGGATTCCGAACTCGATAAAGAAGCCGAACTGCGTTATGGCAAATCTTATGCGAAATTTAAAGCCCGAAATAAAGACGTTCACACCACCAGTCTGGCGAATGATTTGTATTACGGCGACATTGACGAGGACGAATATTATTATTAAAGTAAGTTTCTTCAGTTTTTTTAAAAGAATGTAACACGTACGGATTAAAGCAGTTTTCTTTATTAACAAGTGAGATTGCAGTCTTTTTTTCCTGAAAAAAAAAGGAGCCTTATTACAGGCACGCAATCATCTCCCTGTTTTGGTTTTATCGGGCTAGTACGATCTAGGGCTCATGACTCGTATTACGTAGACGGTCAGATAACTACCCTTATTTATTGTATGCTTATGCAAATGCGTTCTTATCTTGCAAAAAATGCACGAGAGCGCACTAAAGATACGCGTGTATCGATAAGAAATTGTACGTCACAGTTTCAGCGCATTCACAAAAGTGAAGTCTGTTCAATTACCGTTGACCCACGTTGACCCCTGGAGAAATACTTCAGTAAGTGTTTGCTGGTATATTTTCTTACCTTTTTGCTTTATATAAGGAGTGTTCATTTGAAAAGGGTATCCTGTTGGCTGGCAAGCTGAAGAAACCATTTTCCCTGATTATGTCATCCTTTTCTGTAAAAAATTGATAGCCAATTTGACGACTTTCTCTAATAGTGACTTCCTTGATAATAACCTCATTTTTAACTGAGGACTGTGCGTCTAAAAATTTCGGATAGAGTCTTTAACATTGATTTTTAATTATTGAGGTTCAATTTCTGTTTATCTTAGAGTGGTTTGTGAAATAATTTATGATTCCTTAGGAGGCGGTAGGTTTTTATATGTACTAATAAGAGTCATTATTTCGAATCACACCGTGTCAAGAAACGGAGCTCCGTTCTCAATTTCTTCACTGCTACAGAAAGTGAATTTAATCGTTGGTGAAGTGTATCAATAAGGACTTCAAGATGCGATTAATGAATAAGTTTATTTATCGCTGGAATATGAGTTCATTTAAGAAAATCTCAAGTAAGCCTTGCAATTAGAGCAGTAGGTCTGAGATGACTTCATAAAAAGAAATGAATTCCGATTTTCATTTTTTTTTATGAACTTATCTCAAACAAGCTTATCTCTATTACTGGCCGCGATTATATGTGTTCAGGTATCTTGTTGTAAAAGTGAATATGTTCCTAGATGATTAGGACCATCCTGGCAACGCTTCAACTTCCTTCAGTTCAGGACAAGATTTCGCTTAGGAGTAGGTGGTTACCAATTTGTCGATCAACCCATCTGCATACTAGTTTCGTGGTCTACCCCTCATCGGTACAGCTTTGGCTGGTCGACAAATTGGAGACCGTGATTTAGCGGCTTTAAGCCGGAAATGTACGGAGTACCGGTGAGATGTTGTACAGAGCAGGAGCAGGCAACATCCACCAGCGTATTTTGGATCAAATACTGCATGACAGATGGCTCTCAGTTGCAGCCCAAATTGCTCTGTACCTCGCTGGTTATCTGAAACAGAACGAAGTGAAAAGAGTAGGTGGTCACCAATTTGTCGATCTGTATAAAGAGTTAGATTAGTTTTATGAATCATAAAGTTTCCAGAATAAAAAGTGTTGACAAAGTTAGTATTTTATTTTACCCAGTGGCTTCCCGGCAGTAATCTGTATATCCCAGAGCTGCAATCACCCTAACTGCCCTCCTTTGAGGACAAAACCCTCCTCCCCCCCCCCCCCGCCTCCGCAGCATATCCCCAAGCAGTTATTGCATGAGAAACGTGCCAGTAGTACAGAAAGAAATACGCCTGCCGGAGGACTTAGCCCGAGACACACACTCAGATAGGCTACTTTTTTGCTCAGCTTCTGTGTGTGTATCCAAATGGAGTCTACAGTCCGGACTAACACCCAAAAGTTTTACACAGGCAACCAAGTCCGTCTCAGGTATTTCCCGAGTTGAAAAATTTATCGACTGAGTCTTGCCCGCGTTAAGAAACTCTCTATCGGCCACGCTCCTTCCCACCTTGCCTTAGCGTCCTCTAGATTTGCATGTTTATTAGTTAAGGTAGTATCATCCGCAAAGGAAGTGTACTACGATGTACAGTCAAAACCCGGCAAATCATTGTTGTAAATTAAAAAGAGCAGCGGTCCGAGGACTGATCTCCGAGAAACGCCTACAATTACCCTATGCCCCGCAAACTCGACCCCTTTCACCCTGACTCTATGAATTATATCTCTAAGATAGCTCTCAATCAAGGACAAACCAGACTTATTAAGTTGTATCGCTGCATTTTTTTAAAGCAAGTAATGAGATACACAGTCAAATGCCTTACTCAGGTCACTGCATAAGTTTCCTCTGGAAATACTCCTAAAACAATAGAAACGAAATCCAAAATCCGAAAGTTTTAGTAAACGATTCATACGCTTCAAAGAAATGGGCCACCCTCCCTAATGGCCATACATTTCTTATGCAAAAGTGAGATTGGCATATAGTTTTAGACATGACCTGGAACTTTGTTTTTAAATACTGGAGTCACTATATATTTGAGAGCCTCCAAAAACACTGACTCTTTGACGCAAAGATTTATTATTTTAATGAAAGAACATACTATTAGGTTTCTAATGGATTTAATTAAAGAAACGTAAGGCTTCATGCTTGATTTATTTTTTAAAGAGTTTATGATAACTCACACATCATTAAGTGTTACCTCAGCAAAGCTGAAAGGGGAACATGCAGCTTCAGGCACACTCTGAACAGAGTCAATGTTATGAGATCCTTCTTTACTTTATACTTCATGATAGAAAGTATACTACACCTTCACCCTCATCTCTTCTAGCTAGGCCACGGTGGTCATTAATTATATTCTTACTATATTCAGTTCTATACTGATTTTTGTATGAATTTTTGACACTTTGTAAGGCAAGAGTAGGTGGCCGGAACCAGTTAAGGGTTAGACACTTTTCTTTTGATATGTTTTTTCGGGAAATAACTTTAGGAAAGCGTCTGATAGACACTCAGTAAACATAGTAAACTTTTTTATGTGCATCAACACGGGTTTCACCCAAAAAATCCCAATTAAACCGCAGAACTCTAATGAAACCTACCTAAGGTCTTTAAACGGAAGTTGCAGGAAAAACTGAACCTTACAACCTAGATTATCAAATATTTGGTAATCTAGATTGTAAGGTCTCAGGTTCAGGTTCTCTTACCATTTGTTTTAAACCATAAGATTCCTATAAACAATGTAGGTATCTACATTCCCTGTTGTCAGTGCCAAAACGGATGTTAAAGTCTCCAGAGGACTTTATTATGATAATCAATCTTCCACAATGCACTCTCAGTGGTGTCAAAGCTGCGAGGTGGCCACCTATATAAATTCAAAATATGGATTTTTTTATACAATCTCTACACAGTCCTCTCCACCGCCAGTGTATCCACTGAATATTCTAAATATGGATCTATAAAATTTGCGGATTCACCCCACTGAGCACACTATCTGCCCTAGACCCTAATTTCCCCCCCCCCCCCCCCCCAATATTAATTTATACAAGCAATATCAATATATTATTCCCTTCCAGAAATCCCTCAAACTTCCAGAAATCCCTCAAACTTTTCGTGAGTTCTTGACCCGAATTCGCAAGGATCATATATTGATGTGGAACGTGGTATTTCGTTAATCGACCCAAATGAGCTTCAACTTTCACCTGGGGGTCCTGTAGACCAAGTCGTTAATCTTCTTCTTTACTGTGCACGTGCCTTCCCAATTTTGGCTAAGTTTGGGCGACTTTTCCACCTTTTTCCACCACGGGCTGTTCAGCCATACCAACTCACCTTCCTGAAAACCTCGACATCTTCATGGTAACCAGTAGAACCGATTTTTAAATTTTGCCAGATTCTTATATTCACTCCAATGTGACCTCCATTTGTATATTTTCTTTAGTACATATGATTAACTGCTATCAAGGACAAGCAATTGACTACCTACGGTTCTGCTTTTCAAACTCTCCTATGCTTTCTTTAGTAATCCGTTCTCTGTTCTAAGAGAGTTCCACTGGGCCCATAACGCCTTCCAACTTGGATTCTTATCAGCAATATCTCGCCATTCCGGGTTCCAATCATCAATTTTTGCAATGCCTATGTCGTTTGTTCGAAGTGCCTGTGTAGATTATCCAGCATTCAGTTCCAACGGTGTTACCTCTTACAGAAGAAAGTCCTTCACGCTGCTCTCTTCTTTCCAATGCCGACAATTCATCGGCATTTCGGTGACATCTTTGTGAACGTCGATCAATAAGTTTATCTGGCTTTTCAATGGTCACGGCTGCTTAAAGACTTGCCACTTTTAGAGAACGTGGTCATTTGCCCTCTAACATTTACAGGAAGCACTTTTTCCTGAGACATTGTTCGGTTCTAGTCACAGCTGAGTCTTCTCCCGAGCAATGAGAGTGCGTTCCATACTTGGGCAGTTACTTTTGATGTGTCCTAGTTTACCACAATTATAACACTTTTGTGTTGATCGCAGCTTCCTCTTCAAGAGTGTTTGGAGATTGGTTGCTTTATTCGACAATACTTTGTATAAACTTGCCCTAGATATATCCTCCTTGTCATCGCAAGTTGCTGTTCTTGCACGTGGAGAAAATTTCTAGATGTGACGCTTCGAACTCAAGGCCCCGTATTAGTGCCTTCCTGATGCCTCTAGGCCTTACGAGACGTAGGTTCAAAAGACTATAGAAACGACTGAGTTGCCCGGCGCTTTCTCCAATTCTTATCAATACTGCTGCTGTGCTTCAGCTTGTAGCATAGCTTTATTTATCAATAGCTTTATTTTGTTTATCGGCATTGTAATGTTCGTGTACTGATAATTTGCTTTGATAACTTTTTTGTGAAGCACTTAAACATGTTACTACAAGATGCACTTGTTCAAAGAACGCGAGTTCCCCATCAGTATATTACCAATGGGTGCCATTTCGACCTTAATCTGTAACTGCGTGCGAAGGAAACATTGGGATGTCGCGTGGGATTACTGAGAACAGGTGTGGGGTTTATTTTTCTCTATGTGTACATACATGCAGGTCCTTCGCTTATGTAGTTTACAAGTTTATGCAAAACTGGGCGTGCATCATGAAAAATGCAAATACCCGGGCAATTTGCCGGTTGCGTTTATTCGACCGGGGCCGGCAAAAAGAGCCCCAATCTGTTGAAATCAAGTTTTTTCACGCACACACTCATTGCCCTTATCTGAAAATAAATGGCCTGGATTAACGCCATTTTAATCAGATTAGACGCCGCGATTTATGGGTATTAAATAAAAGTGCACTGGGCTTAGAAATAAATAATTTATTGTCTCCAAGAACGGTAATCATGCCGATAGTAACTTAGAGGGGCCCGCGTTCGGGACTCCGTCTTCACAGCTATAGTAAGAATAGATCTATTTTTACATCTATTGAGATATTTTATAGTCTATCATGATAACCATAGAAAAAAAGCTTAACGAGTAATGAACCGCTTAAACAGATTCCAACATCACGATAACACTGTTTTGCCCTACTGAACGGGAAAAATGCTTTGGCATATTATTATTATTATTATTACTATCAGTTAACAAATAGTTATAAGTATGAAATAAAAATTATAAAAATCTAACGTTTATATACAAAACAAACCTTAATCACTATTATTATTATTATTATTATTTATCCGTCTTTACAGGCTATGGGTCTTAACATACAGCTGATTATTATTTATTGTATAACATCAAATAACAGGGTGGTTTTCTTCTCAATTTTTAAAGGGAATCGGGGGCTCTTGGAAGGAATTCAAAAGGCATCAGGAGGCTTTTCAACTTTAAAGTGTAATCAGGCTTCGGCGTTGATAGGGGCTATAGCAAGGTCAATATTTATTCGTCAATCACAAATACTTATAGATACCTCACTATGCAACCATCACTTTACCTACCTTTTTTCTAATACCTACCCAAAAATGTAAAATCAAGGTTTATAAAATCATATTCAATTAGGTTAACGGAAAATTTCTTGCCTGCAGATTCCCCTTTATAAAAGCACATAAGACAGATGCAAAATGTATGAGAATTATTTTGAAGAATGGCATCCCATTGTCGCCCTATACCCTGCTAACCATAACATGGCGGTCGCTTGAAAACGAAACTCGACTCAGACCAGTGTGATACTCACAAAAAGAGATTGACTGGTAAGTTATTTTAAAGACATTCCGTCCCGACTAGCCAGAAGAAATTAATAGAAAAGTTGTCCAGTTCTACGTCATTATGTAATTTATAAACAAAACGCTTCGCCTTTTATTAATTTGGGAAGAAACATCCTTTCGGCATTTTGGCCCGTAAATTTCAAGCCCCAAAAAGGGTGAATGTCCCCATTATTTCAAAAGCACATTTGTACTTCAACATTTGTACAACCGTTACAACTGTTCTAGTTTAAGTGTTTTTGGTTAATTCAGGCGCAGGCACAACTCACCTACATTTAGGCAGTTTTTACGGGATAAGATCCTCAAACTAGTAAAGTGAGAACGTTTCTTCTATTTAAATACCCATAATTGGTGTTTCGTTTTCAAGCGATAACCTTGTACATCGATGAGCTAAATCTTTGTGACAAAGTCCTTAGTCCATCACTGCGCTCCCGATTTAATCTTAAGTTTCCTATTTTTAGGTCGTATACGAAACATCGACAATTATAACACAGAAGTCTCTGCAGTTCTGGCTGCGGTATTATTGTTGTTATTGGCCGAGGAAATCTCACCCGCGTGGCTCGAACAGTAGAATTTTTTATGGGCTATGAAGGAGGTAGGATAGTTAAAATAAATGTCGCAGGACTTGCAGTAGTGCGCCCCCTGTTTGGCCGCCTCCTGCAATATCTCCTCGTCGGATTTTTTGCCGATGTCGGGCTCCTCTTTGATAGTGGTGCCATCTACTGAAGCAATGATTACCTCGGGTTCCATTGCCTCTTTCTTAACTGTTAAATGTAAAACACCTCATTAAATTTTACCCTCCAAGTAACCATAAATTTAAACACTTACCAATTATCTCTTCCTCATCTTCCAGATTAGACACATTTAAACACCGATCCTCCCCATTAGATAGCTCCTCCATAGCAGCCTCATGTACCAACTTTAGGTGCCTCACCACGTTTGCTTTATATGGCGAACTGTACGGACATTGCGGACACAAATGGTGATTAGTTGAAGTTTCCACACCTCCTTCATCCGCAGGCATACTTGGAGCTATCGCCACTTCCACGCCCGACCCCACAGGGTCGTCCTCCAAGATATACGAAATAAATTTTTCTTCTTGTAAATCGGGCGATCTCTTTTCAAAATGCATTCTAATGTGCGTTTTCATGCCCCTGAGGGTGTTTCCTTTGTACTTGCATATGGTACACCGGTACGCTTTGACTCCCGTGTGAGTCTCCATGTGTCTCTGAGCTGCACTGGCTGTAGCACTGATTACGTCGCAACAGGGACATTTCCAACCCGCCACTGCCGTATGTGAAGCGCACTGAAAACGTTAGTTAGGTTGAAATTTTACTTATAATTATTACAAAATACGAAAAACTACCTGGTGACCAGGTTCCATAACTGCGCGACATTTGGGGCAGCGCTTGGGCTCGGCCTCGTTTCGCTTCAGGCAGTAGTACTGTTGGTGGGCATTGAGGTTGTCGGGGGATGTGAATTTAATGCCGCAGGCCAAGCAGATCAGCTGCTGGTATTGGGCGGCTGGACTAGTGGTACCCCCGCTTCTGTAAAACGTTGAGATATAGAGTTATAAGTTGATTGACTATAAACAGGATGTCTAAGTTAACAGGAACTTTAATTTCCAGAATCTGCTTGCGATCCGCGACATGAAAACCACTTACAACCGGACGCAGAAAAGCGTTATAACCAGCAACTCGTGGTTTAGGTCAAAGGACAACGGCCTTAATGCAATCCAACAAAATTAGACACCAAACTAGTGACTAATCCACTCCCTGTTCAATATCTGTGGTTTTAACCAAGGACGTTGCATTAATTCAGCCTTCCAACAGCGCTACTCTAAGTTTAATTATCTAAATAGTAATATTTTTCCTATTTGCCTCCAGTAAAGGGACTTTACCGCAAGCGAATACAAAATGGTAGTAAAAAGGGTGGAAGTGATGGTCATATCGCACGAGGACGGAGCTTATAGAGCACAACGCCGAACCGGTAGAGTGCGATATGGGCGATATCTACTCTAATTTTACAGTCTATTTTTTCTAACACTAAGTGCCACTTTTACAAGTGAAGTTTAAACCCTGCTTGAAGTTTAAACTCCAGATCTGACATATGGTGTATTGTTTATTTGTCAAAAATCTTTCGTTTTTCTTCAAACTAAGATGTAAACTGAACTTGTAAGAGTTGGCCTAAGGGCCACTTTTGGCAACAAAATGAACGCGAAATACATTTTGTTAAACAAGTCAATGTCCAACTTAATGAAACATGGGGATATTCAATTAGTCATAGAAAAAATGTAAAACTCCGGTGAATTGTCCATATCGCATTCGACCGGTCGAGCACACCGCCTGTTTGTACTGGAAGCTATGGGTTCGTCCAATATGGCAATGGTGCGATATGGCGATTACATCCTTGTTGTTCAATAATCTAATGTGCGTGAGCAAAAAATGTCGTTATAAAAATTGATTTTGATCGCGTTTTCCGGCCAACCGAGTAGTAAACCAAGTACGTTGCTAACGTACTGACCATTCCTTGCTGACCTTGATGCCAAAAAGTGGGGGTTGGTATTAGCTATTAACTATTAGGCAAAATGTGGGGGCTGGTATAACTAAACAAAAGTTTGGCATCTCGTTAGCCTTGGACATTTGACATTGGACATGTTCTTAACATGAGCGAAAGGAAGATGGGCAGAGAACAAATGAACATTCCATAGCTACTAAGATGCCAAAAAATCCTGAATGGCTAATACTCGATGCACGATGCGCGTGGGTTGTTGCCAAATCTTGAAACGCACTTTAGAATCTTATATTTCGGTATCGGATATTTTTCCGTCACATATTTACGTCTAGTAGGTACCCGGAGTAACTCGTGAAAGTGTCGGCAACATTGGACGTCACAAATCACGAACCAAGTCTTTGGCCTCAAACGCACAGAAGTACGTGGGTCTGGCTGTACCACTTTCAAAAGGGCGTTCAATTTTAGACATGTGCAGAAACTGCAATGTACAAGGTATTGTGTTTTCATCCTCTCCTTTTTTAGTCCAAGGCCTTGAATGTAAAAGATATGCAATGTCCAGTATGTTATGGAAGTATGCGATCCGTTGAGTACTTTGCATGATCGTGCCCGAAATCTCGTACTCGTGGGATGTGACGATCATTTGCTTGTTATCCAATATACTAATGTGCGTGAGCAAAAAACGTAGTGATTATGGTGGCTAAAACCAGTGATGTTTTGGGTAGCTCATGGAGATAGGACTGGAAGTAGCAAATTGCCGACATTTCCTTAAAATTGGTCCCGTTCTTCGACAGGAAGTTTACCATGTTTGTGTCCCGTGACGTAATGACATCGTCAGAACATATCACTTGGCAAAACTCGATTTTGAATAATTTGATGTAAGACTACAGTGACGATACTTTATGCTGGCTTAGCCACCATTCTTGTCTGGTGCTGTTGATAGACCCGGAGCCCAGACAAAGATAAAATATCGAGGTTTCTTTTATGACCGAAAAGATAAAATGAAAAGATTATAGTTGGAAGAGGTGGACATGGCGGGTGTAGGACATAAACAACTTTTCACGTTTGTGAAATTGGCAACGTTTAGACCTTTATTGAGGTCTTCCCCAGGGCTTTAAGCTCTTAGCTAAAGTAGCCAATTTTGAAATATTATACACCCAAGTGTATGAAGTGTATTTGAGATAAGCGGTTTTACACTGAGATTTGACGATTTTGTCGCTTATTCTAACGCCCACTTCTACCGACATTACTTAAGCCAGGCTTAACAGTGCACACTATATGGGATTTATACAATGGGAAATGTCTGTCATCGCTTAGGGTGACTTTTACAACTATCAGTAAAACTTCAGTTTGAAGATAAAACACCAGTAATGACGTAGATTGCATTGTTTTGTTTTGTCAGATAATAATGCAATCTACGTTATTACTGGTGTTTTAACTTCAAACTGAAGTTTTACTGCTAGTTGTAAAAGTCACCCTTAGTGGTCTAAGTTGATGCCTCAGAATAGAGAATATAATCTACAGTGGACACGGTGGTTTGGCAATTTTGTCGCTTAATCTAACGCTCACTTCTATCGACATTACTTAAAGTAGGCTTAAGGCCAGTTATATGGCGGCGCCTCGTCTCAAGATCAATGGATTCACACTATGGGATTTATACAGTTGGAAATGTCTGTCATCGTTTGGTGGTCAAAGTTGTTACCTCAGAATAGAGAATATAGCCTACAGTGGCAATTTTGTCGCTTATTCTAACGCTCACTTCTATCGACATTACTTAAGTCAGGCTTAATGCCAGTTATATGGCGGCGCTTCGTTCTCAAGATCACTGGATTCACACTATGGGATTTATGCAATGGGGAATGTCTACCATTGTTACCTCTATGGGCGTAGGTTTATAGCTCATAATAGAGAATATACTATATAGAAGCGTTTTTTGATGTACGTGTCAGTAGGATTAGAATGCGAGTTCTACGCCATTTATCCCAACCCATCAGAAACGTCTTAGCACCGCTCTGGTACCTCTGCAGGCTTTTAAGCCTCACCCCCTAACCAATCAAAATCGTTGACCCCCCCCTGGTATCTGTACAGACTTTTAAGCCCCACACTCAAGCAATCAGACGCGACCTAACCTAACATAAAGAAAAGCACAATTTTTTCCAAAATCTTAGGCTCCACCGCTCTTCGAAATGGCTCAGTCTTTCTCAGAAATCGGTCCAGAGAACATTCTGGTTGCTGCGGCCTTTTAGTTATTGGATACCCCATCAAAATTCTGTGCAACTTTGGAGAGACGTACCCAAACGTTATACCTCAAAAAAAAATGCATCATTGATAGGATACACAGGGTCTTAAATATTGCGGTTGGTACGGACCTGTTTAGCTTGAAAAGACGTGCTAAATTCCGGGTTTTTGAATAGAGATTATATCTAGAAGTCAATCGGCGCTCTGTATTTTTTGTGCGCAGTTCGTAAGACAAGTGGAAATTTTGTAACTGATTTTTTTGTGGTTTTAGATCGATTTTTAGGTCGAATTTTGCTTTTCGTGGTTCGGTCAATGGCAATCTCGTTCGAAAAAGAACTATTTTCTGCACTTAGGCAAATAACTTTTTTTAAAACATGTAACGTATATATGTGTATGTAAATTATAATCAAATTGACTAATTCTACTTATAAGAAAACGATACTTTTGTAATCGTTTAGATCGATATATCGGGTCTTACAGTCAATTTCCTAAGGCCCGGGTAAGTTTACCGGAAGGATAAAATTCCTGTTAACTTTAAAATGGGTGCAAAAGAGTTTTGGTTTGTCACTCTGTGTCTAGGGAAATCATGTTTCCATTAAAATTACAGGTATATCAATAATATGTGGTTTTGATTTTTGGGTTGTGGGATCAGGGGTGTTATTCAAAATCAGTTATGAACTTGTCGACTGTGTATACTTTAAAGTGGCCTTTGTTTCGTCCCCCCTTTTTAACTGTATTGTTCTATTTATTTATATGATTTTAAAGGATTTTATAACAACTTTTACTGTCCTGAGGATGCTGTAATATATGGCGAAACGTCGACAAGTTCATAACTGATTTTGAATATCACCCCCTGATCCCACAACCCAAAAATCAAAACCACATCTTAACAAATTGCATCAAAAATCAATAACATATGTCAATAATAATTACACAACATGTAGTTAGACATAGATCTAAAGAGCACCCAACACGGTGTGTTTACATACCTGGGACTAACTGGTGGACTACCGCTCGTTTTAGAAGCATCGTCTTCCGTAGCCCTGGCAAAGCAATAATGCTTCTTATGGACAAGATAGTTCTCGTGCTTGCAAAACACTATATTGCACTCTTTGCACTTGGACACGCCTTGCTTTACTATCACTTGGGGCATAACCGGGGGAAGTGGCGGTAAATCGGACAGTCTCATCTGCAACTGGCCGAAAACCATTATTTAACACTTGTAGAAAAAGGGTATTCTTTTAGTTACTTACCTCTGGAGGAAATAGGTTTGATATGCTGCCAGAACGAAGAAGAAGAGGCTGCAAAGCGGGCGGTAGTTCAAATTGTGTAGATGTCGCGGATGCCAACTCGCCTCCAGGGCTGGATCTCGAGGGTTTGCTTTCTGAGCTCAATTTGGGTGTTTTTGCGGATCTGGGGCTGCTGCTTCTAGAAGCGTCATCCAGTTTTCTCTTAGGACTTATGCTTGGAGTTGTCGAACTGGGTGAGCCTTGAATTGACGGTGCGCACTCAACCTTTTCAGGTGAGGGCGAATCACGCTTTAAGTTCTCCTTCTCCTGGTCCAGCTGGTCTAGATCGACTTTGCCGTCCCTTTTAAGATCAGGCGACTTGCGAATCGTGAGATCCAGAGGGGCCAAGGAGATTTCCCTGTTGGGTTGCCCCTCTTTGTTGCCTTTGTTGGTGGCCTTCAGCACTTGTTCGTTCTGGACGGCTGCCAACGCAGTGGTCATCGGTTGCAGAGTGCCATTTGGTAAAAGAAAGCATGGAGTGTCGGGACTAGGAGTCGATAATGCGGGTAACACACTGGCCGATCGAAACAACGAATACGGTACGATTATTATGGGATTAGTGGGGAGGGCTAAGAAGGGCTGCTGCGCTGTGGGTGAGGGCGATGTTCCACTTTCGGCTACGGGACTTGTGGGGGAAGAACCTGACGTGCAACTACTCGCGGGTGCGGAGGGTTTCACTACGTGCCTGCAAAAAAGAGGGTGATTTTAGTCACGGAAATAATTTAAGAGTCCAATGAAATGGACATAAAACTTCAATCAAGGAAATTAGCGTTTCGAAAATCACTGAGGCCTTCCTCAGGATCATTTCAGTCAGAGACAACAATGGTCGTAATACATGATGATGATATATATAACTTTTTAACGAAGTGTCACTTACCGAGAGTTGCAGTAATGCATCTTATGGGCCCGGTAAGTCTTCTGCGAACTAAACCGGATATCGCATGGTTCGCAGTAGCGGTCCTGAGCGTCTTGCGTAACGGCCGCTGATTCGCCATTGGGCACTGGACCCGTAGCCGGCCCTGGACTGACGGTGTGCATGCGCATATGCCTGTTCAGGCTGACTTTTTTGTCCGCACTGTACGAACAGTGCATGCAAGTGTACTGTTTTCCCACTCGCAGGCCTTTATTGCCAGAATCGCCGCCATCTACGTCTGACTGGTTTCCACCTGCCGTTTCTGAAGTCGCTCCAGATGACTTTGCGTCGTCCTCCGAAGGCTTGTTTGGTCTAAGAAATATTTGTTAGTGCCATAATTTTGAATTTTGAACAAACATTATTATTTGTAGTTTTAGGCCATTTTACCTGCATAGTACAAGCATAACAACGAACTCAGTACAGTAACATTGTGACGCACACGCCACTATAAAGGAATGTCTTTATCGCAATCTAAATCTACTGATAAAAAAACTGGTATCACCGAATATATACGTGTTCGTTATCTTAGCCTTATACTGATATATATGAATTCTTGTTTATTGCTATCTGATCGATTGCTCTTAACAGATTCATGAATGGTACACGTGAGATTTTTGGTAATCGAACCAATTACCTGTGTGAACAATAGTAGGTTTGGTGTGCTTCCAAGGTACTTAATGAGGAAAACCGTATGCCGCAGGGCACGCACTGATAGACTGGCACTGAGGTTCTGCCTGAATCTGAGGTAGACGCTGCTTCAACTGAGGCGGCTCTAAAACAAAAAATAAATCAAACATACTAATTATGGTTGTTATGTTTAATATACCTTGCAGCCTCAGTAGAAACAGCCCTTTGAGCTGCCGCCATAGCCACCACAGCCTCATTGAGGTTCAAGCCTGCAGAAAACAGGAGCCCTCTACTGGCTAAAGCTCTCTGAATGGCCGGGGGTAAGGTGGCTAGATACTCAGGTGTTGTTGGTTGATTAATGGCCGACTCCAACTACAGTCGTAGAAAAATTATAAAAAATACAAATTTATCTATAGGTAATTACCTCAGTTTTGAGCTTCCCTAGCATTAGAGCCGGGTCCGTGGCCAAGGAGGCTTTGAGCCGAATTTTTGGATGTTTTTCATCCCTTTCTGGTTTAATAATTTGAACCCTGTCGGCTTCCTCAGAGCCAGAAGGCGGCCGATCGGGGGTGTCGCTTTTCTTAGGGGAGGTTTCCAGTACGGTTACCATCTCGGAGTCAGGTGCACCGCTGGGTTCCGCACTCTCAGTCCAGTTGCTAGCTTTTTCGCCTTCAAAGAATACGTTTATATAATTTTTTTTTTATTAACAAAATATAAAATTTGGTGAAATGATAGATAATTACGCTGCTATTCTTATCAGTTGGGACTAAGAACGTCACTGGTTTAAAATTAGGAATTATTGCTTTATAATTGGTTTACCGTTAATGTGAGTGGTACTTAAACGGGGGCCTACACACTCAAACCGGTTTTCAACAAATAAGCGTGTCTAAGGTAAACAATTTAATGTTATTGGGAAAATTTTTCATGTACAGGGATGTGGAGTGGATCATTTTAAACAATCACTGATATTTAAAAAAAAATGTTTATATGAATGTTTTAGCTTTCTATTCGAAATACAGGATGATAAAAAAAGCTTAGAAACTGCTTTAAATATTTTTATAAAATTTGGTGGGCTTAAATAAGGTCTAGAGGAAATATCTTTTGAGTTAAAAAGCATTTTTTTAAATTCAGCCCTTACCTCATTGGTATGACTTTGGATAATTTGAATGAAAAATATAAAGAGCCGCTGCTTTTTCTAAAAAAAAAAAAAAACATATTTTTGTAAAAAAAAAGATCTCTTTGACAGTCCTGGTTTTTTATACAGGGTGATTGAGCTCGAAGAATCCCGTAACTTTGAATTATTTGAAGAGATACGAGTTAGGTTAATTTAGGGCAAAGTTTCGTAATTAGATGAGTATAATAATGACTTTTTAAATTTCGAAAATTCTTACTGGTTTCGGGAATATTCACAAAAAAACGAAATTTTGAAAGTTTTTTATTATTACATATAGTTATTTTTAAATTTAAAATCCGACGTTTTATTTTTATGCAAACATCATCAAATTTTCTATCGGATTCTGAATCTTCTTGCAAAATTGCATTCGCTGATAGGCGACAGTTAATAATTCTATTAACTTTTAGGTTAAATTTGGTGATTTTATTACTCCACCCTTTTAGCCTCCTCCCAATACTTAGCTGTCCTTAAACATATCAATACGAAGGGTTACTAATCTTAAAATTAAATTAAGTTAAGATTTATGTTAATATAATGCACACTATTTAATATTTCTATTTAATAATTTCGTAAAATATAACGAGTATTACCTCTTGTAAGTCGAAAAAGAACTCCCTCTATAAACACACACATATTCACTTATTATTGACATTAAGTAGGCATTGGAAATCTGATCTTAACATTTTTATCATACCTTTTCAACATATGATGAAAAAAGATAAATATATAAAAAATGAACATTTCAAAGGTAAAGAGATGTCAAAAATACGTGAATGAGTTATATATGAGAAGCAAAACACGTTCTCTGCTGATAATAAACGTGAGAATAACCTGGGTATACTTCGTGAAGAAAATTTATTAATATCCTTTTAAGGCGGACAGGTTTTGGTCTTCAAACCAGCTTGGTATATTTAGCGCCAATTTCTCCAAGTTAGAATTCAAAAAAAGGAGGAAAATGCGTTCTAAAAAAGATGAACAAAATGGGGCTGGGAGGTAGGGCTAGGACCTTAATCGAAGTCACCTTTTTTAAGGCTTTTTAAGACCTTTTACACACCACAGTGGTCAAAATAACGGATACATTTGTTATATTGAAAACTAAACTTCTTATATATTATTTACTAAGTACATGTGAACTAAAAATTCCCTGCAAAGGGTTTTTGTAGAGAGCACTGGTATCTGGCCCCGATAAGGCACCATTTTTTTGTCAATTAATTGGTGATCAATTAGTTGTAATGGAAGTCATTCAAATAATTGAACGAAAAAATGGAGAGCATAAAACATACTTAATAATCTACGATGTAGTAAGAGATATCAACGGAATGGAGACAATGCAGTTAAAACAACTACCTCTTAGTCAACGTTTCATTTAATTATGCTACATCATCAGAACTCGAAATAATACCTCAAAATTGCTCTAGTTATAGTCAGCAGTCTTTCTTCAACACGAAATATATTAAAACTTGGAAACCCTGTAAAATTACAATTTTATTTAGAAACATCATCAGAGTTTGCGCAAAGAAAAAATTGTATTTACATGAAAACTTAAATAAAAACCAAAAAAAGAAGTAAATTAAATTTTTATTGTATAGTTTTCCAATTTTTTAATGTGCTTTGTGTTTGAGAAAGACTCTGATGTGTTTTTGTCCTGATTATGACTAAAACAATTTTTCACTATTATCTTTAGATTTAAAATTTGTTGAAGTAAAGGTAGCTCTAATGCTGGGCGACGATTATCTAAAGCCCGAATATTCCGTGTAAAAGTAATTAAAGAGTTAAAAAGGACATAAACTCTAACAAAAACACAATGCCTTACATATCTTTGAACTTGTAATAAAAAAAGAGATTGAATTTTTTCACATTCAAATGTATAAGCCATAGAAAAAAAAAACATGATGATGTCCCAGAAAAACCTAAACATTGGACTAAAGATTGAAAGATAAAAATCATCATTTTGTGGAGCAAGAAAAAGTTCCCATAAAAATGTGCTATTTAATTTAAGATCGCTTCAAATAAGTTAATTAATAATTTACGTAAACTACAGTAACATTTTTTATCCACGACCATACTATAATAATCACATTATTCTTGCACATTCTCAAAATTACTACTAATCTTTATTCACTTGTGAAAAATGAACATTATTCACAAGTGAATAATAGTTTGTCATGGTAACGAAACTTGTCGTAGGCAACTGACAACTCAAAATATAAACTGACCTAAACATGAAATCGGTAGTTACCACTGGTTTATTTAAATAATTATCCTTCTATTAGGATGTATTCAGACAAATGTAGGTTACAGTGTCTCTTTTTCACTTAAAAAAAGTACTTTTCACTGAAAAATACTTAAAATGGGCCATAAAATGAAGTAATTTATCTTCCACTCTCCTAGCATTGAAATGACCATGCATGGGCGACTAGACCCTCATCTATCGACGCATATCATATTTTTGAGTAAACCCAGAAACTTGGTTGTGGATAATGGTATATTATACAACAAGCATTTAATGATAATCGTTATTCTCGAGGGTAACGTTTGAGCCCACGAGCGAAGCGAGTGGCACAAGTTGCCCGAGAGAATAACGCTCATTAAATGCGAGTTGAATACTATCATTTATCCGCGACCAAGATTCCTGGTTTTCTCAAATATGATAGGTTATAGGTGACACAAAGATAATTCACAATTTTAAAACCACGACTAATTTCGCTAATCGATGGCACGACGTTTGATGCGTCAGATAGATGACAGTCTAGTCGTCCGTGCATGTTTATGTCTATGTTATGAGGGTGGAAGGTAAATTACTTCATTTTATGGCCTATTTTAAGGATTTTTTAGTGAAAAGTACATTTTTTAGTGAAAAAGAGACACCGTAACCTACATTTGTCTCAATACTTCCTAATAGAAGGATAATTATTTGAATGAACCAATGGTAACTACCGATTTCAGGTTTAGGGCAGTTTACTTTTCAAGTTGTCATTTGCCATCGACTTGTTTCGTTTCCATGACAACTCATTATTCACTTGTGAATAATGTTCATTATTCCCAAGTGAATAAAGATTAGCATTAATTTTGAGAATCGTTATTCTCGAGGGTAACGTTTGAGCCCACGAGCGAAGCGATTGGCACAAGTTACCCTCATTAAATGCTTGTTGTATAATATACTATTATCGAATATCTTCGGGAGCAGTCAAAACGTTGGATACTTTTAAATTTCATTAAAATCTGCAGGTAAATGCGCAATTTTCACTCAATTTAATCAAGTTTGTATCTCTTAGCGTTTACAAGATTCCATTGATGAGCGACGAAATTAAATAACCCTGTTTATCCACGACCATACTATAATAATCACATTATTCTTGCATGTTCTCAAGATTATTCACGAGTGAATAATGAGTTGTCATGGAAACGAAACGAACCATGTCATTAGGGGGTGACTTTCGTTAAATGCTTGTTGTATGATATACCATTATCGAATATCTTCGGGAGCAGTCAAATTGTTGGAAACTTTTAAATTTCATTAAAATCTGCAGGTAAATGCGCAATTTTCACTTAATTTGATCAAGTTTGTATCTCTTAGCTTTTACAAGATTTCATTGATGAGCGACGAATTTAAATAACCCTGTTTATCCACGACCATACTATAATAATCACATTATTCTTGCATGTTCTCAAGATTATTCACGAGTGAATAATGAGTTGTCATGGAAACGAAACGAACCATGTCATTAGGGGGTGACTTTCGTTAAATGCTTATTGTGATATACTATTATCGAATATCTTCGGGAGCAGTCAAAACGTTGGATACTTTTAAATTTCATTAAAATCTGCAGGTAAATGCGCAATTTTCACTCAATTTAATCAAGTTTGTATCTCTTAGCGTTTACAAGATTCCATTGATGAGCGACGAAATTAAATAACCCTGTTTATCCACGACCATACTATAATAATCACATTATTCTTGCATGTTCTCAAGATTATTCACGAGTGAATAATGAGTTGTCATGGAAACGAAACGAACCATGTCATTAGGGGGTGACTTTCGCTAAATGCTTATTGTGATATACTATTATCGAATATCTTCGGGAGCAGTCAAAATGTTGGAAACTTTTAAATTTCATTAAAATCTGCAGGTAAATGGGCAATTTTCACTCAATTTAATCAAGTTTGTATCTCTTAGCGTTTACAAGATTCATTGATGAGCGACGAATTTAAATAACCCTGTTTATCCACGACCATACTATAATAATCACATTATTCTTGCATGTTCTCAAGATTATTCACGAGTGAATAATGAGTTGTCATGGAAACGAAACGAACCATGTCATTAGGGGGTGACTTTCGTTAAATGCTTGTTGTATGATGTACCATTATCGAATATCTTCGGAAGCAGTCAAATTGTTGGAAACTTTTAAATTTCATTAAAATCTGCAGGTAAATGCGCAATTTTCACTTAATTTGATCAAGTATGTATCTCTTAGCGTTTACAATATTCCATTGATGAGCGATGAATTTAAGTAACCCTGTTTATCCACGACCATACTATAATAATCACATTATTCTTGCATGTTCTCAAGATTATTCACGAGTGAATAATGAGTTGTCATGGAAACGAAACGAACCATGTCATTAGGGGGTGACTTTCGTTAAATGCTTATTGTGATATACTATTATCGAATATCTTCGGGAGCAGTCAAAATGTTGGAAACTTTTAAATTTCATTAAAATCTGCAGGTAAATGCGCAATTTTCACTTAATTTGATCAAGTTTGTATCTCTTAGCGTTTACAAGATTTCATTGATGAGCGACGAATTTAAATAACCCTGTTTATCCACGACCATACTATAATAATCACATTATTCTTGCATGTTCTCAAGACTATTCACGAGTGAATAATGAGTTGTCATGGAAACGAAACGAACCATGTCATTAGGGGGTAACTTTCGTTAAATGCTTGTTGTATGATATACTATTATCGAATATCTTCGGGAGCAGTCAAAACGTTGGAAACTTTTAAATTTCATTAAAATCTGCAGGTAAATGCGCAATTTTCACTTAATTTGGTCAAGTTTGTATCTCTTAGCGTTTACAAAATTTCATTGATGAGCGACGAATTTAAATAACCCTGTTTATCCACGACCATACTATAATAATCACATTATTCTTGCATGTTCTCAAGACTATTCACGAGTGAATAATGAGTTGTCATGGAAACGAAACGAACCATGTCATTAGGGGGTAACTTTCGTTAAATGCTTGTTGTATGATATACTATTATCGAATATCTTCGGGAGCAGTCAAAACGTTGGAAACTTTTAAATTTCATTAAAATCTGCAGGTAAATGCGCAATTTTCACTTAATTTGATCAAGTTTGTATCTCTTAGCGTTTACAATATTCCATTGATGAGCGACGAATTTAAATAACCCTGTTTATCCACGACCATGTCATTAGGGGGTGACTTTCGTTAAATGCTTATTGTGATATACTATTATCGAATATCTTCGGGAGCAGTCAAATTGTTGGAAACTTTTAAATTTCATTAAAATCTGCAGGTAAATGCGCAATTTTCACTTAATTTGATCAAGTTTGTATCTCTTAGCGTTTACAAGATTTCATTGATGAGCGACGAATTTAAATAACCCTGTTTATCCACGACCATACTATAATAATCACATTATTCTTGCATGTTCTCAAGATTATTCACGAGTGAATAATGAGTTGTCATGGAAACGAAACGAACCATGTCATTAGGGGGTGACTTTCGTTAAATGCTTGTTGTATGATATACCATTATCGAATATCTTCGGGAGCAGTCAAATTGTTGGAAACTTTTAAATTTCATTAAAATCTGCAGGTAAATGCGCAATTTTCACTTAATTTGATCAAGTTTGTATCTCTTAGCTTTTACAAGATTTCATTGATGAGCGACGAATTTAAATAACCCTGTTTATCCACGACCATACTATAATAATCACATTATTCTTGCGTGTTCTCAAGATTATTCACGAGTGAATAATGAGTTGTCATGGAAACGAAACGAACCATGTCATTAGGGGGTGACTTTCGTTAAATGCTTATTGTGATATACTATTATCGAATATCTTCGGGAGCAGTCAAAACGTTGGATACTTTTAAATTTCATTAAAATCTGCAGGTAAATGCGCAATTTTCACTCAATTTAATCAAGTTTGTATCTCTTAGCGTTTACAAGATTCCATTGATGAGCGACGAAATTAAATAACCCTGTTTATCCACGACCATACTATAATAATCACATTATTCTTGCATGTTCTCAAGATTATTCACGAGTGAATAATGAGTTGTCATGGAAACGAAACGAACCATGTCATTAGGGGGTGACTTTCGTTAAATGCTTGTTGTATGATATACCATTATCGAATATCTTCGGGAGCAGTCAAATTGTTGGATACTTTTAAATTTCATTAAAATCAGCAGGTAAATGCGCAATTTTCACTTAATTTGATCAAGATTGTATCTCTTAGAGTTTACAATATTCCATTGATGAGCGACGAATTTAAATAACCCTGTTTATCCACGACCATACTATAATAATCACATTATTCTTGCATGTTCTCAAGATTATTCACGAGTGAATAATGAGTTGTCATGGAAACGAAACGAACCATGTCATTAGGGGGTGACTTTCGTTAAATGCTTGTTGTATGATATACCATTATCGAATATCTTCGGGAGCAGTCAAATTGTTGGATACTTTTAAATTTCATAAAAATCTGCAGGTAAATGCGCAAGTTTCACTTAATTTGATCAAGTTTGTATCTCTTAGCGTTTACAATATTCCATTGATGAGCGACGAATTTAAATATTCACGAGTGAATAATGAGTTGTCATGGAAACGAAACATGTCGTAGGCAATTGGAAACTCAAAAAGTAAATCGCCCTATACGTGACATCGCTAGTTACCACTGGTTTATTCAAATAATATTAGGATGTATTGAGACAAATGTGGGTTACGGTGTCTATTTTTCACTAAAAAATGTACTTTTTACTAAAAAATACTTAACATAGGCCATAAAATGAAGTAATTTACCGTCCACCCTTGTAGCATTGAAATGAACATGCACGGCCGGCTAGACCGTCATCTATCTGACGCATCAAACGTTGCGCCGTCGATTAGCGAAACCAGTCGTGATATTAAAATTGTGAATTATCATATACGTTTTGCGTTCTTTAATCAGGTCGATAGAAGTGAAAATAGCGGTCCTACACCCGCTATTTTCACTTCTATTGTGAATTATCTTTGCCGCACCTATAACCTACTATATTTGAGGAAAACCCGGAATCTTGGTCATGGATAAAGTATAGTATTCTACTCGTATTTAATGGGCGTTATTCTCTCGGACAACTTTTGCCATTCGCTTCGCTCGTGGGCTCAAATGTTACCCTCGAGAATAACGACTCTCATTTAATGTGAGTTGGATACTATACTAATAGTCGTGTCTGTGAATTTACTAGCGGTCAAGATGGTATCGAGTCCCCACTTTTTTGTGACATAAAAATGACAAGTCAAAATTGCGAGCATGCGCCATCTGGTACAATTTTTTTAATGACATAGAAAGTGAGTTATGCCGCTTTCTAAAGCTCATCGAATTCTGAGTCTAACTATACATTCAAAAACGTGATCACTAACTTCTAGGTTTTATGTTCATCTAAGATTTAATAAGTTTCTTAAAAGAAAAGGTGCGTAATTTTAAGAAGAGTGTAAACCTTCCATTTATAAATAAAGTGACTTTAATTTTGCTGGTTTGTCAATACAACCATGTTGCCTTCAAACTACAAGTAAGTAATTTGTTAGTTCTTAAGTTGAAAAGTTCCATGTAGGGCATGTGGTGTTAAACACCGAAACTTTTGGAGCTTCTTCTTCATCAGTTAAGAGTCACCTACAGAAGGTGAGTTTTATTTTTTTCAGATAAACAACGAAGCACCTCTTCCTGGTAAACTGTACGTATTCTCGACTCAGCAGAACTACTTCATTACTACAGACCCGTGTTCCTGTCTCTCTTATCTAGTTTCGCGCCATTTGTACCGCAGTAAATCTAGCCGATTGCATCGTTTGCTCTCTTACCACTTACCCGTTACAATCACTGCAAAGTTATCCTTTTGTTTTTTCCTTTTAACAAGGCACAAACCACTCTCAAACACATACACACACACACACACACAAACGTTTTCTTTCACGCATAAAGCCGCACTGACGGCCGCCAATTTCTTACGTACGTATAGTATACAGCAAAGCTCGTCCTTCCAGTGGGTCGAGCTTTTCGGGGGCCCCTCACGCATTTCGAGGGCTAAGGGACCGAGATGCTCTATCTTATCGCGTCCTGTATATGATTTTAGCATTAGGGCCAGCGGCGTAGAAGAGAAGCGGCGGCGGAGGAGCTAAGAATTGATAATAATTAAAATTTCCCCCCCGAGACAGGAACTGCATATACACGATAAGGAATCTTTAATTAGGTTGGGGAATGCAGAGCCGAGGGAGATCGAGATGTCTGATGTAGATTTCTAGCGTTACCAAAGCAGTCGTCTCTAACGTGGGTGTATGAGAAAATGATAACGGATCCAAACGTATGACGCGAGGGTTTTAGGGTCAACAAGGTAAATATCACGAGAAATGAGGAAATCTCATCCGCTCATCTTCACAATAATTGCAAATGTATTTGTGCAATCGGCGACCATTAGCATTTAAGATCGCTATTAGTCCGATAAGCCTTTATGGCGTTTAAATGTATATGAGCACACACACACGTTCAGATTTGTTGACCACCACGTTCCCAACTCAGTTCCCTGCTCTACGTTGACATCCACCTAAGACTGAAACTGACCAATCACGAGTAATTACAAAAAATCCCATGAGAAGATTACCCAAGCAGTTTTTACCACGGAAACTAATCGTGGTGTCCGATCGATGAGGTCACTGATACAAGAACGCAGCCGAAATGTAAAAGTACACACACACACACAGTTGGCTCGGTCAGGTAATAAATCTCCGAAGATTCAGATCTTGCGAAACTTTATACACCCAAGATGCAAAAGCAGTTGAAGATTTTTAGATGAGTACCAGCGATCATGGTGTTCCTCGCTCCATAGATTTATGGCTCGCCACCATGAGGCGGATGTTGTTTTTAGGTTTCAAATTAGCGGATTATCGCTGACAGTTTCGTATTGCTGGTGTTTCTAGAATTTTTTTGTCTAAAAGCTGATTTTTGCCTTGAAAATGGTGAGTATCAGTTGTTCAAAAAGGCTCAGGTTACAAATTTTAATTAGAGTCACATTTGAAATATTAAATCACTATCAGGGTGGCCCAACGAAAACTTTTCACCGATGTTTTCTGCAAACGCCCGGACCCGTCAATTTTAATTTCGAAGGGGACATGTTTCCATGATATTTATAGCTTTTCCAGATGAATCCCAAAGCCGGGCCACTTTTAGCCTAAAAATCTTAAATGGAAAGGGATGTCAAGTTATACATCATTTTACAGGGCTTTCAATTGCCTTTTCAATGCCACCTAACTTTTTAGAATTGAATGGTCTGTTCTCGAGAAAAAAAGGTTTTTATGTTATCTTAGCAATTTAACAACACTGATACGGAATGTAAATTTAGAAAATGTTCTTGCATTATTCCTACATACACTTTGATGTTTTGTACTTTAGTAGTTGTACTTTACTTTTGTACACACTATCATTTAAAAATGCTTTACAGTATTCAAGAAAGAGTTGACATTATTTCACTCTATTTCCGAAATTACGATTGTGCTAGACCAGTCGCAAATTTGTTTAATGAATAATATCCTGATAAGAACATATCAAGAAATTCTTACGTCAAGAGACTGGAAGTGTAGGAAATAAAAAGAGATGATTATTCTCATATATCATCCAGCAATAAGAACAGAGGCAGTTGAAATAGCTGTTTTGGGGCACGTCGCGAAGGAATCTGCTACCAGTACTAGAAAATTATCAAATGCATCAGATGTTCATTGTACAAGCATCCAGAGACTATTAAAAGCACATAAATTCCATCCTTATAAAATTAAATTAGTGCAGGAAATAAACGAAGATCGATAGACGTTTAGAATTTTGTGAGATCATTAGTGAAAAAATTGTTAACAATCCGGAATACCTTTATAACATTTGCTTCTCTGATGAGTGTTCCGAAACTTCAACGGACAGGTCTAATTGAATTTGTTGGAAGACGCCTTTGATCCAGCTTTAACAGAAATAATCGAACACGATGACCGCCACCATGAAGAAAACAGCATTTTTCAACAAGATAGGGTTCCTCCGCACTACGCCGCCCCTGTTAGGCAGTTTTTAAATTAAACATTTCCTCAAAGGTGGATTGGGAGAAGAGGACCAACAGAATGGCTTGCACGTTCCCCGGATTTGTCCCCGCTAGACATTTTTTTATGGGGTCAGTCCAAAATTTATGCTACACAACCGGATTCACTTGAAGACTTGCGGCAACGTATTGTAAATGAGTCTAATCTTGAAACTCCACAAATGTTGCAAAATGCTCGAATGCACTTTGAACAATGTCTTTACTACTGTATGGAGGCGGTGATGGTCATTTTCAACAACTAATAAATTGAAATTACTTTAATGTGAAATCGATTTTTCTGTCCCCTGCTCCGGTTTTCTCGAGAAAAAATCTTTCAAATTTAAAAAATGATGCGGCACTGAAAAGGTAATTGAACGCCCTTCAAAATGAATGAACTTGACACCCATTTCCATTTAAAATTTTTAGAATGAAAATTTACGGGTCCGAGCGTTTTCGTGTCTTCTGCTTCATAGGCCAGAAAACCCTGGTGGAAAGTTTTCGTTGGGCCACCCTCTAGATAAAATGCTAAAAGTTGATCAGAAATGATAGAAAATGCAAACGATATAAACATACCTATTTGAATAGTCTATAGGACAAACTGTAATATACTAAGATTTGTATATTAAAACAACTACTATCTCTTAGAACAATCTTTTATTCCGTCCGGTACCAACAACCGGCTATTCCTGTACATGCAATGCAATTCCTATACACTACACAAACCTAGATCATCTCTTTGTATATACTATACCTAACCTACCATAATTTTGAGCCAAAATAAGAGTTACTCTGCTATTGTTGTCTCTGAAAGTTCAATTGGCGACATTGGCGTTAAGAAAAGCAAATCACAAATTTTCCATAAACCATGTATGGTTAACTGGATTTTAATATTTTTTTACGATACATGTTTGTTAATAATTTAACAAGACTTCTAGTTGGGTTAGTAGGGAATACGAGTGTTTGAGAGCCTTAGTTCAAAGATAAAATGTATAGTCCACTGTTCTTTAACAGTTTTCAATTTAATTTCAGCTCTCAGAAACGAAACCTTAAAGGCATCTTGAATTTCATTTTCTGGGAAAGTTCTAACTACTAATTGAAATATCAAATATCATTGCCACGTGCGCTGAAACTTATACAAATTGGCCTTTTATGAATTGGAATCTCGGAAACTATAGGAACAGTTCTGTTAATAACGTAATGACAAAAACGTGGTTGCTCTAAATACAAATTCTGGAAATAACTAAATCGGGTACATTTATAAAAAAAACCGATGTAACTTTTTTATTTTGGAAGATGATCGAAGTTTGCGAAAACAAAGGACCTTTTTAAGAGGAATAAGCCCGTAAAGGTAAAGCATTTCAATACAACGTCGGTTTCTGGAACCATCACTTTTTTCTGTTTTTCGTATGGAGGCAATATTAGATATTCTCATACTTGGACAGAGGGCACAACATACGTTTCAACCATTTTTAATAACTTTACTAAATCCTGTTCTAGAAAATCAAAAAAATATATAATTCTTGCAAGTAAATGACGAGTAAGGACTGATGGTCATTCCAAAGTTAGAGATTTCCTTTTACTGCTATTCAGCTTCACTAAAGAAGATTTTTTGTTTACTGCTTTTTCGAAATTTCAACCTCTAGTGTGACAAAATATTATAAAAAAATACAAATTTATTAGTAACTGCCAAACCACTTCAGATAACTAAACAAAATTTTCTTGGTTTCAACAGCTATGTGACAAGAATATTTTTCAATAAAAAACATGTTTTTAGGTTTATATTATATAAAAAAAACTGAG
The DNA here is from genome assembly GCA_951812265.1 of Taphrorychus bicolor. Classification (NCBI taxonomy): domain Eukaryota; kingdom Metazoa; phylum Arthropoda; class Insecta; order Coleoptera; family Curculionidae; genus Taphrorychus; species Taphrorychus bicolor. The sequence continues at coordinate 23,943,851 of OX638304.1, forward strand.
TCGCTGCATGCGTCAATGAGCACTAAGTCAGTACGCCAATTTTTCTGAAAATAAATAATTATTATTGAATTCCGTAGTAAGAAAATTAAAATCGTTTTTATGCAATTTTCTAATTTCAATTAAATGAATTGTTATTTAAATTCAAAATTTTAGTACAATGAGTTTTATGATAAGTGACAATTAAATTGCATTTTTGACACCTATAAAGTGTTGCTCAATTATGTTAAGTGATTTGACAATAATAATAACATTTATTTTTTTAATGATGACACCTTTTATCTCGGTTGACGTTAATGTGTCGAAAAAGCTCCAGAGAAAAAATCAAATTTTTTGAAGCCCTATTCGCTGGTGAAAGCCTAACTCCAACTTTGAAGTCACCCTGAAAATGGAGTCACCCTGAAAATTAAATTGAAGGCAGTTGGAAATTTATTAAAGTGAGAGAGATTCCTGAAATTCCATTTCCAAGTCAAAAAAAATGCCCAAAATGCAAAAACAATACGGAAGAAAACATTTTGAATGACGTCAAACTACAATCTAAAGTGTTTTCCGGGCTTTGAAGCCTTGGTCCAACGGAATTTCTTCCTGACGTTTCGTCTACAGCTCCGGCAGACATTATCAAAGGCGATGAGGCAATGGGTGAAGTGATCTGCCGTGCTTCCCGACGTTGACTGATTCGACTGTGGTGAGCTCCGTGGTATTTATTCGTCCGCCTTCGCGCTGCAGTGCTGAGACTGGGGTGGGGGTAGTGGTGACGCGTGGTTTCGGCGCACTTGAAGTATATCCTAGAACTCGCTTCGCTAATTTCCTCCTTCTTGCTGAAATTATTGTCGTGTTTAAAGATCTCAATGGCCCCTATCGTTCGTCTCGGATTGATGTATTATATCAACCTCGTGACCTTCGGAGAAAGCGTGCTCTGCTACTGCTGACTGTTGTGTTTGTCCCAGCCTGCAACTCCTCTTATGTTCCCTAATCCTCGTGTTGACACTGCGTTTTGTGGTGTTGTATTATACGAGTGGGTTTAAAGACAGTTTTCACACTGTGCTTTTCCAGTAGCCTGCCTTTGTGAATGGATAGTGGTCTAGTCCATCCGCGCTTTTATTCATCTTCTGTCGTTGTTCCTTCCTGGCGCTCTACATAACTTGGACAGACAGCCCTATTGAACTCCTGCTTCCTGTATCCATTCCAACCAAAGGCTCTTTCCAGATGCTTCATTTCCCAGCTTCCAAAATCAGCCAATTCAGGCGGCTCACAAATTCTCTTAGTTCTCACAGACAGAGTCTTTATGAGTCCTCTTTTTTGCCTGGGATGATGATTTGATCCGTTATTGAGGTATCGGTCAGTGTGTGTTGGTTTTCTATAAGCGATGTGCGCAAGCTTCCCATTCCGCCTCCTTGATACCAAAACATAAAAAAACGGTAGGCGTCTTTCCTTTTCTATCTCCATAGAGAATTGAATTTTTGGGGTGAAGGAGTTGAGGTGTAAGAGGAAGCTTTGAAGTTTGCCCTCCCATGGCTCCAAATAACAAAGGTGTCGTTCACGTATCGGAACCAGCACTTTGCCCTGCTATTTGCCGTTGCCAACGCCTTGGCCTCGAAAATTTCCATAAACTAGTTGGCTATTACTGGACTAAGGGGGCTGCCCATAGCTACACCATCAGTTTGATCGTAGAAATCTTCCTTCCATTGAAAATATGTAGTGGTTAGGCAGTGTTGAAACAATTTGGCAGTAACTTGTGGAAATGCCTGGTTAATACATGGCTTCCTTAATGGATACTTACCATTAACTGGGAAAACCCCGTGCCACCACTACCCCCACTCCAGTCCCTCCACTGCAGCGCGACGGCGGGGGAATAAATATCACGGAACTCACCACAGTCGAATCAGTCAACGTCGGCAGCACGGGAGATCACTTCGCTCATTGCCTTATCGCTTTTGATAATATACTTATATATTTTGATAATGAATAAAATAAAACGGCTTCAAGGCCCGGAAAACACTTTAGACTGTCTTTCAAGTTCTAAAATTTATCAATTTATTAAATAAAAAATGGGGCTTTTCTTGCCTCAAGTCCAAGGAAATGGAGCATTCGAGATAATGATAGAACTAAATAGCAAAATCTTACATTAGACCAATCGACCGACGAACTGCAATCAACTTTTAAAAATAATTCAAATGACAATCGAAAGAGATTGAGAAATTCGATCGTCTACACCTGCAAAACTCTTTTTTTTTATTGTTTTGCGACGTATTTTTGACAATTTTCAGACAAACTTTTAACTTCAGGTGTAAAAAGCGGTTTCTGGGTTGGTCCATAAATATCCCTATTAATCATTTTTTGACTATGTTCTGTTTCTTACACAAAAAATTAATTTTGCATTTTTGTTTTACGTTTTAATTGCCTGCTTATCATTACACATTATTTGTTTTGCCTTCAACGTTTGCCTCTTTAACTTCTCTTATTTTCAACCCCCTTTTCACACTAGTTTTAAATATTTCTCCTTTAGCCTTGTTGCTTCTTCTTATGGTTTTCTAATATTTAGGAATTTGATTAAGATATTGACTCTCAGAAAATGTTGCAAATTTGCCATTTTTAATTACTCCTTCTCCTTGGTAATTTCTTTCTTAAGTTTGTCGTTCTTTTAGCTATTTTTTGTATGGCTTCGTTTCTTCTTGTGGTCCCTAACGTAATTTTCATTTGTTTTTGTCATATTGCTTGACCTTCTAGAAGAACGTTTACGAGTGTAACTGTTAGTTTATTTTTCAGATTTTTTTTCTAGGCCATTTTTTTTCAACTCTTTGATGACCTTGGCTTTAGCTTGTTTTTTTTTCATTAGCGGCTCTCTCGTTCACTCATATTCACAGTTTGACCTTTTTGTTCTTGCAAAGTTTTCAAATCTACACGTTTTGTGTTATTTTTCCTTCGTAGTTATCGAGTTTAGCCAAAAATCATGTTTAGAAGACTAGGTGCAGAATATATGAAGAGATGAAGAGCAGATGAATAACCGAACTACACCTGGAGCCTCATTCTGTAGGAAGTTGTGAAATTAAGAATGAAAATCTTGACAACCTTGATTGGTCAAAAAAATCTATTGAATTCCATTGGCCAGAGATTTTCATTTTCACTTTCACACCTTTCTATAGAATAAGTGCCCAGTGATTCAGTGAAAGAATCTGTCATATTGGTGTCACGACTGCCATGTCTCATGTCATAACCAGTGCTGCCAATCTGGGAGTAATTACTCCATTTGGGTGTAATTTGTTTATGCGCAGGTAAAATGAGTACCGGGGAGTAAAAAGGGGTAATTCTAGTAATTTGCTGATTAGTGATTTTCAACCGATTGAATTAACCGGCTTGGCATCGGTCCTCAATCCGGTTGTCTGAAAATCAGCTGTAGGGTTCAATCTGGTCGAGAATCGCCTTTTCCGGAAAGTCCTACTGATTCATTTTAGGACTAGGAATTATTGGAGCTACACCAAATGAAACCCCTTTTTTATACCCATCTTCTTTTAGCACATGTTGAGAAGATACGATAAAAATGTCAAAGTCAATTTTCCAACGTCTACTTGAACACAATAATCAGTGAATGGCTTATACGTAGTACGCATTGTAAGGGTGCCCACCCAGTAGAAAAAATCTATATTCACCGCGTTTTAGACAGCTTTTATTGACCTTATGTCTTACATACCTTGTTGCTGCGCTCCTCGTGATTTAATCTTGACGTGCGGTTAATAAAAGCTTTTGTCTAAACCTTGGTTAATAATATACTATTAGGTAAATTCGGTGATCTCGGAAGTCATTCAATTGGCCCCATTCTGCAATCCATGTTTAACCCTCACATTTAACCATTGTTGGGCGGGAAGAAAATAAGGAGATGGAGCACCGTCCTGCTGGAAATATAACATCTTCCTGCAGTAAGTTACCTTCTGCATTAAGTTGAGTTTGTAGCTCGTGAGTTATAAAAAGTTATTTCAAGCATATCAAGATACATATTGCCAGTCAAGTTTCTTTCAATAAACGAAGAAGGAATAATGGCATTTCAAAAGAATACCAGCCTAAACACTAACTTTTTGTACGTTTGTTTTAGGTATGTCCTTCTCGACGTCCATCCAACAGCGACAATTTTCTTATAGAAAACGAACATTAACGATAGATTAGAAATCTTAAGAATTTTATAAGTCAATTATATAATCGTTTTATTTCTGATGACCGGTTGATGGAAAGCATGCAGGAAGCTTTATGCAGGTGTAACGGCATACTATTTTCGACTTCTTCGTCGGCCTATCGACATTCCTCGGGACAAAACCAGAAGCTGCCCAAGATTCTCACACGTATGCAGAGCATCACCGATAACTCCGACGTCCCTTCCTCCCGAGACAACTTAATCAATTTGTACAAGAAACGAATGTCATCTTTTACCGGGAGACAGGCAATTAGTCCGACAGCCGATCATAACCCAGATGGGCCGATAAGCCGTTTGGTCCGACACGACGATCTGTTATAGGTTATTGGAACGTTTTTGTCCACCTTCAAGTAGCCACTGTACTATTCTCTCTAATTGAGTCTACAAATGATAAATCGTGCTCGGCGTAAGGACGAAGAAGCTGATGGTAGGCCGGTAAGTTAGTGGCACAGGTGTCGTCGTGTTGTCTCGTTTACGAGTGCCGAACCTAATTGTTTTACATACAATGGGTACGACCATCGGCACCGTAAACATTTTAGCGGCTCAATCGCGGAATACCATCGCCATGCCGCGAAGAATGGTGTTTCTTTGTATGTTTCTGAGTCGTCCTACAAATTGGCGTTAAACCGATTTTACCTAAAAATAATTAACTAAATCTTTTTGCATCGTGATAAAATGGAAATCGGCACAATCGTGTCACACGACATCTCCCCACTTTCGAATTCAATTATTCTCCCTAAATGGAAACCTCCATTGTTTAAGTAAGAACGCTGTATCAATTTGGTTTTTTCCAGCTTTGAAAGACGATTTTTTGCCACCGTCGGTCGCAGCGAAAGGAAATTATTTGACGAACTCCACAATTTCAGTCGTTTTTTTCAATTAAAAGAAAACCAAAACGATTCGATGACGTATAGTCCGTTTCCCTCCCTTATCGTCTTGCAATTTCTCAATATTGATCGAGATTAAGTGGTCGAAAAAGAAGTTTCTATAAATGGAGTCCAATACAAAACTACTCTCTAGAAACTTAACAACTTTTTTTTTATCAATTCTGTGCTGTGGTATTAAAACTTTTTATTTCCCATGGGAATTTTTTTAGTATCATCTTGTTTTTCTTTCGATGTTCGAAATATGGATTCTCCAGATTCGGGGCCTCGACGGTGCGGATTAAACGCGAGTGAGGTGGGGAAAGGGACGAAAAGGAACGGCAATGAAAAACGATCTTCATTAACGAGATATGAAGTATGAATGCATTTTCTGTTGGATTAATCTGACAAAAAGTGGCCTTATCGGAACACCGGAGACAGCGGTTGGCTACCAGCATTAATCAGCCGCATAAAAGAGGAGACGAGAAGGGTTATTGGTAGTCGGTTTGTAAAACGTTTCCTAGTCAAATCAGTGCAGTTTAATGCATCATGATCTTCACTATGACATTAGGTTTCAAGATCAGAAATTAAAGCTAAAGAAAGATTAAAACTGCCTCATTTTTCGTGTGATTTCTTTTAGGTTAAAATGCTCCAATTTGAGTTGGAATGTACTCACCTCATCTTGTTGCCTGCTAACGACTTACCTGTTTATCACTACTAAATGGAAAAGTTGCCATTCTTGATTGGTGCCACAATGACTTCAATATTAAGTTGTATGCAACAACAAACAATTATCTAGGTAATTTTGGTAGAGAAGGGTGGCATGGTAGAAGTTGATGTTACTTTCATTCTTTTCTCTCAACAACAGAGACAGCTGCTGTGGGATGCCACTTGGTTATAGCTTTGGTCAGGTTAAAAGAGCGAGAGAGAGAGTTGCAAAGAAAAGTCAGGCAAAAGTAAATACAGTTAAAAGTTTATGACAAAAAATTAAATAAAAAAACAGAATATAACATTACTGACACACACGCAACACGTCATTTGCATGTTTAACATTTGTTTATCTTTTGCAAAAAAAACTCAAAATTAGTCTTTCATGTAAAGTTGAAAGGCAGGATATATAAGTAAACAAAAGGCAGAGATTTGACCAAAGAGAATCTGATTTCCTGGCTTTCTGCTGCTTGGTCTGGGGATTCGGTTTTGGGGATTTTTTAAATAATTTTTTTTTATTTCCAATAAACTTTTGGAAAACTTGTTTTTGACAGGCTAGCCTTAAGGGATATACCGACTTATAGAAGACTTCTTAATGGAAATTGAAATTTTGCTGCCATTCAGCAATCAAGTGTACATTACTAGCAAAGAAGAAAGTGGTATTTGCTATTTATTTATGCTCGCGAAAACAAAATTAACTGAACACTCTCTGAGCTCTCTCTAGTCAAAGTTACTTATTATTGTGCCACTTTTCAACAAAGTACAATAGGTCATCGAGTTGTCTGCTGCTTTTAACCCTCTTTTTTCTGTAACAGCAATATTTAATAACGAGACAAGTGTGCACAAGTTAGTACAAGTGTGCACAAGCTAACCAAATATGGTCTAAAAATGTTTGAAATTGTGAAAAAGTAAGTACGAATGCTGCAAAAAGTGTGGACTAATGAAAACGGTTTAAAAAATAATATTGCAAATATTGGTGAAAAAAATACAAAAAAATACAAGAAAATGCTCTTAAAGGAAAGAAAAGTGAATATGCAAATTAAAGATAAATTTGGTTTTTCTATTTGAAAGTTTACTAAAAGTAGATAAAAGTTATTGGGAAATGTATATACATATTTAATAAAGTCTTTTAATAAACTTAGCATTTTTTTCTGCAAACTTTTCATTTTTTGTTTCTTCAATTAATTTTTCTATTTATTTTTTGGTTCATCGATATTATTGTTCGATAAGTTATTTTGACAAACTACTATTTTGTATTTCAGTTTGAAACCTTTGGTGGTTCGTGTTTTTTTCTCTATCCTTAAAGTTCTGAATCTTGATCTTCCAAACTGTAGTTTTTATAGAGAGAATGAGAAATCTTGAGATGTTTTTCTTTACTAATACATTCAGATATAAAAATTAGATAAAAACAGTTAGGTGGAGAAGAACTTGTGCACCTGTCTCGGTACACAGGCTCTCATCGACGCCCAAAATTCGTCAAAAAAAGGCGACACAGAGAATATCACCGCATCATGGACTACCAAAGACAAGCAAATTGCAAAGAGACCAAAGAGGTCACTTAAGACTTATAACTGACATATTTAAAGATTTATTTAATACCCGAAATATTCTCCACAGTGTACGATTTACAATTCATTTTAGCAATCTGTGAATAATATAGTTATAGTTATGTACCAAGGGCATTAAGTGCATGATTATGCCCTGAGGGTTCCTAAGTAGCCCGAAGGCATAAAATATGCTAATGCCCGTATAGCATACAAACCTTTATATACATTTTTTTTTTACTTTTTAACTTTATGCCCGCGAGGGCATAACTTTTTGTACTTAACAACTAAAGCAACACAATAATGAACTGGTAGTACGTAAAGATAACCTTAAATATTTATTAAAAACTGAAAAGTTAGTCAAACAAAGGGACCATGCGAGAACAAACATCACGACATCGACTCCCAAGTGGAGGCAGAACGCCAACAATTGAGACAAAGTTCTTAAATTGTAGTACCTGTCTTGAGTGGTTTTTGTTAGTTTTATTGTCTGCATGGGATTTTAAAACTAATAAATCTAAAAAACTTTTGTCTCAATTGTTAACGTTTTGCTTGCACTTGAGAGGCCATGTGATGTTTCATCTCAAAATGGTCGCCTTGTTTGACTAACATTTCGGTTTTTAATAAATACGTAAACATAAACTTTATGCCCGCGCGGACATGAAGTGCACTTTATGGTATAAAGTAGATACATTTTATAGAAACACTCAGGCCAGAGGCTCTCGGCCTTTCTAAGCTCGTCACCTTATCGCCCTCAGGGCATAAAATCTGCTTAATGCCCTTGATACATAAATAACTATTATTCGCAGATTGAAATAAATCTAATTCATATAAAATTTAAAGAGTTTTTATGCTCCACCTGGCTTTCCCAAGCTCATCGCATCGTCGCCCTCAGGGCATAAACCTCTACTCAATGCCTTTGATATCTAAGTAACTATTATTCGCAGATTGTTAAATTGAATTGTAAATTGTATACTGTAGAAAAGATATCGGATATTAATAAATTCTTTAGATATGTCAATTATTCTACACCCTTATTGGTACCTTTGGCCTCTTTTTCTTCATTGTATTTGTGACCTGAGTCTTTTTGTTCTGGTAAACTTTATGCTCGAGCGGGCATAAAGCAGATACATTTTGATTTTTTTTAATAATAATTTATTGTTGAAACACAATGAACCTAAAAAGTTTGTATGCGCCATGGGCATTAGCATATGTTTATGCCTTCGGACGACTTAAAGTAACATTCAGGCCAGACGCTCTCAGATTTCCTAAGATCGTCACCTGGTCGCCCTCAGGGCCTAAACATCTACGTAATGCTCTTGATACAAAAATAACTATTACTAGCAGATTACTAAATTGAATTGTAAATCGTATACCGTGGAGAATACTTCGAATATTAAATAAATCTTTAGTTGTATCAATTATTCTTTACACTCATTGGTTCCTTCGGCCTTTTTTCTGTATTTTATTTGTCGTCCACCATGGTTTGCGGCACCATGGGCATTAGCATATGTTTATGCCTTCGACGTTGATAGATACAGTTTATGATTTCTTTTTAGACTAATTTATTGTTGAAACACAATGAACATGAACTGGTGGGTCATGAAAGTTTGTATGCACCAGGTGCATTAGCATAGGTTTATGTCTTCGGGGGATTTAGCAGTGGGTTTCGGTATTCTTAAGCTGGTCGCCTCATCGCCCTCAAGGCATAAACATCTACTTAACGCTCTTGATACATAAGTAAATCGTATACTGTGGAAAACACGTCGAATATTAAATAAATCTTTAGATGTATCAATTATTCTTCACACTCATTGGTTCCTTCGGCTTTTTTTCTGCATTTGATTTGTCGTCCTGTGGCATTTACTTCGGGTGAACTTTATGCATGCCCGGACGTAAAGTGCAGTTTATGTCATAAACTAGATAAATTTTAGGATTTTTTTAATGATAATTTAATGTTAACACACAGTAACATTAACTGGAGGAACATAAAAGTTTGTATGCATCATGGGCATTAGCATATGTTTATGCCTTCGACGTTGATAGATACAGTTTATAAATTTTTTTTATAATAATTTATTGTTGAAACACAATGAACATGAATTGATGAGTCATAAAAGTTTGTATGCACCATAGGCATTAGCATATGTTTATGCCTTCGGCGCTGGTAGATACATTTTGATTTTTTTTATTAATAGTTTATTGTTGAAACACATGAAGATGAACCGGTGGGTCATGAAATGCACCAGGAGCATTAGCATAGGTTTATGCCTTCGGGAGATTTAGCAGTGGTTTTTGGCATTCTTAATTAAGCTGGTCGCCTCATCGCCCTCAGGGCATAAACATCTACTTAATGCTCTTGATACATAAGTAAATGGTATACTGTGGAAAACACTTCCAATATTAAATAAATCTTTAGATGTATCAATTATTCTTCACACTCATTGGTTCCTTCGGCCTTTTTTTTTGCATTTTATTTGTCGTCCTGTGGCATTTACTTCTGGTAAACTTTATGCTCGCGCGGACGCAAAGTGCAATTTATGTCATAAAGTAGATACATTTTAAGATTTTTTTAATGATAATTTAATGTTAACACACAGTAACATGAACCTGTGGAACATAACATTTTGTATGCACCATGAGCATTAGCATATGTTTATGCCTTCCACGTTGGTAGATACAGTTTATGAATTTTTTTATAATTTATTGTTGAAACACATGAACATGAACTGGTGATTCATGAAAATTTGTATGCACCATGGGCATTAGCATATGTTTATGCCTTCGGCGTTGGTAGATATATTTTAGGATTTTTTTTATTAATAATTTAATGATGAAACACATGAACTCACTCATGAAAGTTTGTATGCACCATGGGCATTAGCATATGTTTATGCCTTCGGCATTGGTAGATATATCTTAGGATTTTTTTTATTAATAATTTATTGTTGAAACACAATGAACATGAACTGGTGGGTCATGAAAGTTTGTATGCACCAGGGGCATTAGCATAGGCATAAACATCTACTTAATGCTCTTGACACATAAGTAAATCGTATACTGTGGAAAACACTTCGAATATTAAATAAATCTTTAGATGTATCAATTATTCTTCACACTCATTGGTTCCTTCGGCCTTTTTTTCTGCATTTTATTTGTCGTCCTGTGGCATTTACTTCTGGTGAACTCTATGCCCGCGCGGATGTAAAGTGCAATTTACGTCATAAACTAGATACATTTTTATGATTTTTTTAATGATAGTTTAGCATATGTTTATGCCTTCGACGTTGGTAGATACAGTTTATGATTTTTTTTTATAATAATTTATTGTTGAAACACAATGAACATGAACTGGTGGGTCATGAAAGCTTGTATGCACCATGGGCATTAGCATATGTTTATGCCTTCGGCGTTGGTAGATACATTTTTTTTATTAATAGTTTATTGTTAAACCAGAATGAACATGAACTAGTCGGTCAGGACCTCATCGCCCTCAGGACATGAACATCAACTTAATGCTCTTGATGCATAAGTAAATTGTATATGCCTTTGACGTTGGTAGATACAGTTTATGATATTTTTTTTTATAATAATTTATTGTTGAAACACAATGAACATGAACTGGTGGGTCATGAAAGTTTGTATGCACCAAGGGCATTAGCATAGGTTTATGTCTTCGGGGGATTTAGCAGTGGGTTTCGGTATTCTTAAGCTGGTCGCCTCATCGCCCTTAAGGCATAAACATCTACTTAATACATAACTAAATCGTATACTGTGGAAAACACTTCGAATATTAAATAAATCTTTAGATGTATCAATTATTCTTCACACTCATTGGTTCCTTCGACCTTTTTTTCTGCATTTTATTTGTCGTCCTGTGGCATTTACTTCTGGTGAACTTTATGCTCGCGCGGACGCAAAGTGCAATTTATGTCATAAAGTAGATACATTTTAGGATTTTTTTAATGATAATTTAATGTTAACACACAGTAACATGAACCTGTGGAACATAAAATGTTGTATGCACCATGTGCATTAGCATATGTTTATGCCTTCCACGTTGGTAGATACAGTTTATGATTTTTTTTTTATAATTTATTGTTGAAACACATGAACATGAACTGGTGAGTCATGAAAATTTGTATGCACCATGGGCATTAGCATATGTTTATGCCTTCGGCGTTGGTAGATACAGTTTATGATTTTTTTTATTTTAATTTATTGTTGAAACTCAATGAATATGAACTGGTGAGTCATGAAAGTTTGTATGCACCATGGGCATTAGCATAAGTTTATGCCTTCGGGGGATTTAGCAGTAGCTCCCGGAATTCTTAAGTTGGTCACCTCATTGCCATCAGGGCATAAACATCTACTTAATCCTCTTGATACATAAGTAAATCGTATACTGTTGAAAATACTTCGAATATTAAATAAATCTTTAGATATATCAATTATTCTTCACATTCATTGGTTCCTTCGGCCTTGTTTTCTGCATTTTATTTGTCGTCCCGTGGCATTTACTTCTGGTGAACTTTATGCCCGCGCGGACGAAAAGTGCAATTTATGTCATAAAGTAGATACATTTTAGGATTTATTTAATGACAATTTAATGTTAACACACAGTAACATGAACCGGTGGAACATAAAATGTTGTATGCACCATGGGCATTAGCATATGTTTATGCCTTCCAAGTTGGTAGATACAGTTTATGATTTCTTGTTTATAATTTATTGTTGAAACACATGAACATGAACTGGTGAGTTATGAAAATTTGTATGCTCCATGGGCATTAGCATATGTTTATGCCTTCGACATTGGTAGATACAGTTTATGATTTTTTTTTATAATAATTTATTGTTGAAACACAATGAAAATGAACTGATGGGTCATGAAAGTTTGTATGCGCCAGGGGCATTAGCATAGGTTTATGCGTTCGGGGAATTTAGCAGTGGCTTTCGGCATTCTTAAGCTGGTCGCCTCATAGCCCTCAGGGCATAAACATCTAGTTAATGCTCTTGATACATAAGTAAATCGTATACTGAGGAAAACACTTCGAATATTAAATAAATCTTTAGATGTAACAATTATTCTTCACATTCATTGGTTCCTTCGGCCTTTTATTCTGCATTTTATTTGTCGTCCTGTGGCATTTACTTCTGGTGAACTCTATGCCCGCGCGGACGTAAAGTGCAATTTATGTCATAAACTAGATACATTTGTATGATTTTTTTAATGATAGTTTAATGTTAGCACACCGTAACATGACCTGGCGTAACATAAAAGTTTGTATGAACCATGAGCATTAGCATATGTTTATGCCTTCGATGTTGGTAGATACAGTTTATGATTTTTTTTATAATAATTTATTGTTGAAACACAATGAACATGAACTGGTGGGTCATGAAAGTTTGTATGCACCAGGGGCATTAGCATAGGTTTATGTCTTCGGGGGATTTAGCAGTGGGTTTCGGTATTCTTAAGCTGGTCGCCTCATCGCCCTTAAGGCATAAACATCTACTTAATGCTCTTGATACATAACTAAATCGTATACTGTGGAAAACACTTCGAATATTAAATAAATCTTGAGATGTATCAATTATTCTTCACACTCATTGGTTCCTTTGACCTTTTTTTCTGCATTTTATTTGTCGTCCTGTGGCATTTACTTCTGGTGAACTTTATGCTCGCGCGAACGCAAAGTGCAATTTATGTCATAAAGTAGATACATTTTAGGATTTTTTTAATGATAATTTAATGTTAACACACAGTAACATGAACCTGTGGAACATAAAATGTTGTATGCACCATGTGCATTAGCATATGTTTATGCCTTCCACGTTGGTGGATACAGTTTATGTTTTTTTTTTATAATTTATTGTTGAAACACATGAACATGAATTGATGAGTCATGAAAGTTTGTATGCACCATGGGCATTAGCATATGTTTATGCCTTCGGCGCTGGCAGATACAGTTTGGTTTTTTTTATTAATAGTTTATTGTTGAAACACATGAAGATGAACCGGTGGGTCATGAAATGCACCAGGAGCATTAGCATAGGTTTATGCCTTCGCGAGATTTACCAGTGGTTTTTGGCATTCTTAATTAAGCTGGTCGCCTCATCGCCCTCAGGGCATAAACGTCTACCTAATGCTCTTGATACATAAGTAAATCGTATACTGTGGAAAACACTTCGAATATTAAATAAATCTTTAGATGTATCAATTATTCTTCACACTCATTGGTTCCTTCGACCTTTTTTTCTGCATTTTATTTGTCGTCCTGTGGCATTTACTTCTGGTGAACTTTATGCCCGCGCGGACGAAAAGTGCAATTTATGTCATAAAGTAGATACATTTTAGGATTTATTTAATGACAATTTAATGATAACACACAGTAACATGAACCGGTGGAACATAAAATGTTGTATGCACCATGGGCATTAGCATATGTTTATGCCTTCCAAGTTGGTAGATACAGTTTATGATTTCTTGTTTATAATTTATTGTTGAAACACATGAACATGAACTGGTGAGTTATGAAAATTTGTATGCACCATGGGCATTAGCATATGTTTATGCCTTCGACATTGGTAGATACAGTTTATGATTTTTTTTTATAATAATTTATTGTTGAAACACAATGAAAATGAACTGATGGGTCATGAAAGTTTGTATGCGCCAGGGGCATTAGCATAGGTTTATGCCTTCGGGGAATTTAGCAGTGGCTTTCGGCATTCTTAAGCTGGTCGCCTCATAGCCCTCAGGGCATAAACATCTAGTTAATGCTCTTGATACATAAGTAAATCGTATACTGAGGAAAACACTTCGAATATTAAATAAATCTTTAGATGTAACAATTATTCTTCACACTCATTGGTTCCTTCGGCCTTTTATTCTGTATTTTATTTGTCGTCCTGTGGCATTTACTTCTGGTGAACTCTATGCCCGCGCGGAAGTAAAGTGCAATTTATGTCATAAACTAGATAAATTTGTATGATTTTTTTAATGATAATTTAATGTTAACACACCGTAACATGACCTGGCGTAACATAAAAGTTTGTATGAACCATGGGCATTAGCATATGTTTATGCCTTCGACGTTGGTAGATACAGTTTATGATTTTTTTTATAATAATTTATTGTTGAAACACAATGAACATGAACTGGTGGGTCATGAAAGTTTGTATTCACCATGGGCATTAGCATATTTTTATGCTTTCGGCGTTGGTAGATACATTTTTTTTTATTAATAGTTTATTGTTGAACCAGAATGAACATGAACTGGTCGGTTATGAAAGCTTGTATGCACCACGGGCATTTGCATATATGGCCTCCGGGGGAGAGGATTTAGCCACCCTCCGGCCAGTGGCTTTCAGCGTTCTTAAGCTGGTCGCCTCATCCCCCTCAGGGCATAAACATCTGCTATGCCTTTGATACACAAATAATTATTATTAGCAGATTGCTAAATTGACTTCTAAAATGTACCCTATGGAAAATATTTCGGATAAAACATTTAAATACTAAATAAATCTTTAGAGATGTCAATTATTCTTCACGCTTATTGGGTTCTTTTGGACTCTTTTTATATATTGTATTTGTCGTCCAATGTCATTTTCTTCGGTTGAAGTTGAAGTTTTTTCACAGGAGTAGGTATTTTTAGTTCATCTATTAGTTAAATATTGTATTTACTGAAACATTGACTTCTACAGGTTGTTCATTAGAAAACGTCATCTACAAGGTTTTGACAGAAAAAATTGGCATAATCGAAGTAAATAGACTTTTGTTCCCTCATTCTTTTCTTGACACTTTACTAACTTACTAGAAAGCATTTTAAAATGACCCCCCCCCCTCCCCCTACTTCCAGATGCAGTCTAGTACCCGATAAGATCAAAGCTCTCCCGATAGATAGACTTTCAGGACGTTTAATGTAAACGGCTTTATCGAATCGGAAGCGGAATTTATCTACCTTCGCCGGCGGTGCTGCTCTTCCTCTTATAAAGTGATTAGCGGCGAATAAAGACAATGATTGAGCCGAACGACGCCCGACGTCGTCGTTATCGGCGTCGGCAACGCCGCCGGGCCGTTTTAATCATCCCTTTACACATTCATCTTTCGCACCTTATCTGGCAGTGGCCAGGCCGCAAAAACTCCCGGATGATAGAGCGTTTCAAAAACATCCCCATTCCGGGCGCCAGGTATTGCACACGTTTGTTGTTTCAAGGTTCCGACGCGAAAGTGGAAACTTTGAGGAAACTCTTTAAGATTCCCGATATAGTTCTGAGATCAATTTTAGATTGGCAACGATTTATAACTTCCTCTAATCGAACCGCGGCACCCGGACGATACGATCTATCGATCACGCTCCATTAGCATAAGACATTGATTTATAATTATGACGTCAGTCGGGAAAGTTTGCTTTTTTTATAAGTTGGAAGTAAGGCAATGGGCTGCGTTTTGAAGGGATACGGCTCTGATTCCAGGCAGTGGCTATTCGTCTGTTATTTACGAGTACATTAATTGACCAGATTAAGATCGCAGCCGGGCGCCGAGGCTGTTAGATCGTCGGCCCTCGAGATAACGAGACACGCACTCGAGTTTAATGCATTAACACCATTGAGATTAAACAGGAACCCTATTCGTCTATTTTCAATATTATTAATATTTGTTGTTACTAATAAACATTATTAATCTTATATATGTGATATGTTGCAAACTTTTAAAGCTCTAGATTATGGAGATGCTCTTGGTTTATCCTATTCATGTTGTTTGTTATTTTAACACCAAAAACAATTCCATTTGGGCTGCACTTGCGTGAATTTATTCAAACGATTTCCGAGGTATCTGGTCGCTATAAACCAAACTAATGTATGTTTATCTACCTAATGCACCTTTATCATTCCCGGCCGCGAAAGTATCTCTTTTTCGAGATAGCTCCGAACGAAGATACACCAAAGTGCATTTAAATAACCAAAGATAACCGAACGATAGCGCATGACGCCACTTTACTTTAAAAGTTTTTTACGATAAACGC
The DNA here is from genome assembly GCA_951812265.1 of Taphrorychus bicolor. Taxonomy (NCBI): domain Eukaryota; kingdom Metazoa; phylum Arthropoda; class Insecta; order Coleoptera; family Curculionidae; genus Taphrorychus; species Taphrorychus bicolor. The sequence continues at coordinate 23,960,178 of OX638304.1, forward strand.
GGCCAGACTATCGTATCTCCGGGAAAAAGTTGTCGGCCGCTATCGTCGGAGAAATGTGGTATGATTAAGTTAATGCTTCCCAGACAGGTTACGGCGATGTCGAATCGAAGAATTACAAATGAAGTTACACTTGTGTACACACAAAAAGGACATTCGAAGCACACCGCTTCCTTCCTCGTGTCCGCGTTGCCAAGATTGGTATGCCTGCCAACATGTTTGAAAGTCTTCGCTATCGATGCCTAAAGTCAAAGAAATCATGTTCGACACGCACTAATCGGCAGTTTGGATCGCGAAGAACAAAGCGCAAGAATATGTGCAGGTATTGCATACCGAAGATTAGCGATACAACGTTTCATGAATACATACATGAATGTAGGCTTTCGCAGTTTTGTGACGACCACTTTGAAAAAAAGGGAGTTACCAACTTGGGGCCTAAACAACATCTGAAACATAGCAGATAACCTCTTTTCTATTAAACTCAACAGGGCATCAAGAACAATTGAAGAAAAGTAATACCTCCATAAAACCAGGTGATGAAAGCATCGGTAGGAACCACATGTACAAAAATACTCAATAACGACTCAAGAAGAAAACCTAAAACATCTCAGTTTCCAACAAACTAGCTTTGATTTCTTGACTAAAAAAACTGATGATGTGTATGGAAAAGTTAAAATACTTCTTTGTCAACTTCAACATAAAATGAAATTTGGCTGTTTTCTAACGTGATTTATAAAGTTTCGTGCGCGGATTGCTACGAGACTTATATAGGTCAAACTTGTATGTACCTAAAACAACGCAAATGCGAATACAAAAATGACTTTAGCAACCTGGGTACTCTAAGGCCAAGAGGTCTTTAAACTTCAAATATGTTAAAATTAAAACAGAAACATATACGATGGAAAGAACTTGTTCTTTGGTGTCAAATTGTGCCAAATTGTGCCTGCTGGCATGGATGTAAGCTTTGGCAGGAACGGAGTTTCCTTTTCATTCTTCAAAAGTGAATATTTTTCACTCTGAATCATCGTTGCAGTTAATGGTCCGACTTCCACAGAAATTGAGAAGTTGCGTCAACGAACGAACCAAAAAGACTTGCCAATTAATTACTACAGCAAGTTAGTTACATGACAGACGTATGTCTGAAGAACCTTAAAGAACTTATGGAAGAACTTACGGAAAAATAATCCATTTTAATGGAATCAAAAGCAAGATGTTACCTTCCAAGCGCACACTACCCTGAAGGATCCATCATCCACCATGTCCACTAGCTTGATTATCTCGACGACACAATGCACATTGTGTTAATGTGGTCTGAGATTTCCAACTCTATGCATAATATTGATAAGCTTGAAGAAGGCGTGATTAAAGTCGAAACGTTGCTGCTTCATTACATAAATTTTCATTCTGGAATATGTCGTTCATGCGGGCGACAACTCAGTTTCTTCTGCCTTCATCGAATGCTTTGAAATAGCCATGTATATCTTGTAACCTTTTTTCTCTGAAAATGTTTGACGTGAAAAGTCTATGTCAACTTTCAGAAATTCCATGTTCACTAAAGTCTTCAAAGACTTGGGTGTTATGTGAAGACTTGATGCGTATAATATTCCGGAGTTAAGTCGTGGGTTAAGTTGACGACTATGCTTTAATTAGGGAAGAAACCCAGATCTAAGAATCTTCGCCGGCCTTCTTAACTTCGTTACTTATATTTCGTTTAGGGTCGTTCCCCTCAAGAACCCAAACTCTTTTCTTCTAGTTTTCCTTCTTTCTTCATTTTTATATTTATTTCTTTTGTTATTTTAGAAACCCTTTTGAGAGCTGCTCTTCTCGTCCTATTGGTAGGGTTTCAAAAAAGAGACCACATGTGGCTATACAATCCTAGATGAACAAAAGGAAAGTTTCTAAAACTACGAAAAGTATGGGCAAGTTCTTACAGTTGTGACTGTAAGAAGCTGTTGTGCAGTGACTGAGTTAGTGTACTCCATACAAAAAAAACACGACATACAGAACGTGAAAATTGAACAAACTTGTTAAATATTAATGCAGCGTCCTTAGCTTCGTTACTTATATTTCTTTTAAGATCGTTCCCTTCAAGAACCCCAACTTTTTCCTCTGGTTTCCCTTCACTTCTTCTTTCTTCCTTTTCACGTCTATTTCGTTTGTTACTGAGGAACCTCTTCTAAGAGCTGCTTTGCTTGTCCCTTTGGTATATTTCCTTTTAAATTTTCTTCTTTGTCCTAACACTTTTCTTTTTTGTCCACTGTCTTATATCATTAAGTTTACCTCAAAGCATCTATCATGACTAATAGAAATTCGGACTTGGAGGGCTTCTCGATCTCGTTTTAAACTATAAAACCATAATTAGTTTAAAAATCTTGCGCTTTTATCAAAGTTATCAAAGTTTCATCAACATGAAAAAGCCGAAAGATAACTTTTGAGGGAGCTTCAAGGCAGCAAACCACTAAAAGAAGTGAATTGTTCCTCTCACAGAGACAGAAACTTAAAAATGAAGTAAATAGAAAGTTTGGTAAAAAGGTAGAAAAAACAGTGCAAAAGTAATGCAAAAAATGGAAAAATCGAGAGCAAATCTGAAATTCAGAATACAGAGAAAAAATGTTTGCTTTACTATATTATTTTTGTACTTTTATCTATTATATCTGTATATATTTCTTCCTTTTAAGGCCACAATTTTACCAGTTCTTGTGTAAATTCTCTGGTTTACTTTAATTATTTAAATCAATTTTCCGTCACAACTCACAACGTGTCTCTTCTTGTTTCGCTGCTCTGTATCTTGCTTTGAAACATTTTTGTTAGGATTTTTTTTTAATATATTAATTATATCTTTTTCTCTTATCCTTGTACTGTTTATCTATCATATCGACATTTCTTTCTCATTTGTTTTTCTACTTTTTACACAATCTTTTACTTACTTTTGCACAATTTTCTATTTAATTTAGCTTTACGTTTGCGTTTTCTATTTACTTATATCTTTATTAAATTAAATTTTTCGCGTAGTCACTTAACTAAGTTTTTTATCCTTTTATTTTTTTGACGCAGGGTTTTATCTACTCTTTCTGCTCTCTTTGCAAAACATTTTTTTATGTATTTCCCACAATCCATTTTTTTTTACTCGTTCAAAAACGTCAGTTTTATCCTTTTCCTTCTCTGCACCTGGCATTTTATTTTTGTCTTTTCTCTATCCCTTTGTGCTTTATATTGGTACTAATCATCTATTATATCTCTGTCTTTTCTATACTATTTTCTCTACTTTTTCTGTTAGCTACTTATTAGCATTTTATTTACTTTAGTTTGAACATTATCCTTTCTAACTGTTTGTTTCAAATCACACGTATCTGTTCTTGTTTACCTTCTCTGTATCTTGCTTTCTAACATTATTTTGTTGAGATTTTCTTATTAAATTGATTATATATTTTTTTCTCATTCTTGTACTGCTTATCTATTTGTTTGTTCTTGTTTCCCTTCTCTGTATCTTGTTTTCTAACACTATTTTGCTGCGATTTTTTTAATATATTGATTATATCTTTTCTCTTATCCTTGTAATGTTTATCATATCGACATTTTTCTCTCTCATTTCTTTCTACTTTTTACATAACATTTTATTTACTTTTGCAAAATATTCTATTTACTTTAGCTTTACGTCTGCGTTTTCTATTTACTTATATCTTTATTTAATTAAATTTTTCGCGTAGTCACTTAACTAGGTTTTTTATCGTTTTATTTTTTTGACGCAGGGTTTTATCTACTCTTTCCGCTCTCTTTGCACATCATTTTTTTATGTTTTTCCCACAATCCATTCTTTTTTACTCGTTTAAAACGTCAGTTTTATCCGTTTCCTTCTCTGCACCTGGCATTTTATTTTTGTCTTTTCTCTATCCCTTTGTGCTTTATATTGGTACTAATCATCTATTATATCTCTGTCTTTTCTATACTATTTTCTCTACTTTTTCTGTTAGCTACTTATTCGCATTTTATTTACTTTAGTTTGAACATTATCCTTTCTAACTGTTTGTTTCAAATCACACGTATCTGTTCTTGTTTCCCTTCTCTGTATCTTGCTTTCTAACATTATTTTGTTGAGATTTTCTTATTAAATTGATTATATATTTTTTTCTCATTCTTGTACTGCTTATCTATCTGTCTGTTCTTGTTTCCCTTCTCTGTATCTTGTTTTCTAACACTATTTTGCTGCGATTTTTTTTAATATATTGATTATATCTTTTCTCTTATCCTTGTAATGTTTATCATATCGACATTTTTCTCTCTCATTTCTTTCTACTTTTTACACAACATTTTATTTACTTTTGCAAAATATTCTATTTACTTTAGCTTTACGTCTGCGTTTTCTATTTACTTATATCTTTATTTAATTAAATTTTTCGCGTAGTCACTTAACTAGGTTTTTTATCGTTTTATTTTTTTGACGCAGGGTTTTATCTACTCTTTTCGCTCTCTTTGCACAACATTTTTTTATGTTTTTCCCACAATCCATTCTTTTTTACTCGTTTAAAACGTCAGTTTTATCCTTTTCCTTCTATGCACCTGGCACTTTATTTTTGTCTTCTCTCTTTGTGCTTTATATTGGTACTAATCATCTATGATATCTCTATCTTTTCTATACTATTTTCTCTACTTTTTCTGTTAGCTACTTATTAGCATTTTATTTACTTTAGTTTGAACATTATCCTTTCTAACTGTTTGTTTCAAATCACACGTATCTGTTCTTGTTTCCCTTCTCTGTATCTTGCTTTCTAACATTATTTTGTTGAAATTTTCTTATTAAATTGATTATATATTTTTTTCTCATTCTTGTACTGCTTATCTATCTGTCTGTTCTTGTTTCCCTTCTCTGTATCTTGTTCTCTAACACTATTTTGCTGGGATTTTTTTAATATATTGATTATATATTTTCTCTTATCCTTGTAATGTTTATCATATCGACATTTTTCTCTCTCATTTCTTTCTACTTTTTACACAATCTTTTATTTACTTTTGCAAAATCTTCTATTTACTTTAGCTTTACGTCTGCGTTTTCTATTTACTTATATCTTTATTTAATTCAATTTTTCGCGAAGTCACTTAACTAGGTTTTTTTTTCCTTTTATCTTTTTGACGCAGTCTTTTATCTACTCTTTCCGCACTCCTTGCACAAAATTTTTTTTTAAATTTTTTCCCCACACTCCCCCTCTTTTTTACACATTCAAAACGTCAGTCTTATCCTTTTCCTTATCTGCACCTGGCATTTGATTTTTGTCTTCTCTCTATCCCTTTGCGCTTTATCTTGGTACTAATTATCTATTATATCTCTATCTTTTCTATACTATTTTCTTTACCTTTTTTTCCCTACTTATTCACATTTTATTTCCCCCCTTTCCAATTGTTTGTTTCACCTCAAAATTGTTTCCTCTTGTTTCCTTTCTCTGTACCTAGTTTCCTATTTTTCTTTCTTCTCTATCTCTTATCGTTTTATCTTTTTTATCCATTACAGACATCTTCCTTTCCATAATTATTTCTTTCTCACTTTTTACTCAGCTTTTTATTGACTTTCACAATTCACTAGTTTTAAGTTTCTATGCCTCTGTGAAAGATAATATTTATTTTTGTTTTATTTTGTTCAATTGTTGTAAGAAGAAAATTAACGTTAGAAAGCACTATACGAAGAGGAAAGACGTTGAGTTGGGGAAAAATCATTAAATTGTTTAAATTAAATCAGAAAATGTAGGAAAAAATGCCAAAAATAGAGAAAAGTAATAAGAAAGTAGAAAAAATGAAAATAAAAAGCTAGATGCAGAGAAGGAAAACAGAAAGAAGGACTATGATCTGTAATGAAAATTCGAATGAGAAAAATTATTTAAAAAAATAAGTTGAGTAAGTAGATCAAAAAGCAATTATTGTCCTTCCTCTTACATTTCGTCCTTCGCTAATCAACAGTAAAGAACATACTTAAACCGCGATGGTCGACATATGCATGTAATGTATTCAAACGCAGAAAGATGGCAAGATAAGGGCGCTCAATGTGGACGTGGCTGTTGGTGGTGTCCCGTTGTATATTCCAGCAGGAGCGATAGGAGATAAGGCGTCCGGGCTACAAACTTGCTCCTGCTTGGCCGAGATAAGGGCATACATGAGACTTTCGCGCAGTTACATAAAGTATTCCGGGCCAGATAAAAATGACTCGGCCCGTTATCTCGTCGACGAACGAGCTACTGTTTACTAAGGACCAACTTTTTAAAATTTTTAGAAGTTTGAAGCTCTATCTTATCGCCGGGGTGACTAATGGATATTTCATTTTGCGCCAAGGGCAAACTTTGAACATCCATAATTTCTGTGGCCTGTTTGAACTTCAGCTGCTTTGTGTGTTCTTATACTTCGGACGGGGAGTCAGTATAAGAAGAAAGAGTTACTTCCACGTATCCCCATATAAAGTGTGTTCATAGAAAAAACTCGCAGCAAGCCATGGAATTAAAACTCTTCGAGATAAGTTCAAAAAAGAAAAAAATTGAAAATCGTAACATTTTCGTTAGGCTTAGAGATGAGCAATAAAGATCGACTAACAGACTAATTTCGCTATTGTCAAAATTCAGTAATGGTGTGTAGTCAACGTTTCTTAAAACATCACTTTAAAATCTACGGAAGAGCGGTGAGATGTTGTAGAGAGCAGGTGCAGGCGACATAAACCAGCGGTTATATATTAAATGTAATGCCTTGGTGGATGTTACATGCTCCTGCTCTGTACAACCTCAAGTTAAATGGACCACCCTAATAAGGCGAATTTGACATTCTACAAAATAATGTTTTCTGCAAAAGTTGCTTATTATTAAGTAGAGTTTAATATGCGAAGATGAAAACTATAGGTTTCCTTTAGAAAAATAAAGTTGATCGTGATGACGTCATAACAGTCAGTCACGTTTTTTGCCTCGACGTCGAGAAACTTTCATGTTAAACTTTTTTCACTTTTTCCAGATAATTGCCTATTTCAAGTTAAATAGACCACCCTAATTAGGTTAGTTTGACATTTTACAAAAAAATTTTATTTACAAGAGTTGCTTATTATTGAGTAGTGTTTAATAAGGAAAGATGAAAATTGTAGGTTACCATTGGAAAAAAAGTTGACCGTGATGACGTCACGAAAGTTAGTAACGTTTCTAGCCTCGACATAGTTCGATCATCGCATCTTGCAAAAAAAATTTTTCTTCAAAAATTGTTTATTGTTAAATAGTATTTAATGTACAAAGATGAAAATTTTATCTCACCGCTCTTCCGTATATTTTTGGCTTTAAGCCGCGAACTCACGGTCTTCAATTTGTCGACCAGTCAAAGCTTTACTGATGAGGGGTGAACTCCGAAACTAGTATGCAGATGGGCTGATCGACAAATTGGTGATCACATACTCTTTTCATTTAAAATAATGGTCGAAATCCTTTCATCTTTCAAATTGATGTTAATGGTACTTTGCACCCAGAATTCCTCCATCTCTAATTGAAATAAATTGACAATTCCAAATGTAATGTTAGGTTGGCTCTCATCGCAGGAGTTTTATTTAGATTTTTTTTTAGTTTCTGTCTTTGTAATTAAAATAATCAGCACTTTTCAATATTAACCAGTTCTGCTAGTTGTCCTTGAACCTGATAATGGTTTCGCTCAAGAAAACAAAGCCTTTTTGGTGGCGATTTATTCCCAATGGTGAATGGGTTTTGGACCTCTATTTAATGAGCCCTGCCTGGAAGGGTTTCGTGGTGCTTTTGATATGTTCTGGTTGCCTATTCCCTCAAATATTTCGAGTTTACGAACACCTTGTAGATGTGTGGGTCTATTTTGAGAGACTGGAAGTGTTTTACATAAACAGGGATCTAGGTGTCCTGCAAAAACCACCTCAGAAGTTCAGAAAGCTGCAGAACCAATAATACAGGCACTATTATCTTTTTTGTTTCTTGGTTTTTTGAGTTAACTAGAGTATAATGTCAAGTTATGCTTCTTTGTTTAGAAATATCTTTGATCCAGTTTGTCTATCTTTGGTCCAGTTCGATTTCCTTAAAATCAGCAAACGCTTGGCTCAACAAAGACACACATGAAAAACTGTCAATCTTCAAAAAATATCGGCACAATAATTGACTCTATTCGCTTATTCTTGTCCAACTTTGGAGTGTAGGTAAATATTCTTCAATATCATGTATGAAGCTCTGGCAGCATCTTAGTTTTATAGGACAAACTGCAGTTCAGTACTAATTCTTGCACAGTTTATGTTCAATAAACAAACTTCTTGGCTTTTCTTTTGTTCAGTCTTTGGGAGCAAATCCATAGGGTATATCCAGCAGTCAACCCTGAAGGGCTCCATCAAACTTCACCTTTCGAGAGTGGGCAATTTTGGTGCTTGTCGGTATTAAACATTAGAGAATTTCCAGGTTTTATTGCAATTTACAATAAAGAGGGCATCAAATTAAGTAGTTTAATGCCCCAAGGCGTATTCATAATTATGTTCAATTTATTTATTTCGTGTTAGCTGTCTTTGTCACGTACAAGACCAGCTAGGTTGCCAGTTTTTCCCTCTCAATATCCAGAAACGAGGCCTTTTCGGAAGCAGTTAGCTAAGTATGTATCGGACTCCGCAATGGCCCTAAAACTCTAGTTCCGTTTTACCTTGGCTTTTGATTAAATTAGTTCAGGTTAGTTCAGTGTTTGCTTTGGTTTGGTTAGTTCACTTAAACCTGTCTTTTAACGCGGCCCGTGAGGGGCGTCCCTGGACCTGTTAGTTAAGTAAGTTCAGTTTTACTTTGCCTTTGTTTAGTTCAGTTCTGTTTTTCCTTTGGTTAGGTTAGTTCAATTATTTTTTTCCTTTGGTTTGATTAGTCTAGTGGTACTTTTCTTTAAACGCGGCCCGTTAGGGCCGCACCTGCACCTTGCCGCAGCTTTTGCCTTTAGTTAAATTAGTTCAGGTTAATTCAGTTCTGCCTTACTTTAAGTTAAGTTAAGTTTAGTTAAGTTTTCCCTTTGGTTTGGTTAGTTGAGGTTAGTTTAGTTTTACTTTTCTTTTGGATTAGGTTACTTAACTTACAGATTAAATGTACTTAACAGTACAGATTATTTCTTAATTTTTTCTTTATTTTCTCATTTTTCTTTAAATTTGTAACGTTGCATGGCGGCACATATCAAGTTTCTTGAAGGTTGGAGGACAAAAAGACAATTTCTGGTTTGGTTACAATTATTTAATGACATGAAATGATAAGAAGCTTTGTCGATTATAAGAATTTTATTTCAATTCAGTTTTTAAGCACCCCCCCCCCCTCCCCCCTCCTCATATACAATATTTTTTTTAATAATTTTTGGTACAAAATTTCGCAATTTTGTTCGCTTTAAACCACTTAATTTGATGCCTCCTTCCTTGTACATTTCAAAACATGACTAGACTCGCAATTTTTTCCATAGGAAAATTTTGGCTTGGAGTAACATTGATAGAGTCCATTTCAAATAAATATTCATCTAGTAAGCTGAGAAATTGACATATAAATGACACATTTACATGGAAGGTAGAGGACAAGTCTGTCAATTCCTCAGCCTGCTACATGAATATCTATTTGAAATGGACCATAATCCTCACATCATGGTAACTATGCACTTCTGGATAAACATTCACACGTTTATCCAGAAACGTACTTCAAAATTATTCCAGACAGGGCAAGACTGAATAAAGTAGTTGACAATTTCATCCTTGATGCCATCCAATGGCTAAAAATCGAAAATAAATTAAAAACTACTAGTTTTGTCCTTATTAGTCAATAATTAGTTAAAAACATTGTTATGAAAATTATTTAAACTTGACATTTCTGAAATATTGACATTTTTAATAGAGATGTGCTGTCCAGTCGCAAAGTTTCATCGTCGCAGCCGTGGGACACAAACTATTTTTGATTGTTTTTATTGTTCAATAAAATGGTTATTATCTTATTATGCGAAAAAATTGCCTTCACACTTTACTTTAGATCTAAGGGCCGTTTGCACCACAATGTCGCTAAGAGAGGCTAAACCCTAAATTTAAAGAAATCCTTATAGTCCATTTCGTTGCGCCGGAAGCAAATTGGCTTACACTTAACAAAGAAGAGAATGACACTGGCAACATGACATTTGAGACGAAGCAATTGTCGTTTAATGTCGATTTTAACCAAAAATACATTTTACTATATAGTAGGTAATTGATTTTGTTTCATGATTATTTGTTTTTAGCTGTTCTGTTTGTATTTTACTGTATAATTTGTATGTTGAAAATTGATACGGAAGTGTCGGGAGGAACAAAACGATATTCTAATTATTGTTCTTCAAAAGAGAAAGAACATTTCTATTGTCTTTATTGACTTTTTTACACGACGTTTCAAGCAGTGAAATCTCTCTTGTTTCCAAGTGAAACTGAGCATTAAGCTCGAGGCTATTTGCTTATGTACTAACACAGCTAACCACGCCCACCATTCCTATTGGCCGGGTCGTCGCCACCGTCTCGCGTCAAGCGACCAACACTCGTCCGCCGTATCAACGGATGCCATACCGAAGAGACGTCGCAACTTAGTTTACTAAAGACGCCCTCATTGCTTCCTTAAACTTCCGTTTCTTCCAGTGCTGTTCCCTATGCACAATTTTTGCTTCCGACCACTTAATATTATGGTGTTCGGACCAAGCGTGCTCTGCAATTCGAGATTTTGGTGTTTCTCCTCTTATCGTATCAGTTCTGTGTAACAATCTTTTTGCTGATTTGAATTTGCGTCGAAGTTTATGTGAAATTCTTTTTGTGTATGGTATAGTAAGAAGATGAGGTTGTTCCTCGCTGTTTTGCCGAGGTTTTTGCCTTTCACATTCCGTAAAAGCCCTCAAGATAGTCTTTTCCGTATAACCACTTTGCGCCAAATCCTGTTTAATATTCTAAAGTTCCAAATTTATGGATTCTTTGTCGCTGCATATTGTTACGGCGCGCCTGTATAAAGTTTTAATTATTCCTATTTTTGCTGATGCATGCTGGTTTGAAAGGACGTTCAGATACTGTGCCGTGTGCTTGGGCTTACGGTAAACAGAAGTTCTTATATAACCCTCCGATTTACTCACCAGTGCATCGGGAATTGCAGAGCACGCTTGGTCCGAACAACATAATATTAAGTGGTCAGAAGCCAAAATGGTGGAAATATAATGGAAGTCCAAGATAGTTAGACAAATAATTAGATCTCTCACATATTTTCATTGGAAAGCCGTTTTCTATAAATTTTAATATATCCAAAATGCCGTTCAAAAACTCTATAATTACCCCACTCCACAAAGTTTACTACCCCACTCCACTTTGTTGGTCTATGTGCGGCAAAAAAATCAGATCAACCAACATACGAAGATATATAGATAGCTACAAGAAAAAAATCAAAAACTCGTACGTGAACAAACAACCCTGAACACAACCCTCTAAAAAACCGACATTAACATGCATAAGGGTGAAAATTGACATCTTAAATAAAGTTATCCTAAATCAAGGAATGCTGAATGGTACAAAAAAACCAAACCAGATCTACTTCCTCTGTGCTTTGCGTCCTTTATTTACTAATGTGAACGTTTAGTTAGGAGGTGTAGGACAAGAAGCCACTTCACTTTTTTGAAATTGCCAACGTTTCGACCTTTAATTGATGTCTTCCTCAGGGCTTTTTCAATCAGAGATATGCCAATCACGACAAGTTTCTCTGATTGAAAAAGCCCTGAGGAAGACCTCAATTGGAGGTCGAAACGTTGGCAATTTCAAAAAAGTGCAGTAGCTTCTTGTCCTAAACCTGCTATCCAAACGTTCACATTACCAGATCTACTCTTAGCGCTAAGAGCGCCTTTGAATCTTGTGACGCAAACGCGCAGAAATCTCTTAATCACCGACTTAGTGATCAAATAGTCCAGCCCTAGTGCCATCCATAATAAAGATTTTCAATTTTTTTTATGGAGTCTCATCTCAGACCTACTGTTCTAATTCCATGGCCTGCTTGAAATTTTTGTTCAAATAAACGCATGATACTTTCGGTAGTAGCTAAGAAGACACAAAACATTTTGACCCCGGGGCTGGCCTTAATCCGGCAACCCCACCGCGGAGGGGGGGGGGGGGGGAACAGCACGTAGCTGCACCGGTGCACCAAGCTCTTATCTCGTAGCTGCAGCCGCCATATTACTTTCTTATCTCGCCTTAGTCTCGTTTCCTACTTCCAACTCCGTATCTGGCGTTATCGCGCTTCCAACAGCCACCCCAGCGCACGGGGCAGCTGCATAATGTGAGGCATTCTTCGACAAATAATTTCGCCATTTAGTGAAACAATGGGTCGGTGTCATCCTAAAACAACGGGGCTGTTATCAACGCAGCATCAAACCGAAATTTTTCCCATATATCCTCCGCAATCTGGCACCGAATCAAAACGTTTAAAATATTACATAGACGCGGCGGTCTCTTTTCAAGATGCCGCCTTATCGTTTGAATTTTTTGAACCTGGAAAGAGAGAGATGACTGAGCCCGAGACGCCCGCTGATATTGTAAAATTGTTTAAATTTCGGCTTCAGATGCTTATCCGGACGAAGTATGGTCGAGTCGGATTCCACTTTTCGGTTTTAAATCAACCAAACTGGGACGAGAGATTTTTTTATCGCAGCTCCCGATCTGATGACTCGACGCGAAAACCGACGACGAAGAAGTAGATTTTTGTTTGTCTCCTGCTTGCTCGTCGCATCTATACGTATGTTTAAATCAGCGAGAAGTCTATTGGAAAATTTTTCCATCAAAAACGCGTCGAGACCATCGCGATAAGCGAGTCCGAATGGCCATGTGGCGTTTTCGATTAGGTATCGACAATAACAATTTTTTGAGCTGCCGCCTTTTTGTGCCATTTCGCGCCACATTGCGCTATCGCGGTCTGCCAAATTTTCACTCGGCTCGTCGATCGAAAAATGCAACGTTGTGTTACCTAACGATATCGTTATTAGATCGCAAAACGAGCAATATGCAATATTCATAAAATAAAACTTTTCAGTCAATGGTGGTGTCCAGGGTGGTCCAGGTTTCCGGGTACCAACATCAAGGCAATAAGGCTCCCCGAGGGGCTAAAAATGTAAGCCCTTCCCGGAGCCCTTTCTATAATTTTAGAATGAGAAATTGCAAAAAAATTGGGATATTGCTAAAACGTGAATTTATGTGGTTGCGTCATTATATAAAAGTGGTTGAAAACTTATCAGGCAGAAAACTACTCTTTTATCTAAGAATATCGACGTTTCGGCTAAGTTAAGTCTTCTTCAAGGGCTAAAAACACTTTGGAAAAACGCATGGAAGATGAAAAGCTTCCAACATACACAGACGCAAACGGAAACTGAACAGGAGCAATAAGGAATTTTGTTGTTATTTGCTTACAGTTTAAAGGAAATCCTCACTGGTTTAATTTTCGATTTGTTGTACTAAACAGCTTTAGAAGATACCCAGACCTTGCACAGGCGGGAACGTGACGTCATTATAACGTCAACTTTTGGTGATCAATCGTTATTCGACGTCACTTGACGAAAAAATGACAAATAAATGAGGTCGATTTTTCAATTTGATAATGACCATTCATAGTGACGTCAAATAACGTTATGTTTAGTCGAATAATTTTCGAGTATATTTAATGTATCTAATAAATATATATACTTAACATATTTAATTGACTTAAACGCAATAAAAAAAAAGTATTAGATGACAATGTCAAAAAATACAATTTTTTTTTGGCAAAAAACTCTAATTTAAAATACGCAAACAATTGATAAAATTATTCCTTTACTTCCCTACTAAAGCCTAAATTTAAAAATTTCATGTAACATTCGAATCAAAATGTCTTGTTACTTTTTTAATTTATTTTTAAATTTTATGTTACGTTTAAAGTTACGTTTGGACTAGAAATTTCTGTTACCAAAGTAAAAATTTTAAAATTTTGTGTTACTTTTAAACCAACAGTTCATGTTACCAAGCCAAAATTTAAAAAATTCCTATTAAGTTTGACTAACATTTTCACTCAAAATTTTTAAATTTTGTGTTACGCTTTAGATTAAGTTTTCATGTTACTAGACTTACTGATCAAAACATGTTACTTTCGGATCAATGTAATGTATTTCTAGTTTCTAAGTTAATTTTTTTAAACATGGTGTTACGTTTAGATTACAATTTTGTGTTACTACACTCCAATTATTTAAATTTCGTCTTACATTTAGACTAAAATTTCCTGTTAGTGATGTCAAAATTTTTATATTTTGTGTTACTTTTAGACAACAATTCCTTGTTACTAAGTAAACATTTTTCTAATTTTGTGTTACGTTTATACTAACATTTCAAGTAAAACTTTTGAGAATTTGTGTAACTTCCAGACCAAGTTTTCTTGTAACGTTCGAGTTAAAATTTTCTGTTACTAAAGACAAATATTGTACATTTTGTGTTACGTTTAGACTAACATTTCAAGTAAAAATAAAAAAAAATTGTGTTACTTCCAGACCAAAATTTGGTGTTTTTTTAAACTTTAAACGGGAAAATTTAAGCTAAAATTTCCCGTTAGCAAAGTCGAAACATAAAAATCTCATGTTACATTCGAATCAAAATTTCTTGTTACTACTTAAATATTTTTTAATTTCAGGTTACGTTTGCAGTTACGTTTGGACTAGAAATTTCTGTTACCAAAGTAAAAATTTTTTAATTTTGTGTTAGGCTTTAGATTAAATTTTCATGTTACTAGAGTTACTATTCAAAACATATTACTTTCGGATCAATGTGATTTATTTCCAGTTTCCAAGTAAATTTTTTTAAATATTGGGTTACGTTCAGACTACAATTTTTTGTTACTACAGTCGAAATTTAAAATTTGCAGGTTACATTTAGACTAAAATTTCCTGTTAGTAATGTCAAAATTTAATAATTTCCTGTTACGTTTAGATTAACATTTCAAGTAAAACTTGAAAAAAACATACCAAACTTTCGTGTAACGTTTGGATCAAAATTTTGTGTTACTAAAGACAAATATTGTACATTTTGTGTTACGTTTAGACTAACATTTCAAGTAAAAATTTAAAAATTTTGTGTTAGTTCCAGACCAAAATTTGGTGTTACATTTAAGCTAAAATTTCCTGTTAGCAAAGTCGAAACTTTAAAATTTCACGTTACATTAGAATCAAAATTTCTTGTTGCTACTTAAACATTTTTTAAATTTAGGTTACGTTTGCAGTTACGTTTGAACTAAAAATTTCTGTTACCAAAGTAGAAATTTTTTAATTTTGTGTTTCTTTTAGACCAACATTTCATGTTACCAAGCCAAAATTGAAAAAATTCCTATTATGTTTGACTAACATTTTCAGTCAAAGTTTCAAATTTTGTGTTACGCTTTAGATTAAATTTTCATGTTACTAGAGTTACTATTCAAAACATGTTACTTTCGGATCAATATGATGTATTTCTAGTTTCCAAGTTATTTTTTTTAAATATTGGGTTACGTTCAGACTACATTTTTATGTTACTACAGCCGAAATTTTTAAATTTCAGGTTACATTTTAAAAAATTTCCTGTTAGTAATGTCAAACTTTAACAATTTCCTGTTACGTTTAGATTAACATTTCAAGCAAAATTTTTGAGAGTTTGTGTAATTTCCACATTAAATTTTCGTGTAACTTTAATTTTAGGTTACGTTTGCAGTTACGTTTGGACTAAAAATTTCTGTTACCAAAGTAAACATTTTTAAATTTTGTGTTACTTTTAAACCAACATTTCATGTTACCAAGCCAAAATTAAAAAAAAATCCTATTAAGTTTGATTAACATTTTCACTCAAAATTTTTAAATTTTGTGTTACGCTTTAAATTAAGTTTTCATGTTACTAGAGTTACTGATCAAAACAAGTTACTTTCGGATCAATGTAATGTATTTCTAGTTTCTAAGTTAATTTTTTAAAACATTGTGTTACGTTTAGACTACAATTTTGTGTTACTACACTCCAATTATTTAAATTTCGTCTTACATTTAGACTAAAATTTCTTGTTAGTGATGTCAAAATTTTTAAATTTTGTGTTACTTTTAGACAACAATTCCTTGTTTCTATTCAAAATTGTTCTAATTTTGTGTTACGTTTAAACTAACATTTCAAGTAAAACTTTTGAGAATTTGTGTAACTTCCAGACCAAATTTTCGTGTAACTTTTGGATTAAAATTTCCTGTTACTAAAGACAAATATTGTACATTTTGTGCTACGTTTAGACTAACATTTCAAGTAAAAATTTAAAGATTTCGTGTTACTTCCAGACTTCGTGTTACTTTTAAGCTAAAATTTCCCGTTAGCAAAGTCGAAACTTAAAAATCTCATGTTACATTCGAATCAAAATTTCTTGTTACTACTTAAACATTTTTTAATTTCAGGTTACGTTTGCAGTTACGTTTGGACTAAAAATTTTTGCTACCAAAGTAAAAATTTTTAAATTTTGTGTTAGGCTTTAGATTAAATTTTCATGTTACTAGAGTTACTATTCAAAACTTGTTACTTTCGGATCAATGTGATGTATTTCTAGTTTCCAAGTAAATTTTTTTAAATATTGGGTTACATTCACACTACAATTTTGTGTTACTACCGTCGAAATTTAAAAATTTCAGGTTACATTTAGACTAAAATTTCCTGTTAGTAATGTCAATATTTATTAATTTCCTGTTACGTTTAGATTAACATTTCAAGCAAAACTTGAAAAAACACCAAACTTTCGTGTAACGTTTGGATCAAAATTTCCTGTTACTAAAGACAAATATTGTACATTTTGTGCTACGTTTAGACTAACATTTCAAGTAAAAATTTAAAGATTTCGTGTTACTTCCAGACCAAAATTTCGTGTTACTTTTAAGCTAAAATTTCCCGTTAGCAAAGTCGAAACTTAAAAATTTCATGTTACATTCGAATCAAAATTTCTTGTTACTACTTAAACATTTTTTAATTTCAGGTTACGTTTGCAGTTACGTTTGGACTAAAAATTTCTGCTACCAAAGTAAAAATTTTTAAATTTTGTGTTAGGCTTTAGATTAAATTTTCATGTTACTAGAGTTACTATTCAAAACATGTTACTTTCGGATCAATGTGATGTATTTCTAGTTTCCAAGTAATTTTTCTTAAATATTCGGTTACGTTCACACTACAATTTTGTGTTACTACAGTCGAAATTTTTAAATTTTAGGTTACATTTAGACTAAAATTTCCTGTTAGTAATGTCAATATTTAATAATTCCTGTTACGTTTAGATAAACATTTCAAGCAAAACTTGAAAAAACACACCAAACTTTCCTGTAACGTTTGGATCAAAATTTTCTGTTACTAAAGACAAATATTGTACATTTTGTGTTACGTTTAGACTAACATTTCAAGTAAAAATTTAAATATTTCGTGTTATTTCCAGACCAAAATTTCCTGTTACATTTAAGCTAAAATATCCCGTTAGCAAAGTCGAAACTTAAAAATCTCATGTTACATTCGAATCAAAATTGCTTGTTACTACTTAAAAATTTTTTAATTTCAGGTTACGTTTGCAGTTACGTTTGGACTAGAAATTTCTGTTACCAAAGTAAAAATTTTTAAATTTTGTGTTAGGCTTTAGATTAAATTTTCATGTTACTAGAGTTACTATTCAAAACATATTACTTTCGGATCAATGTGATTTATTTCTAGTTTCCAAGTAAATTTTTTTAAATATTGGGTTACGTTCAGACTACAATTTTTTGTTACTACAGTCGAAATTTAAAAATTGCAGGTTACATTTAGACTGAAATTTCCTCTTAGTAATGTCAAAATTTAATAATTTCCTGTTACGTTTAGATTAACATTTCAAGTAAAACTTGAAAAAAACATACCAAACTTTCGTGTAACGTTTGGATCAAAATTTTGTGTTACTACAGACAAATATTGTACATTTTCTGTTACGTTTAGACTAACATTTCAAGTAAAAATTTTAAAATTTTGTGTTACTTCCAGACCAAAATTTGGTGTTACATTTAAGCTAAAATTTCCTGTTAGCAAAGTCGAAACATAAAAATTTCATGTTACATTCGAATCAAAATTTCTTGTTACTACTTAAACATTTTTTAATTGCAGGTTACGTTTGGACTAAAAATTTCTGTTACCAAAGTAGACATTTTTTAATTTTGTGTTTATTTTAGACCAACATTTCATGTTACCAAGCCAAAATTGAAAAAATTCCTATTATGTTTGACTAACATTTTCAGTCAAAGTTTCAAATTTTGTGTTACGCTTTAGATTAAATTTTCATGTTACTAGAGTTACTATTCAAAACATGTTACTTTCGGATCAATATGATGTATTTCTAGTTTCCAAGTTATTTTTTTTAAATATTGGGTTACGTTCAGACTACATTTTTATGTTACTACAGCCGAAATTTTTAAATTTCAGGTTACATTTTAAAAAATTTCCTGTTAGTAATGTCAAACTTTAACAATTTCCTGTTACGTTTAGATTAACATTTCAAGCAAAATTTTTGAGAGTTTGTGTAATTTCCACATTAAATTTTCGTGTAACTTTAATTTTAGGTTACGTTTGCAGTTACGTTTGGACTAAAAATTTCTGTTACCAAAGTAGAAATTTTTAAATTTTGTGTTACTTTTAAACCAACATTTCATGTTACCAAGCCAAAATTAAAAAAATTCCTGTTAAGTTTGACTAACATTTTCAGTCAAAATTTTTAAATTGTGTGTTAGCTTTAGAGTAAATTTTCATGTTACTTGAGTTACTGTTCAAAACATGTTACTTTCGGATCAATGCAATGTATTTCTAGTTTCTAAGTAAAATTTTTTAAATATTGTGATACCTTCAGACTACAATTTTGTGTTACAAAAGTCGAAATTTAAAATTTTCTTGTTACATTTAGAATAAAATTTCCTGTTAGTAATGTCAAAATTTTTACTTTTAGACCAACATTTCTTGTTGCTAAGTCAAAATTTTATAATTTCGTGTTACGTTTAGACTAATATTTCAAGTCAATAAGATTTAGTGTTACGCTTTGGACTAAATTTCCGTATTACTAAAGTTAAAATTTTAAAATTTGATTGTACTTTCGAAACACAATTTATTGTTACTAAACAATAAATTCGTTTTAACCTTTAAGCTAAATTTTCGTGTTACTAAAATCAAAACTTTCATGTTTGACTTTAGTAACATGAAAAATTTGATGTTACCTTTGGATAAAAATTTCTTGTTACCAAGTAAAACCTACTCACTCTTAGATCAATATTTCGTGTTTTAATTTAAAATTTAAAAAACTTTGTGTTCCTGTAACTAATGTCAATTTTGTTTAATTTTGTGTAACTGTTAGAACAAAATTATTCATTGCCAAGTAAAAATTAAAAGATTAGGTATACGTTTAGACATTTTCAGTAAAAATTCTGGAATTTTAGTTACTTTTAGACCAAAATTTCTCGTTGCTGAGCAAACAGTTTTAAATTTCGTGTTATGCTTTAATTAAATTGTCCTCTTACTAAAGCCAAAACTTAAAAATTTGATGCTACTTTCAGAGCAAAATTTTTTGTTACTAAGTGAACATTTTTTCATTTTGTGTTACGTCTACCCTACAATTTCGTGTTCCTACAGTCGAAATTAAAAAACTTTGTGTTACGTTTAGACTAAAATGTCCTGTTACTAAGGTCAACATTTTTAAATTTTCTGTTACTTTTAGACCAAAATATGTCGTTACGAGATCAAAATTAATAAAATTCGTGTTACGATTAGACTAACAATTCAAGTAAAAAATTTGAGATTTTGTGTTACTTTCAGACCAAAATTTCTCATAGCTAAGTAGAATTTTTTTAATTTCGTTTTACTCTTTAGGCTAAATTTACGTGTTACTAAAGTCAAAACTTTGATGTTTCACTTTAGTGACATGAAAAATTTGTTGTTGTAACATGAAAAAATGTTACCTTTGGATCAAAATTTCTTGTTACTAAGTAAAAATGTTTCAGTTTTGTGATACGTTTAGACTAAAATTTTGTGTCACTGCAGTCAAAATAAAAAAAATTTGTGTTAGGTTTAAACTAATAATTCAAGTTATAATTTCCTGTTACTAATGTCGAAATTTTGTGTTACTGTTAGACCGAAATTTTTTGTTACCAACTCAAACATAAAAAATTTCGTGTTACGCTTTGGACTAAATTTCCGTATTACTAAAGTTAAAATTTAAAAATTTGTTGTTACTTTCGGTATAAAATTTCTTGTCAGTAAGTAATTTTTTTTTATTTTTCTATTACGTTTAGACTACAATTTCGTGTTAGTACATTCAAAGCTAAAAACATTTCTTTCACTTTCAGGCCAAAATTGTGTGTTATTACGTCAATGCCAACCTACATTGAGGGCTCCTTTACCTACGGATTGACGGTATAGTGCACTGTTTATCTGTCAAAATTTTCCATTTAATCTCAAATTAAAGTGTATAACCAAGTTGTAAAAGTGGTCCTATGGACCACTCTTACCTTAAGTTTAAACCAAACCTAAAGTTTCAAATTTCCGGTTTAATGGTATATTGCATCGTTTATCTGTTAAAATCTTCTATTTAGCGATAAACTGGAGTTTAAACTGAACTTGGAAAAGTTGACCCTACCTCAGGTTTAAACTCCCAATTGAAGTATACTCCACCTTTTATGGATCAAAATTTTCTATTTAACCATAAACTAGAGTTTAAACCTAACTTGTAGAAGATGTCAACTTGCAGAAATACACTTAAGGACCACGTTTACAACTCAAGCTTAAACCATACATGAAGTTTAAAAACTATGGATTGACGTAAATATTAAATTGTTTATTTGTCCTATTTAACCTCAAACCTTATTATATTGTGTTTTTTACTTGCCACAATCTTCCATTTAACCTCAAACTGGAGTTTAAACTAACTTATAAAAGCGGGCTTAAGGAGCATTTTTTAACTCAAGTTTAAGCCATACCTGAAGGTTAAAATCCGAATCCACATAATTTCAGTTTATCTGTCAAATACTGTCAAATACTGTCGTTGATGTGAAGTTTAAACATGATTGTAAAAATGAACCTAAACTATATCTTGAAATCTGGATTTGACGTTTATTACCTTGTTTACCTATCAAAATGATCCCACCTTACGTGGAGTTTAAACATTAGATGACAAATTGGTCAAAGGATGTAATGATATTTAGGTGCAGTTGCATATCTTTAATTTAAACTAGACCTCAGGTTTAAACTCCGGATCTGAGAGGAGTAATTTGAGGGAATAATTGGCGTAATTTTAACCATAATTAAAAATCTGCCTGTAGGGGTAGCGAGGGTGCCCACAAAAAAAGACAATAAATTCATTCTAATATTTTGAAATTATAGAGTACCATTTTTAGTTCAATAGATGGGAGACCGGGTTGCATTTCTTTCTTTTTATTTCGTTTAAGTCAACAATTGATGGAAATGCACCTTGATAAAAAGTAGTTTGGCAAACATTCTATTATAAACATAATTTTTACAATCAAAACGAATTGCCAAGGAACCAATATGGGTTCTGCGTCGAGTTTTACGGCCACCACAGTTAAATTTAATTAGCAGCCGCCGCCACTGAATTCCGGTGACACCTAAAAATCCTCACTAAAAACTGGAAGCGAAATGAAAATGTGATCTATCTGTCATCTGAGGTAATGACATAATCAAAAGGCGGGTATTTAGCCACTTCCAGCCGGTCGCCAGAGGTAGATTCGACACAGTCCCGGCGTGCCGGAGGGGCTTATCGGCGCCAGCCAAGGATTGAACCGGCTCTAATCTCTCCATTTTTATTAAGTCATATTGATTCGATGCCCGTTTTTTCCCAGTTCGACGTTAAGGGCCTGTAAAATGGCGCTTGAGTTACGTTTATGGACACTTCCGATGAGATGAGCATGCTAATAATAGTTGAAAAAAACCAGTGGCGGCGGCCCGGCTGTCGGTTGCATAAACAGATGTATATCGTACCGCGCAAAATTATGCATGAGACTCGCAGTCGCCCGGCTTCATTATTCATTGGTCAGCCAGATAATACGTCACGAGGGTCTTGAGGGCCCGGCAAGAAACGGTCGCAAGAAGTATTAAGTGGCCGAAACGAAATGCACGAGCAGCTGGGAGTTGATAAAACAGTAAATAGTGTTTCGGCCCCGATCGCGGTCACGTACCAACATAAATTAAGTTCTTTATCAAACCGAGATGCTGTTGTGTATTATTAAACAGGCCGCGCCATTGTGCATTCATACGTACCACTTACACGAAGAAACTACCCCTGGTGGAGGTGCTCGAAACTGGAAGACCGATAAGACTTGCGATAGCGACACGGGAGCGTTATCAGTATAGAAAAATGGCCGTTTTCATAATTCATAAAGCAACAATAACGTAACGAGTGAAGATAGCGCTTTATGCCGCTCCCGGCGTGCATATACATAGATAAGGAGAAGACTCGGATAAGCGCAAGTTATTTACTTTGAAACTGTATTATTTTTATGGACTTGACTCTGAAACCGGGTTGAATTCGTTTCGTCGTTGTTGTTGAGTCACACCTTTTCCATCGAGATATTGTAAAATTCTTAATCTATAGCAACATCGGTGACACTGTAAATAGTTATTTTGGCCGCAAATGCAAAAAACATACAATACCATATGGACACCGTTAAAAGCAAGTATTAAAATGTACGACAATCAATTATGGTGGTAAATACTTAAAAGCACATAATGGATTCAAATTTATAATAAAACGGCTGTCGACATAATCAAAGTAAATAGATTTTTGTAAATAGACTTCAACTTTTTTTTGAAGAATTGCAGCCAACTATATGACAGTTTTAAATGAACACCCCTTATTTATGGTATATATCGGAAATTTAATGCTCAATCGGACAACTTCGTAATAGGCAGCATTGTTTGCATAAGTTACCAATGCTAACGCTCCAATATCGAATTACATGCTCTTAATAAAGACGTGTGTATCATACCATAATGAGTTATGAAGGAATATTTAGAAACAAAAGTTAAAGGATTATAAAGCCCCCTTTTTAACACCCTAAACTTTTTTTTGAGAAGCACCACCTTTCTCAAATTTGATATCTTTGAATTCTTTAGAATAGCCGTGTTTTTTCTTATCTGTCGCAGCCTTTATAAGCCTTTAAATATCACCTTTTATTTAAAAAGCTGAAGCAGGAGATTCGACCATTTTTAGAACCATCAGACACATTTTTAATAAAGATTAGGGCCAAGAACCAGAAATCATTTTTTGTTTTCAAGATTAATTTTTAATAAATTTCAAATTCCCATATATTCAATTCAGAAGAGTTTAGAATTAAATACTGAAAGCAGTTGAGTAAGAATTGTTTCTTTGAGTTCTATAAAACGTACCCATTTTGAATATACAATCGTTTGCTTTTTAGAATGTTTATATATAAGTACATAATATTTGGTGCAAAGACGTTCAAAACAATTATAAAACATCTTTTTTATTGGTCGACTTTTATTGGAAAAAAATCTCGATTTATCACTTTTAGTGAAGACAACAAGAAGACATGTAAGAAACGAAATTAAGCAAACAACTTACGCTTTGTGTGTCAATCTGAACACAAAAAAACGAGATAAATTACTCTCTATTTTTAATATAAATTTTAAATGCATGGCAGATTGGAAAATTTAAGATTATTTTTCCCTAAATGGTGAGACCGTCGGTATGAGGGAAATGACATGGTATGAGGGATAAAATTACGAAAAATATGCTTTTGATGCTCAACAAGAAACTGTGTTATAAGTTGCAAAAAATCCCGTGGGTTTCCAAAATATTCGAAAAAAAAAATTAAAAATTTGCTATAATTGGTTTAAATTATTTCTGAACTATTTGAAAAGATTTTGGAAAATAAATTTCACTTTCTCGTTCGCACTTTTTACTAGATTCGACACAGTCCCGGCGTGCCGGAGGGGCTTATCGGCGCCAGCCAAGGATTGAACCGGCTCTAATCTCTCCATTTTTATTAAGTCATATTGATTCGATGCCCGTTTTTTCCCAGTTCGACGTTAAGGGCCTGTAAAATGGCGCTTGAGTTACGTTTATGGACACTTCCGATGAGATGAGCATGCTAATAATAGTTGAAAAAAACCAGTGGCGGCGGCCCGGCTGTCGGTTGCATAAACAGATGTATATCGTACCGCGCAAAATTATGCATGAGACTCGCAGTCGCCCGGCTTCATTATTCATTGGTCAGCCAGATAATACGTCACGAGGGTCTTGAGGGCCCGGCAAGAAACGGTCGCAAGAAGTATTAAGTGGCCGAAACGAAATGCACGAGCAGCTGGGAGTTGATAAAACAGTAAATAGTGTTTCGGCCCCGATCGCGGTCACGTACCAACATAAATTAAGTTCTTTATCAAACCGAGATGCTGTTGTGTATTATTAAACAGGCCGCGCCATTGTGCATTCATACGTACCACTTACACGAAGAAACTACCCCTGGTGGAGGTGCTCGAAACTGGAAGACCGATAAGACTTGCGATAGCGACACGGGAGCGTTATCAGTATAGAAAAATGGCCGTTTTCATAATTCATAAAGCAACAATAACGTAACGAGTGAAGATAGCGCTTTATGCCGCTCCCGGCGTGCATATACATAGATAAGGAGAAGACTCGGATAAGCGCAAGTTATTTACTTTGAAACTGTATTATTTTTATGGACTTGACTCTGAAACCGGGTTGAATTCGTTTCGTCGTTGTTGTTGAGTCACACCTTTTCCATCGAGATATTGTAAAATTCTTAATCTATAGCAACATCGGTGACACTGTAAATAGTTATTTTGGCCGCAAATGCAAAAAACATACAATACCATATGGACACCGTTAAAAGCAAGTATTAAAATGTACGACAATCAATTATGGTGGTAAATACTTAAAAGCACATAATGGATTCAAATTTATAATAAAACGGCTGTCGACATAATCAAAGTAAATAGATTTTTGTAAATAGACTTCAACTTTTTTTTGAAGAATTGCAGCCAACTATATGACAGTTTTAAATGAACACCCCTTATTTATGGTATATATCGGAAATTTAATGCTCAATCGGACAACTTCGTAATAGGCAGCATTGTTTGCATAAGTTACCAATGCTAACGCTCCAATATCGAATTACATGCTCTTAATAAAGACGTGTGTATCATACCATAATGAGTTATGAAGGAATATTTAGAAACAAAAGTTAAAGGATTATAAAGCCCCCTTTTTAACACCCTAAACTTTTTTTTGAGAAGCACCACCTTTCTCAAATTTGATATCTTTGAATTCTTTAGAATAGCCGTGTTTTTTCTTATCTGTCGCAGCCTTTATAAGCCTTTAAATATCACCTTTTATTTAAAAAGCTGAAGCAGGAGATTCGACCATTTTTAGAACCATCAGACACATTTTTAATAAAGATTAGGGCCAAGAACCAGAAATCATTTTTTGTTTTCAAGATTAATTTTTAATAAATTTCAAATTCCCATATATTCAATTCAGAAGAGTTTAGAATTAAATACTGAAAGCAGTTGAGTAAGAATTGTTTCTTTGAGTTCTATAAAACGTACCCATTTTGAATATACAATCGTTTGCTTTTTAGAATGTTTATATATAAGTACATAATATTTGGTGCAAAGACGTTCAAAACAATTATAAAACATCTTTTTTATTGGTCGACTTTTATTGGAAAAAAATCTCGATTTATCACTTTTAGTGAAGACAACAAGAAGACATGTAAGAAACGAAATTAAGCAAACAACTTACGCTTTGTGTGTCAATCTGAACACAAAAAAACGAGATAAATTACTCTCTATTTTTAATATAAATTTTAAATGCATGGCAGATTGGAAAATTTAAGATTATTTTTCCCTAAATGGTGAGACCGTCGGTATGAGGGAAATGACATGGTATGAGGGATAAAATTACGAAAAATATGCTTTTGATGCTCAACAAGAAACTGTGTTATAAGTTGCAAAAAATCCCGTGGGTTTCCAAAATATTCGAAAAAAAAAATTAAAAATTTGCTATAATTGGTTTAAATTATTTCTGAACTATTTGAAAAGATTTTGGAAAATAAATTTCACTTTCTCGTTCGCACTTTTTATTTTCTACAAGATGGTGTGACCAGATGAGAAAAGTAAGGTTTTCTAAAAATATGATTGAATTACCTTAACAGCCACAGAATGGGAAGAAGAAGAAGAAAAAAACGAAGTCAGATAGAAAATAATGAAAACCGTGTCTTAAAAATATGGAAAATTTTAAACGAGATAGCAAAGATCTTAAAAAAAGTCTAAGAAATGACCAAGGAGAAAGAGTAAATAAATAATAATAGCAAATGAAAATTTGAAAATTTTCTCTGTGTCAACACAATGTACGAAAATCTGAATCAAATAGAGGTATAGAAATAGAGGTATAGAAAGAGAAGAAGCAACAAAGCCAAGAATTTGAAAATAGAGTCAAAAGAGGTTTGAAACTAAGAGAAGTTGAACAGTCAGAGTTGAAAACAGCAGAAATTATTTATAAGGACAAGCACAGAATTAAAACGCAAAAAAAAATACAAAAATAACTTTTTTGTGTTATACACTGACGAAACAAAAGTGTATCTGATCAAAAAAACAAGACAAAAATTAAAAAATTACGTTTTATTGGTGTATTAAAAACGAGCAAGAGAGACGTTAAAATGTCAAATAGCGACATATTTTTGTTTTGTCAGAAAAATACAAATTTTTATTATACAGGGTGACAGGGTGTTCGGAAATAGTGAGCACAAAATTCGCTACAAGAGGCCTTGAAATTACATGTTAAAACAATATATTTAATATACGGGGTGGCCCACTCGCAGCGCAGGATTCGAGTATGTAAACTATTATAGATATTGATTTAGGATAAAGCAGTGTTATATAGAAGGGTTAAGGCTTCTTTTTAAGATAGTGACCATTAGGGTACAATCTAAAGTGTTTTCTGGGCTTTGCGGCTGCAGTCCAATGGAATTTCTTCCTGACGTTTTCTCTACAACTGCGGCAGACTTTATTAAAGGCGATGAGGCAATGGGCGAAGTGATCTCCTGTGATTCCCGACGTCGACTGATTCGACTGTGGTGAGATCTGTGGTATTTTGTTGTCCGCCGCGCCGTCGCGTTGCAATGGAAAGACTGGGGTGGAGGTAGTGGTCGCGCAGAGTTTCGGCGCACTTAAAGTATGTCGTAGAACTCGCTTCCAGTTTGCATTTAGAAATGCAATTTCCTCCGTCCTGTTGAAATTGTTGTCGTGTTTAAAGATTTCAATGGCCTATTGAGGAAGGAGGAAATTATGTTTCTAAATGCAGACTGGAAGCGAGTTCTAGGACATACTTCAAATGCGCGCGCCGAAACCGCGCGCCCCTACTACCTCCCTCCAGTCCCTCCACTGCAGCGCGACCGCGAGGGGATAAATACCACGGAGCTTACCACAGTTGAATATAATGAGTAGATGGTCACCATTTTGTCGATCAACCTATCTGCGCACCAGTTTCGGGGTCACCCCTCATCAGAACAGCTTTGGCTGGTCGACAAATTGGAAACCGTATGTCGCGGCTTTAAGCCGAAAAAGGAAGAGCGGTGAGATGTTGGACAGAACAGGAGCAGGCTGCTCTGTACACGATCGACTGCGTACTAGATCTAATACTGCATGGCGGATGGTTCTCAGTTCGAGAAGCAGCCCATATTGCCCTGTATCTCGCAGGTTATCGGAACCAACACGAATTGTAAACAATAAGTGGTCACCAATTTGTCGATTAACCCATCTGCATACTAGTTTCAGGGTCAGTACAGCTTTGGCTGGTCGACAAATTGGAGACCGCGTGTCGTGGCTTAAAGCCAAAAAGCTACGGAATGGCGGTGAGATGTTGTACACAGCAGGCACACGGTCTTCAATTACCAGCCAAAGCTGTACTGATGAGGGGTAGACCCCGAAACTAGCATGCAGATGGGTTGATCGACAAATTGGTGGCCACCTACTCTTTAACACTTCGTTCTGGTTCCGATAACCTGCGAGGTACAGAGCAGTATGGGCTGCTGCTTGAACTGAGAGCCATCTGCCATGCAGTATTAGATCTAATACGCTGGCAGATGTCGCCTGCTCCTGCTCTGTACAACATCTCACCGTTCTTTAAATCTAATGTTTTCTTTACATATTAGGATATTTTTGTATTTCATGGGTCCTTAGAAGAATTTTTTATGTAATATTTTATGTCCCACAAAGCGACTTGAAGTAGAGCCAAACAGATTGCACTCTTCTATCTTAGTTTAAAGGAATCTATCAATCAATACCATTTTTTTAAATTTGAGATTTTAAAAGTTTCTGAAATGTTTAAATAAAAAAATATCAATAAAAATAGTGTTGATTGATTTACTTTCGAATTTAAGATACAAACATGCAAAATGGTTTTGCTCTACCTCTACAGGGTTATTCAAATTCGTCTCTCTCTATTGGGTCGCGTAAACCGTATTTTATTTTCTGAGACACCCGGTAGAGTTCTAAACAATTGGGATTGTGCGAATGGGATTGTGCCTCTATAGAAACAACAAAAAAATATTTTTTATTAAAAGGTTATTAATAGCGTATGCAACTCTGTATGTATTGGACCTTAGTTTTATATACTTACAAATATTCTATTTTCAAACAAGGTCACTTATGACCATGTTTACAATATTGACAATTTTTGCTCATACCCCTCATACCATATCATTTCCCTCATACCTTTATTCCGACGTTATTATAGCTAGAGCTATAAAAAGCAAACGTCTCAACATTTAGAGAAAAATAATCTTAAATTTTCCAATCTGCCATACAATTAAAATTTATGCTAATTTCTTTCGATTTTTTTGTGTTCAGATTGACAGAAAAAGCGTAAGTTGTTTGCTTCATTTCGCTTCTTAGATGTTTTCTTGTTGTCTGCACTAAAAGTGACAAATTGAGATTTTTTCTCCAATAACAGTCATAAAATTTTTTTACTGGACGATGTTTGTATATTCAAAACTTGTGATACGAACTACAAGGTTGAAAGAACAATTTGGTTTTTGGTTTACAGCAAAACCTATTTTCTGTGGGGAATTTAACGAGCCGGTATCATGAGTTCATTAAAAAAAATCTCAAGTATGCCATGGATGCGTTTATTTAAAAAAAAAACTCAAGTAGGTCATGGAATTAAAACAGTAGGTCTGAGCTGATTTCATAAAACAAACTTTAAAGTCGAAGAAGTGCTAAAATTTTTATTTTTCTATGAACTTATCTCAGACATAAGTTTAATTCCGTGGCTTGCTACGAGTTTTTTTATGAACACTTTTTACTTCTCAAACAGTTCAATCAACGCCAAATCAGGCCAAATATGGTGAACACATTATTCAGAATTATTATGTAATTCGATGTTATTTTTATATCTAATGTAGTACTTCAGATTGCAAATTCCTGATTGTACCCTTTTTTTGGTTTATTTCCCTTTTAAAATAAAATCCGAAAATTTTAATAATTATTTAGTTTAGTCCTCGGTTTAGTCGTTAATCGGAGTATTATTGCAGGGAGAATTAGCTTCCTCCTTGCACTTCTCCACTTCCATCACCTCAGCAAAAACATATCCAGGCGCAGATGTCTTCTCAGACCATAATCTATTAGTCGCAAATGTCAACATTCAAAGAAAGAAAGAAGTACGAAAATGATTCCCAAAAAGGACATAAGACTATTGAAAGAAAATAACATCCAGGAAATAGTTAAAGAAGAGCTTAATGAAAACTTCGCTAAAATAGCTGAAAACTACATCAACGACATAGAAGAACAATGGAATGAAATGAAGACATCCATTGCCACAATAACATGTGAAAATCTGAAATCAAAAAAGGAAAAGAAACAAGAATGGATGACAGACGAAATATTAAAGATGATGGGGGAACGACAAAAACACAAAGATAGAAATGTAAGGAATACATTAAACTCCACAAGAATATACTATGGAAAATAAAAGAAGCAAAAGAGATGTGGCTAACTGAAAGGTGCATGGAAATTGAAACTCTTCAACAAAACTGATGACTTCCACATGCACAAGAAGATTAAAGAGATGCAGAACACTAGTAAGCAACGCAATACCGGCATAATTGTGGACAGCGAGGGCCAATATTTGACCAGGATTAAGACCAGACTAGAAGGATGGAATAAATATATGCAGGGGCTATTCGAAGATACAACAAGAGCGCCACCTGAAATAAACATCCCCTACGGCCAAGAAATAACAAATGAAGAAGTTGAAAAGGCCACTAAACGACTTCAAGATGGGAAATCGCCAGGATCCGATGATGTGCATGGGGAAATTTTGAAAATACTAGAGGCATCCCAAATCCCAACTCTTACTAAGCTATTTAATAACATATGTGAGACTGGATACTTACCAAAGGACTGGCTGCTATCAATACTAATCCCAATTCCAAAAAAAAAAAACAATGCCAAGAAATGCGAGGACCACAGACTAATTAGATTAATGAGTCACGCACTTAAACTACTCCTAAATATCATTCACTCTCGCATTTACACGAAATTAGAAGAACACCTCAGTGAAGTGCAATTTGGATTCAGAGCGAGCCTTGGAACAAGAGAAGCACTCGTCAGCTTGCAAGTACTAATACATAGAGCAAGGGATGTCAAGTGCGACGTATTTGCATGATTCATTGACTTCGAAAAGGCATTTGACAGAGTGCCGCACGTTAAACTAATTGACACTTTAAAAACATCGGGAATTGATGGTAAGGATATGACTAATATTAAACCTATATCTTCAACAAAAAGCAACAGTGCGCCTCGAAAACGAACTGTCTGAGGTCTGTGCAGTCGGGAAGGGAGTTCGGCAGGGATGCATACTATCACCGCCATTGTTCAATATATATTCCGAAAACCTCTTTAGAGAAGTCAAAAGACGGTATTGCAATAAATGGTAAATATTAGATACCGTACTGCTGGCAGATACTGCGGAGGGCCTCTAGAGATTGATAGATAATATCGTAGGAGCAAGCGACTATGGACTAAAACTAAACTCTAAAAAAGACTACAATAATGATTCATGATCAGTACGAACATCAGCATAAACGCTCAATTTACGGTAAACGATACACCATTGGAAAGAGCAGAGAAAATATGCTACCTGGGCTGTAATATCAGTGATACATGGGATCATAGTTATGAAATAAGAACTCGAATTGAAAAAGCCAGAAGCGCTTTTAACCGCCTTAAAAAAGTCCTCTGTAACCTGTCACTTAATATCAATACACGCATAAGAATTCTCAGATGCTACGTCTTTAGTGTTCTCCTCTATGGAGTAGAAAGCTGCAGTCTTACTGAGGCTGCAACCAAATGCTTAGAAGCATTCGAAATGTGGTGCTACGGCTCTCATACAACTAACATCGCGATTCTCAAGAGGCTCAGAAAAAGCAAGGAAATTATTACTACCGTAAAGAACAGAAAACTGGCCTACTTTGGCCACATTATACGTAATGATCAGTACCGACTTCTACAATTAATCCTACAAGGCAAGATTGAGGGCAAGCGAGGCCCTGGACGCAGGCGTATATCCAGGCTGGCCAACCTTAGAGAATGAACTGGCCTAACATCAACCGACTTATTCTGAGCTGCAGTGAATAGGATAAGATGGGCCAACGTGGCTCCCAACATCGTAAGAAGATAGGCACATTTAGAAGAAGAACACTGTGGGTCTATTGAATAAAAAAAGTATTACCTTGCAAGTCATAACTTATAAGAATAAGGTAAAACTTTTAAGTGGAAGATATTTGGGTCCTAAAATGAACCCCCTCCTCCCTACGGGCGCTGAAAGTTGGGAAAGGAAAATTTTTTTTTTATTTGTGGCCATATTTATTCATAAAAATTCTTGAAAATTTTTACATCCCCGTGTCTCAACGAGCTTTTTTCATCCCATTTCTCAGAAATGGTGAAATTTTAAGTATTCGCAGTTTTTTAGGACTTACTGTCATTAAGATGACAAATATTTTGTTTCCCGGGAGTTTTGTTAAATTCATCTTCACTATCCAGTAGGCCAAACAAATATCTGTAGTTTTGATTTCATGAAGATTTTTGATTAAGCTAACCGTTTTCGAGAAAAACTCCTTTGACTGAACGGCTGCAGTATCAACATCATAATACGGAAAAACATAGGAGGCTGGGACTTCGTAGTTATGGCAACTGTTGTTTTTTATTGATGCTGTCAAATTGTTAATTTTCAAGAATTTTCGTGAATAAATATGGCCACAAATAAAAAAAACTTTTTATCGTTTCCCAACTTTCAGCGCCCGTAGGGGGGAGGGGGTTCATTTGTATGTCATTCACATTTTACCCTGTATATAAATATATGATTGGGTGTTAATTCTTGGGTCGAGGTTATGGGAAGTTAAGAAGAAGAGGTTATGGGTTAGGTCGAGGTTCACGAACATCCCCATAACCTCGACCCAAGAATTAACACCCAATCATATTTTGGAAGTATATAATTGTTATAAATTGTATTATTTAATGTGAACGATAAATAAATAATAATAATAGAATATAGTTATTTAAATATTTTCACCGAGCATTGTCTCTAGTATTGCTTGAAGTTTCTCTGTGCCTCTTTGACGAATGTTATTGTTTTCTATTTCGTCACACACGTAATCACCGTCTCCCGGATTTTCCATTCCATCTGCTGCAAACTCAGTCATCTCGTAGATATTTGCTAATATTATGTAAAACAGCACAGCAAACAATAATTTTTGGAACTTAAAACAGAGATGTTTTAATTTTGTGTCTTAGAATGGGAAACCTTTGCTTCAGTTATCCAAAAACTCTCTCAATTATAACTCTTTCCCTGGAGTGATTGATATTGAATAATTCTTCAATTCGGTTGTGCGGATTTTTGAATGGTGTTAATAACCAAGGAACAATTCCATATCCACTGTCTCCTAGAAGGCAGAAATTACCCCGAAATCTTGCCATACGTTCATATAAGGAACTTGGTCTCCAGATTCTGGAATCGTGAACACTCCCAGGCCACTGAGCGTCTACACTTGTAATCACTTCTTTGGCATCACAAGTTACTTGCACATTTGTGGTAAAAAATCATTTTCTGTTAATAAAATCGTCGCCAAATTCTGGTGGTTTTTTAATTTGAATATGTGTACAATCCACAGCACCAATAACTGTAGGAATTTGGAATCGATTTGATCATTTTATTCTTGCTTCGTCCATGGCATCTAGATTAGATAGAAATTTTATCCAGTGGTGGGCTTTTTCCAAGATACTATCAGCTACATTACTTATGGTTTTGCATACTGTTGTGTGATGAACGCCAAAATCTTCTCCAATACCTGTTTGAAATCCGGTATTACTGACATACCGTAGAAATATCTGCATCTTTTGCCGAGCAGTAAGTGCACCTCCTCTGGATTCATCTAGCTCTGGTAAAAAATAATCCGAAAGATTGTCTATTCAGTGTGTCCCAAATTCGAGGCTCTACATTGGGATCTCGGAAACTATAATGGCTACGACAAAGGTTAAATGGGGAATATTTTAGGGAATCTGGTGCTGATTTCAGATCTGGTTTCAAATTAGACACCGGACTCTTGGTTTCTGAGATATTGTAAAAAATAAAAAAATGGCGGATTTCGTTTTTTTCTTATAAATTCGAAGTAGTTTATTTGACAACTGTCAAAGTGCGACATTATTAGAACAGTTTTTTGAGGCAAACAATAAGGCGTATGTCAAAACTCGCTATCGTCTTTTGTTTTTTCGACACGCACTACAACTTTGGTTTTTCTTATAACGGCCATATTGGATTTTTCGATTTTCAGATTCAGCAAAAAATTTCCATTACATTGATATCCCGCAAGTACATAAAACTCGGAAGTTACGATAAAAAAAATAACTTTTTTTTTCAAGCGGACTAAAAGTACGTCATTTGTTTTCTCCATACGAACACCTAAAGTGGGCTTTCAAATCCTGAGACCAAAAAAGTAGCAAAAAAGTCCTAGGCAGTAAAAGTAAAGTCAAAAGTCACCGCTAGTGTCATGGTGGCGCATATATAAACGATTTTCATTCATCAAAATTATTTTAATAATAGATGACACCAGATATACCGATCTGAGTGTATTGCCATCTTTACATTCTTGTTGAAAAAACAAAGGACAGAAATACTCTCAGAGCACTCAAGACCGACCAGTCACCATCCGAAACCGTTATTAGTCGAAATCGCATAGGTTCCCGAATTCTGAATTCGTCTGTTAAATGTCATTCGCGTCATCATATTTATCTGTCAATGTGACATTTATTAATTTAGTATTGAAATAATGCTACAAATTCTTAGTTTACCATAATCATTGGTTATTATTTAATACATTAAAACCATTGAACTTTGAAAACCACCATTCTAACATATTCTATGTATTTTAATTATAATATTCACAATTGGGTAAGTACCTAGACCCGCTTAAAGAGGATGAGAGAAAATTGCAAAACTGAACCACTTTTAAATAGATTGATTATTTCTTGCATGCTTGAAAAAAAAATAGTATATGTTACTCGGAGTAAAAGGTCTTTTTGTGCTTCGCCCAGTTGCAGGCCTCAGCTTCGCTTCGGCCGTCAATCTCTGGGCTCAGCACGAAAAGACCCACTTTTACTCCTAGTGACATAATCTACTATTTTTAAATTTGAACAGTTGGACATGACTTTGACGTAAAGTGACATCGCGCCATTTGCATTTTTGTTTAAACTATTAGAGTTACTGTGTACTGTCATTTAGCAAAATCGTGTTAAATTATATTTCTTAGATTGTCAGTTAGATTTCTTGTAAGAACTTCCTCTAAGACTTCAAGCCATTGGCTTTAGGTACATAAAAGTAAGTATTTTTGAAATCAGCTGCTTAGGCTCTATCGATTTGGCATAAAAATTATGTATCATTCCATTTAAGAAAAATCAACCTTACGTCACAACTGTCATATTTGACGTATAAAACATTTTCTAAATAAAGATTTGGCGTTCTCTCGTGACCGAAGTAGGAAGCGCGAATAAACTTTTTTTCAAATCGGAATAGGAAAGGAGCAAATTGGGTGGGACACTTAAAATGATGTCCCTGTACAAAGTGTACTAAAGAATAGTTATTTTCCTAACTAGTGCGGGAAGTGATACTTTTCCGCATGCTGTCTGCTGCTTCGCGTCGTTCGGGTAGCAGTAGAAAAAAACAAATTACGTCCTTACAAACCTACAATTATTTAGGGGCCGTTAGAAACTGATTTTTCAAAAAGAATGCGTTTTTCAGAATGGTATACAAATAAATGTATTGAAGATCCATAATTTTAGAACAACGGGTTGGGGTGTGGAATCATTGGTAATTTTACTTGTCTACTTTTTTCCTTTTAGACTTTATACACTCACAGACAAAAATACTGTTTTTTTTTGTTTTAAGCCGCTATTTTTATTTTGTTTTCTTCTTTTAACAGTAGTATCATAGTGTATGATGCCTTTGCCCTAGATTATACGAAAAATACTATAGTTCAAGTGATTTAGCAATAAAAAATATAAAAAGTGTAAAAAAAGTTAAATAAAACTTGTGACTTAAAACGTAAATATTCTGAGAGAAAGAGTTTTGGACACTTTTGACTGTGTGAACAGAAATACCCTTGCTAGAGTAATTCGAAAAGTATTTTCAAACTGTCAGAATTGTCAAGAGGTAGACGGTAGGCATTTTGCAAATCTACCCGATAATAATTAATATGAGAGAGAATTGCAAAAATTTAAGTCATTAAAAATTATATTAGTACCTGGTTTATTAGATACCTCCATTTTGTTATTCTTTTGTTAGTATACTTAATTGTTAAAAGATATGTTCTTTCACAGAAATAAAGCAAAATAAAATTAACATTTGCAAAACATTTTAGACGACTCAGTTTTGCTTTTAACGGAATAACAGTGATTATTGATTAAAAATGCAAATGGCGCAATGGCATTTTACGTCAAAGTGGTGGCCAACTATCGAACTTTAAAAAAAATTGTTTTTTTATCGTAACTTTCGAGTTTTATGTACTTGCGGGATATCAATGTAATGAAAATTTTTCGCTGGATCTAAAAATCGAAAAATCCAATATGGGCGCCACAAGAAAAACCAAAGTTGTAGTGCGTTCCAAAAAAACAAAAGACGATAGCGAGTTTTGATATACGCCATATTGATTGTCTCAAAAAAGTGTCCAAAATAATGTCATACTTCGACATTCGTCAAATAAACCACTTCGTATTTATAAGAAAAAAACGAAATCCGCCATTTTTATATTTTTTGCAATATCTCAGAAACCAAGTGTCCGGTATCTAATTTGAAGCCGGATATGAAATCAGCACTGGATTTCCCAAAACTTTCCCTATTTAACCTTTGCTGTAACCATTACAGTTTCCGAGATCTCAATGTAGAGCCTCGAATTTGGGACACACCGTATTTTCACTTTCGAAACGCAACAAGACCTTAAGATTTGCTGGGACTGATACTTCTTCTCTCCCTGTACTTCTTCTTGTTACGAACATCTATGAAATCCACCATAATTAACAAAGAAATAATTTACTAACAACTACCGTCGCGAACAAGTATGCTTTATAGATACCTTGAAAATTATCAAGTTATTACTGACTAATTTAAGAAAGATCTTATTTTTATTCACACGAAAATAAGCCAGTACTGGAAAAATATAAGTAAAGTCTTATATTTAAAGTAACTTCTTAAACCAGTAAGAGTTTGCTTATGGTCATAAGTAATCTCTTTTACACAAAGTAGTCACTGATCTTTTATTCAATTTATATTGAATAAATACTTAAATAGGAGTAAGTAAAAGCTAATACTTCTTTTTATTCAATAGACCCATTGGGTCCTAACTATCTCTAAAGGCTAGAAAGCATTATAATGCATACTATAACGAGTTTGTCACCGTTTGCAGTTTTCACCACTTAAAATGTTTAAACTGCAATTTTAAGTTTTACAAATGGTGGAATCCGCCTCTGTGCGAACCCCATACATGGTGGTTCGCGGTGATAAGGCGTCGCAACGGGCGCGATGCCGACCGACGTTCCTCGAGATAAAGACGCCGTGCGCCGGTCCTGATAAGAAGGGCCGATAGCACCGAGGCGCTCACCGGAAGGGCTATCAAGGAACTAACGTAGAGGCGCTGTTTTACTAACGCTAAATATAAGAGATGATAAGATAGCCGCCCGGGAGGTAATTCATTCCGCAGACGGGTTTATTATCGCAATGCACCACCAGAGATATCTTTGGATACAAAATCGGTGGCCAATTAGATTTGGGGGATCGAAAAAAAAGAGCGATGAGCCGCTAAATTGGAAGGGCGCGATAGTATCGGGCGAGGGCACTCCCACGGCTTAATTTGCATGGGACAACAGGTGGCGGACACCTGAATCAATGAACACTGTTTTCACCTTTTAAGCTTGGTAATCGATAAAAATTAATACCTTTTTATAAATATCAAATCTAAGAACATCATCCAAATTCCTTTTAACCTAGCAACAGTTTTTGAGAAACCTATTAACCTTACTTTATTATGTATCTATGTATTAGTATTACTCCAGCTTTATCTCAACTGAAGATCATAAGCAAACTCAGCATCACCTGATAAAGGCGAGTGTGTCTCTTATCAAAGATTTACATTAGTTCGTGTGGACGACTTTTTTTCCTATACAAAAACCGAAAACAAATCGAAAACTTTCCACGAACCCGGACCGATTTCAATGATTAATGACTCCGGAATCGTGGGCCAAAATTCCGTTTTATCTGGAATATCATTAAGCCCACATACACATACAGTCGAACACGTGGTGATAAAAACCCTATTTAGTCGAGGCAAAAACCGAAACAGTCGTGCAAAAGTTAAGAGTACGGGCTGCTAATGGGGCATCCATTAAAAAGCCATCTGAAAATTGGAATGGTTTTGTGTATCCCCCCCACCCCTGTTCTATCCAGATGACGCGTCAAAGAGTGAATTATATTAATACACTTACCCCCTCTTCTTTTGGCTCTGATAATCGGGGTGCGAGTGATGGCCAGGAACTTATTGAATAGGTAGTGGTTATGGTGGTGGAAGAACGGTGGTCTTTCCACATCGCCGTACCGGACATCAAGCAACAATTGACTTTTATGAACCATTTTGCTTAATTTTAACTTTGCCGCGACCTTTTGTCGAACATGGAACAGTGTTTCGGGACTGCATCCATTGGCGGAACTTTGGTACAGCTGTAGGTCTTCACGCGGTACAAAGAAGCTCAAAATTATGTGAACGAGTTTGTTATAGGTCCTTATCTCCCCTTCGATAGATAAGATTGTGATAAAATTCTCTGATAAGCCGTGGAATGTTTGCGAGGAAACGACACAAACAATTTTATGAAACAGATTCTCAAAATGAAGATTTGAAATCTCAGG
Source organism: Taphrorychus bicolor (assembly GCA_951812265.1). Lineage (NCBI taxonomy): Eukaryota > Metazoa > Arthropoda > Insecta > Coleoptera > Curculionidae > Taphrorychus > Taphrorychus bicolor. The sequence goes on from OX638304.1 coordinate 23,998,685, forward strand.
TTGGGAACGCGACGGGGACACGAACAAAACATCGTCGACTTAGCGAGAAATCGGTCCAATCGATCTGAGGTCCTCTTCGTTCCCAGTGATCGATCGATAAGTTCGCCTTCGTTAAGTCGCGTCCAGCAATTAATTACCGTAAGGATTTAATTGGCGCAGGCGTGACAAACGCTAATTTATAACCTTTAGCATACACTTGATTTAACTAGGGACGATTGAGCGAAGATGTCGTTATCAGGGGCGTCGCGCCGCCACCGCCGAGACGTCCTATCGCCACTTTCCAGCCGGCAGTGGCGTAAGTCGTGCGGAAAAACGATAGCGAAGGGTTCGAACTTTTCGCTCGGACGCCTTATCTGGACGTCGAGGCCCGCACGCATACAAATATCGCTGTTTATCTTTTCAAGCCCAACATTGAGGAAATAATATCGGCTTGTAGTGGAAATTTCATCTCGGCTAAATGCTAATAGGCGGACGAATGCCTCAGAGGTAATTTGCATTTGCGCGAAAAGGTGTATTTGCCTACATTGCGATTAACCTACCGCTCTTCTCGGAGATTTGCTGATGGATGGCTTGAAAGTGGGGGGCACTGTAACTAGTGCAATTTACCATGCCGCAGAAAAACGTGTAAACATACATACATAATTTTTCATCATCAATCACATGGAGTCAAACTTCCCCGGAGGACAGAACGTAGTGTCATCGTTTTCATCACCAATCACATGGAGTCAAACTCCCCCGAGCAACTTAATGTCTTGGTATCCCAGGACGTAGTGTCATTCTTTGCCAATATTCCCAAAGAACTTGTGTTATCCAATATTAAGAGACGTTGGAATTTAATCTTGGCTTATACCACTGTCGCTGCTTTTAAGTAGAGTGTGTGTTGTGTGGGTTGGAGGATGTTTTTGGAGCTGGTACAGTTTTCGTTTGATACCAGTTACTTCAGGTTTGCTGGTGCTTTCTCTCTCTCAGTCTTAGCACACTTGGTTAGAATGAACTAATATCATCGAAGTTTTGATGTTGATGAGACCTTGGTGGCGTGTCCTGAAGGTAGGATTCCTGAATTGTTAGGTTACTTTAATAACTACTTCCAACGTCTTGAGTTCTTAAATTCAAAGAAATAGCATTTCTTGATACCACGGTGACACCCAACGATGACGGTGTAACGGTTGAAAACTGTCGCTAGAATTAGTCATGCAAATTCGGATATTTGTCGTTTATTTGGGGCTGAAACGTTTGGTGTTCTGCCCGAGTATAAAGATTTGAGGTTGTTTATTTACCTTTTTTGCTAACCTCTGTGGAAGGTGGATAGGGTTCGCGTTTTGTCTTGTCAGGAGTCTCAGGACTGTACTGGCAGTGAATTGCGCCCATTTTCCTTGCATTTGATTCAATAAGACAGGCCACAGTTTTCATTAAGTTTACAAAATTATAACCTCAAAAACTTGGAAATAAATAAACAACTGTCTTATTTCAAGTGTCGGGTTTGTTGACTGATTTGTTGACGGATTGGCAATGGGTGAATTGTGTAGCTATGTGGAGGAGATTGCCTATCAGCCTAAGGGGTTTCGTTTCTAGGCCGGAAGTCCGCCATGTTTGAGAGGACTTTGCTAATTCTTTGCTTACACCTAATAGCCCATTGTTAGCTGTTCGTAAGTCAAACGTTATTTTATGATAATATCATCAGATGAAATGGGAAACATGTGGGACAAACTTAAAGTGTTACATTTTGCTTATTTTCTGAGGAGTAAAAAGGGTAGCGAGAGCAAGTATTTTGGGTGTCGTCCAAAAACGCCTTTCGATAACAATGAGAATTGTCATTCGTCAATTGTTCGTTGCGCGCTGGCGCTCTCAACCAATATTTTTTCCCCACCCCCCCCCTTTTATTTATTGAAAATCGGAATATTGGAGAAGATCTTTCTTTCTGGATCAAGACACGTGAAAGACACCACTCATCTCTTCGCTGCTACTCATTTCGACGTGAAAGTGTAACCACCAGGTGGGATTTGGTCGATTTGTAGTAGTATTTCAACTTCCCTTAGTTGTTGTTAGTTTTGTGGTCACTCGACCAGTTTTTGAGACGTTTTTGGATGAGGGAAGTTGAACCGAATTTCGGGATTGTGCAGCAAGAGGTAAGTTCACGTCGGCCATCTTTCTGGTTGAGGGGTTTTTATTTTCCTTCCACTAAGCCTTTTGTATTTCCTTTTTATCAGAGTTTGGGCCTACAAGCTAACATGCATTTGTCAACCGATACTACGATCTAGGGCCACATAAGCCACTGTACCACGTGTCAGCAAGGTTAATGTGAGGGCAGAAAGCAGCCACACCACGTGTTTATTTTGTTCTGTTTTTGGGAACCCTCGTTTAGGTAATTATTCATTAATTTAACTATGTTTAGAGTTTTATGATTTTTTTTTATTTGTTGGATTTTTCCAATCCAATCTGGGGGTCATTACAGGGTTAAATTGTCTGAGTGGATTAGAATCAATTATCGAATAACTCTTTTGTGTGTATATTTTATTTATCGATTGTAAGTATGCAAAGTCAATTTGATGTAAAGAAGTTCATGAGGAAAATTTCCCTGTCACTTTATTAGTTAACTTATTATTGTAATCGTTTCACGAAACAAACATTTAAATGAAAATAAACTAGGTCAAGGGTCATCTTAGTAAATAATGTCCTTCCTAGGGTATTTCCAAGGGGGCCAACATCCACCATTAGTGTTTCCAAGGGGGCCAACAGGCACCGTTATTGTTTCCAAGGGGGCCGACAGCTATCCTTATTGTCTCCAAGGGGCTACCAGGCACCATTATTATTTCCGAAGGTTACTCACCACTTTATTGTTTTCGAGGGGTGCAAATCACCACCTTATTGTTTGAAAACCACCACTATTGTTGTAAGAGGCAGACAGCTACCACCATAATTTTTGGAGGGCCAACAGCCACTACCTTTTGCGTTGTTTTGGACCTAAGGCGCCTAGCCTCTGTGACCATCTGCAATAGCATCGTGTCAACCTTCTTCTTCTTCAAGTGCCATGCAGATTCCTGCGTAGGCGTTCATCCTTTCACTCATCATATGATTCTATTAATTGCAGCATTTTGCAGTGTCTGGAAGTCCTGTATTCCTGTCCACTGTCGTATGTTTCGCAGCCAGGACAGTTTTCTCCTACCCACTCCCCTTTTTCCTCCCTCTATTTTACCCTGGAGTATAAGGCGCTGGAAATGATAGCGTTCTCCGCGCAGTACATGTCCAAGGTAGCCAGTTTTTCTTCTTTTGATGTTTTCGAAAAGTTCACGGTCCATCAAACCAGCTCTTCTCAGAATGTCCTCATTCGTTACATGTTCAACCCACGACACCCTCAGCATCCGTCGCAGGGTCCACATCTCGAAGGCCTCGATCCTATTTATAATTGTTGTCTTCAACGTCCATGCCTCGACTCCGTACAAGAGAACGGACCAGACGTAGCATTTTACCATTCTATATCTGAGATTGAGATTCAGGTTTTTGTCTGTCAGAAATTTTTTCAGTTTTATAAACGTTGTTCGAGCTTGCTCAATTCTGCAATTTATTTCTTGATCTGGGTCCCATTTTTGGTTGATCATGCACCCCAAGTATTTAAATTGAGTGACTTGTTCAATGTTCTCTCCCTTTACGGACATTATGACATTTGGGGTGTCGTTTCTACTAATGGCCATGCATTTAGTTTAACGGATGTTGATTTTCAGACCTAATCTCTGGCTTTCTTCATTGATCTTATCTAGTAGAACTTGCAGGTCATTTGCACTATCCGCCAGTATCACGGTATCATCCGCGTATCGAATATTATTGATGGGAATTCCATTCACTTTAATGCCCATGGGACTGTCGGAGATTGACTCGATGAAAGCTCTTTCCACATACAAGTTAAACAACATCGGAGACAAGATACACCCCTGGCGGACGCCCTTTTTTACTTCAAAATCCTCAGTTGTTCCTGCATTTTGAATTCGGATTTCTGCTCTTTGGTTCCAGTATAAATTACCTATAAGTCTGATATCCTTTCCATCCAGTCCCAGGTCTCTAAGATATGATATGAGGAGGTCGTGCTTTACATTATCGAATGCCTTCTCGTAGTCGATAAAGCACAGAAATACGTCTTTTCTCTGATCTTGGCAGTTCTGCACTAATGTCTGGAGACTGAATATGGCTTCTCTTGTTCCAAAACCACTCTTAAATCCAAATTGACTGGCACCACTCACCTCCTCGCATCTCCTGTATAGTCTCGTGTGCAGAACTCGAAGGAAAAGCTTGAGGAAATGACTCATTAGACTAATGAGGCGGTAGTCTTTACATGCTGTTGCGTTGTTTGTTTTAGGAAGTGCGACAAACGTAGAACGGAGCCAGTCCTCAGGAATTTGTCCAGTGTCGTAAATATTGTTAAAGAGTCGGACAATGATATCAAGGTTTTGTTCGCTAATCAAATGAAAAATTTCTGAGTACATATCATCAGGGCCCGGAGCTTTGTTGTTTTTCATTAGAGTTATGGCATGTTTGATTTCAGTCTTTAGGGCGACTTTTACAAGTTCTAGTAAAACTTCAGATTGAAGATAAAACACCAGACTTGATGTACATTGCATTGTTTACCTGACAGATAAACGATGCAATGTAGGTTATATCTGGAGTTTTATCTTCAATCTGAAGTTTTACTTGAACTTGTAAAAGTCACCCTTAGTATACTTGGTCCTGATAGCGTTGTTATTTCGTTTTCGGGGTTTCCTGGTCTGTCATCCTGAAAAAGTCCGGTAGTATATTCCCTCCATGTTAGTAGTAGTTTCTCGGTGTCCAATATTATTCTATTGTTTTCATCCCTAATGAAACCCACACTCTTGTTGTTATATATTCCAGCGATTTCTTTGACTTTTTTATGGAGATGGAAATTGTCCCCCAGTTTGCTGAGATTTTCTGCCTCCAGACATCTTTCAGTCAACCAACTTTCTTTTGCTGTTCTTATTTCATTTCGAATTCTTCTTTGAAGACTTTTATATTCTGAGTAGTCTCCGTTGACTTTACATTGCCTTCGCTTTTCCATTAAATCCAGAATGTCGTCAGTCATCCATTCGTTCCTCGTTGCCCTTCTGGTGTTTGTAAGGAAGGTTTCATTTGTTTCCTTAAAAACTTCTTTGAGTTTGAGCCAGTGTTCGTTCGTATCTTCTATATTGCGAGTATTTTCCAGTTCTTTGTTAAGATGTTCTTCGTATGATGATCTTCTTTCCTCGTCCTTAAGTAGTTTTGGTTCCAATATCTTTCTAGTGGTCTTTTCTTTGGGTCTGGACAGGCGCAGCACTATGTCGGCACGCAGCGGATTGTGGTCAGATTCAATATCGGCACCTGGCATTGTGGTTACTTTAGTGATGAGATTTCTAAATCTTTGATTAATGACGTGTCAACCTAAGTAGTAGTATTTAAGTTAACCTTTTTTTTATTGTTACACTTGGTGATCACCACTAGGGAAATATATTCCAAATCCAAACAATTGTGATAAGTAGAATTAAGGGAAACGTTTCACTCATTGACTTGAAGTACAATCATCATATTGTACAACATTGATTTCGTTCTTTGATATTATAGGTCATAAATTAAACTTGTTTAGTTTTATTTTGTTTGCAAGTACTATGGGTATTTTGGAAGAGGCTAAAGGGAACTGACCAGCTACCTAACAGCGTAGGATTTTTCCAATTTAATTGATTAAAATTGGTGGCGCCCCGAACTCACTTCACCGGCCGGTTTTGTAGCACTTTTGTTCCCAACCTGATACTTTTCCCTGAACACTTTTTAAATATTCTAAGATACCTTTACTGAAATTAAAAAGTGTTACACCAACTTGGTTAGAATGAACTTAAATCATTGAAGTTTTCCATTTATCCAATTGATTGTTGATGACACCTTAGTGACGTGCCCTGAAGGTAGGGTTCCTGAATTGTTAGATTACTTTAATAACTACTTTCAATGTCTTGAGTTCTTAAATTCAAAGAACACCACAGTGATACATACCCAACGATGACGGATCTCTATTTACAAGTTGTCTCATAAAACAAACAGCATTTGGTAGAGTGGTTACCACTATTAATAACTTATTCTAGCGAAGTTATAAATTGAGCAATCCCGAGAATAGAGCATATAATGAAAATATTGAAAGCAATTACTTGAGCAGAACAACTATCCTATTGCCTCAGTTAAAAGACCATCAAGGAGGAAAGTATTTTCTCAGGTGATCGGTCAGGGCGTTACGAAAAGGAACTTTTTAGCTAACCGAGCTTTCGGCCATTGTTCATTGCCTTCTTCAGGGCTACAATTATTATTTATTTTAGATTTAGAGAAGGAAAGGGGAGCTACTACATTACTAGACAAACAAACTGTTTTATCTTCGACTTACTGCTAGACTGTATACCTAGCTCAGACCTCAATACACCTACTAACAACATCAACAACTCGCTAGAAGTGTCTTGGTTCTTCTGATGGTCCGTGGTCCTCAACAATGGTTGCTTTTTGTCCTTGCTCTGGAGTGGCGTTTTGTTCACGGGGTGTTTGCTCGTTGCATTGTCTGCCTTGACGCTTGTTGCAGTTGTACCAGACGGGTACTAGAATTGCTTCTACCATCTGTCACAGATGAAGTTGACATACAGAGTTTCAGAGACAAGCTTGACAGGCCTCCGTCAGTTGTCACGGTGGCATACGGTTCCCACCAAAACTGTGAAGTTGAAATATAACTTAACCACAAAGAAACCAAAAAAAGTTTTCCATATATAGAGACACAATTTTTAAAAATTGACCATGTAATCCTGTCTATTAGGTTTTAAGAAATATACATAAAAAAATTAGTCTATAATCCCGTACAAATGTGTAATTTTAAAACAATGTTTAACATCATTTACTGTAAAATGTCATAATATGGACCAAAACTAAAGTGCTCCCTCCCGATAATGCAGAGCTGTGACTTTCATCAGAAACAGTCCAGCAATAAGTCGTAGATAAAACAGTTTACTAGTAATGTAATAGCTCTCCTTTCCTACTCTATTGTAGCCCTGAAGAAGGCAATAAACAATTGCCGAAAGCTCGGTTAGGTGAAAAGTTTTTTTTTCTTAACGCCCTGACCGATCACCTAAGAAAATCCTTTCCTTGTCGATTAACGAACAGCATCAATTTAAAAGACCATCCATCAATATAAAGTACAGCTGAGTGCGGATGACAACAAGGATTCACCAGGTGAGTCTTACACTTACATTAAATTCCCATATATTGGGAAAATCCAGAGACATATATCCAGGGAAACACACTATTGGTCGTCTTGCTTTTAGAAAAACAAGTGTGGTAGACGTGTATAAAAGAATTGCGCTCACATCATCATTACACAATACCGTGCGGTAATTGCGATAAGCGCTAGGTTGGTCAAACAAGATAATTCTTAAAATTCCGAATGTACCAGCATAGATATGGCTGCAGGAAGAGTGACCGGGAAAAGATCAAGTTGACTGCGTAGCCAGCCACCATTTTGATTTTATTTCGGTTAGAACTAATAGTAGTAGTGGGGGGGGGGCGAAGCCTTGCGATTAGGCCTTAGAGGCCCTTTTCACAGTCCCCCGGTCTACCCATCCCTACTCAACCAGGGCCCTCATTCCCTCCACAAGTCGACCCGTCTCTGTAATGAAGGAGAGTATCCCGTCCCATTTCAGAGTCGGAAGCGCCTCTCGATGAAGAAAAGCGCCTTCAAGTCTCCTATGGCGCAGTCGCGCCCACCTATGGAACACTCCCAGAAAGTGGTATGACGACTCTTCCCCTGCCGCACAGTGGGTGCAGAGTGGACTGTCAGCCATTCCTAGGAGGTGCATATGCCTGTTTAGTCTGCAGTGTCCAGTAAGGATTCCTATGAGGTCTCCCAGGCACTGCCGGCTTCTCCCAAGAAGACACAAGGTCTTGGATCTATCCGGGTTAGGGTAGATTTCCTTGGTCTACACATATTCCTGACTGCGTCCAGTTTGTCTTTGTACTCTCCCATACCCAATCAGTCAGAGTGTGAGAGACGTACCTTTTACTTACTCCTAGACACGGCACGCTCGTTCCCTCGATGCTCCTATGTCCAGGAACCCATCCCAGAGTTACCCTTTTTGTTTCTGCCAGTAACTCTAGAATATCCCTGCAGCACCCCTTCCCATGGCTGTGTCCTTCCACTGGCCGCAGCAGTCCATCGTGTTGTTCTGAATACACCTATTATGGTTAGGCAGACCGTTCTCTGCAGTCTGGCCAACCTGAGCTCATAGCATGTTGGCCACCAGACCAGGGCCCCATAGATTATCCTCGGTCTGATTACCGCAGAGCCAGTGCAGGACCTGTGGCTTTAGACCAACTTCCTGCCCACTGCCCTGCGTAGTTGCCATTTCGGTTAGAAAGTTTTATATACATATAAATTCCGTATTGAGCCGATTTAATTAAAGTATTGCCGATGATTGTTCCAGCCTTGATAAACACTGAAGCTTCTTGTTCTTCTTCTTTAGGTGCCCTGTCTTCTTCGGACGTTGGCAATCATCAGCGCTATCTGAACCCTGTCTACAGCTCGGCGGAACAATGTGGTAGTGCTCACTCCATACCATTGCCTTAAGTTTTTTAGCCAGGATATCCTTCTTCTACCCGGGCCTCTTCGTCCTTCGATCTTGCCTTCTATAATAAGCTTTAAAAGTCGATATTTGTCATTCCTTAAGATGTGACCGAAATACTCCAGTTTGCGCTTTTTTAGTGTGAACGGAACTTCCAGTTGCATGTCGAGGCGTAGAAGTACCTCGGTGTTACGCACCCTTTCTACCCAGGAGATTCTCAATAGCCTTCTGTACGTCCACATTTCAAAGACCTCCAATTTTTTGCACATCGCATCTGTCAAGATCCAATTTCTTCCATAGAAGAAGGGGTTTAATTTTCGGTCCTTCACCCATTACCATTTATCTCCTCTAGTTGAACAAGGACGCTACATATTCCCAGCCATTCACAAAAATATGGCTTCTTGTTAGCTTTTAGAATTTGTCTTTGACGTTGTTTCTCAATCTCCTTGACATGAGCAAAAGGGAGATGGGTAGAGAAAAAATGAGAACTTAATGGCCACTAAAATGTCAAAGAGTCCTGCATGGTACCAGAGACCAGTTTGAATAGTCGCGGAGTGCAACAGCCAAAATAACAATCTCTCTTCGCAAGCCTAAAGTCCCATTTAATCTCTAAGATTAAATTTGTAGACTTACCCAAGATAAGAGTTCTCTATACTGTGAGCAAGTGGTGTTGAGTAAGTTATTGCGACATCCAGACATATAACCAAACACTGTATTTTTCTTGATGTAATTTAAAACATATAGGAAGATTTGACGTACCTTGATTTTGGAAAGTGTTAGAACATGGAACTCTAAGACCTTGCTCTTGTCATCAAGCAGCCTCATTGGCTCCATGTGTGGCTTTTTTCTGATTCTGAAACTTTTCTGTGGAAATTGGTTTGTATGACTGTTAGCTTCCTTCAGAACGTCAAATTCATTCTTAAGTTAAATTTGAGCCTTATTTGATAGCCTCCAAATCGTTCTCCAGGTTATTCGCTTCAGTTCGTCCTCGCAGTAGCCATCAATCCTTTTTTCCACGTCCATAGCTGCCATTTTGTGCGAACTTAGATCGGCTGTTAAATTAATACTCTCGCTCTCTCTAGAATCCTTATGGTTTTCAAAAGTCGTTTGCATAATGCATTCTGGATTCGCACCTCATCAAGAACTTTGCACGGCTACTTCTCTCTGTCGAAGACAGGGAGATGGAGCAGTAATGTCGAAGTACTCTGTCTCACTAGCTTTTCCCTCAAAAGCTTTTGAGTGTCTCAATAATTTCTTTCAGAAATTATCAGAGCATCAATCAATTTCTTTCAAGAAATCAGGTGTTCGTGAGCACTACAACCCCAACTTGTGTTCCGTTTCTTTCGTTTATTCGGTATGCTTCTAAAGGGCGTTTATTACGAGCAAAATCTAAACAAATGATACTGTAGGATCTGCCGAAAATCCACAAACTAGATGTGCTCCCGAGACCCATCGAGACCCATAAGAAGCCTGCCATACCAACATTACTCAGTCACTACTATTTTCAATGAATGAAAGAATTCTATGAACACCCTGATGGTTGGGCAGTACCTTTAGTTTAGTAGCCACCTATTTTACGCAGCTGTTCGAGGCCAAAAGGCTTTGGCTACACCGAAAAAAAGACAGAAGGTGCTGGTTTCGATATGTGGACCACAACTTTCTTATTTGGAGTCAAATCGAGCTCGAAACTACCTCACACACATTATTAACCCAAATTTTCAAATCATTATGGAGATGAAAAAAAGATGAAAAAGAGAAAGGACACCTACGCAAAACTTGCTGATACCATCAACAATAGAACAAATCTTCATCCGTGCTAGACAAGAACCAAACTCTATCTGTGAGAGCCAAGAAAATTTGTGAGTTGGCTGAAATGGAAAAGTAATATGGAGCATCTAGAAAGAGCCATCTTTGGAATGAATACAGCAATTATGGACTTAACAGGACAGTTCGTTCAAGGAAAATTGAATCTCCTTGAAAGAAAAACAGGAGCTGAAGAAAACAACTAGATTACCATACATCCATAAAGTCAGGGTTAGGATGGGCAGGCTACTTGTAAACCATAAAGTAAAAACTGTAAACCACTAGCACAATACAAGAGAACTTGAGATCGGCCAAAGACCAGAGGCATCCTCTATCAATACCCGTGAAAAATCGATATAATTTAGTACGTTTTGCTGTAATATCTTGATGTTGAGGGCACATGTGAAGAAGATCAGAATATTTTTAGCTTCCTTGTAATTCGACTGCTGTCACCATTTAAAATTCTATTTATGTATTATCGTTATCGGTTCAATTTTAGTCCGGTTCTGGTTTGTCAAGACATGACTTGAACAAGAAAAAAAGCGCCTGTCGCAAAGTGTCCGAGATCGCAGGTCGATCGCTGCATGTGGTCTCGCGCTTTTTGTTTGTTTTCCAGTCCGTGCGATAGAGATCTGCCGGGCACGCTGACCGTTAGGTGAAGAAATAAGCAGAAGTGTGAGAAACATGTTAAGTGGGCTATAATATAAATGGATAAAACTGAATCAATATCTGCTTTTTGCAGTACTATAGACTACTAATAACCTCTAGGGAGCATCAAAATATCATACTTTGTTCACTCTTAATACTAGCTATAAAGATCTTCAATTGAGTGTTGAAACAGATATTTTACTCCTATAAGGAAACCAAACTTGACACATATTATACGTAACGTACACGACGTGTAGACTGAAACCTTACACTTAAAATAGAGGTCAATTTCCGCTTAATGTCCTCAGACCAAAATTGCAAACCACCGCTCAAAGAAATGGTGAAAAGAGACCACAGATATTTGAAAGCATATGCAATGATGTAAAAGGTGCTAGTCCTCCGTTGGCTGCCCTTGAAGAAGTTCCCCAATTGACAAATTTAGAGCTCTCTACAGCAGCCATGTTGGCTACAAAAATAAATTTGAAGATTCTCCTGGACTCTAATTGCTCTCCTGGAGCAATTAGCGGTGATAAGAGAGTTTCAAAAGCCTGACGCTAAATGCATTTCAGAATATGGACAGAACTGATGGTAGCACAAAATCTTTTTCAGATTCTAGAATCTTGGAGCAATAGATGCAATGTTGAAGGGTCTCAAATTGATAAAAAAAAACAGGCAAACAGACCGATCGTAAGGTTCAGGACGCTTCTTGTCCCGGTTTTTGATAAGCCTGCCTTGACAAAATTGACGCTGAGGATGGACTGAAAGCTGAAACCGGCTATGCTATATCAATCAACTGACCATATTAAGGTAATATAGATGCCCTGTAGCCGTCATCTAAATGCGAATGAAAGAGCGAGTGAGACTCTGTTCAGCTCTCACTTGAATTCAGGCGATCTCTAGTAGGTAATCCGTAACCCCTTGCTCTCCTGGATGAAGACTACGTTTCTTTAATGTATTTCTACAATGTTGTCAAATGCTAGAACCGATTATATTATTTGAGGTTAACAATTTGTCAAGATGACGTCTGTGATTTCCTCCTTTACGATTAAGATATGTGAGATAGAACAAATTTCAACCCAGATTCAGTTTCTTCTTGAAACCTAAGTTGCCCTCTTTCTATCTTAAAGTAGAAATTTGGAATCCTCTTTCAATCGCCAGCTCTCAAAGAAATTTTCTCATTTCGTCACATATAATGGGTGTCCATTTAAAAACGTCATCTAGTTGGCTACGAACTGTCAAAAGAAAAAGATGAATGAACAAAAGTCCCTTTAGTATCCAAAGGTTTTCCGAGCTTTGAAGCCGTAGTCCAATACATTCCAATCAAAGACTCTTTCCAGATGCTTCATTTCCCGTTCCAATTCAGCCGTAGATGCTATAAAAACAGGGCAACGCTAAATGACATAACAGCAAACAAAAGGCTTAACACTGCCACTAGGTCTAAAGAAGTCAGCTGATAGGCGCAAGCAAGGCCGTAGGAGCAGGCCGTAGGGTCTTGGTACCACACAAGCTCTTTTTGCTCGTCGCCCGAACCGACCTTACTCACCTCGAGTACCAAGTTCGAGCTCTTGGGCCCGGCACTCGAGCACCTCCGCGGAGTTTCTAATAATAACTTGGGGCTCTTCAAGCTTTCCAGAGACTCCAGGGACGAGCGGGGGTTAGTGTTAGGCGGAGGCACACTGCACGATGGCTCACCTTCGAGGTTATCGTAGATCGAGTCGGTCTTGTTGGCTGACTCGTCGAATTTCGCTCCTGAAAGCTGAGCTCCTGAAACGATGCCACCAACTCGTCGCGTTGTTCCCGGAAGGGAGACTGGCACTTTTGCTGCTGCATCTCTTCCCTCCGCACCTCTTGCTCCACTTTCTCTACGTCGATTTTGCTATCGTCCGAGTCGTTGGTTTCGTAGTCGTGCTCCACCTTGACTGCCTTGCGGCGCTCCTCTGAACTGTCCTTAAAACAGGACTGCACTATGTTGGCGGATTCTGCAGGGGAAGAGTGCACTCTCAGCTCCACTACCTCTTCCCAAGGCGCTTTGTCGTAGTCCTCTAGCTTGTTACTATCTACCACAGCCTTCAATAGCTTTTGGCAAGGGTTCAACTTCTCAGTTCTTCTACTTTCCAGTTCTTTCAGCTCCTGAGTGAGCCTCTCGGTGGTAAATTTGGCCTCCTCGGCCAGGGCGTAGATTGTCCAAAGAAGAGTTGTTAGAGGTCTTGCCCTCAGGGTTGGGGCTTTTAAGATTTTTCATAAACTTCAGGCGACTCTCCTTGAAAGCGTTTCCGTTGGCCCTTTTTACATCCGAATCGCTCATAAATGCCTCGCGTGTCTCTCTCACAAGTTCTCTTGGCTCTCACAGACAGTCCTTGAGACTCCCATTTTCTGTCTGGGATGATGATTTGATCCGTTATTGAGGTATCGGTTAGTGTGTGTTGGTTTTCTATAAACGGTGTGTTCACAGCACTGTTCTCACCACCTACAGATCCCACCACCTACAAGAAACTAACTCGTGATCCAACCGCCCAGATTCTGACTACTCACGACACACTGCGTCGAAAGAACGAGCCACCATTACCCCCACCCCAATCCCTCTACTGTAGCGCGACGGCGCACAATGGAAAATATGGGGAAAAAATAAAATTTTTAAAGTAGTGTTTTGAAACGAAATTTGTAAGTCAGTACTTTAAAATAGTGGAAATTAGATATTTTTATAGTTGCAATCAAATTCGCTCATATTTTTTTTTCAGCAGTATTTTTTCTTCAATAGATGTTATGTTAAAAGTTGTTAGAAATATCGCAAACATTAGATATAATTGTTTTGAAAAATATAATAGTCTTTTGAATGAAGATATTTTTGGGGCAACCATTTTAACATTAACCAAATTTGGAACTGAATTTAACAACTTTTAGATATTTAGCTACTAGCTACGTGCACCTACAGTTTCTAACTAGTCTCATCATTTGGCTTGTTCCTCTAGCAAAGTGACAGGACAAAATTAAACTGCAGATTCCTGCGGAAAATTATATCTCAAATCACACAATAACAGTTTGTGGTGATTATTAAAATGGCTTAGTTTTTCAAACATGAATTGATCTATCAACCATATTTTCTATGCCTACCTAACCAAAATCTTATTAACCGAAATCGAAATAGAACATAATAAAAAAATATCCAAAACTACAACATTTTCTGTTTTTTGATAGCACCTTAAAAGTATAATGATTGAAAATCTCCTCGACAAAACAACGTCTATAAATTTAATTTAATGGTACAGTAACATTTGAACCACCAAAGAGAAACCATTTTTTAATAAAAAAGGAACTATCCTAAAGCAATTTTTAACATTTGTGACCTTCAAATTAGATAAGAATGGGTCAAAAATAATTAAAACCAACGAAGACTCTCTAAAATATCTCCGTTGATTGCAGTTTGACTTAATTTTCGTGCGTACTGAAGTCGATAACTTCGGTAGTCTTTATTCCTGGCTTCCTGAGCCTCTTCCGACAAGTGGCCAACACAAACTTATCAGACAAATTTTGTTGATATTGGCTTTGGTTTGAAGAACCCCCATTTTGAAATTAAAGTGAGCACTTTAGGAACGTCTTCATTTAACAAACCATCGATAGATAATATTCTCGTTGCTGTATTATCGACGTAGCTTTACAATTCCACTTTGGCAGAGTGGAACACTTTGCCAAACGGAAAGTGGTGACAGAGGTTGGTAGTGCTGTCTGGATAACATTTTAATTTTTCTTCTTTAATTTCGTAATATGGAGGTAAATTATCATTGTTACACTTTGTGTTATAAATTGTTGAAATCTGCGCAACGAGTTCTATTAATAAACCAACAATATACAAGGTGTTCCATTACAAAAACCAAGTTTGGGTGTGCCACGGATTTATGCAACACCCTGTATAAACAAGAATATTTTTCGAGAAATATTTATATAAAACCCTAAAACTTTCATATATAATATTTTTCTCTAAAATGATAAATGAAAAAAATTAAAGGGGGGTTACCAATTTGATGAATCATCCTGTACTATTTTATTACCCTATTTGAAAAAAAAACTCATATATGAAACAAAGCCAGCAACGTTACAATTTACATAAATCAAAATTATAACAGAGGATTTGGAACAATCTGAAAGACAAACAGTTTTTTCCGAAAAGCATCGATTTTTACCCACTGTGGGGCGTGGCGGGAGAATAAATACCACGGAGCACGGGAGATCACTTCGCCCATTGCCTCATCGCCTTTGATAATGTCTGCCGCAGCTGTAGATGAAACGTCAGGAAGAAATTACATTGGACCACGGCTTCAAAGCCCGGAAAATACTTTGGATTGTATTTTGACGGCCCGTGAAAGCCTTCACAGTCTTATATCTCTTTATTTTGATTATGTAATTCTTTTCTTTCAAAAATTCATAGCCTTCTAGATGACATTTTATAATGAATCCCGCATAATGTCCTCTATTTCTTTTCCGATATTTTTACGATTCCTCTTGTTTTTTCCAACGTTCCTCATTCTTTTTAGCGCTATCGATCATATCGGTGGATTTTGCGAGACTGTGTTACCTTTGAAGGGAAGTAGGTACTGAACTCAACAACTACTTGAGGAGACATTTGAGACTGCAGAGGCTGAAGAATCTCGATGGAATTGTATCTTTATGACTGCGATTTGACCATCTGGTGATACCTAGAGAAATATACCCCGTGTTCGTTATAAAACCTGATCTAGAAGTCTATGCAATTTGGACAGAAGAGGATGGGATAATCAAAGTAAATGAACTTTTGTTCTGTCTATCTTTTCTTTTGACATTTCACAGCCAACTACCGACTAACTTGCGACATTTGCGATACCGCGGGTATTTTGGTGTCAATATCCAACAGTTTCTTTTTCATCAGTCAAGGCTCACATTTGATACTATTTTGGGTGTTCAGTAAAGTCTAGAATTACGGTTATTCAGGTTATCGGGGAGGCATCCTTTTGGGTCTGTAAGAGTAGCTAACTCACATATGTTTTTCTGAGCCGTTTCAAGACCTTGAAGTAGGCTCCGATGCAACTTCCAACGTTAAACAAAAAGAAGAAATGGACGACCACTTTTTTATTTAGAGTCAAGGGGAGGATGATCTTCAAAACTTCCTCTTAAATCTTTTCCATACAACCGAAAATTCAATTAATGATGGAGAAAAAAAAGGAGGCTTATTTACGTTCTTGAAAGTTTTGGTACTTATCAAGGAAATCAGATGCAAAACTGGAGCACACTTTGTATAGAAAACCAACCACGACAAAATGGTAACTTAACAATGGGCCAAACCATCACCCGAGACAGAAAAGAGAAATCATAAAAACACTGCCTGAACCTTTCTGAATTAAAAAGGACTTTATTTTCAACCACATATGCAATAACGACATTTCTGTCTTTTTAAAATCTTGGAAGTGTCTTATTACTGGCCTAGGACGGGAAGTAATTCCATTACTGGTCTAGGACGGGAAGTAGTTACTTCTCGTTCTAAACCAGTAATGCACATGCAAATAAAGCGCAGAAACTTCAGGGAATTACAGAAACCCTGATTGTTGGTTTTGCTCTATACCATAGCAACCATCAAAATTCCGCCTCCTGAGTGAAGATTTGAGCCATAATATTATATGAATAAATAATATTCAAGAACATTTTTTGATGTTATTCAGAAAGTGTGGTTGAAAATGGGAAGCTTCATTACTGTCTCGAGATTTTATTTATCTCGACGCTACGCTCGATAAATAACATAATCTCTGGACAGTAATGAAAGACTTCCCATCTCGTATTGTAATATACTAAGAACGAATATAGCAAGCAGGAGTTTGGTTGCTATACCCGTTTTAACCAATGGCAATTTATCCAAGAAATGTGGATCGCCAGGAAGAAACAACAAACCGTGGGTGGACTAGATTACCAAACATTCACAAAGCATGAACCTGATCGGCAGGCTACTGGAAAAGTAAAAAGTTTTTTTTTAAACCGAGTCGCACCATACAATAAATCCTGAGATCTCCTAAGATGCCCATATTAACATCGAAAATAAGTTGCAGGCTAGGACAAACACAAAAACAAGCACGAGCACAACTTCAACAGAAAAGACGATAGAGGATAGCGGGTGCAGGATATAAACAACAGCGCGTTTGTGAAAAATCCAATGTTTCGACCTATATTGAGGTCTTCTTCAGGGCTCTTTCAATAAGCCAAGTTGGAATAACATTGTACTCGACAAAAACAAAACAAAAACTCATGTGGAAACATTATTTGGCATATCACTTTTGGTAATATCCACCGCAATTGTGAACTAAACATCATGAAAGATTTCCATTGGAACGCGACTTCAAAGCTCGAAAAACACTTTAGAACAAGGAAGAAATAATGGATTCTTCAAATACGTTCAAAAAGAACAGTGGATTGCAACGTACCACGTGTTTAATATTAAAAGTGATGCAGTCGACACACCAAATGAAGGTCAATGACCTTAATGTTGTATTGTGAAACACTCATTAAATGTAGACGAACATGAATACGGTTAGTTCACACAACTACAGAAATACGTTTTGAATTTTCCATCAATTGACCGACTTGTCGGTTTTTGAAATACTATCAATAGCTCTTACACGATGAGTAGAAACAACGCATGATAACTCGAGGTACGATCAATTGATCAACTCGATCAACATTATTGAGAAGTGTAGACAGAGAACGGTGCAGGTTACTAGGGGCGAAAAGGCGTACGCGACTTCAGTCAGTACGACATGATTGCGATTCTTAGGTTAAGTGTGTGTACTTAATATATATAATAATTTTTTTTTCATTTCAATGTAGGGGCATTAATTATAGACTCTAAAAAGTCCTAAAAACTAGAAAATGGTTAAATCGGGCAAAATATTTATATCCAAAGCGACTTATAAAACTTGTTTTAATTTTTCAATTACCAACTGAAAGAGTTTTTAGGGACGAATAAGTCCTGATTATTATATCATGCGAGAGTAAGGAGTAAGATTTACATTAACAAAATTCTCACCTTCGACATACATAATATTTTATACCGTGACTTCCTCAGTCCAGCAAAAGTGAGTGTTGACCTGTTATGTATTATTCATTCAATTCAAATTAGTGTCGTGACTCTTAACACATCTCCCTTCGGTTACATCCACCTATAAAGCCCGTATCACTTAAGTGAAGCTTTGTTGACGATTGTTCGATGATACTTGGAGCTTCCGCCAGCGAGACCTCCAGTCTCGAGCCCTATTAACTTTCGCTATCACGTTTCGCGGTGTGTGCGTGCACGTGTCTCGCTCACGTCCATCCGGTGACGGGAAGTCTTTATTTTTGCCAAAAATAACCCGAAGTCGTTTACGGGCCGATTTTTCCCGTCAATCAGGCAAATTTCCCGATCGCGCTTTGCGGCACCGTCATATTTACGAGACGAGCGATAAGGCCTGTTCCGCACAATGACACCGCAGACAGTGACAAACCTGTCGAATGCGCGGAAATGATTCGATCTATCTGGGGCGATAGCGCCTTTTCTCACACTAAATTTAACACTTTAGCGGCGTATTTGTGACAATGCAGGGACGTACTTTGTTTGTTCTTGTCGTCGGACGTGAAATAACTCTGTCTCAGGTCGAATCTGACGGTTCAATCGGTCCGTAACAAGGTACAAGCAACAAGGCATGTCGAACAACGTCGCCCGGTCGGTATTGCACCGGTTGCGATACGCGTTAATCAGATTACCGGGTGATAAATTACCGGTTGGTAATAGATATCGCGAACGGACTCACGAACGGGCCCACGCCCATTTGGCGAACCGATAAGACGTGGTTCTTGTCTTCATATATACCACTGCAGGTAGATGCGATGATTCCACTCGACGACATCAAATTATAGTAATTTGGAGGAGACTAGTTTAAACAAAAACTCCTAATGCAATATTCGTGTCCATCTGATGACTGTGGAATTCCGATAACCGGTCGTATTATTATATTGGTTTTTAAACGATTTGTAATTGTACGGTTGGTTACGTAAACAAAAACGTTTTTTTTCTGTTAGGTTTATCCCTGCGTCATAAATCCACCATAATTACCGCCCATTCGCGAGTGGAGCTTTAATTAAAAACAAGGGCTTTTTTCGCCTACGTCTACGGAACGTGTGCGCGATGTTTCGCATTAAAACCTTATCTTAGATTCCCGAGACGCCCCTTATCGGCCGTTATCGCGCAATTCAGCCCCAACGAGGGGCGATGTGAATTCTCCAGGGGGATCGAAACGCGTGGAGTAGTTTTATGGAAAATTAAGGGCTAAAGAGAGAAAATTTGAAAAAAATGTGGATAAAATTGTTTTATGTGAATGGGCGTACCTAGTGTAACTAGAAAGCAGGTTATATTTTATATTTGTTTCCATATATATCCACTCATCAAACACACCACGTGGAGTAGACATACAACAAGGCAACAACACTGACAAAGCAATCAAGCAAAGTAATAGGCAGGAAGTGGGGCCTAAAACCCAAGCTCCTACATTGCCTTTTCACTGCGGCAAGAATAACTTACATGCCCTTAGTCTGGAGGCAAGTGGTGAACAAGGTAGTCTGCCTAGTCATAACAGGTGCATTCAAGGCAACACCAAAAGCTACTATCAATGCCTTGTTGAATAAATTGGAGCTTCCAATTTAGATAGAGAGGAAGGCTGTAGCCTCCTATAAGAAGATGGATTGCTGCAACCAGTGGAAGAAAACAGCAATAGCAAATGGGGACACAAAGACTTCTGGCAGTATATACCAATATGTTCTGCCGCAAGAGGGACATACCATCTATAAACTAACACTAAGACATTTGGGGTAAATATCTCAATAAGGGAACAATTCAAGAAATATCTGCTTTAGCAACGATCTCAGCTTAACCAGCGCAACTTAACTAAAATCAGAAGCAAAATGGCCATTATCGAATAAATCTACATCTGTTGATGAGTCGCATTCATTTCCCGTTGTTTTTTCTTCATTTTCTATGTTCCTGCTTTTTGTATTTTAATTATTCTCCCTGCATGTTATGCATACATTTAATTGTCGTAAGTTGTTTTTCTTTTCTTAGACATTCCTTTGGTCCTTGCTCTTAAAAGACTGGTTTTGCTCTTGTTTTGCAGCTCTTCCTTTGTTCAATTCTTTTTTTAATAAGAATAGCCTTCATTGGAGTTGACGTCCAGATTTTTGTTTTTTTTTTGCACTTTTATGGTCGTAATAGTCTTCCTACTAACTCTTTTAGGAATAGAGAGAACAACTCCTTACACTGTTAAACAGACTAAATTTTGGTCGAAAGGTCGGCATTCTTTAATAGAAGATAGCGAGTTTTTTTTGTCCTCTACCTGCTATACCATCCAGTTAAGTTACATAAGGACGCTATTACACTGATCATGACTGTTAAACAATTAGATTGGTTGAAAGTTGTAGAAGTTGAAGAACACGATGTCGATGGTCTCGTTTTACAAGTCGAGATGGTGATGGTCTTGGATCAGAAGCCAAAGGTGTTGAAGATCTTGAATAAGAAACGAGAATGCAATCTATCAACACAGTTAATTTCAGTTTGTTTACTTCACTGATAAAACAGTAAATATTTTATTGCTTCTTCTCAAGGCATTTGTTAATTATACAACCTCAAGAGGGAATTTAATATTTGCTCCGCTACTCAACCAAAAAAACATGTAGGTCGCAGCTTGGCCAGAACACGAAACTAAGATATTTTTATTAAAAGTGCTAAAAATGTGTTGCAACTACTGAATTTGCAGATACAAAGTCGCTATTTTTTATTTATGAGTTGAGCTGACTGAGATCACGTACGCCATTTTTCAGGTCATACACAGATGGTAAATGTTTGTCTTGGTCCGATGGCTGGATGGTAGGATAGTCATGGTTTTAGCGTTACTACTGATAAGCTAAATTGATATTTACATCTATCTTTCCGTACTGTCTTACCATACTTACAGTAATTTGTTAACAAGATGTCTAACAAGAACTAACTTACATTCAAAGCACAAGCGCATAAAGAGCATTCATTAATACTGTAGTTTGACTAATTATTTTGCTAATGGTTTCCTTACACACTTGATTAAGTAGTTTTAATGGAAATTTTACAAAAATTGTATATTCTCATTACTTCTTTAATAAACCTTGAAAATAGCTATTTATGATGTAAGTGTCAAAAGTGCCATTTGAAGGCACCCATGCGAAAAGCACACGACGATTGCCTCGAAAATGAACAAATGCCGCAAATGCGCACTACTACCGTTGAAAATCGCAGTTTGCAAACAGCGTGCACTCTGCGCACAATCCCTTAGAGAAGTGTGTGCAAAGTCCAGTGGACTTTGCACCCGCTTCTGATTATTTCACACACGCCTTGTATATATTTTATAATACTGTTACGGGATACGGGTTCCAATAATTTATCGTCAATTAACTACACACTTTTATTTACTTGTAACTATTACAACCCGAGTAAAACACAATTACTCTCTACTAACAATTCGCACTGTTCGCTTCTCCGCTTATTTCGCTTATTTTCTACACTGCAATATCTATTCATCTGGTCGATCCCATCTCGCGTGGCTCACTGATTTATATACCCGGCCTGAACACACTCTCGTACTTTCGAGAACGGAGGCGACTGTTCCCGGTTCTCGTTTAGTCTAGATGGGTTCCCGGGTCGGCTCGGCGTTGCCGCTTCGGCCCGAATATCTGTGGACCGACGGTCGGACGTAACAATACGAATAATCATTTATGAAATAAAATCGCAGTCGTAGAAAGAGTATAGTGTGCAACATGTACGAAAATCTCTTGTGACGTTGTGTCTCTCGCCTTTGGCTCGTGTCCGAACCGTCACACTCGTGTGTAAAGTGCAATTTTCGACACTAGTTGCCCAATATAGTATTAACACGAACGCCTAAAGTATAGCCTATTTTTTACAATACATTACTTTCAGCGGCATTTCGGAAACCATAAAGTTTCATTCAGAATAGTCAACTGTATTTCTGTAATCACCAAGTAATTCAGAAAATATGAACATAATTCAGTAGTCGAGAAATTAAAATGTATATACCGGGTGTCCACCAGAACCCTGGACATAGGAGATTAACATGGGAAATCGGTTTTTATTTTTTTGCGCCTGTACGGTTGATTTGATTGAAAAACTTTTAAGAGTAAAGTTGTAGAGCTTATGGTCAGCTATCATTTTGTAATTTTTTCAATACCTCAGTTTTGGCCGTTTTTTTGGAAAAACGCCTTGAAAAGTACAAGAATTTGAATTTGGCGCGTCACCCTCGCCATGCATGTGCAGTGTCGCCAACATAATAATTTCTTATGTCAGAGTAAGAGCCGATTTTCCTTTCTTATTTATTCTGAGGGACTATCATGTAGTAATTAACGTGATTATGCGGTGAAAATATGTTGGCGACACTGCACATGCATGGCGGGGGTGATGCGTCAAATTCAAATTTTTGCACTTTTCGAGGCGTTTTTCCAAAAAACGGCCAAAACTGGGGTATTGAAAAAATTACAGGATGACAGCTGACTACAACTTTACTCTTAAAAGTTTTTCAATCAATTCAACCGTACAGGCGCAAAAAATTAAAAACTGATTTCCCATGTTAATCTTCTATGTCCAGGGTTGTGCTGGACACCCGGTAGAACTAGAATAAAACATTTGGTTTAATTAATGTTGTACATACCTGGTGTCCTAATAATATGTCAAACTCCAAACCCTTACTTAATATTAGGAGGCTAAATATGAAAGTTGCAGAATAAGGTTTGCTGCACAATTTAAAATTGCACGCAAATGTACAGGGTGTCGGAAAAAAACGAGGAGATATAAACTACACATTTTTGAAGAGATACATATTTTTAACATGTCTTTATTCGTTTTCTCATTACATAATGTCAAAGCTTAGAATTTTTCCAAATTTGAGAGATTGTATATCCAAAACCGTTTAAGATAAAGCGAAACGGTTTGCACTTTTGTGCTTGCGTCTTCGTTTTTGAAGGGCTATCAAATGACGATAATTTTAATTAGGACACCCTGTATTTTTACTATTACATTACTAGATTTTAATAAATCTTAGAGCTCTTATTTGCCCCTGAAAATTTGATAACTTTGCCGGCAGTTGTTGGGATACCCTGTATTCCCCATTCAGGATTTTTTTGCCATTGAATGTTTACTTTTTCTCTACCCAACGCTATTTGGCTCATGTTAAGAAGAAATTGTTAAATAACATCAAGGTCAAATTTCCTGGGCTGATGAGATGTTAAACTTTTGTGGATAGATAATACATGATAGCCTACACAAGGCACTCTCTCAGTTTATTATTAAATTTCTCTTAAACTACTGGAGGCAAGTCAAATTTTCAGGGTCTCATACAAGATATAATATCTATCATAATTTAATAAAAAAATTGAGGGTGTCCTATTAAAAAAATACATCATATGACGTCACACTTTTTTGCACCACCCAGTATATGCAAATTTATTTTCCTAAAATAGACCTTTCTGTACAATCTAGGTTCCCGCTGAAACGAAATCTTTTACCATACTAGTTCTCGATATACCTCGTTGTCTCAAATTAAAAGACCACCCTGTATAAATAAAAAAAATAATTTTTTAACAAAAAAAGATGTAAGTTTGTTTAAAAAAACTGAAATTTAATAAACAAAATTTCACCTCAATAAGAAATAAAAAAAAATTGTTAAAAAAACTTGCTCCTTGCTGTTATTAAGTTTTGCATAAAAAATTTGCTGGTACGTTTAAAAAAAAATAAAGATTTAATACAAAATTATTACACATTTTCTGATTAAAAAAAATGTCGGTCGTGCTGGAAATTGAACCCACCAACCATTGGTTTGAAACCTCAACTCAACAGATCTTCATTCACGAATTTTCAGAGATTACATCACATCTTAACGCTAAGTAAAATATACAGGATGGAGCTCTGTAAACTCAACAGCAACAAATTGATTACATTTTAAGCATCAATTCAATGTATATAAATCGAAAAACAATAATTTATTTTATTTAACAAATAATTAATTTTTTTACAAAAAAATATGCAAACACGTTTAAAAAAAACCTGAAAAAATTACTGCCATATGTATATACATTTTACTATATTTTTAGCCCTGAGGAAGACCTCAATTAAAGGTCGAAACGTTGGCGATTTCTAAAAAGTGAAGTACCTTTATTGTCCTGCACCTGCTATTCAAACGTTCATACTAGTTATCAAAGACGCTAAGCACAGATGATATATCTGATACATTCTTTTGCGTCCCACTGTACAATTTCTCCACAATTTTATATTGTGGATTAAAGCGTGCATCTCTCGTATTTAGCTTCTTACTCTAAGTTAAACAATTAGTAAGAATTTGGTCTATGACACAATGTTGGGACAACCTGCATGTAGAGGACATTCTATTTTCGGAACTTTGTGAGCTATTTCTCTTTTGGTTTTTTGGAGATACCTACAGGGTGGAATTGAAAATTATCACTTTTGAGGCACCCTCCCCCCCCCTCCCCGTATCAAAGAAGTTAAAAGGTTTGCTTGTAGAATTCCTCCAGTAGAATCCAGTCAGGTAAGTGGTTGTTTACTACAAGAAATAACTTCGTCACAATAAAATAAATCTAGGTTTTTTTAATGGGACATCCTGTATATTACAATCTAAAGTGTTTTCCGGGCTATGAAGCCGTGATCCAGTGGAATTTCTTCCTGACGTTGCGTCTACAGCTATGTCTAATCAAGGACGTCGCATCGGATGAAATGACTAAGCTTAAAAAATCAGAAGCCTTGCCACCAAGGCTGTACGGTTTGCTAAAGATCAATAACCCGGATGTGCCACTGAGACCCATCATGAGCACCATAGGAAGACCGACCTACAAAATCGCAAAACACCTGCAGGAACCTAAAATAGTACATACTGACAGCTTTATAAAAGAATCCACTCATTTCGTCGAAAAACTGCATTCTTTGACTCTTTCTCCAGGAGAAATTCTTGTTAGCCTCGATGTTGTTTTGCTCTTCATGATGGCATCCATTAAGGAAACCATGGAACAAGAAATTTCTACAAGATATTGCGAAGTTTTCCAACACTCCCTCACCACTACATATTTTCAATGCAAGGAAGATTTCTACGAACAAACTGATGGTGTAGCTATGGGCAGCCCCCTTAGTCCAGCAATAGCCAACTATTTTATGGAAATTTCCGAGGCCAACGCGTTGGCAACGACAAATAAGAGAGGCCAAAGTGCTGGTTCCGAAACGTGGACTACACCTTTGTTATTTGGAGCCATGGCGAGGGCGAACTTCAAAACTTCCTCTTACACCTCATCTCTATCAACCCAAAAATTCAATTTACTATGGAGATGGAAAAGGAAGGACGCCTACTTACTGTTTTTGGATGTCTTAGTATCAAGGAGGCCGAATGGGAAGCTTGCGCACACCGTTTATATAAAAACCATCACACACTGACCGATACTTCAGTAACGGATCAAATCATCATCCCAGACACAAAAGGGGGGGTCATGAAGACTCTGTCTGTGAGAGCCAAGAGAATTTGTGAGCCGCGGCCGGCTGAATTGGAACGGGAAATGAAGCATCTGGAAAGAGCCTTTGGTTGGAACGAATACAGCAAAGACGAGTTCGATAGGACCGTCCGCCCAAGGAATGTAGAGCGCCAGGGAAGGAACAGGGACTAGTCTACCATACATCCACAAAGTAAGGGACAGGATCGGCAGGCTACTGGAGAAGCACAATGTTAAAACTGTCTTCAAATCTACCCGTACAATACAGACCGCAGAGATCTTCTATGGGCACCCGGAGTTTAACGAGCAGCTGTGGCTCGGTATACATTGGCACCACAAAACACAGTGTCAACATGACGATTACGGAACACACGAGGAGTTGCAGGCTGGGACAAACACAAAAGCACGCTCTCTCCGAAGATCACGACACCATTTTCAACGAGGGGGGTATCTTATATCAATCGCAGCGTTTTCATCCGAGACTAATGAGAGAGGACATTGAGATCTTTAAACTCGACTACAATTTCAACAGGATGAAGGAAATTACTTCTCTAAATGCAGATTGGAAGCGAGTTCTACGACATACTTCAAGTGAGCCGAAATCACGCGCCACCACTACCCCCACCCCAGTCCCTCTATTGCAGCGCGACGGCGCCGGCGGGGAAATACCACGGAGCTCACCACAGACGAATCAGTCAACGTTGGGAAGCACGGAAGATCACTTCGCCCATTGCCTCATCGCCTTTGATAACGTCTGTCTCAGCTGTAGATGAAACGTCATGAAGAAATTCCATTGGACCACGGCTTCAAAGCCCGGAAAACACTGCCTTCACAGTCTTATCCTGTATATTATTACATATTTAGAATCTCATTGACAAACACTAGAATCTCATTGACAAACACTAGAATCTCATCACAAACACAAAAAAATCATTTTATGCATACGCTTTACCCCACAATTAATGCAGGGTGGCGCAAAAAAGGGCGGCAGGTATAATTGTCATGTTTTAAAAAATAAACACAAATATATATACGTGTTTCTTTCGTTCCTGGGTTGGTTCCAAACGTTTTCTGTAATGCATTTTCTAAAGCACATGACTTTCCAGAGATAATATTAGTCCGAACAAAAAATACAATTTTGATTTTATTGCTTCAAATGACACGAACGAAGTTACACTTGAACCTGAACTAACCTTAATTAAACTAACTACTTCAACAATTTAAAATGTCATTTTACAAATTTAAATGTCAAAGAATGTGCAAGTGGAAACGCCTAACTGCTACATATTCTATCAACAAAAATAGGCCAACTTTGTAAAGCATTCGAGTTCTCAATTTATCAAAATCCCATCGAGCATGAACGTTGTTTATGAGTATATTTTAAATCCAGTGATTCCAACCTATTAGTGCTATAATATGAGGCAACTAGTTTTTATCTCGACAATGTCCGGCAATCGTTTACAGTGCTGTTTTTATGCCGGCACTATCGCCAAATGGCCCTGTTTTTATCAGCACTTAGCCTAACAATTTTCCGCGTATCAAGGTTCTCGAAATGAAGTTTCCAGACTGGGCTTAAGTAGTTCCAAAGCTTTTAAAAAAAACACTCAGTCCTCAGAATATCACCCTTCGTGCTGTTGGGGAGGGTCGTAGCGTCACGTGTTTAATGTGAGAGGGTGAGAACGTATAGGGGGACCTGTTGAGCACCGACGACAGGATGTTTACGATCGTTTCGCCCCCGTTTACGGTTAATACTGTTTAAACTTATGGCGCTTAAGAATGCTGTCAGTTAGCCCCTCGTTTGTTCTAACCACACACTAACGTTTCAGAGCAATAATTATCCGACTCCTTATAATAAGAACGGGTTTCTCGAGATGCTATCTCGTCCATGTAGGTGGCTTGTCTTTCCCGACTGAAAACAAATTGAAAACGCTTTTTACAGAGCGTTCAACATCAACGGGTACGACTTCCAATTATCGCCGGTGGATGGATTTTTCGTTTTATCAGCGTTTCGTGTGAAGCGGCCTTAAACTTTCCCAAACCCCGGAGCGAGTTTGTTTATCGGACGGCTGATTGATGAGCGCTGATAAGGCCCCGGCCCAGAGCCCTTATCGGCGACGTGCATCGCCCGGGCCCCCCCCCCCTTTTGCGCCCCCCGAGTCCCGATATCATATCTCGGAGGAATCTCTCGGCTGTGGCGCAGAAGATGCTATCGCGAATTAGAAAAGCAGCGGCGTAGAGGGCCATTTTTCACTCTGGTCTATGTGGGTGTTATTTTCGGATTTAAATGTATTAAAACCCCGCCCTATCAAAAAAACAAACGATACGATCAGTGGGCCCGGCATTGTTACCGCAACGATAGCGATCACATGAAAAGTTCAGGGCCGGCATCATTAAACAATCCACTTCGAAACGATCCTGTCAACCTGCGTCACCCGGGCTTGCGGAAAGAAAAACTGCCGTTGGACGGCCCTAATGAATATCTATGAGGCTCCAAAAGCACTTTACAGGGTGACAATCCGAAACGAAGGGTTTTATTAAAATTCTAGGCATGAGCGCGGGGAAGTGCTTGGGGCGACTGTCCCTGTTAACGGGGCGGAAATTAGCTAAAAATGGGCGACGGTGATGCTAAAAGCCCTTCCTGGGGATATACATTTTTTGATAATGCCATCGTTTGTTCAACTGTATCAACGTTTCGATCTTGCGTGCGTAATCGCTGGCGACGATCTTATCGGGTTCACCATCCAAAAGGAACGTTGTCGGTTTGTATGCGCGTTGATCTCTTATCGCTACGACGCGACGGGCCTAGACAATTTGCATGAATCTGGGAATTAAACCTCACATTGCCGTTGCTGTTACTTCAAGAAAACGTCGAAAAGTCTTAAAAATGTAATTAGTTTGTAAAAGATTACAGTCAAATGAATTATTATCTCAGAGGTCTAAAAGTCACTGATCGTCAGACTCGAATCAAAAAGTACAGGAAGACATGAGGGTAAAAGGAAGTTTTTATTTTGAACTTTGACAGCTGTCAGACCATTGTCTAAAACGAAACGTTTTTTAAGGGTTATACTAGCTCTTCTCGAAAACCGATCCGGATTTGGTTGATCACTATCAGCTGATTCCCAACCAATCGGATTGGCTCACTTATTAGCGGTCATCAATCCGGTTGCTTGAGAATCAGCTATACGGATCAATCTCATCCAGAATCACCATTTCCGAAAATATACTCAATTCAAGAACTATTATAATGTCACGGACCTCATTGCATCATTAAATACATCAAATAGAAAAGGGCAGATTTGTGACATGCCTACGGCCTGTATTGGATAATAAAATTCGTCCAATTTTCTTGGCTGCAACTCCAAGAATCGCTAAGACAATAGAGCACATCTAATTTGCAAATTAATCCCGTTTTCGAATCACTAACACTTAAGACGTTAACTAGTGTCACCTCTTTCGCCCCCATTTTTTTGCTAAAAGGAAAGCCACAACAAAAAAGTGACAACGGAATCAGAAACTCTTTCTTAAAGATCATCAACGAATTTTTTTTGAACCAAAGCCTCACATCCCTTTTGGTCATGCGCTTACGGGACACCTTGTGTCAAATATAGACGTCATGTGGCGTCACTTTTGCCGATTTCGCCGCCATTTTTATGTGTTTCACTGCTAAAAAGGGGGGGGGGAGTTTTGGATGATGTCTCTAGGACATACTGAGAGTATTTCCATCCTTTGTTTTCTCAATATGAATTTAAGGATAGCAATACTCTCAGAGCGGACTAGGGCGGCCACCCGAAAACGATGTTACTATTATATAGTCCACTAGCTCATTGCCTCGACCTTTGTTTTCCAATCTTGGGGCTGTCATACCTTTTTCAAATTTTTCATCAATCAAACCACCGATTTCCTGTTACTAGATACCAATATGGCGATAGAACTTGTTGTCAAAACGTCAGAAACTTATCTCTTTTTTACAAAGAAACTCCGATAATTTATCTCTGTCTTGGCATCAAACCACAAGAGAGTCTGAGACACCCTTATCAGAATTCGTAATGCAGAAAAAAATAGGTAGAAAAATTAATGTTGGACCTTTTGGAAAGAGTCTATTCTGAGACGTATGGCAAGGTTGGTGTCTAGTAATTCTAGGTCTCTGATTCAAATAGTACATGGTAGGGAGGTTATAGTGTTTTCAAACTGACTATTCCAGAATAACGTTTGACGAGCAATCGAAGGTTCAAGGTACTTTGAAAGCCCAGGTGCTCGATTGATCTAGAGGTTTATCAAGATTCCATTCAGGCGTAAATGGCTAATAAATCTCAAACATGCTTCCGAGGAATGCGCCACAGTTCTCGGTAATCGTCAGCTGGAATTTCGCTAACCAAAGTGCCTGTCGGATCGGAAAATGCAAGAATACCAGCCTACCATGGTCGCGGAAGAGGAACTGAGTAAAGTTGAAGAGAAGGAAGAAGCCTAATTATAAGTTTCCATGTAAGGAGGTAAAAACCACTAGCTCAAGAGTTACTTGAGTTCACCTTGAGGCTAAATACAAGACACTACCGGGAGATTGTAAGAATCAACTTCTGAAGAAGATGAGATAGAGGTTTTCTGCGACGATCTTCATGAAGTCCTAGAAGCGTATTCTGAGACGTATGGCAAGGTTGGCGTCCAGTAAAACAAGGTCTCTGATTCAAACAGCACATGGGAGGGAGGTTATAGTGTTTTCAAACTGACTATTCCAGAATAACGTTTGATGAGCAATCGAATGTTCAAGGTAGTTTGAAAGCCCAGGTGCTAGATTGATCTAGAGGTTTATCAAGATTCCATTCAGGCGTAAATGGCTAATAAATCTCAAACATGCATCCGAAGAATGGGCCACAATTCTCAGTCTTCATCAGCTGGAATTTCGCTAACCAAAGTGTCTGTCGGATCGGAAAATGCAAAAATACCCGGGGAAGACCAGCCTACCAACGCAGCGGAAGAGGAACTGAGTAAAGTTGAAGAGAAGGAAGAAGCCTAATTATATGTTTCCATGTAAAGAGGTAAAAACCACTAGCTCAAGAGTTACTTGTCTCACCTTGAGTCTAAAGACAAGGCACTACCCGGAGAATGGAGATTAACTTCTGAAGAAGATGAGATACAGGTTTTTTACGACGATCTTCATGAAGTCCTATAAGCCTATTCTGAGGCGTATGGCCAGGTTGATGTCTAGTAATACAAGGTCTCTCGGATCGAAAAATGCAAGAATACCCGGAGAAGACTAGCCTACCATTGACGAGGAAGAGGAAAACGAGTAAAGTTGAAAAGAATGAAGAAACCTAATTATAAGTATCCATGTAAGGAGGTAAAAACTTTTAAATTAAGAGTTACTTGTCTCATCTTGAGGATAAATACAAGGTACTACCTGGAGATGATAAGAGTCAACTTCTGAAGAAGATAAGATAGAGGTTTTCTACGACGATCTTCATGAAGTTCTAAAAGAATATCACCTCATTACACCCTAATGACAGACCATTTTCACGTTAAAGCGATGGGCGAAAACAAGACGACCCGGAAACACTCGGAAAGCAATAAGACTTCAATTTCTCAACTCCTCTTCTCAACAATGACTTTGCTGTTCTTTTTGCAATTCTTCAAGTTCCTCCCTGAGTTCCTCACAATCGGCTCTAGTTACCATTGCTCCATATAGGGGAACAAATTTAATAGACGACAATACGTGTAAGTTTACCTGTAGTCAGAATGTAAGCGCTTCCTTGTTGGAGGAATACTTTTCCTTAGACAAGTCAAAAAACTGTAACGTCACTCCAGCTCCTCAGTAACGGTTTTAACCCACAAAGCACCAGACGTCAGCTTAGCTCTCGCGCTCTCAGGGCCCTAAAGTGAGCATCAAACCGCAATCTTTTCCAGGAACCGCGTAATCGGAATGTTCCGAATGCTCTGCTGACTCACGTGATGTCCTCTCGCAAAAAACTTTTAAACTTAACAACATGCGTCTTAGCAGCGTTAAGTGTCAAAGAGTTTGCCTTGCACCAATCACGCTCTGACCTTCTCGACACCTTCTCAGAATTGTGTTGTCGTCGGCGATATTTCTGGACAATAATTCTGAAGCGCAGCAAGTGTTGAAGCTACAGAAAGAACAAAAATGTTCGGGTTTAGACCCATCTCCCCCACAGAAGTCGTATGTCCCGATCTACGCAATCAAATGCCTTGGCCAAATCATAAAACACATGCCTCCTCCTTCCGTTCATTGCCGGCAAACACCGCCCCCCCCCCCCTTCCCAGAAAGCTTAAAGCAGTATCTAAGGAACCAATACTAGCCCGAAATCCGAACTCTATATCATTCAGCACTTAATTGGCACTCAAGAAATACACCTTTTGCGCGACAAAAATTTGTATTAATTTGATCAAAGAGGGGGGGGGGGGGTATTACGCCTTTTGTCTTAATTTTCAGATTTGACCACCCGTAACTTTAGAACGATTGAGCTTTAGATATAGGATAGAGCCGATAGAACATTGGAATGAATCCAACTGTGTCCTCTTTCACCTTCCGTCAACGATAGTACCGTAGATGCAAAAATTTTCATGAGATGTACCCCTTCGATTATCACTTTATAGGTACTTTCAGAATTGACTTTTTAGCAATTTTTTTTTAATTTGGGGCTAATTTTATACGAATTGGAATAACAAGAGCAGACTTCAGACACGCAAGAAAAATACAGGCTTCGAAGGAGGAATGGATCGAGTCCGCAAGAGCCAACAGAGCGTCGTAAGAAAGTTTCTGAAGAAAACTCCCAGACAAAAATTCCGCAGTTTCTCGTTCTAATTCCCTAGCTATTGAAAATGTCTGATGCCATTTTTTAATAAAGTTTTTGCTTGGCGGATTTCTATGGAATCTAGGACGTCAAATCTTCTTTGTGTCGTTATTATTGATCTGGTTTCATTATAAAAGAGTACTGTTTTTGTTTTTTCTACTAACGAATAAATAATTTTCTTTAAAATTAAACTTAATTTGCAATTTAACTCTGACAATTGTGATGACAATTGTTTACTATAGTATTATACACGTAGATAGGTACCTATAGGTAGGTGTTTTAGTTTGAAAAAATTATTTATTATTAAACAATCATATTTTAAAAAATGCCACTTTGCATACAACATCTTTTTAGTTTTATATTTCTTTTGTCAATTTTAATTATTAATTAAACAAAGAAAATCAAGCTCTAATTTCTTAGTTATTAAAATTAACCCGTTTTCTATTTTAATTTTTTACATCTAAAACTTCAAGTTTCAAGTCCGAAGTTTATTGGTACTTGGATACCTTGATCTTGACTCCACAATCACAATATACAGGGTGTTCCATTAAAAATAGTTGAGAATTTTGATGTTGAAAAAAAAAGGAATTTTTTTGCTCCCACTGTATAAGTCTCTACAAAATTTGTTGCCAACTAGAAAAAAACTTTAGGCCTAGAGGAAATGAATGGCGTATACAGCAGGTGGCTATCACATATAGTTTAAAAATTATAAGCATTTAAAATGGGTCACTCTCGGCTGGGACACCCAGTATTAGAGGCAGATTTTGAAAATCGCCTACACCCTTGGAAAAGGTTAGGTATTCAGGGCTTAATACTTTACAGCTGTTCATGATGAAGACACTCCTGACATTCAATTTGATATTATTCTTGCGCTTCTTGTTCTCGAATGAGAAAAATAGCACACTGCAGAAACTGCAGAAAAATATAACCGATATAGAAACAAATCTTAAAAATAATAAAACAAATATGGGGAATTGACAGATTCTTCCTATTCCATCCATGTGAACGTGTCACAAGCATTTAAAATGGGTCACTCTCGGCTGGGACACCCAGTATTAGAGGGAGATTTTGAAACTCGCCTACACCCTTGGAAAAGGTTAGGTATTCAGGGCTTAATACTTTACAGCTATTCATGATGAAGACACTCCTGACATTCAATTTGATATTGTTCTTGCGCTTCTTGTTCTCGAATAAGTCAAATAGCACACTGCAGAAACTGCAGAAAAAAATAACCGATATAGAAACAAATCTTAAAAATAGTAAAACAAATATGGGGAATTGACAGATTCTTCCTATTCCATCCATGTGAATGTGTCATTTATGTGTCTGTTTCTCTTAATTTTACTTTATATATAATTTAGCTTACTGGATGAATATCTATTTGAAATTGACTCTAACTCTCTACAAAGCGACTGAAGGTCCACAGAAAACCATCCATGATCTTAATTTCTAAAGTTTCTAATGTTCCTTGAACCCCTGGAGAAGGCAAACTGGTCATTAAGGTGGATGAACTGGGAGACGATGCTGTCGAGAATTTTACTTTTAAGGTAATGGGTATTAAAAACAGCTTAGTTTAGCCTTCAATTCACCAAATCGTGCAATAAGTCCTCCTTCCCCATTATCTCTAATCTTCCATCATCATCATCAAGAAGCAAGAGACTATTATAATGGTACCAAACTACAAGGTGACGCAATCCAAATATCTACAAGCGGCCTAACACGTTTCCTCTTTCATCGTAGGCCTCAAATTTGAACAAATCTTAATAACAAGAGGGTCGTAATAAACAAGTTTATCCGTGCATCGTCGTGTTCATCATTATGGCGAAAACTAAAACATCGACACGGAAACCCGGACATTGCCGAGGCAGGACACGTACCGCCCGATCCGAGCTCGTATCACTGCTTATTATCTTTCTGTCAAAGTTTAAAGAAAAATGGACCGGGCTCTCGATTACCACCGCCTCCGAGTCTCGATTAGGGCTCTTAATGAATAAATATGAAGTTGTCATCGTCGGTAAAGGGCTCCGCAAGAGGATAAATGGTCAGGAGAGTCCCAGGTTTTAGGATTCCACGCGCGACTTTCATAACCTCACGCGTCATTTGTTTCGACACTTTTTAACAGCCTCGTAGATTGTTTTATTTATAAGCCCTCGGCAGGAACAAACTATATCATGACGTGATCAGAATTGGTGTTTTTGTAATTAGCAAAGCTGGCGTAGTAAAAATAATACGTTTTTCGTGCCATCCAAACGCCGAGTATTTGCTCTTTTGTCAAACAAAACGATTTATGTGCGTCTGATGGCCGGGAAGGTCCTTCCGATAAAGTTTTTCCATTAACGTTCAGATAGTTATCGGGGGCACCTACTCCGAGGACAAAAAGTACATTAAAACGGTATATTTCATTAAGAGTGACGTACTAAGAGGGCCCTCATTGTTGGCCGCTAAACGCCGGTTCACACCCGTTGAAAATGCTCAAAGAAAAAAATTCTCGTGACCGTGAGCGTGTGCATTTCTCGTTCTATCGACGAACCGGCTCGCATTAGGGCACTATCTTATATCTCGAAAACACGACGAGAGAGAGACCAATTCTGTGAAACCGCAATCAAACAGTACCTACCCCGATAACTACAACACTTGCACATGCACGGACTTGTGCAAAAAAAATGGTATCTGCATGGTTGTGCACCGAAAAGAGACGGCACTGGAGTAGTAAGTGGAAGGTATGACTGTATTTATCTTTATTATCCTCGTAAAACTGGCGTTATTTCCATTTAAGTGAGGTTATTAATCCAAAAACTCAATTAAGACAATCTGATCCGAGATACGGATCTTGGGCATTGCGTAAACGTATTCTTCTGTAGGTAATTAAATGGAAGATCTTTATGTTGCTAACAATGACTTATTTGATTAAAGAAAAGAACGGAATAAAACTTTCATTATTTTTAGTTAGTTTAATTATTGAAAGATGTCGCAGGAATATTATTACATTGAGGCTAGCACGAGGCCTAACATTTTTTCCTCAATAATAATTTTAGGCAACTTGAAAGAGGTGAATACCGGATGTGGGACATAAAAAAAACTCTTCACGTTTGTGAAATTGCCCACGTTTCGACTTTTATTGAAGTCTTCCTCACGGCTCTTTCCATAAGCGAAGTTTGTCATAGGCCAGGAATTGGACAATTATAGGAAACTACGAGCAAACAAAGACCGCGATAGGGACAACACACACATGAGTAAAAATATCGGGTGACGGAACTTCCGTGGTGAAAGAGGACGTCAAGAAGAGGAAAAAACAGTTGGATTCACTCCGATCGGTCAAGGCGTTTTTAAGTTACAGGCAGTCAAAGTTGAGAATTGAGACAACGATGAGAGTGGTGTGTAAATTTAGGAACAAGGAAGGCAAAACCGAATTAGTCATGAGGATGCAGAAATATATCTGCGAAACGTAGACTAATTCAAATAGTTGTCTTCGTCATTTCGTGATCCTGTTCCCGCATAACCCATGATATTATTGAGAAAAAGGTCGTGGTACCCCCCCCCCCCCCCCCCTCTTTGGACGTTCTCAAGCGAGTTTTATTTCTGACCTGTTACAAACTTAGCTTATTAAAAGAGACCTGAGGAAAACCTAAAACAAGTTAAAACGTTGTCAATTTTAAGACGTAAGTACACACGCTATTCACCACCATTCGTCGTACACACCGTAAAATTAAATTTATATTTATTAAAAATATAAAAATATTTTCTTCAATTGAACAAAATACTATAAGATACACGTTCATAAGACTCTTTGTCACTGCGCTCCTCGTTCTGCAATGGACTTAGAGTGGTGCGACAGTGAGTTTCTTTATAAAACTTGTACTTTAATATACTATTACCACACGCTAATATTTAATCGAACTTACAGAAGACCACAAAGTTAATACACATGCTTTCGACCACAAAGTTAATGCACCATGCTGACCTGATGTGCAACTGCAATCGCGTGCGGTAAAGAGCCACTTTCCGCACTTGTTAGGAAAATAAGAATTGCTCATCTTTTATAGCATGGTAGTGCGATTGTTTATGGCAACTTAGAGTTAATAAAAAACGAAACGCAAAAGTGATTAAACCAGTCAATTATTTATATATATACATAGTTGGTATAAATGCATTTTAGTAAAATATTTCGATGCGGGCTAGCGACGCGTAAAATTTATATAAAATTTAAATAAAACTAATTTTCCCGTATCTCGTAGCATCCGATATCGACCTACAATATAAAAGCAAATGAAAAGGGCCCGGTTTCACGTATAAAACAAAAACGATAACGCAATGAAAAAGGTTGTTACTATACTATATATGTGTATTTTAATGGAGCGGACGCAACTAGCTGTTAAAAATAAATTTTTGCTTTTTTTGTTTTATTAAAATTATTCAACTTTGCCAGGGCTTTGTGCAAAACTTTAGGGTATAACACAAATTAGTCATTTTTTTCATTTTACAAGAAAAAATGATGGCTGTTCCAATTGCGTGTTGCTGTTGTCAAAAGTTTAGTAGGTCAATAAGAAGCGAAGGTCGGAAACATTTTCAATAACTGATACATGAGAACTGGAAACTTCTATATGCAATACGCAAAAGTTAACTTTTTTATTAGATTTGTTTCATTTTAAACACAATGAGAACCTTTTTATTCGATGCTTTATTAAACTCGAGTTTAAAAACGGTTGAAAACGGGAAGTAATGGAAATCTACTCGTTAAAGAACTTTTTTTCTACTTTTTTTTCACTTATTTGCGTTGTATCAATAAAATGCTGAAGACCTTTGCTTATTACTGCCTTTTATTTTTAAACAAATAGTTGTTGTGTTACTAATAAGTTCGAGACTGGTTACAATTTACATCTCAAAGTATATAATTTTTTCCTACTCCCTTTTCAAAAATTTTTGTATATTAAATTATTTTCTTATTCGCGTGTTTTAATGTCTCTTTAAAAGATTTTTCTTGTTTAGTTCTTTTGACATGACATGCATATTGCAACAATATCACTTATTTATTGTTGAATGATATGCATAACACTGAATTTCTAATGCTCCAGTGCTGCAAAAACCGATGGTCATTCTACGTCCACCAGCACTACTACTAATGCTACTTTAAAGAGTAGCAATAAGGTAGCAACGAAGTGCTAACTGGACAGAAAAAAAAACAAAAGCTCTATTAGACAGTAGGTATTGACATGGAAATAAATGCGCTTATGGATTGGAATAGATACTGACATTCAGATATTTACAATAGTTGCTACGAAAGAAAAAGTTAAAAACTTCAACAGAATCCAAAGTGTTTTCCGGACTTTGAAGTCGTAGTCTAATGGAATTTCTTCCTGACGTTTCGTCTACACTTGCGGCCGACATTACCAAAGGCGATGAGGCAATGGGCGAAGTGATCTGCCCTGCTTCCCGACATTGACTGATTCGATTGTGTGAGCTTCCTGGTATTTATTCCCCCGTCGTCGCGCTGCAGTGGAGGAACTGGTGTGGGGGTATTGGTGGCGCGGGGTTTCGGCGCACTTGAATGTCGTAGAACTCGCTTCCAGTCTGCATTTAGAAACGTAATTTCCTCTTTCCTGTTAAAATTGTTGCCGTGTTTAAAGATCTCAGTGGTCTCTCTCGTTAGTCTGGCATAGAAACGCTGCGATTGATAAAAGATATCCACCACTTTGAAAAAGATGTCGTGACCTTCGGAGAGGGCGTGCTCTGCTACGTGCAACTACTCTTGTGTTCCGTAATCCTCGTGTTGACCCTTCGTTTTGTGGTGCCAATATATGCCGAGACACAGCTGCATGGAACTCGGTAAACTCCGGGTACCGATAGGGGACATCTGCGGTCTTTGGACGATCTCAAGCTCTGTTGTATTGTGCGTGGGTTTAAAGACAGTTTTAATATTGTGCTTTTCCAATAGCCTGCCGATGCTGTCCGATACTTTGTGGATGTATGGTAGACTAGTCCATCCGCGTTTTTCTTCATTGGTAGTAACGGACAGGATCGGCAGTCTACTGGAAAAGCTCAATGTTAAAACTGTCTTTGAACCCACTCGTACGATACGAAGAGCCAGAGATCCCCTATCGGCACCCGGAGTTTACTCAGTTCCATGCAGCTGTGGCTCGGTATACATTGGCACCTCAAACCCAGGGTCAACACGAAGATTACGGGACAGAAGAGGAGTTGCAGGCTGAGACAAACACAAAAGTCAGCAGTGTCTCCGAAGGTCACGACATCCTTTTCAACGAGATGGATATCTTATATCAATCGCAGCGTTTCTATCCGAGACTAACGAGAGAGGCAATTGAGATCTTTAAACACAACAATTTCAACAGGAAGGAGGAAAATACGTTTCTAAATGCAGAATGGAAGCGAGTTCTACGACATATTTCAAGTGCGCCGAAACCCTGCACCACCACTGCCCCCACCCCAGTCCCTCCACTGCAGCGCGACGGCGGGGGAATAAATACCACGGAGCTTACCACAGTCGAATCAGTCAACGTCGGGAAGCACGGGAGATCACTTCGCCCATTGCCTCATCGCTTTCGATAATGACTGCCACAACCGTAGACGAAGCGTCAGGAAAAAATTGTAAAAAAGGCAAGTTCTTCAAATGGCCAAGGACCTACACATATATCTTTTTATGGTCTGTTAGATTAACTGTACAGAAAAAGACCCTTTATTGGTCATAACCGTCAATACATTTCTTTAAGCCAATATGACATACCGATGGTAAAAAAAAGGAAATAGATAAAGGGAATCCTTCATAAATATATACTGTTTACGCTATTTTGGGTGTTATTTACATTTTCCCATTCTTTCATTCTTCGAGTAATGTAAGGGAATTTTCTAGTTTCTAGTTTTTTGGTATAAAAGGCACGGACCGTTGCGGTCGGTCATATGATTTACAATCGAGTGTAAGAGGGCTCTAAGAGAACGAAGCGATAGTAAAATGCTATATTAAGTGTTAGTGATAACTAGTGGATTATCCAAGGCGGCAACACCTGAACTATTCTATACCTAATACCAAAAATTCAGTAGAATTATCGCTCTTGAAAATAGGTTTTATGAGTTTGATTTAGAGTACATTGAGCAGAATAGAGAAGAGTACATTGTGTCTTTCCTGACTTCATTTTAGAAAATTTGATTGAAACTGACTTATACCCTTTCATATTTTGGTTTCTCTATCATTCCCTTTTTTTTCTTTGTCATTTACTTGTGCAAGGAGTGCAAGATAAACTTAACTCTGCTTTAACCATTTGAATTTTTGAGAAACACTCAAAGATACTTTGCTATGTTCTTTATTGGCAAAAAACTTTCATCGACGAGAATTTAGAAAACATATTTCTGAGTTCTCTTCTACAGTCTCTATTCTACATGTGGACTGAGACTGTAGAGCAGTTTTTATTGTAAAAGCTATAAAAAAATTTATCAATTGTAGTTCAATATGAACTGATAAATTTCTGGCCCACAATCTTATAAATCTAAATTCAAGATTGTTGTGGATGATGAGCATGAGCGGTGCAACCTTAACTTCCTAGCAAAAGATTCTGATTCATAAATCCTTTTGGTGTGATTTCCGATAATAACTACTTCATCAACATCTTGCTTCGCATTTCCAGAAAGCCCGATAATTTGGCCCAGAAACAAAGTTGTGATAATCTTTTTGTAAATATGATTTCATTGATGTATTTCATTATTGAATTGTGACCTGATCTCTGAGAAATTATAAAATTACCTACGTCTTTAGGTTCAACAGGAGTCACAAAATTTGTGAATTTATATGAAGACCTTTCAGCGCAATGTGCATCAACAAATTCTTCATTCTAAGCAAATTCTCTGTTTTCATGAACTGATAAATTTCTGGCCCACAATCTTATAAATCTAAATTCAAGATTGTTGTGGATGATGAGCATGAGCGGTGCAACCTTAACTTCCTAGCAAAAGATTCTGATTCATAAATCCTTTTGGTGTGATTTCCGATAATAACTACTTCATCAACATCTTGCTTCGCATTTCCAGAAAGCCCGATAATTTGGCCAAGAAACAAAGTTATGATAACTTTTTGTAAATATGATTTCATTGATGTTGTTCATTATTGAATTGTGACCTGATCTCTGAGAAATTATAAAATTACGTACGTCTTTAGGTTCAACGCGAGTCACAAAATTTGTGATTTTATATGAAGACCTTTCAGCGCAATGTGCGTTAACAAATTCTTCATTCCAAGCAAATTCTCTGTTTCATTTTCTTAACTCTAAACGTAGAAATATTTAATTTTTTAGGTAACGCCAGACCTGTTCGCCACTTTCCATTAATCAGAAGTTTAGAGAGACAGCACTGTTTCCATAGCGTCCACCATTCTTCAGCATCTAGCGAAAAAATGTTGTGAAAATCGTTATTTTCAATCTAATCGTCACTAAAACACACTCTATCAAGAGGAATTTCACGAAGGCAGTAGGTGTACAAATGTTAGGCAGTAAGGGGCAGTACAAACAGTAAAACGGCAGTAACAGGCAGTATCAGGCAGTTGGGAAGTAATGGGCAATAACGGACAGTAACGGGCAGTAATAGGCAATAAAAAGCAGTAAACAAGCACTAATAAACATAAACGGAGAGTATTATCGAAGCCCAAACATAATAACACAATAGAGGGACTTTCTTGGGGAGGCTGTTATGTATGGAAACCAATTTGACATGTTACGTTTGACCAGTTATATTTTCTAACAATACTAACCACTCAAAATACATTAACCACTCAAAATACATTAAAAGCTTAGTAACTGTCTTGTATCTATGTTCTTTTAGAAAAAAAAAGATTTTTATAATAGACTTTTTACCCCAACAAAGAAAAAAACAATTTCAGATCAGATCATATTGTACCTACGAAACTTCTGATGGCGGGAGGTGAAAGAAGACATCATGAAGAGGAAAATACAGTTGGATTCACTCCAATCGGTCTAGGCGTTCTCAAGTTACAGGAGGTCAAAGTTGAGAATTGAGAAGAAAGTCGTAATAACCCTCCCCCTTTGGACGTGGAAAATTCGGAAAGTTTTTTTTGCTGTTTTTGATCAGAATTGCACGCTAAAGAGATTTTTTTAAAAATGGTTTAAAAACGCGATTCTAAGTGTCTAAAAATCGACATCCGAAGTGGTCTATCTCCGAAAATATTGCACATACGGAACTTCCGATGGTGGGGGTGAAAGAGGACATCAAAAAGAGCACAAAACAGTTGGATTCACTTCAATTCGTCGAGGCGTTGTCGAGTTACAGGCGGTCAGAGTTGAACCACATTTTCCGTTTTTGCCCCTAAAAACATTTTCTCTAAATGCTTATGTTAGTATTAATAGGTAGTTAATTAGGTACGGGTGTAATTCAGATTGCTCTTCTTCACTCAGGTATAATTATAAAAAATAAGAACAAATTAAATCCTAATATAATAAAGTAACTATGTCTTAATATTCACATCCTCATTATTGGCTCTAAAAAGCTCCATTACAAATCATAATAAAAATAATTAAATCGCAGTTAGACAACCAAAATAATTTCAAAAATCACTTGATAGCAATTAAATATTAAAAATTAAACATTTAAACCCATAAATGCTTCAGGCCTACAGGCAGTATCAAGCAGTATCGGCATTACCCAGCAGTTTTCGGCAGTAATAAGCAGTAATTGGCAGTAACTGGCAGTAATTGGCAGTAGGTGTACAAATTTTGCCTCGTGAAATACCCCTTGTAGTAGTAGATAAACTCTAACGTGTTTACTTATAAAATAAATAAATAGTGTTGTAGAGAAAATCAA
This sequence comes from Taphrorychus bicolor, assembly GCA_951812265.1. Lineage (NCBI taxonomy): Eukaryota > Metazoa > Arthropoda > Insecta > Coleoptera > Curculionidae > Taphrorychus > Taphrorychus bicolor. Next base: position 24,040,944 of record OX638304.1, read on the forward strand.
TTGCCCTGGAACTTTTCCAAACCCGAGTTCGTAACAGATTGTGTCAAAAGTGGGGCTCTAGTGCGAATTTGAACACTAAACAGTGCTTTATTGTGTGTTTATGCGAGTGACTAGAAGCCGACATACGGCTATAAAGAATTACTTTACCGCTTTGCTTATGCTTATGCAAGAAAAAGAAAGAACAGAACAGAAACAGAGAGGAGCAGGAAAAGAGCCATCAAAATAAAAAACAGGAAACGCGTTATCAGGTGTGGAGGGAAAAAGACAACCTACTAGGAAAAGAGCAGGAAACCCGTCATCAAGAACTAGTGAGTCATCTCGCAGCTAAAGAGCAAAAATTGGAGAATCGAATAATAGAAAAAGTTGAAAGAAGACCGAACCTACTTTCCGTAATAGCAGCAACTTTCTAGGGAACAAGAAATCGGATAACTATAGAGATCTAGCTGAAGAACTCTACTCAGGCTTGTAACACGTCAAGTAATTTGAATTTTTCTTACACATTTGGAATTCTTTCCTGAAAATTTGGATGCAGTTTCAGGTGAACACGCAAAACATTTCACCAGCAAGGTGTAAAATGGAAAATGCACCGCAAACATGTTAGCGGACTATTGTTATTCCCTCCAACGTGAAACCGATTCATGCGAATACAAACGAAAAAAAAACAAAATATTTTATTATACAGGGTGCCCGGAAATTAGCTTGCATAATTTTTGCACCATATTCTACGACCAAAAATAAGGCAAAAAGTTTTTGTTGTAAAAATAGGCGCGCAAATGCTTCGTTTCTGAGATACAGTGTGTTAAAGTTTCAATTTTTTTTTCTTACTTGGAGTTTTTGATGTATTTATCTCAAATTTTAAATATAACTAATTATTTATGATCTACATCGTTAGATATACCAACTTATAGCGATACTCTAGAGTGGTTAGTTGTTCCTGTAGTCGGGCCCACTTTTACCACTTAAACTTTTTCGCATCCATTGATTGCTTTTTCTGCCACAGTTTTCAGGAATAATTTGAATCTAGAAATGCACATAATTTTTCCATAAAACATATCTATTTCCCATTCAGGATTTTTTGGCATATTAGTGGCTATAAAATGTTAAGTTTTTCTCTATCCATCTCCTTTCGTGCCCGTCAAGAAGATTGGCAAATAACGTCAAAATCAAATTTCTAAGGCTAACGAGAGGCCGTATTTTCTAAGGATAGTTAATATGCTTCCTCTCTTTCCATTTAGATTCAAGATACGCATGAAGAAGATTCACTTTCTTTGGAAAAATTAAGTGCATTCCTAGATAGTTTTCCAAATTTCCCGAAAACGGTGAGAAAAAAATACAAAAAGCAAAAAAGTTTCTAATTTTAATGCAAAAACAATCAGTGGCGTGCAAAAAAAAAGGTTCGAAGAGTACAAGGAGACACAATCGCAGAAAAAATAAGATCCCGTAAATTCTCGATTTTCTCATAGTACATCCAACTCTTGGTACATCCAACAATGTAGATCAAAAATACTTAGTCACGTTCTTCCAAATTTGATTCAAATATCTCAAAAACGATAAGAGTTATAAAGGAAAAAATAAAAAATGAAAATAAAATTTTAACGCTCTGTACCTATTTCAAAAAAGAAGCGTTTGCCTTTGTTTATATGACTTTTATGATTTATTCTTGGTGATATTGATATGATACACCTGTATATTATATTTTTTTCAATACCACATTCTGTATACACGATGACCGTTTTTTCGAGTTTAACGAGGAATTTGAAGAGATACGAAGAAGGTTCAATTAGGGTAAAATTGCGCAAGTGGAAGTCGATAAAAACGACGTTTTCAAATTTCCAAACATTCCGACTGGTTTTGGAAATAAGACCGTGAAGGCTTTCACGGCCGGTCAAAATACAATTTAAAGTGTTTTCCGGACTTTGAGGCCGTCGTCCAATGAAATTTCTTCCTCGCGTTTCGCCTACAGCTGGGGCAGACACTATCAAAAGCGATGAGGCAATGGTCGAAGTGATCTCCCGTGCTTCCCGACGTTGACTGATTCGACTGTGAGAAGCTACGTGGTATTTATTCCCCCGCCGTCGCGCTGCAGTGGAGGGACTGGGGTGGGGGCAATGATGGCGCGGGGTTTTGGCACACTTGGAGTATGTCGTAGAACTCGCTTCCAGTCTGTATTTAGAAACGTAATTTTCTCCTTCCTGTTGATATTGTTGTCGTGTTTAAAAATCTTAATGGCCTCTCTCGTTCGTTTCGGATAGAAACGCTGCGATTGACATTAGATATCCATCTCGTTGAAAAGGATGACATCACCTTCGGAAAGAGCGTGCTCTGCTACTGCTGACTTTTGTGTTTGTCCCACCCTGCAACTCCTCTTGTGTTTGTGGTGCCAATATATACCGAGACACAACTGCATGGAACTCGGTAAACTCCGAGTGCTAATAGGGGATCTCTGTGATCTTTGGCCGATTTCAAGCTTTGTGATGTTGTTAGAGAGGGTCTTTCCACTAAGGCCAATTAAGGCTCTTTCCAGATGTTTAATTTCCCGTTCCAATTCAGCAATCTCAAAAATTTCAAGTGCGCTCAAACCCCGCGCCACCACTACTCTCCTCCCCCCCCCCCCCCCCCAGTCCCTCCACTGCAGCGCAACTGCGGGGGACTAAATACCACGGACCTTACCACAGTCGAGTCAGTCAACGTCGGGAAGCACGGGAGATCACTTCGCCCATTGCCTCATCGCCTTCGATAATGTCTGCCCCAGCTGTAGACGAAACGTCAGGAAGAAATTCCATTGAACCACGGCTTCAAAGCCCCCAAAACACTTTAGAATGAAATTTTGTTTTTTCTTATATTCGAAAAATCTTTGAATATGCGCTGCGTATCCCCCTTCTCCAAAAAGTTGTGGAAAATAGATAAAAACCAAGTTCATATTTGAACTCATCATACTTTAGTTAAACACAAAAAAAACAAACAAAATTCAAGGAGCAACAAAATTAAAAAAAAAAAAAACATCAATGTTATCAGCTAGAGTGCAGTATACATTACCAGGAGGCACTTTTAAGAACTTCAGATGACCATTTTCACCATGCAAAAAAATCAGTTTTGTATGCATAGAAAAGAATAAAAATTTTGGTTTATTTCAGAAAAACTGTAAAATTTGTTTCAAAACTTTCAAATCTAGGAAATTTTGAATAGCTAAGAGTTATATTTTGAGCCAAAAAACAGGTTGGTTGCTCTAAATACGTAACGTTGTCTTGGAGAGTTCGATTCGCGAAAGGAGACAAACCCGCAAACTCTATCGTAACCTTTCATTCCTCTAATAATTTAAGAATCAGACAACTATTAAATAATTAGGGATAATTGGAATTTGAGATTCTTAGCTGAAAAATACCAGAAGATATTTATCTATCATACTTAAGAAGTGCATTATGTGGATTCAGATACGCAACTCTCTCGGCTGCTTTATTATTAATTCTGCCGCCATGATAAATTGAGGGCGATAAAACTTGGGGGGAAAGGAAAAATAAAAAAGCGGAAAACAATCCGCTAATCAAACAGGGTGCGCGATAACATCAATCGGGAATATTTATGAATGCAAATCCGTGCCGGGCAGATCTCTTTATCGGCGTCCAAGGCCGGCAGAATGAATATAATCAGGCCCTAATAAGTCCAGTAATTGCATGTATAATTTAGTAGGAGGTGTCGCACTAGATATATTAAAATTTGCACCATCGTGTTGCAACTTTCTAGAGCATGAGAAGCTGACATCATCAGAGATCGAAAAAAGAGAAGAATCGGTAGTAAAATCGCACAAAACAGTAGCGCCATTAATAAAAGCGATACGTAGCGGCCGCGCCGTGCGTGACATTGTATGGATATTAGCCACTACCAAAAGGGTTTAATACCGCGAGATACGACGGCCGATAGCAGCTCTTTTAGGGCTCTATAATGGTCCGAGAATTAGTTTAACAAATTTCAGTGTCACCCTTGTTTATGGCCTCCTTAATACGGCCGTTTCGCGAGCGAATTATGCCTCCCATTATTCTTCCATAGAATTTCACTTATTATGAATATTTCATTTCGCCATACCCGCCTCTGAATCTCTATTCCAATCTAACGTACGTACGTTCAACCCCAAAGCTTTGAGCGATAGAGCTATATCTTCTCCGAAAAGAGATCTCCCGCGCTATCGCCCCAGCGATCAAACTAAACGTAGCTGCTTTTGTGCGCTATCATTCATAAAATAATGTAAATAATACATTGGCGGAGACTGCGATAAGTAACCATTTATCTTAACCAAGGGATTCCTTTATTTGCTGCAGTTCCTTAGGAGACGACGTCGAATTGTTCAGACTCGAACTGTGTTAGACGTCTAGTTCATTGTTTCCAGTATCTGGAAATGAAGAACATTTGCATTGATGAAGGCTCTTAAAAGCCCAGTTTTCTTGTTATCCTTTGTTAATTAGTGCCACGCAAAGTTGGTCGTTTTATCCACTTAAACGAAGACAAGATCGTTTTGGCTATATTTTATAACTAAATACTATCATGAAATTCAACCGAAGGATACTAAGGAGGTGAAATAAATTTTACACATAAACGGAGAATCACTCAAAATCACCTTTCTTTTAAGAACGCCTCCTACCCGTGGGTATTCTTAAATGCTAAAAAATACTGAAAATTGGCCAATAATTCATGACCGATGATGATTCTCAAGATCTTCTGTAAAATCGAATATTGTAATTTTTAAACATCATATAGTGGAAGACAATTAGACTGAGTATCGAAGTTCTGATGGTGATTCAGCTGGTTGCCAAAAGATGAAATGAATATCTCCAATCTTCAGATTCTCTTTCCCTCCGTATTTATTGCACAAAGTCTTAAAAATGTTTGCCAGTTGACTGTCTTCCTCCAATGTTAAAATATAGGTAAATCATAACAAAAAGATTTAATTCCATAACCCCCTATAACAAAACATATAACAATTCTTGAATCGCAGCTTTTCCATCAGAGACTAACGAGAGAAGCCACTGAGATCTTTAAACACTACAACAATTTCAACTGGATACGTTTCTAAATGCAGACAAAGCAAGTTTTCCGACATACCTCAAGTGCGCCGAAACCCCGCGCCACCACTACCCCCACCCCAGTCCCTTCTCTACAGCGCGACGGCGCCGGCGCCGTCGCGGGTATAAATACCACGAAGCTCACCAGAGTCGAATCAGTCACCGTCGGGAAGCAGGGGAGATTACTTCGCCCACTGCCCAATGAGATTAACAATAAACAGCAATAATAATGGATCAATAAAAAAATAAATAATTTAATTACAAAACGACAAAAAGAACCAAAAGTTAAAAAATCTTAATTAGGAAATTATAGAAAAAAATATGTCTAAAAGTGGCAGATAGTTTAAAAGCCAAAATAGGCACTAATTAAAAATTATTTCTTATTGTGGGTAAAATCATCTAAAAATTTTCCAAACGTGTGCTAAATAGATGTCTTTTTATACCGGACCATAAATATCTCAATAAACAGGATAAAAAGAACTTGAAAAATCAGGAATAACTAATCGTTAAAAACCGCGGTTTTGCTCAATGGAAATCAATTTACATTACAATGGTTTACTTGTTGGAAAGGGTAAGCAAACTGTAGGCAAAAAAATATTGAAAAAATGAAAAGTCCAATTTACATCGGTAAAAAAAGAACACAAAATTCAATGAAACATGACCAAGGATAAGGATAAAAAATATTGTAAAATAAAACAACAATAAGCAAGATGAGGAATATTAAAACTACAAAAGCATCGAGTAATAAAAACCCGGACAAGTCAGGAAATTAAAGAAAAAAAATAAGTCTAAAATATTTCTAATTTTGGACCAAAATCGCCTAAAACCTTTTTGAACTTTGATAAACGAATTTTCTTTTCAGGACAAAATTTTCTCAACAGAAATCGAATTGGGGCTCATTGGAGAAATTCCATCTAGGGCCTGTATAACAAATTGAAAAATCAGTTATCATTACAATCTAAAGTGTTTTTTCGGGAGCCGTGGTCCAATGAAATTTTTTTTGTCTTACAGCTGCGGCAGACATTATCAAAGGCGATGAGGCAATGGGCGAAGCGATATTCTGTTCTTTCCGACGTTGACGGATTCTACTCTGGTGAGTTTCGTGGTATTTATTCCCCCACCATATAAGGAATAAGTATGTATACATACTTCAAGTGCGCCGAAACGCCGCACCACCTCTACCCCCACTCCAGACCCTCTACTGGCAGCGCGACCGCGGGAGAATAAATACCACGCAGCTCACCACAGTTGAATCAGTCACCGTCGGGAAGCACAGGTGATCACTTCGCCCATTGCCTCATCGCCTTTGATAATGTCTGCGGCAGCTGTAGACCAAACGTCAGGAAGAAATTCCTTTGGACCACTCTTCAAAGCCCGGAAAACACTGTAGATTGTATTTTGACCGTCCGTGAAAGCCTTCACGAGTTATCATTGATTTAAAAAACACAGTTCTGGGCCAAAATTTTCTAAATGCAAATCAATTTACTTTACAAATGTTCACTCGTTAGAAAAGCTTGAAAGCAAATAATAAAAAAATAAAGGAAAAAACGAAGTTGTTACTACAGAGAAAAAAGTAAAAAGCCTCAAACAAGGATTAGAGTTAAAGAGGTTTCCAAGACTTTAGAGTGTGCTCCTGAGAATCGCGTTCCTACAAAAGTAAAAAACGAATTCTAAAGAAGAAAAAGGACATAAACTTTATAAAAAGAACTTGAAAAATCAGGTATCAATAATCGTTAAAAACCGCAGTTTTGCTCAATGGAAATCAATTTACATTACAACTCGTTGGAAAGATTAGTAAGATGTGTAGTAAGAAAAGTAAATTATAGGCAAAAAAAAGATTCTCTTCTCCTCACTTCAAGTGCGCCGAAACGCCGCTCCACCATTACCCCCACCCCAGACCATCCCCTTTAGTTCGACGGCGGGGTAATAAATACCACGGAGCTCACCACAGTCGAATCAGTCACCGTCGAGAAGCACAGAAGATCACTTCGCCCATTGCCTCATCGCCTTTGATAATGTCTGCGACAGCTGTAGACGAAACGTCAGGAAGAAATTCCTTTGGACCGCGGCTTCAAAGCCAGGAAAACACTTTAGATTGTATTTTGCCTGCCGTGAAAGCCTTTATAGTCTTATGAGGATCATTGATTTAAAAAACACAGTTTTGGCTCAAAGTTGTCTAAATGCAAATCAATTTACCTTAACATTGTTCCTTCGTTGCAAAAAAATTTCTCAATAGAAATCTATTTACTTTACAATGGTTCACTCATTAGACCACCTTAACTTTGACTCAGGTTAGTTCAGGTTGGTTTAAATTATTTCAAAGAAATAAAAATCCATCAAGAAGTTCCATTGCAGTTGATGAAAAAAAATAAAAAGAACAAAAATTTGAACGAAACATTGCGAAGAATAAAAGAAAAGTATGAACAATAAAAGAACAGTAACATAGAAAAAAATAAATAAGTACGAAAAAAATTGAAAGTAAAAAAATCCGGAATAGTTGGAAAATTATAGAAAATAGTATGTATATAAGGGCCATGCAGTTGGAGGCATAAATTTAAAATACCATAATTATAAAATACATAAATTTTACCAACATCAATTGTAAGCTTTCAAAATTTGCTAAAAGCCGGCCGTTTTTGGATAAAATTGTCTCAGTGGCGTTAAAAAAAGCAATTTTGCTCCAAGGAAACCAATTTACTTTAGAACTATTCATTCGTTGGAAAGGTTAAGTAAATTTTAGACAAAAAAAAATTAAAGAATGAAAAGTCTAATTTAGACCGATAAAAAAAAATTAAAAACTCAATTTAGAAAAATTAAAAAAAAAAATAAATTAAAAAATTAGAAATTGCATAAAACGTAACAAAGAATAAGAATAAAAATAAGAATTAAAAAGTTTATAAATAAAAAACGATGAGTACCGAGAGAAAAAATATGGAAAATAAAGATTTATAGAAAAAAGTATATCTAAAACAGCTAGATAATTAGAAGTACAAAATTAACTTATTTTCAATATTAAGCCAAAATCGTGTAAAAATTTGCAAACAGTTCCTTTTTAAGAAAAACTTTTTTTTAGTAAAAATGGACTTCTAACATGTGTAGTGAAAGTCCTATTTCGGGCCAAAACCCTCTAAAAAAACTTAAAAAATCAGAAATTATTAATCATGAATGAAACACAGTTTTGGGTCAAAATTGCCTCGGCACAAATCAGAATACGTAGTTGAATCATTAGAGAAGTTGCAACTTTGGGCAAAAACGATGAAAAAAAAATTGAAGAAATAAAAAGTTAAAAGAAACATGACAAGGAATAATAAAAAATATGATGAATAAAAAACACAGTGAGAAAGACAAACTTAAGGAAAGAAAGAAGACGACAAAAAACAGAAGAAAAAGACGAAAATACCGAACAACAGAAAATTTTGTTTTGGTATTTTGTGGGTTACTTAGAGGAGGAAAAACAACTAAATCGCCGGAATTTCTTGTAGAAAACTGCCACGATAATTGTAATAGGCAATATAATACCTAACAAAAGAGTTGATAAAAAAGTAGTAATAAAGAATTAGAAAGGCGATGAAGAAGGAAAAACTGAAATTGTTACTACAGAGAAAAATGTAAAAAGTCTCAAACAAAGGTTACAGTTGAACAGGTTTCCAAGACTTTTGACTGTGCTCCTGAGGAAGACGTTCCTAAAAAGTAAAAAACGAATTCTAAAGAAACAAAAGGATATAAACAGTATGGAAAGTACTTGAAAAATCAGGCATCACTAATCGTTAAAAATAGCAGTTTTGCTCAATGGAAATCAATTTACATTACAATGGTTTACTCGTTGAAAAGATTAGGTAAATTGTAAGGGAGAAAAGATTGAAAAAATAAAAACACAATAAAAAGTCTGATTGAGATCGGTAAAAAAAAGAACACAAAATTCAACGAAACATGACGAAGGATAGGAATAAAAAATATTATGGAATAAAACAACAGTAAGCAAGAAAAGGAATATTAAAATTACAAAAGCACCGAGTAATAAAAACCCGGACAAATCTGAAAATTAAAGAAAAAAAATAAAACCAAAATATTTCTAATTTTTGACCAAAATCGTGTAAATACTGGTAGAACTGTGGTGAAAGAGTTAGTAGATAGGCAGCAACAGAACGAGCACACTTTGGCCCTTTTTTACATGTAAATCTCCATAAGAAAATCTAAGGTCCATTCTGCACTTTTTTGTACCCCGCGTCGCGACGCCTAACCGACATCATACAGTCGAATCGCTGTGCAGATGTCTAGATTAAGTAATAATAAACGAATATTCAAAGAAAACTTCATTCTATTCGCCTTTGATAATTCTCATCGCCTTTGATAATGTCTGCGACAGCTGTAGACGAAACGTCAGGACGAAATTCCATTGGACCACGGCTTCAAAGCTCGGAAAACACTTTTGATTGTATTTTGACCTGCCGTGAAAGCCTTCACAGTCTTATGAGGTATCATTGATTTAAAAAACGCAGTTTTGGCTCAAAATTGTCTAAATGCAAATCAACTTACCTTAAAATTGTTCCCTCAATGCAAAAAAATGTCTCAATAGAAATCAATCTTTACAATTACTCATTAGAAAAGCTCAACTTTGATTCAGGTTAGTTCAGGTTAGTTTAAATTATTTCAAAAAAATAAAAACCCAACAAGAAGTTACATTTCAGTTAATAACAAAAAAAAATTAAAAAGAACAACAATTTGAACGAAACATTGCAAAGAATAAAGGAAAAATATGAACAATAAAAGAACAGTAACATATAAAAAATAAATAAAAAAGTAGGACAAGAATCGAAAGTAAAAAAGTCTTGAATAGTTGGAAAATTATAGAAACACTATGTATATAAGAGCCATGTAGTTGGAGACATAAATTTAAAATAGTTGTAATTTTAGACCAACATCATTTGTAAGCTTTCAAAATTTGCTAAAAGCGGACCCTTTTTGGATAAAATTGATTCAGTAGCGTTAAAAAAAAAGCAATTTTGTGCCAAGGAAAGCAATTTACATTAAAACTGTTCATTCGCTGGAAAGGTAAAGTAAATTTTAGGAAAAAAAATTAAAGAATGAAAAGTCTAATTTAAACCGACAACAGCAAAATAAAAAACTCAATTTAGAAAAATTAAGAAAAAAGTAAATTAAAAATTGCATAAAACGTAACAAAGAAGAAGAATAAAAATAAGAATTAAAAAGTTTAAAAATAAAAAACCGATGAGTACCGAAAGAAAAAATCTGGAAAATAAAGGTTTATAGAAAAAAGTATATCTAAAACAGGTAGATAATTAGATGCACAAAATTAACTGATTTTCAATATTAAGCCCGTAAATCGTGTACAAATTTGCAAACAGATCTTTTTAAGAAGAACTTTTTTTTGGTAAAAATAGACTTCTAACATGTGGAGTGAAAATCCTAGTTCGGGCCAAAACCCTCTAAAAAAAACTTAAAAAATCAGAAATTATTAATCATGAATGGAACACAGTTTTGGGTCAAAATTGTAGAAAAACTCTGGAAAATAAAGATTTATAAAAAAATTTAACTTTTTTTCAATATTAAGCCAAAATCGTGTAAAAATTTGCAAACAGATTCATTTTGAGACCAACTTCGTTTTAATTTACATTATTTTTTTTTTTTGTAAAATTCGACTTTTGGCGGTGTTGTGAAAGTCCTATTTCGGGCCAAAAACCCTCTAAAAAAACTTAAAAAATCTGAAATTATTAATCATGAATAAAACACAGTTTCTCTCGTCACAAATCAGAATACGTAGTTCACTCATTAGAGAAGTTCAGTTTTGGGTCAAAAACGATAAAAAAAAAATGAAGAAACGAAAAGTTAAGAGAAACATGACAAAGAATAATAAAAAATACGATGAATAAAAAATCCAGTGAAAAAGACAAACTTAAGGAAAGAAAAACGGCGACAAGAAAAAGAAAAAAAAAACAAAAAAAAAACAACCAACAGTAAATTTTGTTAGAGGAATACTTAGAGGAGGAAAAACAACAAAATCGCAGGAATTTCTTGTAAAAAACTGCCCCGATATTTGTAATAGGCAATAGAGTACCTAAGAAAAAAGTCGTCAAAAAAGTAATAATAAAGAAATAAAAAGGGGGTAAAGAAGGAAAAAATGAAATTGTCACTAGAGAGAAAAAAGTAAAAAGCCTCAAACAAAGGTTACAGTTGAAGGGGAGTCCAAGACTTTAGAATGTGCTCCCGAGGAAGACGTTTCTAGAAAAATAAAAAACGAATTCTAAAGAAGCAAAAGCAAAGCACTAATCGTTAAAAACCGTTGTTTTGCTCAATGGAAATCACATTACATTAAAATGGTTTACTCTTTGGAAAGGTTAAGTAAATTGTAGGCAAAAAAAGATTGAAAAAAAAATGAAAACACAATGAAAAGTGTAGTTTAGATCGGCAAAAAAATAGCACGAAATTAAATGAAACATGACCAAGGATAAGAATAAAAAAATATTGTTGAATAAAACAACAATTCGCCAGAAAAGGAATATTAAAACTACAAAAGCACCGAGTAATAAAAACCCACCCAAATCAGGAAATTAAAGAAAAAATAGGTCTAAAATATTTCTAATTTTGAAACAAAATCTTGAAAACTTTTACAACCACGGCTTCAAAGCCCGGAAAACATTTTCGATTGTATTTTGGCCGGCCGTGAAAGCCTTCACAATTTACGAGTTATCATTGATTTAAAAAAAAATTGTCTAGATGCAAATCAATTTACCTTACAATTGAATTGTTCACTAGTTAGAAAAGCTCAACTTTGATTAAGGTTAGTTCAGGTTAGTTTAAATTATTTAAAAGAAATAAAAACCCAACAAGAAGTCCCGTTAACAAGAATAAAAGAAAAGTATGCACAATCAAAGAGCAGTAACATAGAACCAGATAAATGAAAAAGTACAAAAAGCCTCGAGAGTAAAAAAATCTTGAATAGTTGGAAAATTATAGAAAAAGTATGTATATAAGAGCCAAGTAGTTGGAAATAGTTCTAATTTTAGACCAAGATCATTTGTAAGCTTTCAAAATTTGCTAAAAGCGGACCCTTTTTGGATAAAATTCAGTAGCGTTAAAAAAAGCAATTTTGTTCCAAGGAGACCAATTTACTTTAAAACTGTTCATTCACTGGAAAGGTAAAGTAAATTTTAGGAAAAAAAATTAAAGAATGAAAAGTCTAATTTAAACCGATAAAAAAAACAAAACTCAAATTAGAAAAATTAATAAAAAATATATTAGAAAATAAAACGTGACAAAGAATAAGAATAGGAATAAGAATTAAAAAGCATAAAAAATAAAAGTTAAATTAAAAAAACGATGAGTACCGGAAGAAAAAATCTAGAAAATAAAGATCTAGTAATAAAGAAAAAAGTATATCTAAAACAGGTAGATAATTAGAATTACAAAATTAAGCCACAATCGTGTCAAAATTTGCAAAAAGGTCCTTTTTAAGACCAAGTTTTTTTTTAGTAAAAATAGATTTCTGACATGTGTTGTGAAAGTCCTATTTCGAGCCAAAACCCTACAAAAAAAAATTTTAAAAAATCAGAAATTATTAATCATGAATGAAACACAGTTTTGGGTCAAAATTGTCTCGTCACAAATCAGAATATGTAGTTGACTCGTTAGAGAAGTTCAACTTTGGGCCAAAAACGATGAAAAAAAAATTGAAGAAATAAAAAGTTAAAATAAAAATGACAAGGAATGATAAAAAATATGATGAATAAAAAACACAGTGAAAAAGACAAACTTCAGGAAAGAAAAAAGGTGACAAGAAAGAGAAGAAAAAGATGAAAATACCGACCAACTGTAAATTTTGTTTTGGTACTTTGTGGATTGCTTAGAGGAGGGAAAACAACTAAATCGCCGAAATTTCTTGTAGAAAACTGCCACGATAAATGCAATAGGCAATAGAGAATACCTAACAAAAAAAAAGTTGTCAAAAACGTAGTAATAAAGAAATAGAAAGGCGATAAAAAAGGAAAAAATTAAATTGTTACTACAGAAAAAAAAGTAAAAAGCCCCCAAACAACGGTCACGTCTAAGAACTAATAGTTCTTTTGAGCACACAGTAACTAAGGAATAGATTGTAAAGAAGATAGTAGTTATTAAAAAAGAAGGATGACAAAGAGAATAAAACCGAAATTGTAATTGTAGGGCAAAAAACCTTAAACCACGACCACTGTAGAAGAGAGTCCAACTTAAACTATTGAAGAGCTACCAGAGGAAGTACAGGGCGCCCCAGTTTCGATGTTTTTTCCTAGGGGGGAGGGGGGGGGGGGGGGTACCTCAATTTAATATCGAAAAGAGAAGGATGCGGTTTTCACGAAGTGGTGCTGCTTTTTGTGAAATTAAAGCTGGAGCCAACAGAATATTCATAGCTCTTTTGGTTTTTGAGATACAGAGTGATTTTAAATTGAAAAAAAAAGAATCTTATTAGTAGTTTTTTTACCTAGAGCCCATTGGAGCACCTAATATTTATCTGCACCTAATGGTTCAGTCACAATTTGAAAATAAGTAATTTTTTTTTTTTTGGGATTTTTGAACAACTTTTGTCGATGCAATTTAATAATATTCTGGCTGTTTTATTACAAAAAGTATGTTTATTTTATTGTGTAGAAAACTAGCTACGCCACTGGATTTTACAGGAGTAGATCTACAAGCAAACGCTTTAACTTCTTCGATACATTAAGACAGCTGAGATACCGGGGGTTCCTCAAAATTGATTATTTTCAATGCTATCCCGTATCTCAACAACTAAAAGAGCTATAAAAATTCTGTTGGCGTTCTCGGTAATTTCAAGAAAAAGTAGTAACACTTGCTGAAAACCGGGATTTTTCTACATTCGACTATTCTGGCCATTAAAAATGGTATACCGAAGAACATCGAAACTGTGATCCTCTACAGAAGATCCCAGTTCTAGAGAAACATATTCCAAAGAAAAAAACCCTGAAGAAGCTGTAAACTTGAAATAAAAAAAAGATAACAGTTTCTTGACCCTCGCCCCTGCCTGCATGGAAATTTTCCAATAATTTTTAATCAGAGCCGTAATCAGCTGACTAGTATAACGTTATCAGTATCAGCGCGGGTCAGGTCAGTTGCCCGGCAACCGATCCAGATAACGAAAATTAAAGATCGCCCGATAAGGGCCCGGTGCAATTTGTTTGTGCCCGATTTATTTTTGACTCTTCGCGTTAAGACAACACACGAGGATACACAACCCTCGTCCTATTCGCCACCCTGCTGTCAGCGGATGCTCCATCATCCCCTGTCGTCGGTCGGGTTGGTGCTGCGGTCTTGATATCGCACATTTGCACACCATTACCTGTCCGAACGTGATAGCGGAGTCTGCCAGGGATACACAATGACGTGACATTTTTTTTTTGAGCGAGAAGGATAGGTGTATGCACTGATAGACACAATCGTGTCCTATTTTTTTTTTCATGGTTAATGACGTAGAATCCGAGCCTTATTAAACCCGTTAAGAAGATAAATCCGAGGTACGTACCTCGAGCGCTTATCGGCCTGCTCGCATTGCTCTTTCTCTCCCCAATAAACAATTTTAAGCACCGGCAATTAAAGTCCTCCCAATGAATTAATCTCGGATACTCATTAGATCAACCGCAAATACGTGATATATAAATTCCCGGCTGATTACCGGTTATTGCCATGCCCATCGCCATTATAGGCTCTCGATTAGCATTTTTACTTATGGCCAGTATCTGGCCCGATCTACTCGTTTGTTATCCGAGAAGTTATAAATTGAAAATGGGCGGGCCCCCCCAGTATTTATGTCCACAAGAAATATCGATCGTAATTATTTTTCATTCGGTCCTCGCCAGAATCGAAAATAAGCTGTTCGAGGTGGTACTTTGATCGAAACAAAGGCCGGTCCTGCTTGGAAAGGTACACCGGCGGTCGCCCAATTAGGCTCAAACCTTAAGACAACTCGCCTTATGACATACAAAGAAACAAAAAAAAGATTTATATGGCAACAACATCAGTGAAAACAATAGACCAAGATCGGATCTGAAGATCTCATATTTTCCCGAGATAGAATCTCCGAAGCTTCCCACGTTTTGCATACAGTTGCACTATTATGATGAAGCCTGATTTATTAAGAAACGGTTAATTAGAAATGCGCTACGGTAATAATAATAATAATTAATAATAATGACTATAAGATCAAGATTACGGTATAATTTAATTTAAATTAAATGAGTTTATTACTGTGACGTGATATGAGGGGAAGTGGCGCACTACTTTTATGCGAGATCGATGGCGTGTTATAAAAGAGGGTGACGATAATAGAGGATGGTCAGATGACAAGCTAAAAGAAGAAGAAAATTAGTGTAACGGAAATGTAATAAGAAACATATTTTATTAAAACATCCGTGAGTAGCTATAGTTCATTCATAAAATTTTGGGGTCAACTGTATCTACGGGTAACAGTCAGCAGTTTATAAGAAATATCCAAAACCTGCTTAAAGCTTGAACAAGTTTCCGGCCCAATTGCGCAGCCATTGAAATTACATAAAAAATGAAAAGCTTAATAGTTTGATCCATTATGAAGCTTTTCTCAATTAACACAATTCAGCACTTTCTACAAAATGCCTTTTATAGGTCATATAGATTAAGACTTAAACTTTCTCAGACAACTTCAACTCATTTATTTCTAAATGAAGTCTATTCGAGTTCGCACTTTGCTTGTAGACAGTTTTTTCCAAAAAGTTTATAGATAAAGCCAAACCTGTTTTCAAGATATTTCCAAGGCATCGAGCTAGATACCCAGACTTTGAATATCTCTAAGAGTTTTTGAGATAACTCCAACTTACTTGTGCATAAATAGAATCCCCGCGAGCTTGTACTTCATTTGTAGGCAGTTTTTTCCAAAAAAGTTCAAAGATAAATCCAAAACTCGAACCATTCTTTAGATATTTTCAATACATTGGACTATAAACAGAGATTTTAAATAACTGTAACGGTTTTTGAGACAACCCCAACTTACTTAGTTCTAAATAAAAATCCTTGGAGTTTGTGCCAATTTTAGGAAATTTCAAACTTATGGAATGCCATTTCTCAAATTCGAGTATATTATGTCAAAAATTTCCATAAAATATATTTTATGTGGTAACGTATACATAAACTTTTACTTCCTTCCTAAAATCGAATCTATGAGTGTTCCGTGGTGGAAGTTCGGAGTCTTCATCCACTGAGTATATTATACTATTTAATTACCTACTAAGATTTTAAAATTCCAATTTTAGGAAATATTATCTGTAAGAGAATCTGTTTCCTAAATTCATATATACGTAAATTCAATTCTGCATTTTGCACAAAATGAATTTATGGATCACGTATATATGAAATTAGAAAATCTTTATTAACTTTTTTTTAACTATATATTAACTTTTTTTTAAAACTACGATTTTAGGAAATCATAAGAGACTATTTTCTAATATTTAGTAAATTATATCAGGACTCGCATATAACGTTTATATAATATACCTCTACTAATTACTAAGATTTGTATACCTCCAATTTTAGGAAATATTATCTGTGAGAAACTCCATTTCCTAAAAATATTTCCATAAAGTGATTTCAGTATTTTACATAAAATGTGTTTTATACTTTAACGCTGCAAAATTTTGCTAGCCGATAAAATTTTTTAATACCAACTTTAAGAAATCTCATCAGGAACTATATTTCCTAAATTGATATTTCCTTAAATTATATCTGTTAACTAATATTAATTATCCACTAAAACTTTTTTGACCCTCATTGCTTGAGAAGAAAGCTTGAAACTTTTGAAAAATTCTCTACTTCCTAAAACTTCAAACTCCAATTTTAGGAAATGTATGAAAATCTATTTCTGAAATCAATATTTCCAAAAATTTAAATCAGGACTTTGCATAAAATATGTTTTATACGTACAATATACAAAAAACTTCTATTTGCCAAGTCTTTTTAAACTCCAATTTTAGGAAATCTTATCCCTAAGAAAATTACCATATTTTAGAGAGAAAAACACACAAAACCTATCTACTTCCTACTAAGACTTTTCAAATTCTAATTTTAGGAAATCTTATCGTTAAGAATTCTCTATTTCGCAAAAAGAATTCTCTATTTCGCAATTTTGTATAAAATATGTCTTGTGAGGAGATATAGACAAAAAACCTCTACCTACTCCCTACTAACAATTTTAGAACTTTAATGTTAGGAAATTTCGTGCGAAAGAACTATTTCCTAAATTAGTACTTTCTTAAATTTGAGTCAAAAAAATGTTCGTCCTGGACTGATATATTCCAGGATACTGCACAAATGTGTTCCATACAGTACTCATATTTTTTCTCTACTAAGGTATTTTTAAAGTTCAATTTTAGGAAATCTCTCCTGTAACAAACTGTTTCAAAAAACATTTCCTAAATTGCTATTTCCGTAAATTGATATTTCTGTAAAAGCAATATGCATAAATTGAGTTTTCTAAGGAATCAAAAAGACTTTTAATTTCTACTAGAAATTTTATAAATTACATCTTAGAAAATCTCGTGTGCATGAACCTCTATTTCTATTTCCTAAACTGGTATTTCCGTAAATTAGAGTCAGGGCTTTGCATAAAATGTTTTAGATAAAAAAATACACAAAAACTCTCTACGTTTTACTGAGACTTTCTAAACTCCAGTTTTAAGAAATTTCTTCATAAGGAAATATAGATACTAAACCGATATTTCCAAAAATTTAAGTCAGGACTTTGCATAAAATATATTTCACAGCGTAGTAAAAGATACAAAAAAAAACTCCTACTAAGAGATTTAAAAACGTTTTTAGGAAAATTATTAATAAGAAATTATAATTAATAAATCGATATTTTCAATAATTCAAATTAGAACAAAAATTTCTCATGCATATAGTTAAATATGTAAAAAAAATACTCCTTACTGAGTTTTTTTAAACTTAGATTTTGGCAAATATATTCCGTAAGAAACTTTATTTTCTAAACCGATATTTCCGTAAATATTCATTTATATAAATCAAAATTTTCTAAACAGATATTTCCGTAAAGTCAACTCCGGATTTTGCTTAAAATGTTTTGGAGAAGAAAATACTGAAAAAATCTCTACTTCCTAAAATGTGTTTCATACAGTACCCATATTTTTTCTCTACTAAGGTATTTTTAAAGTTCAATTTTAGGAAACCTCTCCTGTAAGAAACTGTTTCAAAAAAATTTCCTAAATTGTTATTTCCGTAAATTGATATTTCTGTAAAAGCAATATTCATAAATTGAGTTTTCTGAGGCAATCAAAAAGACGTTTAATTTAGAAATTTTATAAATTCCATCTTAGAAAATCTCGTGTGCAAGAATATATTCCGTAAGAAACTTTATTTTCTAAACCGATATTTCCGTAAATATTCATTTATATAAATCTAAATTTTCTAAACAGATATTTCCGTAAAGTCAACTCCGGATTTTGCTTAAAATGTTTTGGAGAAGAAAATACTGAAAAAATTTTAAACTCCAATTTTAGGAAATTTATTCCTATAAAAATCTATTTTCGAAATCAACATTTAAAATCAAGAAAATAAACAAAAAACTTCTATTTACCAAGTCTTTTTAAACTCCAATTTTAGGAAATCTCATCTCTAGGAAAATTAATTTAGTAAATCAATATTTCCGAAAATTTTCATCCATAAAAAACTTCATTTCCTAAATTGATATTTCCGTAAAGTGAATTCAGGATTTTGCATAACATATTTTAGAGAGAAAAACACACAAAATATATCTATTTCCTACTAAGACTTTTCAAACTCCAATTTTAGAAAATATTATCATTAAGAATTCTCTATTTCGCAAAAAGAATTCTCTATTTCGCAATTTTGAATAAAATGTATCTTGTGAGGTGATATATACAAAAAAACTTCTACTCATTACTAAGAATTTTAGAAATTTAGTTAGGAAATTTCTTGCGTAAGAACTATTTCCTTAATTAATATTTCCTAAAATTTGAGTCAAAAAAATGTTTGTCCTGGACTGATACAGGATTCTGCACAAATGTGTTTTATGCGGTACACATATTTTCTCTACTAAGGTATTTTAAAGTTCAATTTTAGGAAATCTTCCCTGTAAGAAACTGTAAAAATTTCCTAAATTGTTATTTCTGAGGCAATCAAAAACACGTTTTATTTCTACTAGAAATTTTAGAACTTCAATATTAGGAAAACGAGGAGGAACCTCTATTTCTATTTCTTAAACTGGTATTTCCATAAATTTGAGTCAGGACTTTGCATAAAATGTTTTAGATAATAAAATACAGAAAAATTCTCTACGTTCTACTGAGTAGAAAAGAAAGAAATATAGTTACTAAACCGATACATTTTCGCAAATATTATCCGTAAGCAATTTTATTTACTAAACCGATATTTCCGTATATCTTCATTTATGTAAATCTAAATTTCCTAAACCGATATTTCCGTAAGTAAGTAAAGTAAAGTCACATTTCGGATTTTGCTTAAAATATTTTGGAGAAGAAAATACTGAAAAATTCTCTACTTCCTAAAACATCAAACTCCAATTTTAGGAAATTTATTCATAAGAAAATCTATTTCCGAAATCAACATTTCCAAAATTCAAATCAGGACTTTGCATAAAATATGTGTTAAACGTAAAATACACAAAAAACTTCTTCTATTTATCCAGTCTTTTTAAACTCCGATTTTAGGAAATCTTATCCCTAAGAAAATTAATTTACTAAATCAATATTTCCGAAAATTCTCAACCATAAAAAACATTATATGTAAAGTGAGTTCAAGATTTTGCATAACATATTTTAGAGAGAAAAACACACAAAATATATCTACTTCTTACTAAGACTTTTCAAAATTCAATTTTAGGAAATCTTATTATTAAGAAATCTCTGTTTGGCAATTTTGAATAAAATGTGTCTTGTGAGGTGATATATACAAAAAACCTCTACTCCCTACTAAGAATTTTAGAACTTTAATGTTAGGAAATTCCGCGCGTAAAAACCTCTATTTCCTAAATTAGTATTTTCTTAAATTTGAGTCAAAAAAATGTTTGTCCTGGATTGATATATATCAGGATTCTGCACAAACGTGTTTCATACGGTAGTGCATACAGAAATATTTTCTCTCTACTAAGGAATTTTTAAAGTTCAATTTTAGGATATCTCCTCTGTTAGAAACTGTGAAAATTTCCTAAAATGAGATTTCCGTAAATTGATATTTCTGTAAAAGGAAGTCAGCATTTTGCATAAAATGAGGCAAACCAAAAGACTTTTAATTTCTACTAGAAATTTTAGAACTTCAATATTTATTCAATACAGAGTTCAAGACACGATTCAAGAAAAGATGCAATTATCATTGGAAATTTTCTCTCCTGCGAGAAATTTCCTTTAGTTTTCATTTAATTTTCACTTCAGTATTCCAACAAGCAGAAGAATGGAACTGATTGTTTGTGCCATCGAACCTGTCAAGGCCAAAAGTAATCAACATCCTGTCAAAAATTCAACAAAAAAGCAAAGAAAATGAAAATTTTCGGTAATTTCGCCCAACTCTACTATTTATTCAAAATAGGGTTAGGACGTAGGAAACTTTCCATCTTGGAGATTTTCTAGAAAGGTAAGACTTGAGGAAACGGCCTAAAATCGTGGAAAATTTGGTTGTTTCATGAAGTTTCTGAAGGTTATACGTAGGGGGTAAAATGTTGCGTGCCAGGATCTGTTATTAGTTTGTTGAATTGGCGGGTTGGGACGCCCAATTCAACAAACTAATAGTTATACGTAGGTTTTGACCAGTCCAGCATGCAACTAAACAAAAAATTTGGCATTTCAGTAATTTTCCTGATTATAAAAATTACCAATTTTGGCCAACCCTACTATTAATTCAATATAGGGTTGGGTACGTGGAAAACGTTCCGCCTTCTGAACAAAACCGAGGGTAAGGACTGTTTTCCTTCTTAGTGCGAAGTCAATAAATGGTTGCTTCTCATATCAAAAGTGAAATGTTTTTTTTTTGGGTGGCAAGGGTGGTAGAAATGTTAATATTACATATACATATATGTTGTCAATCACAAATCGCTGTAGCGTTAACTCAAAATAAATTGAAAGCATACACATAAAGGGGCTGGCTTTAGTCAAAAGTTGTGTGGATTCCAAATGAAACATTAGAATAAAATAAAATGTAATTCGCAGTGACAGGGCGCTAAAAATGGCACCGGTGCACGATCCGATAAGGCGATGACGAACCGACCAGCAGCGTCGCGACGCCCAATGAAAATACATGAAATATATTCAATCTGGTTTAGGGCGATAAGCTGCTTCCAGCGGGCCAACACCAGGGACGTGCCACGTTGATAAGACACTATATTCCCCCACGCTATAATGTAGCATTATTGTCTGAGAATTTCAGCGTATTTCCTAAATAAATCGCAGGAATGTCATACCACATAATATATTAAATACCAGGCGTTCGGTGTACGTATTTCCGACAGACGTCTTTATCGAACACTGACACTCCGATAGATCACGGACAATCAAAGAAAACGCGGAAAAATGAAAAACTGGCAGCAACAATTGTCCAATGAAGTATGAGTCCTGCGGTGTCTCCCTCTTATCTTTCTGGCACAGCAGACAATTGAGAATTCGCCACCGGGCTCTGGTGGGCTAATCTTGATTGGGACCGGTGCACTTCGAGGGACAGATTCGAGTTCCAGCAGGAACTGATCGATGCCGCTCAAAACTGAACTTACTGAAAAGCTCTAACTACAATGTGTCCCATCTTTGATGTATTTTTTTTTCTGGGTATCTCATTTAATGTCGATGAGAGTAGGTTGGGACTCATCCCATCCAGTTTTTGTGAAAAGAGAAAGGTTCTTAAATGTCAATTTTTCAAAATCGGTCTGTATGATGAAAGCCAAGAGCGTCGTGAATAATCGGTTTGTACCCTTGAACTGTGAAAGCCAAGAAAAATGAAAATGAGATCGAAAATGGACAACTATGTACAGGGACATCATTTTCTTAACATACACATATTTACCTAGAATCTAATAGAGCTGAAGGAGCATATTTCCTAAATATATAACTTCGCACACCTATCTCTAGGCGTTTCGATTATACAGAGTGGTAAAGTTGTTGAATTTCGGAAATCATTTTAATGTGTGGGGCCCAACAAAACGCTTTGACTCGTGTATCCTTTATGAGTGGGGCCCAACATACGCTAAGCCGGGTATGTGTAAGTGGAAATGCGGCCCAACAAACGCTAATCCGTGTATATGTGTGTGTCTGAATGAGCCCCAACAATCGCTTGGCCTGTGTATGTGTGTAAATGAGGCTCAACAACTGCTATCGCTCTGTTTATATTATGTGACTGGAGGGAAGGATCCAACGATCGCTATGACCCATGTATGTGAGTGTGCGAAAATGAGGTCTACAAGGATCGGGGCTTCGGTCGATTTATATACGGTTCTACTTCTAGGATTGGCGATGTTTACTGTTCAACTGCTGGCGATCAAATCCTCGAAATTTATCGCTCCTAAGCTCTTTTATATGGAAACAACAATGAAAAGAAAGTATTCGAGGACTGGTTCTAGATAAAGATTGCCAGTCGTTCACCAGAATTTGAAGGAAATACAGAAATTTTAAAAGGCTGCAAACATGCCGTAAGTTAATCTACATCCGTTAACTCTTCGGTTAACCCTAATTAATCGAACTTGACTTTTATAACTTTAGGACCGCGTTCCCATCTCGCCAAAAATTTAGAAACTTCGTTACAATATGTTCTTTGTTTTCATTAATATATGATCACATTGACTCAGTTGAAACAAATCGTGGTGAAAGCGGAAACATTTTTATTATATTCTACTTTTGGAAACCATATCAAAAACTGCTTAGCATTTTTTGAGAACTAGTGATATGACTTAGAGTTATGTTTTACATTTGAAAAGTTCAATTCAAACCGAAAATTAAAAACATTATTAAATTCACATACGTGCTTCTAATAAAAAAAATCGTGTTCAAGTTTCAATGGGTATCTTTGAATACATGGTGGTTCCCCGGGAATTGCATCATGGAAAAACTAGTCATACTAAAAATTCAGTATTTTACTTAAGTGGGAGAGAACAATTTACTTAAAATATTTTTAAGATGGAAGCACTTTCAAATATACCTAAGTGTAAGTTGAAAAATTTGATTTTCAGGCTGTCTTTCGGTTTCCTTTAAGAACAAGGTTCATTCGATAAAAATCATTCAGAATCGAAATTTGCAATAAAATTTGAATCCAGTTGAGAAAACAAAGGTGCGTTGGCTTCTGCTATAACCGAATGAGCTGCTATCTTGAAAATGTTTTAGGGGAGTTGCCCCCCCCCCCTCACTGACTCTAGTACAATACCAATTATCAGATTTTTAGTATGAGTAGTTTATCCATAATCGATCGATGCAATTCCCGGCGGACCACCCTGTATAACGTCTAGAGATCAAAACACCTAAAGAATACAATATTAATATTATTGTAATCTGCTCCTTCAGCTCTATTAGAATGTAGATAAATATATGTATGTTTTTATTAAAAAATGGCGTCGTATCTGTCAAACTAAGCAGCCAATAAATTCGCTAGCCCTGGATCCAAAGTTGGCCTTAGATGCTATACCCCATGTATCAATTTTTTAAGATTTGTTTTTACAGGAAAACTGCAAATCGCGCGAGTAGCTAAAAATGATTTTCGAAACTAAACAATACTACCATGCTGTCTAAACAAAACCCCCTAGAGATAGGTATATCTAATTATGCAGGGTGAGTCCTAATGTCGAAAATGGAATCTCATATTCTCTAGTCGATTTTAAGGAGGATGGTATATAATACAATTGTATTATACCTATATCGAGCTTCGTTAAAAAGTTACAGGGTGTTGGAATTAAAATTTCAAAGTTCACATGTGTTGATTATTCTGAAAGCAAAAAAGGTATTTTAATGAAATTGTGTTTGTTTTGACTGCTATCGAGGGCAGCAATAAAAACGTTATTTTTAATTCTGCCAGTCGCAGGAGTACCAGCTCGTCGACATCTGTTACCTATTTGAGAAAAAAAGTGGTACGTCACTGGTTTACCAAAATATAAAATTTAGTTTTTCAAAACCCATTAATTTCTGAAGGAAAAAGCCCTCCGAAAAAGAGAGAGATTTTTCCATGAGAGATGAATGGGTATTGAAAAACTAAATTTTATTTTTCGAAGAACCAGTGACGTGCCATTTTTTTTTCTCAAATAACATATGTCAACGAGCTGGTACGCCTGCCTCTGGCAGAAATAAAAATGACTTTTTTTTGCTGTCTTTCATAGCAGTTAAAAACAAACAAAATTTCATTAAAATACCTCTTGTGGTTTTAGAATAATCAATGCATCGGAACTTTGAAATGTTAATTTCAACACCCTGTAACTTTTTACCGACGCCAGATATGTAACACAATTGTATGACACACCCCTTAAAATCGGCCAAAAAGTATGAGGTTTAGTTTTCGACCACCCATTATGACTCACCCTGTATATTTCCGTAATCTGCTCCTTACATCTTTTAGACTGTAGGTAAATATGTGTGTTTTATTAAAAAAAAAGTCAAGGAGGCCTCGTATCCGTCAAACTGGGCAGCCAATAAAGTAGCGAACACTGAATCCGAGATCGGCCTTGGATGCCACACGAGCCTTAGATATCAAATTTTTAAGAATTGTAAAAGGAAAACTGTATATAGAGTGACCGTCTTAAAATGATTTTCGAAATACAAAAACTTTACCACCCTTTATAATCGAAGCGCCTAAAAATAGATATATCTTATTAAATATTACTGTAATCTGCTCCTTTACCTCTTGGGCCACACACACCCATACAGGCCATAGCGATAGTTGAGCCCCATTTTTACACACTCACATACACAGGTCTTAGGGATCGTTAGGACCCCCCCCCCCCTCCCCACTCACATAAAATAAACAGGGCTATAGCAGTTGTTGAGCCTCTTTTACACACATACCCAGGTCAAAGCGATTGTTGGGCCCCATTCACACACATACATACACGGATTAGCGTTTGTTGGGCCCCATTTCCACTTACACATATATACCCGGCTTAGCGTATGTTGGGCCCCACACATTCAAATGATTTTCGAAATTCAACAACTTTACCACCCAGTATAACCGAAACCCTTAGAGATAAGTATACGAAGTTATATATTTCTGTAATATGCTGCTTCAGCTTCAGCTTCATTAGATTTTAGGTAAATATGTGTATGTTAAGAAAATGATATCCCTGTACAGAGTTGCCCATTTTCGATCTCATTTTATATTGAAGGCCTTATTTTTTTTGTGAAACATTCGAGGGTACAAACCGATTTTTCATGACGCTCTTGGTTTTCATGTGGACCGATTTTGAAAAATTGACCTTTTCGAACCTTACTCTTTTCACAAAAACGGGATGTAATGGGTCCCAACCTACTTGACTTTTCCATTTTAAAATGTCAAGATGGCGTTGTATCTGTAAAACTGGGTAGCCAATAAAGTCGCTAGCCCTGGATCCGAGGTCGGTCTTAGACTCAATACGAGACTCATATATAAAATGTTGAAGAATTGTAACAGGAAAACTGCATATAGAGTGAGCGTCTTAAAATTATTTTCGAAACACAAAAACTGTACCACCCTGTATAATCAAAACACCTAGAGAGAGACATTCGAAGTTATATACTTCCGCAATCTGCTCTTTCGGCTCTATTGAACTATAGCTAAATACATGTGGGTTTCCCTTAAAAAAAAACCAGATGGCGTCGTTTCTGTCAAACCGGGCAGCCAATAAAGTCGCTAGCCTTGGTTCCGAGACCGGCCGCCTCGGATCCAGGGCACTGGTCTAAAGCTCGTTTTGGACTGGCCTATTTCTTTTACAAGAAATGGTTCAATATCTTGAACAACTCAAATAGGACAGTATCATACGGTAAATTCTATGAGATTCTTTGATTGGATCCTAAATTGGTTAGAAAATAGAACCTGTTCTAATCTGAGACAATTTCTTCTTTCTGCTTGAGGCATGAGCATTTTTGCACGAGTTATTATGAGAGACATCGCGACCAGCATTTCTTCTTCTCAGCCATTTCTTCTGCCAGGTTTTTCTTTAAAGTTTTCGTTTTCGTTTATTTGAATAAAACCTTTTTTAAGACATAAAAACATATCCCAGAAAATAACAAACAAATATTATTTATGCGAATTATGCGACAACATTAAAAAAGCTTAATTATAATAATTAATATAACAAATAATTGTTTGGAGTTTGTAGCGTGAAAACCTCGGGAAACCTGTTACCAACGTTGTCATATATTATGTCAAAATCTGGCAAAATATCTTGTGATTTGAGCAATGTCATCTGTGAGACCCTTGTCAAACGCGTCATATTAATGTCACTTCTTTATAGTTTTGCGCCATTTTCTTGGCTAGTTTATTACAGAAAATATATTGAACTGCTTTCAACTTGGTTTCATTTATTGTCTCAGATCTTGTACAAGAAATATGCTAGTCTAAACGAGCTTTAGGGATCGTTGCCCCCCCCCCCTCTCATACTACTCACATAAAATAAACATGGCTATAGAAGTTGTTGAGCCTCATTTACACACAAGCGCAGGCCAAAGCGATTGTTGGGCCCCACTCATACACAAACATACACGGATTAGCGTTTGTTGGGCCCCATTTCCACTTACACATATATTACCGGGCTTAGTGTATGTTGGGCCCTCACACATTAAAATGATTTTCAAAATTCAACAACTTTACCACCTTGTAATTTAATGAATTGAGAGCCTCAGCAAATGAAATAAAACGAGTAGAAAACATGGTGAAACAGTACTGCAAAAGACACAGTGGAAAGCAACTTAGGAGAACTCGAACAAATGTGGACATCTTCACTTTCTATTAAAAAGACAGTCTGTCCATTTGATGTTCTTGACGAGTCCGCTGCAGCCTCCAATAACTCTTCAGAGGCAAAGAATAACTACCCTTAGGGGCGATGGTTTAAGTACTTGGGAGAGGCCCACTCAAGAAAAGTAGAAAAATTTCGAAGACTTGAAGCTGCATTTGGACAAGCATGAGGAGCAAAACTATCAAACTCAGTTGACAGGTAGAACTCAGAGGTCCAACAAAACGATTATTATCCAAATGTTCTAGTTGGCTTCAACGACCGACCCAAAGACATTGAGGTGCAGCAAGCACTAAGTTTTGTCCACGTATTAGAGTGTGATGGTGCTGTTAGACATGTTGAACGCACTCTGGCGCAATCATCATCTCTGCAACCAACAGCAGTTAAGAAACTATTTTTCCGATGAAAGGCTGGATAGTGCCAATGACAGTCCAAGCAAAGAAACTGGAGGAGAGCCAGAAATGAGAAGTTTACCCCACAATTGAACTGTAAGCGCGTAAAACCCTTAACAACTTTAACTTGTTAATATTTACAGTCGGACACGCATACCCCTACAGGCCATAGCGATTGTTGAGCCCCATTTTCACACACCCACATACACAGGTTTTAGGGATTGTTAGGACCCCCCCCCCTACTCACTTAAAATAAACAGGGCTATAGCAGTTGTTGAGCCTCATTTACACACATACGCAGGCCAATGCAATTATTGGCCCCCATTCATACACATATATACCCGGCTTAACGTATGTTGGGCCCCACTCATACAGGACACACAGGTCAAAGCGTTTGTTCGGCCCCACACATTAAAATGATTTTCGAAATTCAACAACTTTACCACCCTGTAGAATCGAAACGCCTAGAGATAAATTAACGAAGTTATATATTTCTGTAATCTACTCCTTCAGCTCTATTAGATTGTAGGTAAATATGTGTATATTAATAAAATGATGTCCCTGTACAGAGAGACCCATTTTCAATCTCATTTGATATTGAGGGTTTTCATTTTTTTGTGAAACGTTTCAGGGTACAAACCGATTTTTTATGGCGCTTTTAGTTTTCATGATACAGACTGATTTTGAAAAATTGACCTTTTGGAACCCTTTCTCTTTTCACAAAAACGGGATGGGATGGGTCCCAACCTACTTTTCCATTAAAAAAAAGTCAAGATAGCGTTGTATATGGCAAACTGGGTAGCCAATAAAGTCGGTAGTCCTGGATCCGAGGTCGGCAATACCAGCCCCATGTATCAAATTTTTAAGAATGGTAACAGGATAACGCATATAGAGTGAGCGTCTTAAAATGATTTTCGAAATACTTTCGCAATCTGCTCTTTCGGTTTTATTTAACTATAGCTAAATACATGTGGGTTTCCCTTAAAAAAAATCCAAAATGGCGTCGTTTCTATTAAACCAATAACACCAATAAAGTCGCTAGCCCTGGATAGCAGAGGTTGGCCTAGATGTCGTACGTCCTTTATGTATCAAATTTTTACGAAGGGTAACAGAAAGCTTCTAATCAAGTGAGCCACTTAAAATGATGTCCCTATACAGTGACTCTAGCAGTGGTGCCTTTAGAAAGGTCATAAAATCAAATTTCATCGTTACCATCAATAAGACAGCACGGCACTTAAAGTGTTTGGCCGTTGACAGACAGCCATTTGGTGGCTGAAATTTCTTAGATTTAATCGATTAGGAAGCGATGCAAGAAGACTATACGACAACAGATGTAACACAGTTATCTTGATGGTGGATCCATCACGAAAACAAAAGAGGGTCGAGAAGCAGGTAGACCGGCCACCTGACACCTTCTGCATATACGTAATAATTTGAATATAAAAGGCAGTTCTTGGCAGAAAAATACGCTGAACGTTTAACGTCATCACGGGATTGGCCGCCAACCCTCATGTGTAATTTTCCCGAGTTTTCTCTTGCGATTGATATGCGGATAAGCGGTGCTTGAAAACGGGTACCAGCAGCCGATAACGGTTATCTTGCGTTAGACGTTCATAGACAATAAGGCGGGCACTATCTCTATTTGGGGCGGATAAGCTTTAATACGTCCCCTCGTTAAAACTCACCTTTTCTTTCTTCGCCTTCCGCAGGGTAGTCCTCGTGAGCCAGGTCACCTGAAACAAATAAAATCGAATAATCATGAGGCTCTGCGAAATAAGCGATGCAGAACGGGTTCTCGCTGGTGGAACCCGATCGTCAATTTTTTTCAAATCGGTTCGACCAATCTGAACGCGGAATCGGACCAGCAACTGCCCGCCTTCCTTGTCAACGGTCCCCGATCTCTTCGGACAATGCGTGACGATGGCAGGCAGAACTGAAACCGAATGTATACTTCATTTACTTATTTTTGACGTCTCATTACTTTATAGAAATCCTTTTTTTTTATATATACATATCTCCTTTCAGCACATGTTGAGAAGATATGATAAAGACAGTCAGATTTTCAATGCCTAGTTGATGTCAATCATAAGTGAATGGTTTATAGGTATCTCTGTTCCGCTCCTGGTTTGGTAATTACCTGGCCGCGAGGAAAAACTAGAACTTCCGCTATTTTCTTGTCCGGAACAATAAAAGGGCCCATTTTTAAGGACGTAATTATTTCCATAACCTGGGGGCCACGGCGATATTTCACACTTATCAAGCGCAATGATATAAAGTAGCGTAATTTTTACATAAAAATTTTCCGCTACACTTTTCCATTAATCCAAGCCGTTATCTTAATGATTCTTAGTCTGAAGTTAGCGGAGTTTTTAAAAAGCGCGATCCTATCGCTCCGTTATCTCTTTTAGACATGTTGTTTATAATGGCAGAGCGTCCGTTATCTCCGCCAACTCTAGTTTAACTTTTAAAAACGCCACCGGCTCTCTCCCCGGTATTTATTTACGAAAGATGGATTTTCAGGGCGGTTTTGAAGCTTTGCGGAATAAATAAATGGTTGCGGTTTTCTGACCAACTTTTAAAGAGAACTTTGGGCGAAATCTTTTACCTGGGAGAGGAGAAAACACGTTGCAGATTTTTAAAGTTTGCTTATTTTTCTGTTTTTCTTTTGTCCTTTAAATGACAATAATTTCTTTATGTCTACATAATCTACATGATCAGTTTATTCACGGCTGGGGGATTGTCAATTCGAAGTCTCTAGTGAGGAAACTTGGAGGCTTTGATGAGGCGTGACACAAGACTATTATTCACAAGGCAATTATTCGCTTATCAGAACATTTTAATTTATAAACCCATACATTTTTGTCTATTCCCTGTCTGTATAATCACTGATCATAAGGGTAATTTATTTGCAACCCGAATTAGTTGTTTTTCAAACAATGATTTGCTTTCCAAGTCCATTTGAACTTTCTTGATCATCGAAATTGCAGCGGTCACTTGAAAGATCGCCAGTGTTAGAAGAAGAAGAATCAGTTTTATCAATATTTATAATAAATTGTAGGACAAAATCAATTATATCTTTTATTCAAACCGGAGGAACACGCTTTTGCAGTCAACCCATGGATTCTATTGGACATAAATACTTCCATATGGTATTATGCTATGTCTCGTTGGTCTAACCAATTTTGCCCCACCCTATTTAGGTCTTTTTGTCGTCTCGTTCAAAACGCTTTCATTTCACTTCACCATTTCTTTAAGCAGAAGAGTTAGACTAATTCTTTGCGTTATCGAACCTGTCAACACCAAAAATTATGAACGTCATAAGACAACAAGAATTTAAAGAAAATAAAAGATTTCTGTAATTTTTGCGACTGCAAAATTTCCAGTTTTGCCCATTCCTACTATTTATTGCATATAGGGTTGGGCAGATAGAAAACGTTCCCGTAATTTTACAGAAATGTGAAAATTTCCAGTTTTGCACAGCTCTATCATTTATTCAATATAGAGTTGGGCACAAGGAAAACTTTCTGCCTTAGTAACTTTCCGAAGAGTTAAGACAGAACTCAAGGAATGATCCGAAAGTTGTTGAACATTTTCTCTTCGAAAAAGTTTACATTTATTTTTATTTTCAACCACCAGAAGAGTAGTAATTATTACATATTACATTATAGTAAACAAATAATTCGTCATCGACCCTGTCAACACCAAGAGTAATTAACGTCCTGTCTAAAACTCAACAAGAAATCAAAGAAAATTTAACATTACGGCAATTTTCCAATTTTAAAAACTTCCAGTTTTGCCCAACCCTACTACTTATTCAATGTAGAGTTAGGCACGTATAACTTTTCCGCGTTGGTAATTTTTCAGAAAAAAAATTCCAAAGTTATTGGAAATTTTGCCTTTTTTAAGAAGTTTTCGTTGGTTTTCAGTTTTTACGTCACTTTTACCTAACCAGTTGCCACCCCCAAGAAGAGTAATGAACGAAATTTAATATTACAACAAAAATTTTCCGGTACCTTTCCGAATCCACAAACTTCCAGTTATGCTCAACCCTACTATAGGGTTACGCACGTGAGAAACTTTGCGCCTTGCTAATTTTCCAGAAATATAAGGCACAAGTCGAGAAAACAGCCCAAAATTTTTGGAAATTTCATCTCTTTCAACAAGTTTCCGTAGGTTTTCAGTTTCCATTACACTTTCACCTCACCATTCCAACAAGCAGAAAAGTTGAACTAGCCTGAACTAATTCTTTGCGCCATCAAAATTGTCAACCCCAAGAGTAGTAAACGTCACAACTCAACAAGAAACTAAACATTGGCGCTATCGATCTTGCCACCCCCAAGGGTAATCAAAGAAATTTAATAATACAACAAAAATTTAAAGAAAATGAAAGTTTCCGGTAATTTTCCGAATCCACAAACTTACAGTTATGCCCAACTCTACTATAGGGTTACTCACGTGGGAAACTTTGCGCCTTGATAATTTTCCAGAAAGATAAGACACAAGTCAAGAAAACAACTCAAAATTTTTGTAAATTTTGTCTCCTTCAACAAGTTTCCGTACGTTTTCAGTTTTCATTACAATTCCAGCTCACCATTCCAACAAGCAGAAGAGTTGAACTAACCTGAACTAATTCTTTGCGTCATCAAAACTGTCAACACCAAG
This sequence comes from Taphrorychus bicolor, assembly GCA_951812265.1. Taxonomy (NCBI): domain Eukaryota; kingdom Metazoa; phylum Arthropoda; class Insecta; order Coleoptera; family Curculionidae; genus Taphrorychus; species Taphrorychus bicolor. Next base: position 24,073,022 of record OX638304.1, read on the forward strand.
AGTAGTAAACGTCACAACTCAACAAAAAATTAAATATTGGCGCTATCGATCTTGCCACCCCTAAGAGTAATCATGGAAATTTAATAATACAACAAAAAATGAAAGGAAATGAAACTTTCCGGTAATTTTCCGAATCCACAAACTTCCAGTTATGCCCAACTCTACTATAGGGTTACGCAGGTGGGAAACTTTGCGCCTTGTTAATTTCCAGAAAGATAAGGCACAAGTCGAGAAAACAACTCAAAATTTTTGGAAATTTTATCTCCTTCAACAAGTTTCCGTAGGCTTTCAGTTTTCATTACACTTCCCCCTCACCATTCCAACAAGCAGAAGAGTTGAACTAACCTGAACTAATTCTTTGCGTCATCAAAACTGTCAACACCAAGAGTAGTAAACGTCACAACTCAACAAAAAATTAAATATTGGCGCTATTGATCTTGTAACCCCTAAGAGTAATCAAAGAAATTTAATAATACAACAAAAAAATAAAAAAATGAAACTTTCCGGTAATTTTCCGAATCCACAAACTTCCAGTTACGCACAACCCTACTGTAGGTTTACGCACGTGGGAAACTTTGCGCCTTGATAATTTTCCAGAAATATAAAACACAAGTCGAGAAAACAACTCAAAATTTTTGTAAATTTTGTCTCCTTCAACAAGTTTCCGTAGGTTTTCAATTTTCATTACACTTCCCCCTCACCATTCCAACAAGCAGAAGAGTTGAAATAATCTGAACTAATTCTTTGCGCCATCAAAACAGTCAACACCAAGAGTAGTAAACGTCACAACTCAACAAGAAATTAAATATTGGCGCTATCGATCTTGCCACCCCCAAGGGTAATCAAAGAAATTTAATAATACAACAAAAATTTAAAGAAAATGAAAGTTTCCGGTAATTTTCCGAATCCACAAACTTACAGTTATGCCCAACTCTACTATAGGGTTACTCACGTGGGAAACTTTGCGCCTTGATAATTTTCCAGAAAGATAAGACACAAGTCAAGAAAACAACTCAAAATTTTTGTAAATTTTGTCTCCTTCAACAAGTTTCCGTACGTTTTCAGTTTTCATTACAATTCCAGCTCACCATTCCAACAAGCAGAAGAGTTGAACTAACCTGAACTAATTCTTTGCGTCATCAAAACTGTCAACACCAAGAGTAGTAAACGTCACAACTCAACAAAAAATTAAATATTGGCGCTATCGATCTTGCCACCCCTAAGAGTAATCAAAGAAATTTAATAATACAACAAAAAATGAAAGGAAATGAAACTTTCCGGTAATTTTCCGAATCCACAAACTTCCAGTTATGCCCAACTCTACTATAGGGTTACGCAGGTGGGAAACTTTGCGCCTTGTTAATTTCCAGAAAGATAAGGCACAAGTCGAGAAAACAACTCAAAATTTTTGGAAATTTTATCTCCTTCAACAAGTTTCCGTAGGCTTTCAGTTTTCATTACACTTCCCCCTCACCATTCCAACAAGCAGAAGAGTTGAACTAACCTGAACTAATTCTTTGCGTCATCAAAACTGTCAACACCAAGAGTAGTAAACGTCACAACTCAACAAAAAATTAAATATTGGCGCTATTGATCTTGTAACCCCTAAGAGTAATCAAAGAAATTTAATAATACAACAAAAAAATAAAAAAATGAAACTTTCCGGTAATTTTCCGAATCCACAAACTTCCAGTTACGCACAACCCTACTGTAGGTTTACGCACGTGGGAAACTTTGCGCCTTGATAATTTTCAAGAAATATAAAACACAAGTCGAGAAAACAACTCAAAATTTTTGAAAATTTTGTCTCCTTCAACAAGTTTCCGTAGGTTTTCAGTTTTCATTACACTTCCCCCTCACCATTCCAACAAGCAGAAGAGTTGAACTAACCTGAACTAATTCTTTGCGTCATCAAAACTGTCAACACCAAGAGTAGTAAACGTCACAACTCAACAAAAAATTAAATATTGGCGCTATCGATCTTGTCACCCCTAAGAGTAATCAAAGAAATTTAATAATACAACAAAAAATAAAAAAAAAATGAAACTTTCCGGTAATTTTCCGAATCCACAAACTTCCAGTTACGCACAACCCTACTGTAGGTTTACGCACGTGGGAAACTTTGCGCCTTGATAATTTTCCAGAAATATAAAACACAAGTCGAGAAAACAACTCAAAATTTTTGTAAAGTTTGTCTCCTTCAACAAGTTTCCGTAGGTTTTCAATTTTCATTACACTTCCCCCTCACCATTCCAACAAGCAGAAGAGTTGAAATAATCTGAACTAATTCTTTGCGCCATCAAAACAGTCAACACCAAGAGTAGTAAACGTCACAACTCAAAAAGAAATTAAATATTGGCGCTATTGATCTTGTCACCCCTAAGAGTAATCAAAGAAATTTAATAATACAACAAAAAAATAAAAAAATGAAACTTTCCGGTAATTTTCCGAATCCACAAACTTCCAGTTACGCACAACCCTACTGTAGGTTTACGCACGTGGGAAACTTTGCGCCTTGATAATTTTCCAGAAATATAAAACACAAGTCGAGAAAACAACTCAAAATTTTTGTAAATTTTGTCTCCTTCAACAAGTTTTCGTAGGTTTTCAATTTTCATTACACATCCCCCTCACCATTCCAACAAGCAGAAGAGTTGAAATAATCTGAACTAATTCTTTGCGCCATCAAAATAGTCAACACCAAGAGTAGTAAACGTCACAACTCAACAAGAAATTAAATATTGGCGCTATTGATCTTGCCACCCCCAAGAGTAATCAAAGAAATTTAATAATACAACAAAAAATTAAAGAAAATGAAACTTTCCGGTAATTTTCCGAATCCACAAACTTCCAGTTATGCCCAACACTACTATAGGATTACTCACGTGGGAAACTTTGCGACTTGATAATTTTCCAGAAAGATAAGACGCCAGTCGAGAAAACAACTCAAAATTTTTGTAAATTTTGTCTCCTTCAACAAGTTTCCGTAGGTTTTCAGTTTTCATTACACTTCCCCCTCACCATTCCAACAAGCAGAAGATTTGAAATAATCTGAACTAATTCTTTGCGCCATCAAAACAGTCAACACCAAGAGTAGTAAACGTCACAACTCAACAAGAAATTAAATATTGGCGCTATCGATCTTGCCACCCCCAAGAGTAATCAAAGAAATTTAATAATACAACAATGAAAGAAATAGAAAATTTCCGGTAATTTTCCGAATCCACAAACTTCCAGTTATGTCCAACACTACTATAGGATTACTCACGTGGGAAACTTTGCGCCTTGATAATTTTCCAGAATGATAAGACACAAGTCGAGAAAACAACTCAAAATTTTTGTAAATTTTGTCTCCTTCAACAAGTTTCCGTACGTTTTCAGTTTTCATTACAATTCCAACTCACCATTCCAACAAGCAGAAGAGTTGAACTAACCTGAACTAATTCTTTGCGTCATCAAAACTGTCAACACCAAGAGTAGTAAACGTCACAACTCAACAAGAAATTAAATATTGGCGCTATCGATCTTGCCACCCCTAAGAGTAATCAAAGAAATTTAATAATACAACAAAAAATGAAAGGAAATGAAACTTTCCGGTAATTTTCCGAATCCACAAACTTCCAGTTATGCCCAACACTACTATAGGATTACTGACGTGGGAAACTTTGCGCCTTGATAATTTTCCAGAAAGATAAGACACAAGTCGAGAAAATAACTCAAAATTTTTGTAAATTTTGTCTCCTTCAACAAGTTTCCATACGTTTTCAGTTTTCATTACACTTCCAACTCACCATTCCAACAAGCAGAAGAGTTGAACTAACCTGAACCAATTCTTTGCGTCATCAAAATTGTCAACACCAAGAGTAGTAAACGTCACAACTCAACAAGAAATTAAATATTGGCGCTATTGATCTTGCCACCCCCAAGGGTAATCAAAGAAATTTAATAATACAACAAAAATTGAAAGAAAATGAAACTTTCCGGTAATTTTCCGAATCCACAAACTTCCCGTTATGCCCAACTCTACTATAGGGTTACGCACGTGGGAAACTTTGCGCCTTGTTAATTTCCAGAAAGATAAGACACAAGTCGAGAAAACAACTCAAAATTTTTGGAAATTTTGTCTCCTTCAACAAGTTTCCGTAGGTTTTCAGTTTTCATTACACTTCCCTCTCACCATTCCAACAAGCAGAAGAGTTGAAATAATCTGAACTAATTCTTTGCGCCATCAAAACTGTCAACACCAAGAGTAGGAAACGTCACAACTCAACAAGAAATTAAATATTGGCGCTATCGATCTTGCCACCCCCAAGAGTAATCAAAGAAATTTAATAATTCAACAAAAATTAAAGAAAATTAAACTTTCCGGAAATTTTCCACAAACTTCCAGTTATGCCCAACCCTACTATTTATTCAATATAGCGTTACGCATGTGGAAAACTTGCCGCCTTGATAATTTTTTAGATAGGTAAATCAAAAAGTCGAGAACACAACCGAAAATTTTTGGAATTTTTTCCCTTCAACAAGTTTCTGCAGGTTTCAGTTTTCATTACACTTCCACCTCACCATTCCAACAAGCAGAAAAGTTGAACTAACCTGAACTAATTCCTTGCGCCATCAATACTGTCAACACCAAGAGTATGAAAAGTCACAACTCAACAAGAAATTAAAGAAAATGATTTCCGGTATTTTTCTAATTCGAAAAACTTCCAGTCGCCCTACCCTACTATTTATTCAATATACGGTTGGGTACGCGAAAAAGTTTCCATCTCGGTAACTTTCCGGAAGATTCAAGAAAAGATCTTCTAATTTTTAATTTCACCATTCCAAAAGCAGAAGAACTAGGACTAATTGAACTTTTCAAGAAAATTATCAGAAAATAAAACTTTTGGGTAAAAAATACATAAAAGAAAATGAAATTTTCCAGTAATTTTCCGATACCAAAAGAATTGCAGTTTTGCTCAACCCTACTATTTATTCAAGATAGGGTTAAGTATGTAGGAAATTTTCCGCCTTGCTAATTTTCCAGAAAGGTAAGACATGACTCGAAAAAAGATCCCAAAATTCTTAGAAATTTTGTCCTTTTCAAAAAGTTTCCGTAGGTTTTCAATGTTTATTTCACTTTCACCTCACCATTTCAACAATCGGAAGAATTGGACTAATTCTTTGAGCTATCAAACTTGTCGACACCAAAAATAATGAAAATTATTTCATAAAACAACACGAAATTAAAGAAAATTTTAGATATTTTTCCGACTGTGAAATGTTTCCAGTTTTATCTAATCCCACGGTTTATTCAATACAGGGTTGGATTCGTGAAAAACTTTCTGGATTGGTATCTTTCCGGAAAGGTAAAACACGATTCAAGGAAAGATGCAACAATTATTGGAAACTTTCTCTCCTTCCAGAAGTTCCCAAAATTGTTGAAAATTGTGTCTGTAGAAAAATTTACGTTGATTTTCTTTTTTACCTCACCACTCCAACAAGCAGAAGAATGGCAATATTTCTTTGTGCAATCGAACCTGTCAACATCAAAAGTAATAACGGGTTGTCAAAAACTCAACAAGAAATTAAAGAAAATAAATCTTCCAGATAATTTTCCCGGTTGCAGAAATTTCCAATTTTGTCCAATCCTTCTGTTTAATCAACAAGAAGTTGGACAAGTGGAAAACGTTAGGGCTTGGTAATTTTTCAAAATTGTGAACATTTTCAGTTTTGGACCACCATAACTAAATATTTTCAGTTTTTACTAACTCTACCGGAAATTCTTTCTACTGGAATGTTGCCCAATACTACTGTTTATTCAATACGGTATTGGATACGTGGGAAAAGTCCGGCTTGGAAATTTTCCGATAATTTTTCAGATTTGTGACAATTTTCCGTTTTGCCTAACTCTATCATTTATTTAATATAGAGTTGAGCATGCGGAAAACTTTCCGCCTTGGTAACTTTCCGGAAATTTAAGACAAAACTCAAGAAAAGATACCAAAACTGTTAAAAATTTTCTTTTTCAAAAAATTTACTTTTATTTTCATCTCATTGTTTCCAAAAGCAGAAGAGTTGGTTCAGATTAGTGCCCAACCCTATTGTTCATTCCATACGGTTTTGGAGACATGGAAAACGTTCCTGCTTGGAAAATTTCTGGTAATTTTTCAGAATTGTGAAAATTTACAGTTCTGCTAACTCTACTATTTATTCAATATAAAACTGGACACGCGGAAAACTTTTCGCCTTGGTAACTTTCCAGAAACTTAAGACAGAATTCAAGAAAAGATTCCTAAAATATTTTAAAAATTTCTCTTTAGAGTAGTGAACGTCATTTCATAACTCAATATAAATAAAATGAAGTTTTTGGATAATTTTTTCGATTGTAAAAATGTCCAATTTTACCCAACCCTAATGTTCATTCTTTACAGGGTTGGGCACGTGGCAGGGTTTGGGCTTGGTAACTTTCCGGAAAGGTAAGGCAACTCAAGCAAAGTTTTCGTTTACTTTCATTACAGTTTCGCGTCATCATTCCAAAAAGCAGAAGAAATGGGCCAATTGAACTTTTTTGGAAAATTACCGGAAAATAAAAATTTCCGGTAATTTTCCCGATTCTAAAGACTTTCAGCTTTATCCAATTGTACCATTAATTCAACGCGTGCGCAACCCAATATAGAGTTGAGCAAGCCGGAAACTTTCCGGAAATTTCAATTTTTTACCATTCCAAAAAGCAGAACTGAATTTTTCTGGAAAATTATCGGAAAATTTCCGGTAATTTTCGCGATTCTAAAAACTTTCAGCTTTGTCCAATTGTACCATTAATTCAACGCATGCTCAACCCAATATAGAGTTTCCAAATTGTTAACAATTTTCTCTTCTTCGAGAAGTTTCCGTTGGTTTTCATTTCACTTTTACGTCACAATTCCTTACAGCCCTACTATATATTCAATATAGAGTTGAGCACGCGAAAAACTTTCCGCCACGGTAACTTTCCGGAGAGGTAAGACGCGACTAAGGAAAGATTCCATAATTGTTTACAATTTTCTCTCTTTTGAAAAGTTCACATTTGTTTTCATTATAGTTTCACGTTACAATTCTAAAAAGCAGAAGAATTAGACCAACTAAACTTTTCCGGAAAAGTACCGGAAAGTAAACATTTCCGGCAGTTTTCCCGATTCAAAAAATTTTGGGCTTTGTCCAATTGTACCACTAATTCAACGCGTACTCAACCCAATATAGAGTTAAGCACTACAGAAACTTTCCGGAAAGTTAAACACAACTCAAAGATAGTTTTCGAAATTGTTGAAAATTTTCTCTTCGAGAAGTTTGTGTTGGTTTTGATTTCACTTTTACGTCCAACAAGCAGAAGAGTTGAACTAATTATATGTGCCATCGGACAGACCAAAGTCATTTCTTAACTCAACGACAACAATTCAACGAAAATAAAACTATTTAGTAATTTTTTTGATTCTAAAACTCCCAGTTTTGCCCAACCCTACTATATATATATATATATATTCAATATAAAGTTGAGCACGCGAAAAACTTTCAGCCTCGGTAACTTTCCGGAGAGGTAAGACAGGACTAAGTAAAGATTCCATACTTCTACAGTTTTACGTCACCATTTCAAAAAGCAGAAGAAATGGGCCAATTGAACTTTTCTGGAACATCTCCGGTAATTTTTCCGATTCTAAAAACTTTTAGCTTTGTCCAATTGTGTCATTAATTCAACGCGTGCTCAACCCAGTATAGAGATGAGCACGCTGGAAACTTTCCGGAAAGTTAAACACACCTCAAAGAAAGTTTCCAAAATTGTTGAAAATTTTCTCTTCGAGAAATTTCCGCTGGTTTTCATTTCACTTTTACCTCACGATTCCAACAAGCACAAGAGATGATGCCATCGGACCGATCAACGACATTTTATAACTCAACACCAACAAATCAAAGAAAATAAAACTAGTTCTAAAAACTCCCAGTTTTGCCCAACCCTACTATTACATTCAATATAGGGTTGAGCACGCGAAAAACTTTCCGTCACGGTAACTTTCAGGTCAGGTAAGACAGGACTAAGGAAAGATTCCACTTTTGTTTAAAATGTTCTCTCTTTTGAAAAGTTTACGTTTGTTTTAATTACAGTTTCACGTCACCAATCCAAAAAAGAAACAGAAGAATTGGACCAACTGAACTTTTTCGGAAAATTACCGGAAAGTAAACATTTCCGGTAGTGTTCCCAATTCTAAAAGCTTTGTCAAATTGTACCATTGATTCAACGCGTGCTCAACCCAATATAGCGTTGAGCACAACGGAAACTTTCCGGCAAGTTATAGACAACTCAAACAAAGTTTCCAAAATTGTTGAAAATTGTCTCTTCTTCGCGAAGTTTCCGTTGGTTTTCATTTCACTTTTACGTCACGATTCCACAAGCAGAAGAGTTGAACTAATTATATAACGTGCCATCGATCGGACAGATCATCGTCATTTCATAACTCAACGACAACAAATGATAGAAAGTAAAACTTTTTAGTTCTAAAAACTCCCAGTTTTGCCCTACCCTACTATATATTCAATATAGGGTTGAAGGTAACTTTCCGGACCAGTAGGACAGGACTAAGGAAAGATTCCATACTTCTTTAAACATTTTCTGTTTTTCGAAACGTTTTCGTTTGCTTTCATTACAGTTTTACGTCACCATTCCAAAAAGCAGAAGAAATGGGCCAATTAAACTTTTCTGGAAAATCTCGGGGAATTTTTTCGAATCTAAAAACTTTCAGCTTTATCTACTTGTACCATTAATTCAACACGTGTTCAACCAAGTGTAGAGTTGAGCACGCCGGAAACTTTCCGGAGAGTTAAACAGAACTCTAAGAAAGTTTCCAAAATAGTTGAAAATTTTGTCTTCTTCGAGAAGTTTCCGTTGGTTTTCATTTCACTTTTAAGTCACAATTCCAACAAGCAGAATAGTTGAACTAATGATATGTGCCATCGGACGGATCAACGTCATTTCATAACTTAACGACAACAAATCAAAGGAAATATTACTTAGTAGGATTTAGTAATTTTTTTGAGAAGTTTTCGTTTGCTTTCATTACAGTTTCACGTTACCATTCCAAAAAGCAGAAGAAGTGGGCCAATTGAATTTTTCTGGTAAATTACCGGAAATTTTCCGGTAATTTTCTCGATTCTAAAAACTTTCAGTTTTGTCCAATTATACCATTAATTCAACGCGTGGTCAACCCAGTATAGAGTTGAGCAGGCCAGAAACTTTCCGCCTTGGTTTACTTTACGTTTAGTTTTATTTCAGTTTCAGGTCACCTTTCGTACAAGCAGAAGAATTGGACTAATGTTTTGCCACTTTGAGGGGTTATTTTAAATTAAACCAGACATAACCTTAAATAACAAATTTTGAAAATTTCCAGTTTTGCTCAACCCTAATAGATGACAACTTTTATCTCTTGAAAGAAGATGTTAAGAGATGCCGCTTTAATGCAGTAATCACTGTCTATCGGCCGTAAACAATGTCAATAATCAAAATATCCAAGGTATTTAAGAGTTGTCATCTCAAGACTGGCAACAAAAGATTTACAAAATGTGGATCTAAAACTGTCACCAGATCTTCTTCACTAGCCCATGGTTTTTGCAAACATGGTTTATACGATATGGCGGCCAAGTTCTGCCATTTTTCTACGTTTACTTGTGAATTTAGAATCATAATTAAAAAAACCTTTTTGGGACAAAATCAAAATCTCGATTTTAGTGAGATTGGAAATTGGAACTAAAGACTTTCAAGATCCCCATGACGTATTTTTTTAAATTATCTAGGTAAGGCCGTGTTTATCCAACTTCTTAGTCGTAGTCATAAACTTATTCTTAATTTTCGTCCATTACAACGCATGTATGACGAAAGTTACGAAATACGACTAAGACTATGACTAAGAATTTGGATAACCCATGCCTAATACAACACTCATGATGTTTTTCTCTTTGCCTTAGGGAGATTAAAACTATACGCAACCTTTGACAGCTGCGTAATTTACGTATAATAGTTCGGCTTATTGTGGTTTAGCCATCCCGTATCATTAACTCGCAGTACATATGACATTAACTAAACAACACGCCGATAACCATAGACGATACCGTATAGACGTAAAGATAAGAGTGGAAAACGGTTTATTATCAACCTCCAACTTGACGGATATACAGAGGCAACTATCGATAGTTATCACCCCAAATTCGCAGGAAGCAGCACGATACTGGTTATCATGGTCTTTTTACGTTTCCGCGTAAAGGCGTTCTGTGATGAAGTTTTAGTAATTCAGTTTCACTCAAGGCTCTTTGTGCAAGTAGTTTGTTTATCGCTATACTTTGCAATTAACCATAATATTACGAAAGGCAATAAATAAACTTCAATGCCAGAAAATGAGAATGCAAGTTGTGTATCTTGGTAAGAACCGACTGTTTAGCAGCCGATAACATCTGGATTTTTTCAGTGTTGGGAACGTTGTCCGAGCAGGTCCGCAGTGCCGGACTGTGTCCGTTTTTCACCCGTTTTCTATTAATAAGAAACCAATTAATGCGTGACTGCCTCTATTGACAATTTACAGCGTGACCTGATGGTTTAATGAACGGGTGCAGCCACGCATACCACCGCTCGTTCCAGTTTCCTTCGCATAAATTATCGCCGCAAAAGACGATTTGCTACGAAGTATTTATGCAATAAGCTGACCACTGAATGGAATAGCTGATAGAACAATTATTATTATGTATTATGATCCGAAGAATGGACGGCACTGTAGCCTCGAGCGAGTTAAAATTGAATTTCTGTCTACGAGTCGCCCGCTGAGTTAAATTCTTGTCGGATACACCTTCGGGTGTCGATAACTCAACGGGGAACCGGGATATCGAAACCAAATTAATATAATAAAATAATAAATCACGACCTGGAGATGTCGAAGGCCGATACGATTGTCCGCGAAGAAGAGGAACGGGGTATCGGCGCTCGATTTGTTATTAAACCATCGGACGGCGAACAGCGGGCGATCTGCTCTCACTTCTTTCATTCCTCCCAGACAACAGCGACACGTTTATCAATTGGGAATTTATATTGTACAACACTCGGTACTTATATTCATAGTTTCTGAGTGGAACGGCGTTTTCGATCATCCGCCCGGAAATGAGTTTCGGGCTCGCGCCGAGAACGACTCCGGAATCCGGGACGTGTGCCGTCACGTGGACAAATCGGCCCGCTAATCGGGAGACGACGGACTGGGATGCAGTTTATTTAAATGAGCGCATCAACAAGACGGAAGGAAGTCCGTCTTGATCGTGATACATTTAAAACAAGAATTACAAACAAAAAACGATCGAAGCGTAAAGCATCTCTGGCTTTAAGTGATAGTCAATCTTAGAGCCATCACTCACAGCTTAAAACAGCAGACAGTAACCAAAGTCTAATATATTTCAGTTTTAAACAACTTTTAAAGTATTTTGCCTAGAATTAGACAGAGATGAGGAATAGTCGGGTCCTTGATTAGGGACTCCAAAGCCAAATGAACTCAAAGAGTTTCGCAAGGAACCTTTTAACGTTGAATCTAAAGCTTTCAAGGAAAAATATTAGCGATCAGCTTAGTGCTCGACTTAAGACCCTAAAGTCCCAGCCTGCCTGACTGTTAAGTAAACTCAGCACCAATAACAAGCGACCTTAATATTCAATTTCAAGATGATTCTTTTGAATCCGGGATTCGTAAAGACATCCTCGAATCAAATGGTCTATTGGTGCAAAAGACGGCTGGTACCTCCGGGCAGTCCTCCTCACTAACTTGCTGCGTGAGTCTGCAAGAGATTTGCGTGGTATCGAGGACAAGAACCAGAGATCTTTAATTACTAGACGTCAACATCAACATAGTTGCTACCAAAATATGAGACATATTTCCTTTTAACCTCTCTCTTTCATCATAAAGAAACTCTGATATTTTATCTTTGTCTTGGCACCGGGCCACAAAAAGGAAGAACAGATCTGGTTTGGTTTACAGGTTGGTTCCGGGTGAAATTTCACCAGATTTGGTAATTTTTTCCCATTGTAGTGATTTGATGAAAACTTTGAAAAAAAGGCAATTCTGGTGATTTTTAAAAACATTCATAATTTCTTCGGGTTTTTTCTTTTACAGTCCACAGTAGTTTTTGGTAACTTAACCTCCTCCTCAAAAGCAACAGTTTCAGTTTTTTCTTCTTTCAATTCTTCTTTTTCAAGCCCTTCAATAATATAAGCTGGACTCCACAGTGACTATGATGATTGAGATTCAAGTTTTTTTTCTCTTTGTCATGCTTCTTTTTTTAAAAATTACTCTCCCTTTCGCACCCTGCTTTTTGGTACTGCGTCCTTCATCCAAGTAGATATAAAAGCACGCATACCCCATTAATGGAGACAGTCGCCCGCCATCAAGGGAGCAAAACCTCTTCCTAAAAGTCAGACCTGATACCTGAACCTGATCTCATATTCCGATCCTGAGAGTAAGTTGCAGGTAAAAGGGGCGAATCAACTTACTTTATAGTTGAGGTTAACTAAACTTTCAGATTTTTCTTCTTTCAATTCTTCTTTTCTGTACTTTTTCAATAATATACGATGCGCTCCACTGACTATGACTTGAGATGTTTCCCATGTTCGTCTACAGTAGCTATTTCGGTTTTTTCCTCTTTATCATGCTTCTTTTTTTTAATAATTACTCTCCCTCTCGCATCCTGCTTTTTGGTACTTCGTGTTGAAAAACTGTTATTTCTTGAACATCCTCAGGTAGTTCTTGAAATTGATATTCCACTGAGGTATGTAATGAAGTTAATATTTTTATTTTCAACCACATATGCAACGACGACATTTCTGTCTTTAAAATCTTGGAAGTGTCTCATTAGTGGTCTAGGACGGGAGGTAACTACCCCCGCGCGTCCTAGACCAATAATGCACATGCAAACAAAGCGCAGAAACTTCAGGGAATTACAGAAACACTGATTGTTGGATTTGCTCTATACCATAGCAATCATCAAAATTCCGCCTCCTGAGTGAAGATTTAGCTAGAATATTATATGAATAAGAAGTATTCAAGAACATTTTTTGATGTTATTCAGAAAGTGTGGTTGAAAATAAAATAAGATACATATACTCGATGGGAAGCTTCATTACTGTCTAGAGCTTTTATTTATTTCGACGCCACGCGTCTCGATAAATAACATAATCTCTCGACCGTAATGAAAGACTTCCCATCTCGTAAGGCAAAATACTATTTTTATTATGCGCAAAAGCCTCCGCATAATTGGGAACTCACCTCAACATGTCAAATAAATGTAACCTAGGCTTAACACCTCGTTGCTAAGGTGACATAAAAATCATTTTCGTTTCACAGCGGTTCTGTTTCCCGTTGACATAAAAACGACAGACCAGCTGATTTTCATCAAAGCTGATTGGTTGAAAATCAGCTGGTCTGTCATTTTTATGTCAACCAGAACCGGTGCAAAACGAAAATGACCCAAGTATCCAAGGAGTTGTTTATCCAAATAGATATAAAAACAAGTACGTTAATACGTACATGGCATTCGTTAGTGACCTTGATGCCAAAATATGGGGGCTCGGATCTGATTCACTATGCGCATGTGCATGGATCGTTGCCAATTCTCGAAACGTACTTGCTTAGAATCACATACTTCCATATCGAATAAATTTCCCTCACACGCGTTTACGTCGATTAACTGGAGTCACTCGTGAAAGTATCGGCAACATTGTATGTCACGAATCACGAACCAAGTGCTTTCGGCCTAGTTCGTGATTCGTGGACAGTACATGAATCTAACCCCACTGGGTCTAACTGTGCCACTTTCAAAAGAGCGCTCATTTATAGGCATGTGCAGAAATTGCAATATACGAGGTATTGTGTTTCCATCCCCTCCTTTTGCAGTCCAAGGCCAGCAATGTAAAAGGTAGACAATGTCCTGTATGTTATGGAAGTATGTGATAAAAGCACGCATTTACCCCATTAACGGGGTCATTCGCCCTGGAGTCTCATTCGTAGGAAGTTGTGAAAGTGAGAATGAAAATCTTGACAACCTTGATTGGTCAAAAAAATCTATTGACCAGTTCCATTGGCCAGAGATTTTCATTTTCACTTTCACACCTTTCTATAGAATAAATGCCCTGTTCCGATTCTGAGAGTAATAGCGTTTTCGTTTGGGAACCCCAGAGCAAAACTAGTGCAATGTGCACGTTCGATTGGTAACTTTCGTGCAGTTTGGTATGTTTTATTGGGAAACCACTGCAGCGAGTTTCACACTGAGTGCAACATTTTCGACACGAGCCTGTACTAGGTAGTTTTGCCCTAAGTGCAATGCAAATGCGAATTGCGTGTTTTATTGGAACTGCACCAGGGCAAATATTTGAAGAAACTGGAATTGCCCTGTGGTTGACTTGGTGCAAAATTCGTTTTGCCAATCGAAAATGCTATAAGTTGCAGGTAAAAGGGGCAAATCAACTTCAGGGAATTACAACTTACTTTATAGTTGAGATTAACTAAATCGGGTGGAGCATTTCGCCTGGTAGCTATAACTCGGTCGTCTCTTTCTTTCTCATTAAAGTAGCTGTCCTTTTTAACTCGCTGGTGCATTTCAGTAGGAATTTGGGTTTAAATCTCATATAAGAAAGAGACAGCTGGGACTCACGCCCGCTCTCTGTCAGATTCCAAGGTATCTAGTAGTTCATAGTTCACTGGGTATAGGGTTTCTTGTAATTATCGTTATAACGTATTAGTTTTGGAAATATAATCATCGTTAAACAACTTGTTGTTTTTGTGGTTTCTGGGTGAAATATTGAATGTCAACTGTCTAAACTGACAAACGCCTAAAAGACATTTTCCAACTAATCGCTCCGTTTACACCACCAGTGAAACTAGAACTCTGCCTCCGTCTGTATAAAAACTACTGATTAACATTAATTTGAAATGTGGCGCCCGAGTTAATGGAGGAAGATGACTGACGCAGCACGAGAGCAGACGATCTCAGCGACACCAGCGCTAACTATTGTTGAACCAACAAAACGGCGCTACTGATAATTTGGTGAGAACTTTGAAGAAAAATTGCAATTCTATTAAGATATTCATAATTTCTTCGGGCTCTTTTTCATTTTTTTCTTACAGTTTTCTGGTCACTTATTCTACTCCTCAACAGCAACAATTTTAGTTTTTTCTTCTTTTTCTTGCTAGCTTTTTCTTCACGATTTTTTCTTGGTAACACCTTCCTCTAGAATTGTGGTTTCCTGTTCTGGTTCTGGTAGCTCTTCAAAAGTACAAGTTGGACTCTCTTAAACAAACTATTGAGATTTTTTGCCTTCTTCCTCTATAGAGTCGCAATTTCGTCGTCACTGTCATCTTTATCACCCTTCTATTTTGTAATAAATACTTTTCTCTTCGCAACCTGCTTCTTGGCACTTCATGTTAAAAAACTTGAAAATCCTCGGATATTTCTTCAATTTGATATTCCACTGTGGTGACAACTTTGAAGAAAATAAGTACCATTCCGGTGATTTTTTAAATTTCATAATTTCTTCGGGTTCTTTTTCATTTTTTTTTTAATCACAGTAGTTTCCGGTAACTTACCCTTATCCTCAGCAGCAACATCTTCAGTTTTTTTTCTCCTTTTCAGTCTAGTAGGAGTAGAAGTTTGCCTTCAGTGTGTAACTATTTCCATCTTCTCTTTGTGGCTTTGTTTCTTTTTAATTTTCATATTTTTCTATTATTTTTTGACATGTTTCGTTCTAATTTTTGTTTTTTTTTTGTTTTAATTCTACCAGAGGAGTGACATTTTCTTTCTTCAATGTCACCTTGTAAACTGATTTATGATGCGAAGAGTTTGGTCTAACACTGTGTTTTTTAACAATTAATGATCCCACACTTAAGTTTTTTTATTCGGTTTTAACTCAAAATAAAATGTTTACAAGACTAGTGAAAAGTCGATTTTTATTCAAAGAATTGAGAATTCTGATCCAAAATAGACTCTTTCTTGCAAATTTTACTATATTTTGGCTTAGTATGAAAAACATTTTAAATTTCCGCTTTTAACTATCTAGTCATATCAACATTTTTCTTTAGGTGCTTTTCGTCGTTTTTTTTTTTTTAAGTTTTAGAAAATGTTGGCCCAAAATTACAAATACTTTAAACTTGTGCTTTTAGCTACCTGTTTTGGACTTATTTTTTTTTTAATAATTTTCGGACAACTTTCTTAACTTTAGTAATTATTTAAACAATTAGTTTTTCTTCATACTTCACATTTTTCTATTCTTATTTCTTGTCATATCTCGTTAAATTTTTTGTTCTTTTATTTTTTTCATTATCTAATCATTGAAAAAATTATGGTCCAAAAAAGGACCTCTTTTAGAAAATTTTTGAAAGTTTTTAAATGATTTACGCCTAAAATTTGAAATGTATTTAATTTGTCTCTAAATGTGATCCTTCTTTTGGACAATTTTTTCTCTACAATTTTCTTCAGATTTTTTCACTTTCAATGCTTATCGTAATATTTCAATTAAGTTTTTTATTTCTTGCTGTTCTTTTATTGCTCATATTTTTCAAAATATTATTGGTTATGTTAAATAACATGTTAATATTATATTTTTTAGTATATATTTATAGTTTAATTATATATTTTTTTATGGATCTATTTAAATTTGCCATTTTATCGGGTTTTAATTCTTTTAAGGTAATTTTGACCTGATACTGAGCTTTTCCAACGAGTGAACATTTCTATTGAGACAAATTTGGAACAAAACTATGTTTTTTTTTAATTAATGATACCTAATTAATTGTTCAATTTTTTTTATAGCTTTTGCACAAAATAGAGTTTTGTTACTCGATATTGTTACACCCGACCGTCGGTCCACAAAGATTCGGGCCGATCGCGTCCCCGGGAACACATCTAGAATAAACGAGAACCGGGAGAGGTCGCCTCCGTTCTAGAAAGTACGAGAGTGTGTTCAGGCCGGGTACATAAACCAGCCAGCCGCGCGAGATAGGATGGAATGGATAGTGCAGTGTAGTAAATAAGCGAAATAGGCGGACAAGTGAACAGTGCGAATTGTTAGTAGAGAATAATTGTGTTTTAATCGTGTTGTAATAATGAAAAGTAAATAAACTGACGATAAATTATTGGAACCCGTATCCCGTAACAACTACTGTCAGAAGTGGGATAATTTTAGTCAAACTTGTGACTTTATGGACAAAGGAGTCGTCACGCGCATGGAATTTTGGGTGGTAAGAATAGTGCAAGAACTTTGGTGTTTCCTACATATACTCGATCTACAATAATCATGGTTGAACAACTGGCAGCACTTATGGAAATGCTGAAGAAGGACCAAGCATTCTAAGGAGAACCAGGATTGACGTCGACGAACATTGGACCACTGAACAAATGAAGGTCGAACAAACAACCGATAATGCTGTGGGATTAATACGTCAATGGAAGTTAGAAAATCAAAGACCTCATTGGAAGGACATAGAAGATAAAAAGCCGGAAGTAAAAGCTATGTGGGCTCAATGGGATTTCTTGGCAATTCAGAATGGTTTACTGAAGAGGACTTGGGAAAGCCCCGACGGGAAAAGTGCCACGCTCCAGCTTGTCGTACCAGAAAGTAGACGCAAAGATGTCTTGTGAGAAATGCACAATGGAGTGTCTGGAGGCTATTTTGGAGTGAATAAGACCCTGGATAGAATTCAGGAAAGGAACTACTGGGTGAATACAGTGTTGGTGCCCCATTTGAAAAAATTGCGGTCGACGTAGCAGGTCCTTTTCCAGAAACGGACGATGGCAACAAATACATCTTAGTTGCCATGGATTATTTCAGCAAATGGCCTGAAGCTTATGCACTACCAAATCAGGAAACTAACACCGTGGCAAGGGTCTTGGTTGACGAGTCGGCGTACCATTAGAGCCTCATTCGGACCAGGGACGGAATTTTGAATCGCAACTTTTCAAGATCATGGAACTTCTGTGAATCCGCAGAACAAGGACAACTCCGCTTCATCCACAATCAGATGGCATGGTCGAGCGTTTCAATGGAACCATGGTACAATACCTCTGCAAAATGGTAGCGGACCACGAAAAAGATTGGGACAAATTTCTGCCTCTTCTAATGATGGCTTACACAGGTGCAGTAGATAACACGACAGGACATACCCCTGCCAAGGTTTTATTTTGGAAAGAACTTCGTCTTCCGGTAGATTTGATGAACGGATCACCAAAAGAACCGGTGTAAGATGTCCAGAACTACGCTGATGAACTTCGAGAAATATTAAAGGAAATCCATCGAAACGTGAGGATTGCCAGCAATCGGATGAAAGCCAGATATGGCCTAAAGGCGAATTCTGCAGGATTTAAAGCAGGTGACTTGGTTTGGCTGTAGAATCCATAGAGGAAGAAAGGAAAGTCTCCCAAGTGGTCTCCAAGTTGGGAGGGTCCATATACAGTCATCAAACGGATCAACGACGTGGTATAGATAATCTAAATTGCCCTAGGGCAAAGATGAAAGTGGTTAATCTTGAACGGTTAAAGATTTAGTGTCGTGGAGATTTCTCTGATCGGGACGATCAGAGCTAAGAGGGGGGCAATGTTACGCCCGATCGTCGGTCCACAGAAATTCGGGCCGAAGCGGCAACGCCGAGCGCCTCCGGGAACCTATCTAGAATAAACGAGAACCGGAAGTAGTCGCCTCTGTTCTAGAAAGTACGAGAGTGTATTCAGGCCGGGTATATAAACCAGCGAGCCACGCGAGATGGGATCGAATGGATGTGGTAGATAAGCAAAATAAGCCGACAAGCGAACAGTGCGAATTGTTAGTAGAGAGTAATTGTGTTTTAATCGGGTTGTCAAAAACAAAAGTAAATAAAAGTATGCAGTTAATTGACGATAAATTATTGGAACCCGTATCCCTTAACAATATTTATTGACGACATTGGGGCCAAAATTAGATAATATAAATTTGTGCCACTACCTACTTCTTTTTTCTATAATTTCCTAATTTATCCAGGTGTCTTAACTAGGAGCTTTTGCATTTTTTTTTAATGCGCCTTTATTACATTTAAATCATACAAGGTTATTTTGAACTAAAATTGAACTTTTCCAACGAGTAAACAATTGTAATTAAACTGATTTCTATTGGGACAATTTTGGCACAAAACTGTGACCCTTTTTTTAGCAAATTTTTGAAAGTTTTAGATGTTTCAAATTAGGGCGTCTATTTGCAGTGTTTTTATTATCAATTATTTTTCAATTATTTTTTTTAAATTTTTTTACCTCGTTTTTGACTATTTCAGATTTTTTAGCTTTTTTAATGTGTTTTACAACTAAAACTACTTTTTTTGTAGTTTCTGTTTTAACATTTTTTAAACTCTACACTTCTATTACAAATGAAAGTCTTTCATTTTTTTATAGAAAAAAAGGATGGGCTTGAGTAAGACAGTTTTTACAATTTTCCGCATTTTCGTGTTCGCGGTTTGCCTTCAACCAAATGCTGACGATTATTTCATTTTTTATTCAATCTCGAAATCAGCGTTCCAGATCGGCTCCTGATTTCCAGAGCCTCGTCGCCTTATCTGGCCGCCTGCTCGGATTGGCTGATGCGCCTGATATATTCCCGAACGGCAGATTTATTAAAATAAATTGAAAGCAGCGCCACCGTATTCCAGAGATAAATCCCACCCATCCAGGGCGCCGGCCAGCCACTCATTTCCTGAGTTAGGGCCATCTTTTTGCGATTTCCCCCCAGTGGGAAATGAAACTTTTCGAGATATCTTTTCAGTAGTTTCGGATTAAATACTTAACCGTGAGTTAATCGGGCGGAATTAAAGCGTCACGGATTTTTAAGGCGCGTTCGATTAGAACTGATTTATTAATCAGGAGTGAAGCCTTTCTCCGTTGTGAATATTCATGAGTCTAGCTGAAAGTTATCGGATTCGTTGATCGCCAAATGGCTTTTTAGTTGGGAATTAGCATTTCGACAAAAGTTTTATAAAATCTCCCTTACTAAGACGCAAAGCTTGATGATAAGTCTGCTAAATGAGTGTGGGGCACGCCACTGGCTCAAATGTCCGGTTTGATACGTCTCACTATCATCTTTGTGATTATGGAATGAGTTTTACCAATTAACTTATCACTTAAGGAATTATTTATACCATTAGAAGGTGCAGATTAAATTCCAAAATGTCATCCTCCTTTATCTTTCCATATCTTGCCTCGTGCGTTTTGCTTTTAGCCTCAAAACGATAATCGCGCCAGATAGTTCCGCCGATGTCCTCCAATGGCCACTTCTTTTCTCACCGTCGTGGTCGTCATCGTCGCAGCCAAAGAAGAAGAAGAAGCTCATACAGAAACATCACCAGGTGTTATTAGCAGCGCGAGCACTCCACATGAAAAACACGTATCTGGCCGTCTTCATCTTCACTGAATAAAACATTGGTTCTTCGTTCGTGGGTTTTTCTCTTTAAGATTGAGGATAAACGATTCGTATCGGGCAATTCTGAGAGTTGCGGCTTATACGAGATGATTGAAACAATTGATAGGGTTGCTAATGATCTCAAATTTTAATACTCGGTCTACCTTCCCGCGCCGATCGATACCACTGATCCGTATACGTTTAGTTGTCACGCCATATGTTGGGTTCACTTTTTTCCTAGGACGATTATAGCAGTTTGAATTGGGAAAAACACTAATTTTTACTGCATTTTGTAAATTTATAGGGCTTAAGCTTAACCTTTTGTGCTCAAACAACTTTTCCACTTTGCATTCGGAATTTTACAATATGTATTTCCGAAAATATTTCAATCTTATTCTCTTTTATAGCGAGTTGAGGATTCTTTCCCATTTGGGACAGCAACCGATGGTAAGAAATAAAGATTCTGCTTCTTATTTTTTATTCTTTTATTCCTTTTTTTTCTCATTTACAGCGACTTGAGAATTCCTCCCCATTCGGGACAGCAAGGGATGGTAAGAAATGAAGATGCTGCGCAATCGGTAGGAACCAGCTACGAGTATACGTAATGACAGTTTTTCGAGTTTAACCCTTAGAAAATCGGTTATTTCAAGAGATACGACAAAGGTTAAATTAGAGTAAAGTTGCGCAATTGGACTAAAAGTGACGTTTTCAAATTTCAAAAATTCCGACTGAATTCGGAAGTAAGACCGTGAAGGTTTTCACGGTCTTACGTGAGAAAAAAAAACGTGAGAAAAGGTGTAAGATGAAGTTTCGAAGTTGGCCTCTTACTTGCAGTTGCCAACGCCTTGGCCCCGAAAACCGAGTTCCATGCAGTTGGTAAACATTGGCACTACAAAACGCAGTGTCAACACGAGGATTACGGAACACAAGAGGAGTTGCAAGCTGAGGTTGAGACAAACACAAAAGTCAGCAGTAGCAGAGCACGCTCTCTCCGAAGGTCACGACATCCTTCTCAACGAGGTGGATATCTTATATCAATCGCAGCGTTTCTATCCGAGACTACGAGAGAGGTCATTGAAATCTTTAAACACGACAACAATTTCAACAAGGAGGAAATGTTTCTAAATGCAGAGTGGAAGCGAGTTCTACGACATACTTCAAGTGAGCCGAAACCCCGCGCCACCACTACCCCCCACCCCAGTCCCTCCACTGCAGCGCGACGGCGAGGGAATAAATACCACCGAGCTCACCACAGTCGAATCAGTCAACGTCGGGAAGCACGGGAGATCACTTCGCCCATTGCCTCATCGCCTTTGACTTGCTTATTGGTTGATTGATGAAGTTTTTACCAAATTTCATCTTTAGATTCATTCATGTGGTCATCTATAATTTAATGTAAATCTTAATCTTTTTCCGTAACAGTGGCCTAAATGTTCATATTTTGCAGTTCCCTTTTGCACTTTTTAGTTTCTTTTTTCAAACCCATGTAGGAAGTTTCTGTTGGTTCCTTTTCCATCTTGGCCACTGTTCAAAACACGTCGAACTTGCTAGCCAATCTCTAAACTAAAAACTAATTGCCTAGCAAGTAGCAACAGTTTCCATTAGAAAGTACTTAAAAGCAGTTTGTGGAAAGAGAAATAATCTAAACAGACTACCAGGGAGCAATTTTTGAGATTTTAAGTTATTTTATGGTATGTACAAATAAATAGTTTGTGAAAAAGTATTAGTCTGCAGAAGATACTCAGAAAGTAACTTCCAAAATTCAAGTTCTTTTAGTGCAACGCGCGAGACACGCAAATGTTGAGAACTTGAAAAGGCTCAGAAAAACTGCTTTAAAATTGTTGCACGTGTTTTTTTTTAAGCTTTGAAGTAACAAAGGTTTCGATTAGAAGGAATGTGAATCCAGCTTATGGTAATTTAGAAAAGTTAGTGTTAGTTAGTATTAACAAACTAGTCAGAAAGTTACTTGAAAAGACTCAAAAAACACGATTTTGAAGACTCAGATTTCATAACAGTTTTCGATAAAAGGTCTATGAATGCAGTTTGTGGATGTTTAGAAAGAAATAGTCTACAACAGGTTCCTCAGAAACTAACTATGGAAAGTTTAGGTTATTTTATGAATGTCATCGCAAAAACATAAAAAGGCTCAGAAAAAAGCTGCTTGGTTTGAGGGTTCTGTTGTAAACCAGCAACGGTTTTTATTAGAAGATATGGAAAAAGGTTTGTGCCAATTTAAAAAATAATTAGTCTAAACAGGCTACTCAGATAGTAACTTCTAAAATTCTGGTTATTTTATGGGAGTAGCCGCAAGTTTTGTAAATCGAAAAGACTCAGAAAATATGTTTCTGAAGACTTTCTTTTCAACAAGCCACAGTTTCCCTTAGAAGATAAGTAAAAACGGTTTGTGTCAATTTAGAAAACAATTAGTCTAAACAGGCTGCTCAGAAACTAAGTTCTAAAATTCTGTTTATTATATGAGCGTCGCCGCAGGTTTTGTAAGTTCGAGAAGACTCAGATGCGACGCCCTTTCTCAGGTCCTCAGATACTTAATTAATTCGTTGAGTCTCGGGCGCCACCCTTTGATATTTATAAAGCGACAAAGGGACCGCTATTGCCTACAAGGTAGCTTTTAAACAGAGGAGAAATATTCCAGGGATTTTAGATTAAAACACCAGGAGTAAGGAACAATAATAGGGTGTCTATTAAACTACGGTACAACAACATCCAAACACCTACTAGTACTACGACTGTTAGTGACTCTCTATATCTACATACGAACACATCCTAAAACTATGAAATTAATAACAGCGAGAGGGGGGAGCAACAGTTAGTTACTTAGTAGACGGAATTCTGATGAACCAGGGAAAACGGGAGGTTTCGGTAATAAACCAGTACACTCTGTACTGGATCGGAAACTTCAATATTGCGTACAAGCAGTAACAACAATATGAAACGGTAACGGAGCTTTGGGACCACTGGAACTGGGGTTTCGGTAATAAACCAGTACACTCCGTACTGGATCGGTCGGGGTCGGAAACTTCAATATTGCGTACAAGCAGTAACAACAATATGAAACGGTAACGGAGCTTTGGGACCACTGGGAACTGGGGTTTCGGAGGGAGCGTACTTTATAATTCGGAATCGGATATAGTCGGTTTCGGTTTATTCACATCCAGCCTGGCTTTGAAGTTCGGTGCTACGGGAAGCCCAGGATGTAAAACAGGTCGGTGACGGAATCGGTAATAGGTCCCAAATCGGAGAAGCGGTACGGTGAGCGGTGTGTTAGCGATTTTCCCGGGTTACATATGAACGCACCTTGTGAGGAACAAAATGAACGCGGCCAGAATCAGCATGGCACCTGCGTCATTTGAACGTCACAAGTACTCCGGCGGAGCGCGACAACTCCAACTACACCGGGAAATCGCAAATCCACCCCTCGTGTGGCGTAAGACCCTAGCGGCCTAGCATGACGTCAGGAGCCGAAACGTGAAGCAGCAACGTCGGCCCCCTAGGTCAGATATCCGGTACTAACTCACCCAGTCCTTGACTCGATGCGACCGTCGACCCCGAAATCTTCGAATCATTTTACAAGTCTTTATAAATTCTGTCGGCTTGTTAAGCGCGACAAACAGGTGGCGCCATCTATGGGCGGACTCGCGGACCTACGGCCGTTTTGGCCATTGCCTTTGCTTTTATATGGGGAATTCCCGTTTTTTATTTAAATAAAAGGTGTTGTAATGAGTTGGGTGATGAAATATAAAGAAAATGTTAATTGTGACGTCATTACCTGTGAGTTAGGGAAAAACTTCGTTACATTACCCCCTCTTCTTCGTAAAGAAAAATAAGTTACTTATTTTTCTTCACAACTTAACATTTTCAAAAAAAAAAATACAACCTAAAATTAATTCACAATACTAAAACTAACACTATCACTAAAACAGTCTTTGGCTTCTGTCTGGTTCTGGAGCTGGTTTCTCTCTACTCTCTGCTCTTGCTGATTTCTGAAAGTATCGCTTTTTACTTAGCAGATACGGCTTCTTCTTCCTATGCTGCTCCAGGATACAGGAACAGCGTCGCGACGTCACTCCAACTCTGCCACAACGGGAACAAAATAAGATGGATCGCCCTTGGCAGTGGTATCTGTCATGTCCAGAACTTCCACATCTCCAACAAGTGTCGTTGGTAATGGCGACTTTCGTTGTGGGTTCTTTACAGCTGGTGGCTTTCTCCTCGGTTTGTTCATGAGTGCTAGTCTGACATTTGTCTGGGAGTGGAGCATCGTTGGCTTTAACTTCCGATAATTCTTCCTCTATCGACATTGATAAATATAATTCCAAGTCCGTTTCTAGCTCTAGGATATCCTGATCCATTAATTGGCTTTCAAGGTCTTCCATGTTCATTGCTTGTCGTACCAGGTCGCGGGAGTTTATGTTTCCTGATAACAAGAATTTCAAATTACTACCATTTTTTTTTTTTGCTCCACCCCGTTTATATCCCCTGGTCCATCAGGAACCGAGCAAACTAAGACGAATTTAATTTTTCAGTGTCTATCGGGGTCCTTGGCTGGTAATGTGACGTAAATGTATCTGCCATTTTGGGCCCGAAAACGTTTACGAATTTTCTTCCCCTTGGGGGCGTTTTCCGGTCGCAGTCGGAACAGCGTTCTCCTCATCTCTTGAGACCATTGTCCGGGGTTTGTAAATTTTTCCAGCCAAGCGGCCAGCTGCTCCTCGGTCAGAGCGGTGAAAATTGCGGTATCACCAACTGTAACCGAGGAGACACTGCGTAAGGAGGCGATACCCCCAGACACCTCGTCCTCTCCTAAAGGGGCGAAAGGCTGAGCATAATGTTGCTCTAGGAGCGCCTCGTAAACTTCCGAAACTCGGTCCATCACGAAAAGGTTTTCTCTAGAAAAAGATTCATTGGTTAGTTCTTTTCTCCATTCATTTTTTTTTTTTTGACACTACACGGTTCCGTCCTCATGGGCTGGTTTTAAATCCTTGATGTGGATATGCCGCAGCAGTTTACCGGTGGAATCGCGGAGATCGTATACGACTGGTGATACGACTTTTGTTACCGTATATGGACCGGAGTACTTTGGGGCGAGCTTTGCTGCAAAACCCTGCAAAGCGTGGGACAGAGGGTTGTCCTTCTTAAAGACTCGGGTTCCCACGGTACATCGCCATTCTCGGCGACGAAGATTATAATGCCGACTCTGTGTGGAAAAGGCACGACCCAAATTAATCTGGACTAAACGGAAAATTTCTTTTAACTTTTGAAGTTTGCTGGCGTGCTCAGATAGTTGAATCTCTTCAGGGTCTGGGACAAAATCGGATTCAGACGGGGCAACATCTGCACTGCGACTTAGTGCATGTGGGGGAACCATCTCCCTCCCAAAATTGAGAAATGCCGGAGAAAACCCAGTAGATTCGTGCCGGGAGCTATTTATAGCAAACATGAAATCGGACAAATGTTCATCCCACTTACGATGGTCTAGTTCACAGAACTGAGCGATCATTGTCTTGAGAGTTTTATTGGTCCTTTCGACCGGATTAGCTTGTGGGGTGTACGGGGGTGTCAAACGGTGTTTGATGTTCATTTCACGTAGAAACGTATGAAACGGTTGTCCAGTAAACTGGGAACCATTATCGGATATGACAGTAGTGGGACATCCAAAACGGGCAATGATATCATCATACAAGGTTTTGGTAACAACTCGACTAGTGGCTTTACGGATTGCTTTACACTGTGTCCACTTCGTGAAACGATCCTGGAACACAAGCAAATAAGAATTTCCCTTAGAAGAACGTGGTAATGGTCCTACAATGTCTGTAGACACCACTTCCCAAGGTTGACTATTTCGGATTGGGTTCATTTTCCCCGCGGGTTTCTGTTGGCATGTTTTATACCTTTGACAAGATGGGCAATTACGGACGTAACGGTTTATGTCTCTAAACATTCCTGGCCAATAATACCTTGAGGCTATTTTGGCAATCGTCTTTGCAACTCCCAAATGTCCGGCAGTCGGTTGGTCATGATTTTCGGTTAGTACGGTAGCGCGGGCAGACTTTGGAACACACAGTTTCCATGGATCGGTCATTTCGGGTTCGGTCGGATCTGAGTAGTCCCAGAAATGTCGGTATAAATGACCGTTTCGGATACAATAATCGGGGAAAGCAGTCGGATTATTCTCAACGGCTATCTTCTTATTTCGATACCACGAACATGGTACAAAATCAGCCAATAAAAACACTTGTTCCTTTTCTACGGTTTGGTTCGGTTCAGGATTACGGGATAGGGCATCAGCTACTTTATTCAACACTCCTTTGCGATATTTAATGTCGAAGTCGAATTGTTGAAGGTACATGCTCCATCGAGCTAGTCTACCAGACGGGCTTTTAAGGGTGTGAAGCCATTTCAAGGACTGATGGTCGGTTACCACAGTGAATCGGTACCCTTCTAAATAAGGACGCATTTTCTCTATTCCCCAAACAATCGCCAGACATTCCTTCTCGGTGACCGAAAACTTTTTTTCATTGACACTCAGGGTGCGGCTTGCATATGCGATCACGTGGTCGCCTTTGGATCCATTCTGGATCAGTGCAGCACCTAAGCCTTGATCGGAAGCATCAGTCTGCAGGATGAAGGGTTTCGTAAAGTCAGGGCAAGCCAGAACAGGGGCCTCGGTTAAACATTGTTTAAGTCGGTTAAATGCATCTTCTTGTTCTTTGGACCAAGTCCATCTGGAAGCTTTCTTGAGTAGGCGGGTAAGAGGTGACGCAATTCTTGAAAAGTCGGGAACAAAGCGACGGTACCAGGATGCTATTCCAAGGAAGCGTCTTAATCCTCGAACGTTAACAGGGGCGGGCATTGACATAATCGCGGAAACTTTGTCTGGATCGGTTTTTATTCCTTCGGGAGTGACAACATGACCTAGGTATCGGAGGGAACGTCGACCAAACTGACATTTTTCAGGGTTTAGCCGGAGGTTAGCAGCTCGGAGGCGACGGAAAACTTCATGCAAATTCCGGAGATGCTCATCGAAAGTTTTTCCTAAGACTATGATGTCATCAAGATAGGCGAAGCATACCGGGTCTAAGTCAGGGCCAATTATTTGGTCCATGAAACGCTGAAAAGTTGCGGGGGCGGAATGTAGACCAAAAGGCATTACTCGGAATTGAAAAAGGCCCATCCCTTCTACGGTGAAGGCGGTTATCGGTTTACTTTCTTTGCTCAGCGGAATTTGCCAGTAGCCTTGTTTTAAATCTATGCTGGAAATATAACGGGCATTCCTTAGTTTATCTAAGATGGCATTGATATAAGGAAGTGGGTAGGCATCTTTGCGAGTAACGGTGTTTACTTTCTGAAAGTCAATACAAAATCTGGGCGTACCATCCTTTTTACGGACTATTACCACCGGAGAACTCCATGGACTGGTGGAGGGCTCTATAATTCCATCTTTCAGCATTTTCTCAACTTCGGTGTGTATCACTTGTTGCATTTTCGGGTTGCGAGGGTGGTAGCGTTGCTTGATGGGTTCCAATTTTTCCAAATTTATGGTATGCTCAATTAACGGCGTGGTACCTTGGATGTTCTTAAATTTTGGAAGCTCCTGATCCAAAAACAATTTTAACTTTCGTTCTTCATCTTCAGAGAGTGTAAGGCTGGGTCTTTCTTCACTTCCTAACAAATTGCAATGCTGGTCAGTAGAAGGGGTTTCAATAAATTTCCATGTTACGGTTTTAGTCTGTAGGTCCAGACTATCAGCATATTCTCCCAGAATATCCATACCCAAAATAATATCCGCAGCTAAGTGTGGAAAGTAATTGAAAAAGGCGGTAACTCTTTCTTTCCCAATTTGCAACGGTACTTGATAACATTCTTTCACATGGACCGTCTTTCCATTAGCAATTTTGACTTGTAGACTTGAAACAACTTTAGGACAAGAACTCTGTTCACACAGTGAAGCGACGGCGTTTCCTATATATGAACTAGTTGCTCCGGTGTCGAGAAGGGCTAAAAATCTTTTATTAAGTACCTTTACTACTATCTGTGGACGGTTGTCCGGGTTTGAGCTTGCTTTATGAGCAAATAGCGGTTCATTCTGACTTGATATCTTTTCAGGCTGCACTGTCTCTAATTCAGTGCAGCCTCCTTCTAGTTTTCCTGTCGGGCACAAGAGCAATTTCGGGTTAACGTCCCAGCTTTCCTGCAACGGGAGCAAAACAATTTAGCCGGCTTCCTACAATTCGTTTTATAGTGCCCATTCTCACCACATCTCCAGCAAACGATAGCTGTTGTGGGTTTCGGTTCAGTTTGTACTGGTGGGTTATTTCGGGAGAAAGATCTTTCCTGTCTTTCTCTTGGGTAGGTAGGTCTATCTGGTTCCGTCGGTCGGTAAGAGCGTTCAGTCGGTCGGTAAGAGCGGCGTAGTTCGGCGAAGAGTACTTCCGCTCTTCGTGCAGCATTGGAGAACGAGGTTATATCGTAAAAGTCGGTATTTCGGATTTGCTGTCGGTATTCTGGTAGCAAATTACGGTACAGCCATTTCAATTCGTCCTCCGGGTTGATTCGTCCATGCCTGCGAATCAGTGTCTGTAAGTCGGTTATATAACGGTTCACTGGCTCAGTTGCTCTTTGAATTCTTCGACTTATTTCAACCTCCAATTCCTCCTCGTAGTTCATAGGAAAATAGAAGGTCCGGAAATCCTTAAGAAAATCATCCCACGTGACCCAATTCCTACGGTTATTTCGGTGCCATAAAGACGCTTCGTCCCTTAGTAAGACTGATAAATAAGGCATCAGGTCATTCGGTGTTATCCCCTGTGCTTCGGTGACTTCCAGTAAGCGTTCAATAAAACTTACAGGGTCAGTTTTTCCATTAAAGCTTATTCCCCATTCTTGTAGTTTCAGCGGAGGTGTGACATATCGGACCATCGGTGGCGAATATTTCGCTTCACATGGTGTAGGACTAAATGTGGTAGGATGGTATTGAGATGGTAAGATTGCTGGACTGGGCCTACTTGCGGTCGCAGTGGTATAAGTCACGGTAGTGGCTGTAGTTGTGGTCGGTAGTGTTGGGAGCGGTGGAATTACAGATGGTGTTGGCCTTACACCAGCTGTTGTTATATTTTCCTGATACTCGTATGGGTTGATGAGTGACTGAGGTGTTATTTGCTGAAAAGGCGGCTGAGTAGGATAGTCGGAATTATATGATGGCGGAATAAATGATGGCTGGGATATACTGTCGGTCGGGGCGGTTGGTTGTGTCGGTAACGGTGGTATAACAGTCGGTATTTGTCTCACATCAGTGCTTGACGCGTTTTCCTGATGTTCAAAGAGTCTGGCTCTGAATCGGTTTCGTAAGTCTGATAGGGTACCTTGTGGATCCCTATATACATCACAAGTTTCCCTAACGAAAACTTCGGGCGGCATTCGGTATGGCCACGTCATAGGTGAACCAGTAATTTCAGGTGAAGGCTGTATTTGGTTTGGTATCGGTAAGAGGCTACGGTGCGGTAGGAAGTCTGTGTTTTCTTCCATGTTTCGGATAAATCGGTACAGCGTAAGAAAATAACAAAAGAGTCCCTGGACCCTTAAATTTAAACAAAAGAAAAGAGTCCCTGCTCGGGCGCCAAAATTATGCGACGCCCTTTCTCAGGTCCTCAGATACTTAATTAATTCGTTGAGTCTCGGGCGCCACCCTTTGATATTTATAAAGCGACAAAGGGACCGCTATTGCCTACAAGGTAGCTTTTAAACAGAGGAGAAATATTCCAGGGATTTTAGATTAAAACACCAGGAGTAAGGAACAATAATAGGGTGTCTATTAAACTACGGTACAACAACATCCAAACACCTACTAGTACTACGACTGTTAGTGACTCTCTATATCTACATACGAACACATCCTAAAACTATGAAATTAATAACAGCGAGAGGGGGGAGCAACAGTTAGTTACTTAGTAGACGGAATTCTGATGAACCAGGGAAAACGGGAGGTTTCGGTAATAAACCAGTACACTCTGTACTGGATCGGAAACTTCAATATTGCGTACAAGCAGTAACAACAATATGAAACGGTAACGGAGCTTTGGGACCACTGGAACTGGGGTTTCGGTAATAAACCAGTACACTCCGTACTGGATCGGTCGGGGTCGGAAACTTCAATATTGCGTACAAGCAGTAACAACAATATGAAACGGTAACGGAGCTTTGGGACCACTGGGAACTGGGGTTTCGGAGGGAGCGTACTTTATAATTCGGAATCGGATATAGTCGGTTTCGGTTTATTCACATCCAGCCTGGCTTTGAAGTTCGGTGCTACGGGAAGCCCAGGATGTAAAACAGGTCGGTGACGGAATCGGTAATAGGTCCCAAATCGGAGAAGCGGTACGGTGAGCGGTGTGTTAGCGATTTTCCCGGGTTACATATGAACGCACCTTGTGAGGAACAAAATGAACGCGGCCAGAATCAGCATGGCACCTGCGTCATTTGAACGTCACAAGTACTCCGGCGGAGCGCGACAACTCCAACTACACCGGGAAATCGCAAATCCACCCCTCGTGTGGCGTAAGACCCTAGCGGCCTAGCATGACGTCAGGAGCCGAAACGTGAAGCAGCAACGTCGGCCCCCTAGGTCAGATATCCGGTACTAACTCACCCAGTCCTTGACTCGATGCGACCGTCGACCCCGAAATCTTCGAATCATTTTACAAGTCTTTATAAATTCTGTCGGCTTGTTAAGCGCGACAAACAGGTGGCGCCATCTATGGGCGGACTCGCGGACCTACGGCCGTTTTGGCCATTGCCTTTGCTTTTATATGGGGAATTCCCGTTTTTTATTTAAATAAAAGGTGTTGTAATGAGTTGGGTGATGAAATATAAAGAAAATGTTAATTGTGACGTCATTACCTGTGAGTTAGGGAAAAACTTCGTTACACAGAAACAATGTTTTTGAAGACTCAGTCTTCAACCAGCAACAATTTCCATTGGAAGATATGTAAAAACAGTTTGTGCCAATTCAGAAAATAATTAGTCTAAAATGGTTAGCCAGAAATTAACTTCTGAAATTTAGGTTATTTTATAAGTGCCCCGGGCAAATTTTCAAAACACTCAAAAACAATGTTTTTGAAGACTCAGTTTTCAGCCACTCACAGTTCCTATTAGAACATAATATTTAAAAACAGATTGTGCCAATTCAGAAACTAATTAGTCTGAACAGGTTGCTCAGAAAGTAACTTCTACAATTCTGGTTAATTTACGAGGGCTGCCGCAAATTTCGTAAATTCGAAAATATTCAGAAAAAATGTTTTTGAAAACTCAGTTTTCAACCAGTCATAGTTTCCATTAGAACATAGGTAAAAATAATTTATGTCAATTTAGAATATAATTCAGGTTATTTTATAAGTGCCACAGCAAATTTTGTAAATTCGAAAAGACTCAGAAGACATGTATTTGAAGGCTCAGTTTGCAACAGCCACAGTTTTCAATAGCAGTCATGTAAAAACAGTGTGTGCAAATTTAGAAAATAATTAGTCTAAACAGGCTAAAATTGTGTTTATAATATGAGTGTCGCCGCAAGTTTTGTAAATTCCAAAAGACACAGAAAAAATGTTTTTGAAGGCTCAGTTTTCAACAAGCCACAGTTTCCATTAGAAGATATGTAAAAACAGTTTGTGCTAATTTAGAAAATAATTAGTCTAAATAGGCTACTCAGGAAGTAACTTCTAAAATTCTTGTTATTATATGGCGCCGCCGCAAGTTTCGTAAATTTGAAGACACCATTAGAAGATTTGTAAAAACATATTGTGCCAATTTAGAATATAATTAGTCAAAACAGGCTACTCAGAAATTAACTTCTGAAATTCAACTTACTTTATATGTGCCCCATCAAAATTTGAACATTCTAAAAGACTCAGAAAAAATGTTTTTGAAAGCTCAGTTTTCAACCAGCCACAGTTTTCAGTAAAAGACATGTAAAAACAGATTGTGCCAATCTAGAAAATGATTAGTCTAAACAGGCTACGCAAAAAGTAACTTCTAAAATTCTGGTTATTTTATGAGTGCCGCCGAAGGTTCGTAAATTCAAAAATACTCAGAAAAAATTTGTTTGAAAACTCAGTTTTCAACCAGTCACAGTTTCCATTAGAAGATATTTAAAACAATTTGTGCCAATTTAGAAAATACTTAGTCTAAACAGGCTGCTCAGAAAGTAACTTCTAAAATTCTGGTTATTTTATGAGCGCCGCCGCAAATTTCATAAATTTGAAAGTACTCACATAAATGTTTTTGAAAACCCAGTTTTCAACCAGTTACAGTTTCCATTAGAAGATATGTAAACACAGTTTATGCCAATTTAGAATATAATTAGTCAGAACAGGCTACACAGAAATTAACTTCTGAAATTCAACTTACTTTATAAGTGCCCCATCAAAATTTGTACAATCTAAAAGACTCAGAAAAAATGTTTTTGAAAGCTCAGTTTTCAACCAGCCACAGTTTTCAGTAAAAGACATGTAAAAACAGATTGTGCCAATCTAGAAAATATCTAGTCTAAACAGGCAACGCAAAAAGTAACTTCTAAAATTCTGGTTATTTTATGAGTGCCGCCAAAGGTTCGTAAATTCAAAAATACTCAGAAAAAATGCTTTTGAAAACTCGGTAACCAGCCAGTTTCCATTAGAAGATATGTAAAAAGAGTTTGTGCCAATTTAGAGTATAGTTAGTTAAAACAGGCTACTCAGAAATTAACTTCTGAAATTCAGGTTATTTTATAAAGGCCACAGCAAATGTTGTAGTTCTTAGAAGAAGACATGTAAAAACGATTTGTAACATTTTAGAAAATAATTAGTCTAAACAGGCTACTCAGAAAGTAACTTCTAAAATTCTGCTTATTTTATGAGTGTCGCTGCATCGTTTTGTAAATTCGAAATGAATTCGAAATAATGTTTTTGAAGACTGTTGTTTAATTTTGAATATAATTAGTCAAAACGGGCTACTCAGAAATTAATTCCTGAAATTTGGGTTATTTCATAAGTGCCCCAGCAAATTTCGTAAATTCGAAAAGACTCACAAAAAATATTTCTGAAGGCTCACTTTTCAACCAGCCACAATTTCCATTAGAAGATATGTAAAAACAGTTTGCGCCAATTCAGAAAATAATTGGTCTAAACAGGATGCTCAGAAAGTAACTTCTAAAATTCTGGTTATTTTATGAGCGCCACCGCAAGTTTCGTAAACTCGAAAAGACTCAGAAAAAAAATGTTTTTGAAGGCTCCGTTTTAAACCAGCCACAGTTTCCATTAGAAGCTATGTAAAAACAGTTTGTGTTAATTTAGAAAATAATGAGTCTAAATAGGCTACTCAGAAAGTAACTTCTAAAATTCTGGTTATTATATGAGTGCCGCCGCAAGTTTCGTAAATTCGAAAAGACTAAGAAAAAATGTTTTTGAAGGCTCATTTTTGAACCAGTCACAGTTTCCATTAGAAGATATGTAAAAACAGTTTGTGCCAATTTAGAAAATAATTAGTCTAAAATGGTTACTTAGAAATTAACCTCTGAAATTCAGGTTATTTTATAAGTGCCCCGGGCAAATTTCGTAAATTCCAAAAGACCAATCACAGTTTTCAACCATTCACACTTCGCATTAGAAGATATGTAAAAACGGTTTTTGCTAATTTAGAAAATAATTAGTCTAAACAGGCTACTCAGAAAGTAACTTCTGAAATTCAGGTTATTTTTTAAGTGCTTCAGCAAATTTCGTAAATTCTAAAAGGCTCAGAAATAATGTTTTTGAAGGCTCAGTTTTGAACCAGTCACAGTTTCCATTAGAAGATATGTAAAAACAATTTGTGCTAATTTAGAAAATAATGAGTTTAAATAGGTTACCCAAAAAGTAACTTCTAAAATTCCGATTATTATATGAGTGCCGCGGCAAGTTTCGTAAACTCGAAAATACTCAGAAAAAATTATTTTGAAAACTCAGTTTTCAAGCAGTCACAGTTTACATTAGAAAATATGTAAAAAGAGTTTGTGCCAATTTAGAATACAATTAGTCACTACTCAGAAATTAACTTTTGAAAGTCAGGTTATTTTATAAGTGCCCCAGCAAGTTTCGTAAACTCGAAAAGGCTCAGAAAAATGTTTTTGAAGGTTCAGTTTTCAACCAGTCACAGTTTCCATTAGAAGATATGTTAAAACAGTTTCTGCTAATTTAGAAAATAATTAGTCTAAACAGGCTACTCAAAAAGAGACTTCTAAAATTCTGGTTATTTTAAAAGTGCCGCTGCAAGTTTAATTAGAACCAACTACAGTTTTCAGTATAAGATATGTAAAAACAGTTTGTGCCAATTTAGAAAATAACTGGTCTAAAATGGTTACTTAGAAATTAACCTCTGAAATTCAGGTTATTTTATAAGTGCCCCGGGCAAACTTAGTAAATTCCAAAAGACCAATCACAGTTTTCAACCATTCACACTTCGCATTAGAAGATATGTAAAAACGGTTTGTGCTAATTTAGAAAATAATTAGTCTAAACAGGCTACTCAGAAAGTAACTTCTGAAATTCAGGTTATTTTTTAAGTGCTTCAGCAAATTTCGTAAATTCTAAAAGGCTCAGAAATAATGTTTTTGAAGGCTCAGTTTTCAACCAGGCACAGTTTTCAGTAGAAGATATGTTAAAACAGTTTGCGCTAAGTTAGAAAATTATTAGACTAAACAGGCTACTCAGAAAGTAACTTCTAAAATTCTCGTTACTTTTTGGGTGTCGCCAAAGTTTCGTAAATTCGAAAATACTCAGAATTTTTTTTATGAAGTCTTGGTTTTCAACTAGCCACAGTTTCTATTAGAAGATAAGTCAAAACCATTTGTGTCAATTTAGAAAATAGTCTAAATAAGCTACTAAGAAATTAAGCTCTGAAATTTAAGTTATTTTGTTACTGCCTCTGCAAATTTCGTAAATTCGAAAAGACTCAGAAAAAATATTATTACAGACTCAGTTTACCACCAGCCACAGTTTCTAGTAGAATATATGTACAAAGAGGTTGTGCCAATTTAGTAAATAATTTGTTAAAACAGGTCACTCAGAAAGTAACTTTTAAAATTCTGTTTATTATATAACTGTCGTGGCAAGTTTTGTAAATTCAAAAAGACTCAGAAACAATGTTTTTGAAGACTCAGTTTTCAACCAGCCCCAGTTTCTATTGGAAGATATGTAAAAACAGATTGTGCCAATTCCGAAAATAATTAGTCTAAAATGGTTACTCAGAAATTAACTTCTAAAATTCAGGTTATTTTATAAGTGCTTCGTAAATCCGAAAAGATTCAGAAAAAAATGTTTTTGAGGTCTCAGTTGTCAACCAGCCACAGTTTCTTTTTGAAAATATGAAAAAAACGATTGGTGCCAATTTAGAAAATAATTAGTCCAAACACGCTGCAGCTTCTATTCAGCCTGCATTACTTTTAATTTTTGATGGAGCAGCTACGCGTCTTGACTTAAAAATTGTAGAAGCAGCAGAAGGATAAGGAATTCATCTTTTCTGCCTTCCATCTTATACAACCTATGAGTTGCAACCACTTGATAAAAGTGTCTTTCGTTCCTTTGAACATTATTGGGACGAGGAGTTGCTGCGCTATTGGGATAAACTCCCGGACAGAAAAATGAACAAAGAACGCTTTTCTGAAGTCTTTACAGAGCTCTGGCAAATGTGTTGATATTCATAACATTATGAATGGATTTAGAACTACAGGATAAAAATACTATTCCTGAACATGCATTTGCAACAAGTCTTCTAAACAGGAAAGAAGGGGTACAGAATGATGCATGAAGTTCAGCCGATGATTGAGAAGAAGAAGTTTCTCTCGCTGTTTTGCGAGCGCGTTTAAACAGGCACATAACTCCCATAAAGACTAACAGCCTTTCTGAAATCCTAATTACTCCCAACTACTCCTAGTAAGATCTTAATTACAAAGCTCAGGCAGTTACAAGAGACTTATTTTCTCCTACTTTCCAAAACAAAACAGATGCAAATAGAAAGAAATGGTTCGTCTGATCCCCAGACAAGTTGCAGCTACGCTACACCCTCAAATACCAAGTCCAATAGCAAGAGTATAACGTCGAGCTCTGAACGACAAGTCACGCATTAACACAAAGAGGCTAATAAATCAGAATCAATCAAGGACCAATGGCTTTGTGCAGTTTCAACAAGTGATTCAGAAGACTTTGATATTGTCTGAGTCATTGCAGTTTTTGGCATCCTGTTGTTTAGCTAAGACAATGAATTATGATTTCAACGTTTCTTTAAATCTTACTCCATCAGGACCAGGAGTTTTCCATCTTTGATTTATAGGATTGCAACTTCGCTCAGGTTCATTCAAAAGGATATTTTAGGTCCTGTTGTGGTCTATGCTATTTGTTGTTTTGTTCTTTTGTCCAAAGAATAGTTCTTTCACATAGTTTTTTCATGTTGATTTTATCTGCTCTATGTAAGCTGTTATTTCTCCTCGGTGATTTTCCATTCTTCCCACAGATGTTTTATTCCACTTTCCTGATACATACCAAATACCTAATCTAGAATGTTGCTGAAAGAAGTTTCCTCTTTACACAACACTATTCATGCTTGCTCCACTTGGAGATCCAATCATGATCATTGCCATAAGAAGAAAAACTAGGGTTGCTTCAAAACCCCCAGTGCAGTGATGCCCTTTGCATCTTCCCGCCCTTCGTTCACCAAGAGACTCTTACTTCTCACTTCTTCGAAAGTGCTTTTATCATCTTCGGGACAAGAAATTGTCTTACCCTTGCCTGCTGTTCCACATAAAGCTGTAGCCGACAAGAATTGGAACGCTTTATTCGGCCTCTTCAGTCGCTCTTACGACAGGCATGAAGTTACCGTTAAAGCATTCTCAACCCCTAACCACAGGGCTTTCCAATTAAAGACGTCTAATCTTAAAAAACAAATCAATAAATGCAGTTGAAAAAGCAGAGTTTTAGCTGTTATTAATAATAACTCTTAAATTGTTAAGAAACAGGGAGACAGTGGGCTGGTGCGGCAAAAGCAGATCTCCCATAAGTCATTTAGCCGCGTTTTTAATGAATATACAAAATACGCCCTAAATGATTTATTTAACGTGCAATATCCTATCTTGGCATAAATCTGTGGTTGTTGGTATATTGCGTGGCCACCGGGCAGAGGCGTGCAACCATGACATCGGTAACTGATTTATGGAACTTTTGCGATTTAACGCGAAACGCAATGCGAGCCACTGCAAGAGCTTTTTGAACTTTTTTTTTTTCGAAAAAAAAAGAAGAAAAAGCAAATTCCCGCGATGACGTACGGTTGAATCGGCGCTCGGTTGGCAGCCGGCCGGTCCGCGATTAGCCGTGGCTAATGAAACGTCATCCGGATCTTTACGAGGAGACTCTTTCTATGGGTCGTCCATCTCGCCTCGTGCCGACAGAGTCGCCCATTGAATACGGGACCTTCGAACCGCGATATTATTTAAATAAACACAAAATCATCGCTTCCCAATCATTAAAGGCAAAACGCTCATTAACGACTAACATCTGTTTGAAGCAATTAACTGGTGGTCCATTGGGCCTTAATTAAACAGAAAAAAGTATTTTGATTGCTCAAGGTATCGGTATCTCGGCTGGAATCTCTATATCAGTCACACTCTACTAATTATTTCGTGTTCGCTGGGCCGTTTCAGATTCTTTAGATAATTCCGGCTGGCTTACATATTCTGGCAGGATTCCTTTTTACTGAAGTCTCGATTACGCTTAACGATAGTAGAAATAGGAATTTGTCAATAGCCCAAATATGCCACTATTCCAGGAAAGTGTTCGATAACCGGCCACTATCTGCGAGGCCCATCGGTACGCATTAAAGAAAACACATTTTTGCTTTGGTTGGAAACAATGGCTCATAACGACAGAGACCGATGATGATACCATCATATTCAGGTTCTTGATGCACCTGATCGAAAAAGGGAAATAAAGTTTTGTAAACAACGATAATTACACAACTAAACTGGTCAATTTCGCGTATAATAATTACGCTCTCGTCTCGAGAGGTGGAGCCCGGAGAACGCCCTGTATACGATAATATGCAAATCCTATAGACGATTAAAGTCGCTGATTTATGTCCGCAACGTGTGCCAACAGTCAATTTTACCCATCAAGACTCTTTGGTCTTTAAATGCTGCAATTCTTATTATAAGTGAATTAACTCTCTTACAACACTAGCTGGAGAAGAGCTTGAAGGTATTTGATGATTATTGAAGATAACTATAAGAACAATGGGCGGGACAGAAAAATTCACGCAGAACCATGATGGGGAATGGGACGCTGATTGAAACAACCGTTGGCCATAGCGTGGCGGAAGGTTAGAGGTTAAGACTTTAGAGAATTCCAACTTTCAGCTAATATTATATAGTATCAACGTAACAAAGAAACTATCGAGGTGGTACCTACCCGAAACGCCCAACCTCGTTTTCGTAGAGAAAATCGATATGATGGTTGTGGTATTCGTCGCGGAGATCTCGTGTTCTAATCGAGTGAAGAACAAGAGAATCCATTTAAACGAAATCTTGACCGGCTCGATAGCATCGCCGAAGAATGTCGCGACTAAACGCCGTACCGTGGGTGGCATAAATAACTCGTTTTACATGTAAACCTGTAAGTAACAGGCTTTTTCCTCGCCGGTTACATCGTGTAAACGGTGAGGTCGACGATGGTTCGCACCCAGTTTTAGTTGATTTTTCCCGAACGAGAAGCCTTCCCAATAGTTCAACCTAGTTGAACAACTTCAATTACATTTTTATGATATTTCAGCTGACCATTTTTTGACATGTACAAAAAAAAGTCCATTTCGGATACCGCGATCTTGATTTGGTTGATCAGTATCAGCCGGTTGATGCCTGTTATCAGGCATCAATCCGGTTGCCTGAAAATCAGCTGTAGGGATCAATCTGATCCAGGATTAGCATTTCCGAAGTCTTAAAGTTCTGTTCCGAATCGCTTCCGCTTACTTTGAATAGATAATGATGTTACCACGTGACCTGCACTGTTGTCATTGGCTGAAGAATTGGCATGGCAAATAGCAGAAAACCAATAAAAACAAATAATTGCGCCTTTATTCCTAGTTTTTTATTCAGTTTTTCTACTATTTCTCGACAATTATTTGCATTTTTAAAGGTACCCTGTTTTCTACGTCACGGTTAACAATACAGCAAAAATACAATTGATTTCTCAGTTTGAGTAAGTTTTCTTACTCAAACAGGTATCAGCTAAGATCACTCGCTTTTACGACATTTCCACAGATTTTGAGCTACTCTATTCGTTCAAACAACATCTTGTAGAAGTACACAAAGGATGATAAATCTGTGGCCGTACTTCATCCACCGATTCACAGGTGGCAGCGCCGAAACTTCACCCACCGAATCACAGGTGGCAGCAATAGTCGAAATCCTTCATAACATTACACAGCTTTACCT
This sequence comes from Taphrorychus bicolor, assembly GCA_951812265.1. Classification (NCBI taxonomy): domain Eukaryota; kingdom Metazoa; phylum Arthropoda; class Insecta; order Coleoptera; family Curculionidae; genus Taphrorychus; species Taphrorychus bicolor. The sequence goes on from OX638304.1 coordinate 24,112,960, forward strand.
GCGCCGAATCTGTCTTCAAATACAAGTTATAAATTTATAGCCTCAGACCACAATCTTTTCCAAACTGTTAGCATGTCATTGAAATCTTGAAGTTCAGTACTCCACTCTTTCATTATATTGGGGTGAATAAACCAAAGACGTTTTATCTTTATCCGTTCACCTTCCAGAGTGCATTTACCAGCTTTGGTTGAGTTTATAGTCAATAGTGACTTTTTTGACTTAATTTCATGTTTGTGGTTCTGGTTCAGGAAAACAAGTTCTTGCTGCTTTATCATTGTTGCCAGGTCTGATGCAATTTTACATAGTTGGTGACTTTTGACCACTTGGGTGATTTGGTGCCAACTTTAAAGACAAGAAGTTAATTCTGGTGATTTTTCTACATATTCATACATTATCACAATTCGATTTTCTCTTATTTGTTCACAACCTCCTCTTAACGTACTTCGTGTTCAAAAACTGTTATTTCTTGAACATCTTCGGGCAGGGTTGGCAAAAAAACATTTTTTTTTAAACTTAGACAGCCCACTGGACAAATCCAGAAAAACCGTCCAAAACTGCCTAAAACCGTCGAAAACTCGTGATTAACGCGGAAAAACTTCTGTATGGGTTGCGTTCACTAAACGAGCTTATTAAACTGCAAATAAACAGAGGTAATATCGATGCAGCCAGATGAAAAAATCCATCTCCAATCCAAATTTTCCTATTTTTATTAAAAAATAACACAGCAAAACATTATACAATGTAAACTGTTTTCCGGGCTTTGAAGCCGTGATCTAATGGAAGTTCTTCCTGACGTTTCGTCTACAACTGCGGCAGACATTACCAAAGGCGGTGAGGCAATGTGCGAAAGTACATTAAGTACAAAACTACTGATAAAAGATTAAAATTTAGATTCAATTCTAGATGACCACATGAATGAATGTAAAGATGAAATTTGGTAAACACTTCATCAATCAACTAATAAGCAAGTCAAAGGCGATGAGGCAATGGGCGAAGTGATCTCCCGTGCTGCCCGACGTTGACTGATTCGACGATGGTGAGCTCCCTGGTATTTATTCCCTCGCTGTCGCGCTGCAGTGGAGGATCTAAGGTGGGGGTAGTGGTGGCGCGGGACTTCGGCGCACTTGAAGTATGTCGTAGAACTCGCTTCTACTCTGTATTTATAAACGTAATTTCCTTCTTCCTGTTGAAATTGTTGTCGTTTTTAAAGATCTCTGGTATTAACATTATTGCACTTGCATTACAAAAAAAATGGTGTTTAGTTGAAATTCAGGTTAGAGGTAAAAAATGTTCAATTTTTGTCAGTGTTTTCCAGTTTTGACTACTTGCTGTTCAGAACTGGTTTTCGGGTACTTCTAGAAGTTGATATTTCCATTCTTCAGGTTTTTTCTTCAACAATGACTGTAGTGAGTGGCCTTTTTCCATAAGAGTAGGTGGAAGTGAATGACTCCTCCTCTACTGTAACAAATCGTTTTTAATTATTTTCGTCAAAACACCTTCCGCCTTTCTATTTTTTATCACTAATCTTTTTATAACTTTTTTTTAGGCACTCCTTTATCTGTCAAGAAATTGCGGCGATTTAGATATTTCTTCTTCCTCTAAGTAACCAACAAAATACCAAAATAAAATTTACTGCTGTTTGTGGACTTCGGGGTTGTTTATCTTTCTCTTCCACCGTAACTATTTCCGCCTTCTGTTGCCTCACTTTTCTTTTTTCAAGCACCCATATTGTTTACCTTATTTTTAAAATGGTTCCATTATTCTTTGTCTTGTTACGTTCAACTTTTTGTTCTTTCAAATTTTTTTTATCGATCTTAATTGGACTTTTTACTGGGTTTTTATTCTTTTAAGGAAATGTTGATATAAAATGAAACTTTCCAACAAGTAAACAATTGTAGTTTAGGTATATTCATTTATAATGAAACAATTGTGGCCCAAAACTGTATTTTTTTACGATTAACGATACCTGATTTTTTAAGTTTTTTTATACAGTTTTGGCTCGAAATAGAACTTCTCCAACGTCCAACATGATTTAATTGAAAGGATTACAATTAGTATGAAAAGGATACTTTTTTAGCAAAGTTTTAAACAATAACGATTTTGGACCAAAATATTACTTTTTTTATTTGAAATAAACTTCTACCTACTTCTTTTGAACTCATTTTTTCTATAATTATGTGATTTTTCTAGTTTTTTTACTCGGTGATTTGTAGTTTTTAATTTATTTTTTCCTGATTCTTCTTTCATTTTTCGCATTTTTCTAATATATATTTTTTAAAGTTTTTGTCCTTCATTTTTTTTATCGCCGTAAGTTAGAACTTTTTATTGTGTTTCCATTCTTCCCGCCGTCCATTAACAATGCAGGTTTTATGACCTGCATTGTTAACCTGTTTCTATTGAGACAATATGTGCTTTTAACTCTCTGCCTCTTTTGGACATATTATCTCTACAATTTCCCAGAACCTTGCCGCGGGTACCAAAGGTTCTATTTTGGAAACTTTTTTAATAAAATTACACTTTTTGCTACAACTTACTCACTGCTGCTAAAGGGCGCTGAAACCAAATATATCCGACGTTTCGACTTTTTGCTTACTATACGCCATCACCAGGGTATTCTCTTTTATTACAAATATTGCTTTATAAATGTGCCACGCCCAAACAATCAGTTTTTCGTATATGACTGACAAAATAGCTTTAACGAAGCCTATTCGACTGGTACTAACTGTTCGATTTTATCGTTTCTAGGTTCCGAGTAGAGTGACTTTTGCCATTTTATATTAAAGCCATTTATGACAATAGAACAACAGTGTTTGAATCAAGTGTGAGTCGTCTCAAATACTGCTCAAAACGTTAATTACCATTTTGCTTAGTTTCATAACAGTCTTTTAATAAGTGAAAAACTGCTAAAATTTTGTAAAAATTACCTAATGATTTTATTTGATTGAACAATTAAAAACCTTGAACTACAAATTAAGCAGATATTTTGTGGTCGAAAATGCTCTATTCATTGGTGTTAATAGCATCGTTATACCATGTTTAGTTTTTGAATTATATGCATATAAATATTAAAATGTCGATAAAAAGTCGAAAAATTACGATTTAGGCGCCATTTTGAAGGGGAGGGAAATTCGTGAAAATTCCAAAATTGCAAATTTTTTACATATTTTTGTCCCCTCTTTCATATGAGACTATTTTTGATAAAATCTATGACAATCGCTTTTGGCTGAAAATTTTCACGACCTACCTACCCACCCCCTTTGAAAATTTTGAAATTTTTACATTTTTCTGTTTATCTTGGAAACGGTAAGGTTTTTCGATATGCAGGTTAATATGATGTATGAAGAGGTCATTAAGGACTATCAGATGCATGTATCAGAAAGAAGCTAGCTTTCACGATTTTTGAGAAAATTAATAAAAAAGTGCAAAATTGGTACCTTATTTTTGGGCCACCCGTGCTCAGTTACTGTTCTAGGCAGAGCTTCGAAAATGAACTCTATGTGTAGCTTTACTCTTTTTCTTCCTTAGCTCTTCTTATACATTTTCTGATAAATCTTCATCGAAACGAGATATTAGCTGTTAAAGGCAGCAATGCACGATTTTTATCTCAAAATTTCGTTTTTTGGGCCGGTTTGAGAGCTCCCATAAGTTTAACATAGAATTTTCGATATGTGTCATATAAATCTATAGTAATCGATTTTATTTGTTACTTCGAGTCGTTTTATAATGAATAGGACGTTGATTTCTATTTTAGATAGTATATAGTGGCTCAAAAAATGATGCAGAAAGCTAATATCTATATGCTATTAATGCAGAAAAGGTAGATAAGCAGTGTGTATTTTACATAGAAAGGGTGGATTTTTTAGTACGTAGACAAGACGGAATAAAATGTTAGATATAGGCGATAAAAGCGTTATTAAAACTTACCAATTAAAGAAATTTTAATTATGCAGGTGTCTGTTTAAAGGAGTCTGTTGTTGTCAGATATGAGTATTTATTGCGAAATAATTCCTTCGCCATTTTATCCACAAATTGTTAAAAAACACTAAAATCATTCTACTTTTTTGGCTCCTCGTATAGCTTTTCCGATAAATCTTTATTAAAACGTGATGTAAGCTGTTGAAAGCTGAAATTCATGATTTTGATCTCAAAATTTAGGTTTTTGGGCCAGTTGGAGAGAGCCTCATATGCTTAATAGAGAAATATCAACTTTTCCCATATAAATCAAAAGTAATCGATTTTATTCGTCAGTTCTAGTAGTCGTATGATAAATAAGGCATATATTTATGTTTTGACAATGTTTGAACAAATAACAAAGGTGTCGTCGTCCACGTATCGGAACCAGCACTTTGGCCTCTTATTTGCTGTTACCAATGCCTTGGCCTTGAAAATTTCCATAAATTAGTTGGGTATTACTAGACTAAGAGGGCTGCCCCTAGCGACACCATCAGTTTATTCGCAGAACTCTTCCTTCCATTGAAATATGAAATCCCATTGGACGATGGCTTCAAAGACCGAAAAACTTTAGATTGTATTAATTTTTAGTTTCATGATAATTGTTTTTCCATGTATAAGTTACTGCATAACCTTTATCTTACATTTTGCCTCACTAGTTAATCAAAATAAAATACTGTTGCAGCTATTTTACTGATAAAGATGCCCTAAAGCATCGAAACGTCTGAAAGTAAAAGAAGTTTGGGAGAAAGACATTGGTTTCTTTCCTCACATCACGACCATAACCCAAGAACTACCCCCCCCCCCCCCTATAATACAACCAGAGTCCAAGAACGACACACGTTCAAACGTTGCAACTATAATTTTAGATATATTGATAACCTAATAGAAATTCGATATTGAATAGATATCAGTAATGTGGCTTGCTAAAAACCTTTTTCTACGAGCGTGCTTATTGTGTCACTATCCCGCACGCATTTTGTTTTTGAAAGCTTTACTTTCCCGCACGGCGTGCGTGAAAGTAAATTTGGCGTGCGGGAAAGTAAATATTTAAAAAATGACTGATTTATAATATAATTTAGACTTTATAGTCTGTCTATCTAGATAGGTGCATCTGCCTTATACAGCCGAATCAAACATTTTTATCTGTCTTAAGGAACTATTGTGCTTGCCTTTATTGATTTTTGATACAAAATATACCTATAAAATACGTACTTTTTATTCCAATGTCACCAGTTCATGTCTGAAATATTACGTCACGCCAACAATCACACCAAGTTTTTGTCATAACAACCAATTGATTGTTGATTAATTCAGCTGTAATACTGTTGACAAAGATAAAGTTGTTAATGTATTGTAGGTTTATTCCTTGTCTATGTTACAATGAATTGACTCGTAAAAAAATATTGTTCCTAACTCGTGCGGAAAGTGATACTTTCCCGCACTCGTCAGCTGCCCAAACTCCGCTTCGCGTCGTTCGTGCATCGGCAGACAGCGTGCGGGAAAGTATCACTTTCCGCACTAGTTAGGAAAATAACTATTTTCAATAGTTTTGACAGAAGTGGTGTCAGTCTACCAGTTTTGCGGCGTTGCCAATTGAACTACTGCGACTTTCCTTGGTTACAAAGCAGTTTAGCCTTACCCATTGAAGTTATTAATCACGAGGGATGTACAGAGTGTTTCAGAAAGGTACTGACAAACTTAAGGGGGTTATAGAGGACGCCAAGTCATACACATTTTGCTCATCAACCCCTAACCGTTTTCGAGATACAGTGTGTTAAGCAAATATTTCGTTTATAAGTTTTTTGTTTAAATTTCAGTGACTAGTTGAGACAGACAACTGAATTTTTGGACACGTTTTACCATTACTTAGACGTACTTTATGAGAGTTAGAGCGCACTTTCTCATGTGCGAGTGGCGAAGATTTTGGGGTCGCCTGGGATTGTTTTGCCTCTAACGACTACGCCGCTGGAAAAAATTGCAATTTGAAAGCACATTGTAAAGGGCCAATATTTTCTACACAAAAAAGGTACTGTTAGTCAAAAGGGCTAATATGAGCCGTTTTTAAGTTAAAGGTTAAATATTATGATGAAAACCATGGGTAAAGCGACAAAAAAATAAACAATAATAAAAAAATTTTTTTATTTTTTATAGGTACAACTAGTTACAAAAGTGACTCAAAATGCCGACCACCGACCTAAGTGCATAAATTTGTGTGTCTCTTGAATAAAAAGACATGCTGCCATCACTCTCCCTAACAATTCCTCTTGGTTGTCAACCGAAGTTTCATAAACCAAGGACTTAACCAAGAACATAACCCCACAAAAAGAAATCCAACGGATTTAAGTCTGGGCTTCGTGCTGGCCAATGTACAGGCCCTCCTCGCCCAGTCCTCTATCAGGAAATATCTGATTCAAATGGTCCTGCAGGGATTGGGTAAAATGTGCCTGAGCACCGTCATCTTGAAACCACATTATACGCCGAACGTCCAAACGAACAGTTTCCAGTAACTGAGGTAAAACGTTTTGCAAAAAGTCGTGCTAAATGTTGCCATTTAATCGAGGCGGAAGCATGTACGGGCCAATCAGAAAGTCGCCTATAATCCCAGCTCAGATATTAATAGCCAATTTATGCTGATTTGATCTAATCCAAGTGGCATTGGGATTTTGATCGTCCCATATGTGACTGTTATGGCTATTGAAAAATCCGTCTCTAGTGAAACAACATTCATCTGAAAACATATGACCGAACCAAAATCCCGTTCTAACGCACGATGTTGAAGAAACCATCGACAAAATTGCTGTCTTGGTTGATAGTCCTGCGGTCCCAATTCTTGAACTTTTTGACGGCGGTTAAGGATGACACACAGTTGAACGCGAACTGTGCAAGTGCTCGCGTGCTGGTAGACGGTTGTTCTTCAAATCGCTGCAAAACTTCTTCCTCTAAGGCCACTGTTCGTGCAGTTCTTGTTTGTCCAACTCCTCCATCTGGATTGAAATTGCCTTTTTCTTTTAATCGACGATATATTGTTGGGCTCTAGTACACTTGAGGGAAATCGTTATTACTCATTGTTTTCGAACATTTTCTTTAGGAATTAATAAAATGGACAAAATAGAAAATTATAGGTGGTGGTAGAACTTAAAAACATTTATAATAATATCAATTTTTAGAATAAATATAATAATAAAGTTCGCTCACCTGAAACAAACTAAACACTGTCATGGGGATATAAATTTAAAGGACATTTGTCACAAATGTCAACAAGTGACATTGGTGAAAAACTCTGAATAACCTTGTAAATAATGCAGACTATTTTGAAAAATATGGTAAAAGTTACATTTTTTCTCTGATCAGTTTAATTAACGACAAAGCGGCCCGTTAGGGCCGCTTTGGCCATACAGACCTACGTTACTATAAAGGGAAAAGCGGCCCGTTAGGGCCGCTTTGTTGTTCTATAAGAAATTCAAGTTCAGGTTAGTTCAGTTCTAGTTGTCCTCTGGTTAGGTTAGTTCAGTTATGTTTTTCCTTAGATCAGGTTAGTTAAGTTCTAGTTTTCTTTTGGTTAGGTTAGTTCAGTTATGTTTCTCCTGTTAGTTAAAAACAAAGCGGCCCGTCAGGTCCGCTTTGTTTTTCTATGAAATTGGTTAGGTTAGTTCGGAATAGAAACGACTAAACTCTAAAGTAGTGCGTTTTACCATATTTTTCAAGATAATCTACATTATTTACAAGTATACGCAGATTTTCTCAAAAATGTCACTTGTTGACATTTGTGACAAATATCGTTTCAATTTATATTCCCATGGCAGTGTTTTAACATAACTTTCAAGTCAACTTCCATTGTATAGTTTGTTTCAGGTAAGCAAAATTTGTTACTATATTTATTCTAAAAATTGATATTATTATAAATGTTTTTAAGTTTTTCCACCATCTATAATTTTCTATTTGGTCCATTCTATTGATTCCTAAAGAAAATTTTCGAAAAAAATGAGTAATAACGACTTCCCTCAACTGTACCAGCCCCTATTGTTGCAAATGTCGAATGACAAGGATGCCGACGATTAGGAAAACGCTCCCCGTAAAGACGTGCGGCTTCTGTTCCGTTACATTTTGCCTTTCCGTCAATAAGATGAATATCTGCCAGTTCTTCAAACGTAAAATTTACCACTCTGTTCACAAAAATGCAAACTGCGAATGTAAGAAAAGAAACGACACACAAAAAGTAACCCAACTGACGAATTGACGTTTTCAATGAAAACGTCAATAACAATCATGCAGGTAAGCAAGTAATTATTACGTGCATGATTGTTAAGAAATGCGTTTGCGATAATAAATAAACATTATAAGAAATAATTTTTCCTCTTTTTCTCATGTTTTTCATCATAAAATTCCATTTAACACAAAAACGCCTCACATTAGCGCTTTTGACTTAGAGTACCTTTTCTGTGTAGAAAGTATTGGTCTTTCACAATGTGCTTCCAAATTGCAATTTTTTCCAGTGGCGTAGTCGTTAGAGGCAAAACAATTCCAGGCCCAACCCCAAAATCTCCGCCACTGACACATGAAAAAGCGCGATCTATTACTCATAAAGTACGTCCAAGTAATGGTAAAACGTGTACAAAAATTCAGATGTCTATCTCAACTAGTCGCTGAAATATAAACAAAAAACTTATAAACGAAATATTTTTTTAACAACCTCTATCTCGAAAACGGTGCATTTGCGGATAGGAGTTTACAAGCAAAATTTGTATAACTTGGCGTCCTCTATAACCTCCTAACGTTTGTCAGTACCTTTCTGAAACACCCTGGATATGGACGGTCCACCACTACTGACTTTAAAAAGCCTAGATCTAAAATAAAAGAATAGTCGTCTTAATAGTCTTTTTATTACATTCATATTAAAAAGTGTTTCTTCTTTAAGCATCTGGCACTCTAAAGAAGGAATTAAATAAATTCCGAAAGTTCGGTATGCATTAAAGTTTAGACTTTCTTTCGAGTGATACCCTAAAAACCCTCCTCTCCTAGTTAGCCGATCAAGACTAGCTTTCTCACTTTACTATATGCTTGATTTTTGATCAGATAATGAGTTCTCCCGCATTTTTAATATATATTGGCAGCATTTGCTCCAATCTACTTTTAAGAAGAAACCAATTATCGCTAAGAACATTGCATAGTACTAAGTACGACAACGATTTCACCACGTACCAGAGACATTGCTTTCGGCGACTATCGAATAATTACACTCAGCACCAGTCCAGAGTATCAAATCGAAATAGCTATTAGATTGTGGTACTGTGGCTTAAAATTGTTGTTGGAGATAATATTTCTCGTCGGCTATAACCCGGTTATCATTTTTCTGAACTTTATCGCCGTCGACTTGAAAGGCGGTGATTACCAATTATTGCTTGAAACCAGTTCCAAACCAAATGGTATAGACAATTTGGGAAAAATTATTCAACATCAATCGATTTCCGTTCGTTGAACCGGTCCAGTGGCGTATCTACGCACGACGCTGCGTTAGATAGCGATCGCCTGCCTTTAAGTTCTGTCCAGCTCGCAGGCCCAGCTACCGCCATTACTTGTTGCGGCCAAGATGCGGATCTTTTCATTAACAACTATCAATATAAAAAAAATTCTATATAAACAAGCAATCGATCTTTCTGGTCGCACCAAGCCCGAGCAAATCCATGTTACCAATTTGTTATAAGAAATTATCTTTAGATCTTCCTGTGGTCGTTCTTATTTGGTCATGAGGTGCGTGGGTTGAGCGGTCGCTATCGTTCGCTGCCCTGTCGAGAAATTAACTTATCTGATGTCTCCTGAGCAATTTATACTTCGACAAGCCGGCCATTTTAAGAAAACGACAACATATACAGGGTTATCTGCCAAGAACATATGGCACGGCTCAGGATATAAGGGAGATACACGCACCGATAAATCGATGATGTATTTCTACAGATTGCATCTGCAAGGGCTCGATGTAAGTACGACCTTAATATATTGGAGTTGTGTATTATTTATCATCTCGTATTTGCTCGATGAAGGGTAGGATTTAAGTTAAATATTAGTTGAAGCCGTTTTGATTAGTCTTGTTCGCATGTAAACGCAGCTGTCGACCGAGCTGACAGCGCCCATTTACATCAGTTACACTTCCAATTAACAGGAAAACCAACAAATCGTTTCGTAATTAACGCGGACTGCTTAATTATTCCTTGATTATTCATGAGAATTCCCTTTGATGCTTCTACACAAACAAACAAGTATTTCAATCCAATTTATTAGTTCCGTATAGTTAAACTACCATTTTATATCGAGAGCTATAATGTGGGTTCTTCGATGCCTATATCACCTGACAAACAACATTTTGTGCTTAAATAAGGGACGTTTTTGTCCACTCTAGCGCGTTTTGTCCCCGTATTTATAATTGGGCTTGATTGAACAGAAAGTCCATTAGCAATGTGGAATATGCCCTATCAATTTCGACTATCGGCATAAACAAAGATAGACCCCTGATAAGGGAAAACGTGGCTGCACAGATATATCTCCGCCCCATTCGAACTGACACAAAGGCTACATTATTTTGAAAAACATTCATTAAGCTGGCACATTATCTTTTTGTGGGAATCTCATTTTACATTTATAATGCTGTCTGATGGAATCCATACATACACACACACACACACACACACTGACTGGCTCGTTGTGACTTGATGCGATCGAGCTCGGCTTTTAATTATCATTATCGACATGGACCCCAAGGCAAAGGAAATCCAAGACTCGCATTACGTCACGAAAGCACGTACTGCACAATGTTAATTTTGCCACGTTTTTGAGTGAAAACCGCTGGCAGATATGGAAGCCGTTGCTTTAGATTAGCTGCAGCGATTACCCAGAAATCTGACCAATGATAAGCAGGCTAACAAAGCACAACAGTTTGGCTGATGAGTAACTTTTATGAAACAGTAGTCAGTCAGTCAGTACTATGATGGTGTGGTTGCTTCTTTTAATCTACGATGAATCAGGATTTTTTATGTAGATTAGTGCCTGCTTATCAGGTCAATTTGCATGTGTAATGAGTCGACAATAAAGCTTCGTGTGAAATCGAATTACTTTAGAAGAAAAAAAAACTTTTTATTATACTCGTACCTACATCTGCTCTATTATATTTTGTTCTATATATAATGTCTTAAATGTATCTTTAGTTATCTAAATTAATGCGTCAGGAATATGGAACTAAAGTAGTCACCTTCCTCAGGGAGCAAAATTAGACATTAAAGCTGGGACCCTACGAAACAGACATGTATATTTCTACATAGTTGCAGAAAGGAGAATGTCACATTAAAGGACATTACAAGTACCACCTCAACCATCGACATGCTTATCAGTTTTCACAATGGCAGCACGAAACACTTGGTAGACGTGCCGAAGAACAGGCTAAACTGTAAATTGATACAGCCCAAGATCGACAACTCGAAATCATTTGCAACTTTTCTTTGTAAGTACCAATAAAAATGATTTCCCAATAATTTCCCAAACTGTGAGAGGCATCCCCGAGACCATCCCTACGTCTTATTCCGAGATTAATGGTAGGATTCTGTAACTTTTGCTTACAGCAGTGTATGCGATGTATAGCCCTAAAGAAAGACACACACGTAAATGTAAAATTTACAATCGAAGATATCTTCAGTATTTTTGGAACACAAAAGATGAAGGACATGGTGGATCAAAAAGAGCTTCATAAATGTATTGTTTTGAGAAGGAATAATTGAACAAATGAGAAAATTTGCATGCTTTTCAAATAAGTAATTGCACCTTTAGAACGATACATCCCTTACATCGCTGTACGCAAAGTTACAGAATCCTACCAATAGTCTTTCAATGTGGCAGTCAGCCTGCTTCTCTCAGCCCGTTTTCGGCGCACTGTCTCTCTCTCTCGGAATTAATTTGCTCATCACAATTCATTGCTTTTTTTGGCGCCCCTGTAACTGTAAGATCCCCTACATTGCCCCCGCCTCTCATAAAAAGTGGAGTGGGGTCTGACAGTAAAGACACCAACTTGGATGAAACAAAGTTCAGCATTTTCCCTGAGAAACAGTTCCATAAAGGTCAAAACGTCGGCGATTTCACAAATGTGAAGTGGCTTTTTTATGTCCTAAATCCGCTATCCACCACTTTCAATAAATGACACGTTGTACCTCAGAGACAATCGACCCCTAGACCTACAATATAGAATTAGTAAACCTACAGAGGGGTTCTCTCTGCTATCCTCAAACCTCCGGTTCTTGCTTTCATCAAGGTTTCTTCCTCTTATGTAGTGTCTTCAAGGAGAGACGTAAGTTCTGGCGTTCCTGACACCTCACTAGCAGCAAATACTTCAATTTATTCTTCTGCACCAAATTTTTAGTTTCACAGTCGTCTGTGTTGAATATTATTTTAATTGTTATTAAACTCACAGGCAATAAATTGCTGCTAAATCTACTCACGCCTCAACAAAAAATTTTACTCACTCGCCGAGCTTTTAGGTAGTTACAACACCTAGATTTCCAATCATCATTTTTTCTCTGAGTCTATGTACCATTTTCACTCTAAGGGCAATAAGTCAAGCTTTACCTTCATTTCCCTTTTGATCAGAATTTAGGGCTTCTTTGTTAGGCGCGTTAAACGCAATACTTGAAGTGGCCACACGACCAGAAGTTAAACAAGGAGCAGAACAGAACATCTTCATCTAGTCCGACAGTCAAGCGGCCCTGCAAGCCATCTGCAGGAACATGACGAGTTCAAAGCTCGTTCAGGACTGAGGGGATGCTCTAGACTCACTAGCACAGATAAAAAGGGTAACTCTGGGATGAGTTCCTGAACATAGGGGGATTGAGGGAAACGAGCGCGCCGATGAATCGGCCAAGCGTGGTTCCCAGACGTGCTTTACTGTAAGGGAACCATGTCTAGGAGTAAGCAATAGGTACGTCCCTCACACTCGAAATGAGTGGGCGTGGGAGAGTACAAGGACAAACTGTACACAGTCAGGAATATGTAGACAGACCAAGGAAAACTATCCTAACCCGGATAGGTCGAAGGCCTCATGGCTACTTGGGAGAAGTCGACAGTGCCTGGGAGACCTTATAGAAACCCTCACTAGCCACTGCAGACTAAACAGACTCATGCACCTCTTAGAAATGGTGAACAGTCTACTCTGCATCCACTGTCGAGCAGGGGAAGAGTCATCATACCACTTTCTGGGACTGCGCCACGGGACACTGGGAGCCGCCTTCCTCTATCGAGAGGAGTTTCCGACTCTGAGATCGGACGGGATACTCTGCTTAATGAGCATGGAAGAGTACAAGCACAAAATGGACACAGTCAGGAATATGTAGACAGACCAAGGAAATCTATGCTAACCTGGATAGATCCAAGGCCTCGTGGCTACTTGGGAGAAGTCGGCAGTGCCTGGGAGACCTTATAGGAATCCTCCCTGGCCACTGCAGAGTAAACAGACACATGCACCTCCTAGGAATGGTGGACACTGTAGAGCAGGGGAAGAGTCGTCATACCACTTTCTGGGACTGCGCCACAGGACACTGGGAGCCGCCTGCCTCCATCTAGAGGAGCTTTCGACTCTGAGATGGTACGGGATACTCTGCTTCATTAGAGGGACGGGACGACTGTGGAGAGAATGAGGGCCCAGGCGGAGTAGGGATGTGTGGATCGGGAGACTGTGGATGAACCGGCCAAGCGTGATTCCCAGACGTGCTTTACTAGACCGGAGCCATGTCTAGGAGTAAGCAATAGGTACGCCTCTCACACTCTAAATGAGTGGGCATGGGAAAGTACAACCACAAACTAGACAAAGTCAGGAATATGCAGACAGACCAAGGAAAACTATCCTAACCCGGATAGGTCGAAGGCCTCATGGCTACTTGGGAGAAGTCGACAGTGCCTGGGAGACCTTATAGAAACCCTCACTAGCCACTGCAGACTAAACAGACTCATGCACCTCTTAGAAATGGTGAACAGTCTACTCTGCATCCACTGTCGAGCAGGGGAAGAGTCATCATACCACTTTCTGGGACTGCGCCACGGGACACTGGGAGCCGCCTTCCTCTATCGAGAGGAGTTTCCGACTCTGAGATCGGACGGGATACTCTGCTTAATGAGCATGGAAGGGTACAAGCACAAAATGGACACAGTCAGGAATATGTAGACAGACCAAGGAAATCTATGCTAACCTGGATAGATCCAAGGCCTCGTGGCTACTTGGGAGAAGTCGGCAGTGCCTGGGAGACCTTATAGGAATCCTCCCTGGCCACTGCAGAGTAAACAGACACATGCACCTCCTAGGAATTGTGGACACTGTAGAGCAGGGGAAGAGTCGTCATACCACTTTCTGAGACTGCGCCACAGGACACTGGGAGCCGCCTTCCTCCATCGAGAGGAGCTTACGACTCTTAAGATGGGACGAGATTCTCTCCTTCATTAGAGGGTCGACTCGTGGAGGGAATGAAGGCCCAGGCGGAGTAGGGATGGGTAGAACGGGAGACTGTCAAAAGGGCCTTGACGGCCTCGTCGCAAGGCTTCGCCCCTTCGCCAATGTCTACTACTACTAGTACTACTAGGCGAAACGAGGTTGCGATACTTTTGGTTGTAACTTTCCAGTCTTTGACACTGCCAATACCAAGATTTCTTGGTGGAGCTTACTGTGCTTAGAAAGTAAGCAACTCTCTCTCCAATAAGATACTTGTGATGAATTGGTTCATGTTGCACGAAAATTGAATATGGATTGAACATTTCGTAATACCAAGGAATATATTATACGTCTTATTGAATTATTTATGTAAGAGTTCCGTTTGATTTTGTAACCCCATTGGGTGTTTAGAATGTTTTCTACTAATTCCGACACTTTGTCGTCTTCGAATAATTTTAGTTCTTCACCCATTGCGATTCTCCAATGTCTCCAATGTCTTTGGCATCAGTTTTGGCACTTCATGTCAGCACAGAAATCATTGGTTCAATTCACACTTCTGAATCTTGTACTACAACCTGATGATAAGTTGTATGTTAGAAAAAATCGTCTGCTTACGCTCTCTTCTGGGATACAATCTGGGTGGTTGTAGGTCTTCGTCTTTTTCAGAGATATTAACTTCTTCTGCCTTAAGATTTCTTCCTTTTATGCAGTATCTCCAAGAAAAAGCATAAGTTTTGGGATTTTCCTGACGCCTCCTTAGTAGTAGCTATTAAATTACCCTTTTAGTTTGAGATGCACAAGCTAAAAGTGACATCTTAAAAATTTTAGTGCCATCTGTGTTAAATACTACTTTGTGATTAAACTCAAAGACAATGCTAGTTGCTAAATCTGGGGCGTCGGTATCATCAACAATTTTACTAACTTGTTTACGTTTCAGGTCAATGGCTACCAACGAGGTTACCAACATCTTCAATCCTCAATTTTTCTCTGGGTTTATGTACCACTCAAACTTCTTTATTTTTGTCAATTTTCACTCCAAGAGCATAAGGTTAACTTTTGCGTTTACTACTCCCTTTTTGATCATCATTCTGGATCAATTTGTCCGGCGAAACTGAGATTAGACAATTTTTCTTGTAATTTTCAATTAATTTTTGCCTTAAACTTCCAACATCAAGGTTTCTTAGGGTTTTTTTTGTCTAGAAATTACAGCAGCATTAACAGCCTTTTGATTTAGCTCAAATCTTATCGTGGAGAAATTATATCATCACCAGGTCTCTTGTGATGGATCGGCTCATGTTCCACGAAAATTGAAAATGGATACGAAAATTTTTTGAAAAAAAAAACTGTTACTGTACTGTCAATTGAACATGGATAGAACATTGCAGACTACCAAGGTAGCTATAGATTACTGTTTAAACTTGCTTCTTTGCGACAGAATTCCTCCTGAATTTAAAGGACTTACTAACTCACAGTTAAAATGAAGGATGAAGATCAACATCCTCAGGTTTTTCGATTCTAGCCAGTTATTCTGATTTATAGAGAATACTGTTAACATAGTTCTCTATATTTGATAAACTTGCGGGTTTCGAAGATAATAAAATTCTCATCAAGCAAACTTCAGGTGCATTTCTTCTACCTTTTGCCACGTGTCAGAGTTTTTTCGTCTCTTCGAGTTATAATATCTTCCACTGTAATGTCTCTTTTCGGATATCCTATCATAGGGCAACCTTCAAAAGATTTTTCATTTGAAATGTCCAAACATTCTAGTTGTGAAGACTCAGTGTAAACCAGAGACCTTCTATTAATAGACACAAACGTCCTCTGTGTCCAATATTCGTTTTTTCTGCCAGTCAATTTCTACATTACGATCTATGGTAAGGTTGTCTCTCTTGTCGCACCTTTTCCTTCAATGAACAGAAAAATCCAAGCACGGAGTGGAATGACTGGAGTGAATCCATTGAACTCCGGATTTGATGTACCTGTTAAACATTTGTTAACATCTTTCGTTTAAACGGTTAACATTTATTGGGTCGTGCTGTTATATAAATGTCTTTAGTGGTCGGATAGTTAGTAGGTATAAAGCAGAGAGCAAAAAAACTCTCAATTTTCTACTGAAGATTACCGACGTTTCGACTAAGTACAGTCTTTTTCAAATGCAAAACACATTTCAACACATTGAAAGATGCTCTAACTTACATAACGAATGGTCAGTCGAAAAATGGATACATTTTTTCCCCTGTTACACTCTCTACAATCATAACTATGTTGATAAGTGCGGGATTTTAGGTATTGTCTATTTTGCCTTGTCTAGCACTTATCACAGGCGTTGCATGGGATTTACTGTGTGGTGGTTACAAAACCTGAGGATTACTGAGTTTGTGACTTCTGAAACAATAATTTTTGTGTGGTTTAGTAAGACGATTTAGTGTGACGCCAGCAAATTTGAACACAATAGAGCCTCTAATTTGCAAAGAGTCACAAAATTAAGTAGAATTCTATGTAATTTTCAGTGTACAGATGCTAGAATGTTTTAAGCAGGGTAAATCCGTTGGTCGTTAAATCAAAAACCGGTAAATTTACTGGGTACAGGGCGAGGTACAGGGCCTACACCGTGAGAACAAAAGAATCACCAACAAATCTGATTACGGTACTGGCAAATGCGCACAATAACCCGGGGCTGTTTGATGATCTACCAGACAAGCTGACCAAGAGAGAGAACAATGGGCATTTGGTGGAACAATGGAGTGTGAACGTCGACGCCGCCCCCTTGGGAGCGATTTGTTGAATAGCTGAGTAATGAGCCTATACCTTAAACCGGTGAAAATTGAAAAGCTGATGTTCTTCGACTTTGATGAAAAATGCCCCCGATATGGATGCCTGAAATGTGACCCGCTAACCGCGATAACGTCGCGATCGTTTCCCATATATCCAAGTTAGTTCCGTGTTATTGAACGACGGCTTCGATGTCGAATGTTGGTTGGTTTTATTTTTGGGGGGGGTTGGATTTTTCCAGCCGTCAAACACACAGTTCAATATAACCAAGAATGAACAAGCAGGGATGTTGCGCCTATGTACTTTGTATTCAAAAGCATATTTGGGTATATGAACGTATAAAAGTAAAATTGACCAAAAAATAGTACAATCAACAAACTTGTAGTGGAGCAGGATTCAGGAGCACGATGAGCAATCGAAAGCAAGTGTCACTGTCAGAGTGCTCATAGAGAGACTCACAGTCTGAGTCAAATCTGACTTTGACATTTTTATCGTACCTTCTCAACATGTGCTGAAACGAGATAGGTTTCTTATTATATTTATACTTTCTATATATATCTCCATATTTATACTTTCTCCTCTAGTGTGGCAAAAAGCAAGAAGGCATCAAGTTTTTAAAAAAAACTTGTTTAAAGTAGTGTAATAGACTGAAGAGTAAAAAACGTATCTAGGCAAGTTATTCGGGCCATATAATGTCTCTATAGACTTTCTAAATCTAGTGCTAAGCCTACAGAATAGTAAAATTCCATTAAAACTAACACAATCTTAATTAATTGTCCGAAAAAACTGCATTAAAGTTTTAAAGACTACAAAGACACCGAACTAAATTTTTTCAAAGTAGTGTAATCAAGAGTGTAATCAACTGAATTTTCAACGACAAGCGTAATAAGGTCCCGAGGCAAGTTATTCGGGCAATATAGTGTTTCTAAATCCATTGCTAAGGCTACAGACCAGTAAAATCCCATTGAAACGAATACGAAATTAATCACAATCCGAATTAATTGTCCGAAAAACTTACATTGAAATTTTAAAGACTACAGAGACATGAAGGTTCGAACTATTTCTTGACAGGGATTTTGAAAACTACAGTGACATCAATGATTGACACAATTGACAGGATTTTCAACAACAAGAGTAAAAAACGTCTCTACGTAAGTTATTCGGGCAAAATAATGTCTCTGTAGTTTTTCTAGATCTACTGCTAAGCCTACAGAACAGTAAAATCCCATTGAAACTAACACAACCTTAATCACAATCTTAATTAATTGTCCAAAAACTGCACTGAATTTTTAAAAACTACAGAGACATCGAGGTTCAAACTGCTTCCTGAAAGGACTTTTGAAGGCTACAGAGACGCCGAGTTTTCAAAAAAGTTTAAATATCTTTAAAGTAGTGTAATTGACTGAATTTTCAACAAGAGTAAAAAAACGTCAATAGGCAAGTTATTCGGGCAATATAATTATCTGCAGTCTTTTTAAATCTATTGCTAACCTTACAGAACAGTGAAATCTCATTGAAACTAACTCGAACTTAATCCCAATCCTAATTAATTGTCCGAAAAAACTGCATTGAAATTTTAAAGACTACAAAGACATTGAGGTGCGAACTGTTCCTTGACAGGAATTTGGAAGGCTACAGAAATACCGAGCTTCAAAAAAAAACATAAAACTTGTTCAGAATAGTGTAATTGACTGGATTTTCAACAATAAGAATGAAAAACGTCTCTAGACAAGTTATTTGGGCAAAATAATGTTGTAGTCTTTTTGCGTCCATTGCTAAGCCTACAGAACAGTGAAATCTCATTAGAACTAACTCAAACTTAATCAGAATCTATCTTAATTAATTGTCCGAAAAACTGCATCGAAATTTTAAAGACTGCAGAGACATCGAGGTTGAACTGTTTCTTGACAGGCATTTTGAACACTACAGAAACACCGGGTTTTCAAAAAAATAATAAATTTGTTTGAAGTAGTATAATTGACTGGATTTTTAACAATAAAAGTAAAAAACGTCTCTAGGCAAGTTATTTGGGCAAAATAATGTCTTCAGACCAGTAAAATCCCATTGAAGGACAAACTTAATCACAACCTTAATTAATTGTCCGAAAAAAAAAACGCATTGAAGTTTTAAAGACTACACAGACATCAAGAATCTAAATGTTTCTTAACAGGAATTTTAAGGGCTACAGAGACATAGAGTTTTCAAAAAAATCTAAACTTGATCGAACTAGTGTAATTGACTGGTTGTTCAACAACAAGAGTAAAAAACGTCTCTAGGTAAGTTATTCGGGCAATATAATGTTTCTGTAGTCTTTCTAAATCTACTGCTAAGCCTACAGAACAGTAAAATCCCATTGAAACTAATACGCACTTCATCACGATCTTAATTAATTGTATTAAAGTTTTAAAGACTACAGCGACATCGAGGTTCGAATTGTTTCTTGACAGGAATTTTGAACGCTACAGAGACACCGTGTTTTCAAAAAAATTCTCTCTCTTCTCTGTAGTCTTTTTAAATCTATTGCTAAGCTTACAGAACAGTGAAATCTCATTGAAACTAACTCAAACTTAATCACAATCCTAATTAATTGTCCGAAAAAACTGCATTGACATTTTAAAGACTACAAAGCATTCGAGGTTCGAACTGTTCCTTGACAGCACAACAAGAGTAAAAAACGTTCCAAGGCAAGTTATTCGGGCAATTTGATGTTCTGTAGTGTTTTTAAATAGATTGTTGAGCCTACAGAACAGTAAAATCCCATTGAAACTAATACGAACTTAACCACAATACTTAATTAACGCACTTAATTAATTGTCCGAAAAACTGCATTAAAATTTTAAAGACTACAGAGACATCGAGGTTTGAACCGTTCCTTGACAGGAATTTTGAAGGCTACAGAAACACCGTTTAAAAAAAAACATAAAATTTGTTCAAAATAGTGTAATTGACAGGATTTTCAACAATAAGAATAAAAAAGTCTCTAAGCAAGTTATTTGTGCAAAATAATGTCTTTGTAGTCTCTTTGAATCCATTGCTAAGCCTTCAGAACAGTAAAATCCCATTGAAACACAAACTTAATCACAACCTTAATTAATTGCCCGAAAAAAAAACGCATTGAAGTTTTAAAGACTACACAGACATCAAGAATCTAAATGTTTCTTAACAGGAATTTTAAGGGCTACAGAGACATAGAGTTTTCAAAAAAATCTAAACTTGATAAAACTAGTGTAATTGACTGGTTGTTCAACAACAAGAGTAAAAAACGTCTCTAGGTAAGTTATTCGGGCAATATAATGTCTCTGTAGTCTTTCTAAATCTACTGCTAAGCCTACAGAACAGTAAAATCCCATTGAAACTAATACGCACTTCATCACGATCTCAATTAATTGTATTAAAGTTTTAAAGACTACAGAGACATCGAGGTTCGAATTGTTTCTTGAGAGGAATTTTGAAAGCTACAGAGACACCGTGTTTTCAAAAAAATTCGCTCTCTTCTCTGTAGTCTTTTTAAATCTATTGCTAAGCTTACAGAACAGTGAAATCTCTTTGAAACTAACTCAAACTTAATCACAATCCTAATTAATTGTCCGAAAAAACTGCATTGACATTTTAAAGACTACAAAGACATCGAGGTTCGAATTGTTCCTTGACAGCACAACAAGAGTAAAAAACGTTCCAAGGCAAGTTATTCGGGCAATTTGATGTTTTGTAGTGTTTTTAAATAGATTGTTGAGCCTACAGAACAGTAAAATCCCATTGAAACTAATACGAACTTAATCACAATACTTAATTAACGAACTTAATTAATTGTCCGAAAAACTGCATTAAAATTTTAAAGACTACAGAGACATCGAGGTTTGAACCGTTCCTTGACAGGAATTTTGAAGGCTACAGAAACACCGAGTTTAAAAAAAAACAAAAAATTTGTTCAAAATAGTGTAAATGACAGGATTTTCAACAATAAGAATAAAAAAGTTTCTAAGCAAGTTATTTGTGCAAAATAATGTCTTTGTAGTCTCTTTGAATCCATTGCTAAGCCTTCAGAACAGTAAAATCCCATTGAAACACAAACTTAATCACAACCTTAATTAATTGCCCGAAAAAAAAACGCATTGAAGTTTTAAAGACTTCACAGACATCAAGAATCTAAATGTTTCTTAACAGGAATTTTAAGGGCTACAGAGACATAGAGTTTTCAAAAAAATCTAAACTTGATCAAACTAGTGTAATTGACTGGTTGTTCAACAACAAGAGTAAAAAACGTCTCTAGGTAAGTTATTCGGGCAATATAATGTCTCTGTAGTCTTTCTAAATCTACTGCTAAGCCTACAGAACAGTAAAATCCCATTGAAACTAATACGCACTTCATCACGATCTTAATTAATTGTATTAAAGTTTTAAAGACTACAGAGACATCGAGGTTCGAATTGTTTCTTGACAGGAATTTTGAACGCTACAGAGACACCGTGTTTTCAAAAAAATTCTCTCTCTTCTCTGTAGTCTTTTTAAATCTATTGCTAAGCTTACAGAACAGTGAAATCTCATTGAAACTAACTCAAACTTAATCACAATCCTAATTAATTGTCCGAAAAAACTGCGTTGACATTTTAAAGACTACAAAGACATCGAGGTTCGAACTGTTCCTTGACAGCACAACAAGAGTAAAAAACGTTCCAAGGCAAGTTATTCGGGCAATTTGATGTTCTGTAGTGTTTTTAAATAGATTGTTGAGCCTACAGAACAGTAAAATCCCATTGAAACTAATACGAACTTAACCACAATACTTAATTAATGCACTTAATTAATTGTCCGAAAAACTGCATTAAAATTTTAAAGACTACAGAGACATCGAGGTTTGAACCGTTCCTTGACAGGAATTTTGAAGGCTACAGAAACACCGAGTTTAAAAAAAAAACATAAAATTTGTTCAAAATAGTGTAATTGACAGGATTTTCAACAATAAGAATAAAAAAGTCTCTAAGCAAGTTATTTGTGCAAAATAATGCTTTGTAGTCTCTTTGAATCCATTGCTAAGCCTTCAGAACAGTAAAATCCCATTGAAACACAAACTTAATCACAACCTTAATTAATTGTCCGAAAAAAAACGCATTGAAGTTTTAAAGACTTCACAGACATCAAGAATCTAAATGTTTCTTAACAGGAATTTTAAGGGCTACAGAGACATAGTTTTCAAAAAAATCTAAACTTGATCAAACTAGCGTAATTGACTGGTTGTTCAACAACAAGAGTAGAAAACGTCTCTAGGTAAGTTATTCCGGCAATATAATGTCTCTGTAGTCTTTCTAAATCTACTGCTAAGCCTACAGAACAGTAAAATCCCATTGAAACTAATACGCACTTCATCACGATCTTAAATAATTGTATTAAAGTTTTAAAGACTACAGAGACATCGAGGTTCGAATTGTTTCTTGACAGGAATTTTGAACGCTACAGAGACACCGTGTTTTCAAAAAAATTCTCTCTCTTCTCTGTAGTCTTTTTAAATCTATTGCTAAGCTTACAGAACCGTGAAATCTCATTGAAACTAACTCAAACTTAATCACAATCCTAATTAATTGTCCGGAAAAACTGCATTGACATTTTAAAGACTACAAAGACATCGAGGTTCGAACTGTTCCTTGACAGCACAACAAGAGTAAAAAACGTTCCAAGGCAAGTTATTCGGGCAATTTGATGTTCTGTAGTGTTTTTAAATAGATTGTTGAGCCTACAGAACAGTAAAATCCCATTGAAACTAATACGAACTTAATCACAATACTTAATTAACGAACTTAATTAATTGTCCGAAAAACTGCATTAAAATTTTAAAGACTACAGAGACATCGAGGTTTGAACCGTTCCTTGACAGAAATTTTGAAGGCTACAGAAACACCGAGTTTAAAAAAAAACATAAAATTTGTTCAAAATAGTGTAATTGACAGGATTTTCAACAATAAGAATAAAAAAGTCTCTAAGCAAATTATTTGTGCAAAATAATGTCTTTGTAGTCTCTTTGAATCCATTGCTAAGCCTTCAGAATAGTAAAATCCCATTGAAACACAAACTTAATCACAACCTTAATTAATTGCCCGAAAAAAAACCCATTGAAGTTTTAAAGACTACACAGACATCGAAGATCGAAGATGTCTGTGTAGTCAGTTTCTTAACAGGAATTTTGAGGATTACAGAGAACACAAGTTTTCAAAAAAATCTAAATTTGTTCAAAGTAGTCTAATTGACTGGTTGTTTAACAACAAGAGTAAGTTTTCTAAGTAAGTTACTCGGGCATTATAACGTCTCTGTAGTATTTCTAAGTCTACCACTAAGCCTATAGAACAGTAAAATGCCATTGAAATTAATACGCACTTCATCACAATTTTAATTAATTGTCCGAAAAAACTGCATTGAAATTTTAAAGACTACAAAGGCATCGAGGTTGAAACTGTTTCTTGACATGGAATTTGAAGACTACAGAGATACCGAGTTTTCAAAAAAAAAATTGTTTGAAGTAGTGTAAATGATTGGATTTTCAACTATAAGAGTAAAAAACGTTTCTAGGTAAGTTAATTTCTGCAAAATAATGACTTTGTAGTCTTTTTGAATCCATCGCTAAGCCTTCAGAACAATAAAATCCAATTGAAAAACAAATTTAATTAATTGTCCAAAAAAACTGCATTAAAGTTTTAAAGACTACAGAGACATGGAGGTTCGAACTGGATCTTGACAGACATTTTGAGGGCTACAGAGACAGTGAGTTTTCAAAAAAATCTAAGACTGTTCAAAGTAGTGTAATTGACAGAATGTTCAACAACAAGAGTAAAAAACATCTCTAGGTAAGTTATTCGGGCAATATAATGTCTCGGTAGTCTAAATCGATTGGTAAGGCTACAGAACAGCGAAATCCCATTGAAACTAACACAAACTTAATTGCAATCTTAATTAATTGTCCTAAAAAACTACATTAAAGTTTTAAAGACTACAGAGACATTGAGGTTTCTTGTCAGGAATTTTAAAGGCTACAGAGACACTGAGTTTTAAAAAAAACATAAAATGTTTTCAAAATAGTGTAATTGACTGGATTTTCAACAATAAAAGTATAAAACGTCTCGAGGCAAGTTATTCGCGCAACATAAAGCTCTGCAGTGTTTCTACATCCATTGCTGAGGCTACAAAACAGTAAAATCCCATTGAAACTAACTCAAACTTAATCACTCAATTTTAATTAATTGTCCGAAAAAACTGCATTAAAGTTTTAAAGACTACAGAGACATAGAAGTTCGAATTGTTTCTTGACAGGAATTTTGAAGGCTACAAAACCACCGAATGTCCAAAAAAATTAAAACTTTTTCAAAGTAGTAGTGTAGAGAGTGACCTAACCTGAACTAACTTGAACAAAGGAAAACATAACTGAACTAAACTAACCAAAGCAAGTCAAAACAGAAATGAACTAGACTAATCTAACCAAAGAGCTTTTCATAAAGAATCAGAGCAGCTTTTAAGGGCTGCTTTGCTCCCCACAGGAAAAAAACGAGGCCACTTGGCCTCACAAAACTAACCTAACTAAAGGAAAAATACCTGGAAAATACCTGAACTAACCAGAACTAACCTGAACTGACCTCAACTAACCTAATCAAAAACCTACATATGAAAAAGCAAAATGGCCATAACAGAAAAAGACTTGGCAACTAGACATAAAAAAAATAAGTACACTGACGTCAGAGATGTTACGCCTATGTGAAACCATTCATGGTCACCAATACACAAGTACAGTTGACTAAAAAATAGTACAATCACAAACTTGGAGCGTAGCAGGATTCAGGAGCACGACGAGCAATCGCAGGAAGTGTCACTGTCGAGTTTAAGGAAATGAAAATTGAGAGAAAAATGAAAATTGTTTAATATGCAAAAATTCACATATTCAGAATAAGGCAAATGCGCCAGACTAAAGTACACTCTGACGATAAAAAGTACAATGTAGCCACACTTTGTTGCTTCCTATAACAACCCCTGGAATGTCACGCCTATGTACTTTGTTTTGAGTATTTGAGAGTGCACAAGAACAATGTACAATTGACCAAAAAATAGTACAATTAACAAACTTGGAATAGAGAAGGATTCAGGAGCGCGACGAGCAAACGTGGTGTCACTGACAGAGTTCGAGGAAATAATAATTATACAGAAGTGGATATAAGATATCAAACGATAAATGAAAATTGTTGAAAATATAAAAATTCTCATATTTGCAATACGGCGAATGCGCCAGGCTAAAGCACATTCTAACGATAAAAAGTACAATTTCGCCGACGATACGGGTACACTTTCTTGCCTTTCTGTAACAACCCCGACAACAAGGCATTAAGTTTCAAGCCTCTTATATGACAGACGTGTATGTGGTGTGCACGTGCTATTGTCCCATTGGTATAAGCAAATGCGCTTATCGCATTGCGGAAACCAGATATCGGCCGATATTTAATGTATTTACACATTAAACGTGTGCTCTGGAAGCTCTGCAGACATAACCACGCTCTAAAATACACACGAATAATACTGAGGGCTGATACTGTCGTCGCCATGGCGCACAAAAGTGACATCTCCACAAAGAATTATTGTTTCTTTTCAGTTCTTGCACGAGTTGGTTTGCTGTGCTGTTACTTCCAAACAAACCTTAACGTGAACACGAACGCATTGATAGATAGCATCGTTCCCCGGGAATGGAGATAAACTCGACCTAAAACTATTACTCCATTACCAAATGAACGAGGCTCGGGGCTCCAGATCGCAACAATAAATCAGAAAGTTAACAAGACGCACGTTGTTTCATGAAGTGCGAGCCCCGCCTCGAGATCACGAAGTGATGGGACCCGCCCCCCGCGTCATATGGGGCGATCGATGGGGCCCCGCAATAAAAATATTTGTACAGCAATTACCGGTCTTATCTGTCCATCGGCTGGTTTGTCTGCTGATGCGGTGCCTTCCACTTCCATCATGTTTCTTCCATCGACATCTGGCCTGGGCCGTGGTAAAAAGCCAGCACCACTGCGGATGGGCACACACACACACAAGTGTCAATTCACCCCCTGTTGAGTTCGTAAAATAGCGCCCATTGTTTGGAACACACCTGTGGCGAAGAGGCGCCTTCGACCGCGTGTTGTAAATGAGGCCCTTTAACTGCCTGTTATTAGTTTGGGCAGCTTAAATGGCCATTTATGTCGGGCCCTTTTAGTTTTCACTATCGCAAATTAGTTGCTCAATCGATCGTAACGTTAATGTTGTCTTTAATTTAGGCACATGCAGGTTTCGTTTATCGGTATTTTGTACTAACCACTTAGTTTCTTCGTCATTTTTTCTTGAATTAAAAATCTAATTTCTCGTTATATGCTCAACATTTGTTTATTAGAAAACGTCATATAAAAAACTATGAACTGTTAACAGAAAAAGATGACATAAATCAAAGTAGATGGACTTTTGTTCCTTCATCCTTTTCTTTTAACATTTCACAGCCAACTAGATGACATTTTTAAACGAACATCCCACATCTTATTAATGTAAAAAGTAGAACGTAGATTCTTGGCTAAAATTTTAAAATCATAAAAATAAATTTCCTGTTCTAATTGCTCGTTGTTGTCTCTGAGAGTTCAACTGGCGGTGAGAAAGAAAACTCTCGAACGTAAGAATTAAAAGAACGATGTAGCCCTTGCTTTATAACATAATTTTAATAGTATTGTAAATTGTTATTCAATTGACAAGTGTCCTTCTCTTAATGATAAATTAAACACTTAACCACCAAAAAGAGGAATTTGAAAAAAGTTTTTAATTTTTATTTCACTGAAAAATTTTAATTAACTACGAAATTTTCTAGCAAATCAGGTTTTTTTCGCCCTACACCGCAATTTATAATTAACGAAACAAATCTAAATTCAACTAATTTTATTGCTGAAATGGTTAAAAGAAAAATAATCAAGATATACCCTGTATACTCACAAAGAGCCAAGCAATTTGAACATTTTAGAAATTAAATTGCTGTTCTTTCACTTTAAAATTGAAGGTCTGTTTAGTTCAAATAGATCCCAAATTTCTTTAAAATTAAAAAAACTAAAAATTTGGCCCACACTGCAGTTAAGTTTAAACGACCAAGTAAGTCACCAGTCAATTCCACATTTATTCAGTCATGAAGGATATACTCTAAAACAGACTAAAGATGGCGATGCAATTTTGACTAAATGCAAACTTGTGATTGGTTAAAAATTTGTCTAAATCCTTTTTCGGACATTTTCCCTTCCTTCGGTCTTCTCTCACCTCCCACGTTAAAGTAAAAATAAAAAATTTATATTTGAGTAACTGATTTGCTATTCACTGGGATATTAACAAGGTTTCTCAGTAAAATTGTAAGGTATAATATTTAGGATTCAAAATTATCTGTATTTTTAGACAAATTGTCAAGATTTACATAGATAGACAACAATCGTATAAATATTTTTAGCCTTTTCGAAAAAAATTAGTTTGCTGCTCTAGTTGCTTGTTGTTGTCTCTGAGAGTTCAACTCGCTCGAGAAGAGAAACCCTTGAAAAAACCCATAAATCCTTTCTATTGTTTTAATACCAATTAATAAATGATTAGAAAAGTGATGTAGATATGGCGATAATGCATAAATGCCTCATGTCATCATGTCATTCGCAAACTTTAGTGATTTTTAAAACTTTCCACTATTTTAAAATTTTTCAAATAAACGATTTTGGCCCTAAGCCTAATCTGAATTTTTCCAAAAACTACAAACTTGCATTTTTAGTCGCTTTGAGCAACTTTTGACCGATTTTGCCCCAACCCTAACCTAGATTTTTCCAAGTTACGACGCCAATTTTCTATTATGAAACGCTTTGAATCATTTCTAACTGATTTTGGCATAATTCGGAAGATCTATTATGCAAAAAATACTAAATTTGCAACTTTTAACAAATTTGCACTTCTAATCATTTTTCCAGAGAAATCCAGTTAGGAATTAAGACCAAAATCAGTTTAAAATATTTCAAAGCGTTTTAAAATGAAAATTTGGAGTCTTTGGAGAAATCCAGATTAGAATTAGGGCTAAAATAAGTTAAATCGGAGAACCTCGTCTAAAAAAGTTAAAATTTGAGTGTAGAAAATCAGGTTAGGGATAGAGCAGCAATTTGAAATTTGCGGAAAAATTCAGAACATCAAGCCAAAAATCGGTTACAAAATGACTTAAGCATCGTGTGCAAAACCGATTTCAGCCTTCTGGTTTATTGTTTTTTGGTAAATTACAGTTTTGAACTAAAATTTGGCTCAAATCGCCTCAAAATGCAAATTTGGTAATTTTCGAGAAAGTTAAGAATGACTCGAACCATTTAAAACTGCGAATTAAAAGTTAAAAAAAGATAATCATAAGGTCCATAATCAGTTAATAATTATTTAAAGCATCTAAAAATGTAAATTTGAATACTTAAAAAAAAGAGGGTTAAGATTAGGGTGAAAATCGGCTAAAAATTACTCAAAGCGTTTTAAAATAAAAATTTTGAATTTGTGGAAAAATGCAAGTTATGATTAGGCACAAAATAGATTTCAAAATTACTTGAAGCGTTTAAAAATACAAATTTGGAATTTGTGGACAAATTCTGATTAGAATCAAATTAAAGAAAACATGAAAATTTGATTTTTTTTTGGAAATGTGGATTATTTTTAATCAACTTTAGCTTTAATTCTCATACAAAACTCATAGTCATTGAAATGGCTTTTTCGGAGCTTTCGAAGAAATTCACTTTAGAATTTCGAAGAAATTAGGGGTAAAATCAAACAAAAATAGTCCATGTTGTCTAAAAATATAAATTTCGATTTTGATATTTTTTAGAGAAACTCAATTTTAGTACAAAATCAGACAAAACTAATTCAAAGTCTTCAAATTTGTTGTTTTGGTAAAATTAACTTCTGAGCCAAAATAAGGAAAACTTGACTCAAAACGCTTCGAAATGCAAATTTGGCCAAAATCGGTTAAGAAATGGCATAGGGCGTCTAAAAATGCAAATGTGGATTCTTTGGAGAAATTCAGATAAAATTATGACTAAAATAGGTTCGTAAAATAAAATCGGAGAATCTCGTCTAAAAAATGTTTTTGGAGAAATTCGGGTTAAGAATTGAGCCAAAATTCATCAACCAATTTGCGGAAGAATCCAGAACATCAAGCCAGATCTCGGTTAAAAAATGACAAAGCGTGTAAAAATGTAAATTTGAAATTTTTGTCAAAATGCTGGTTAGAATTAAAGCTAAAATTGATTAAAAATGACCCACATCCTCTAAAAATGAAAAAAATTCATGTTTTTCAAAAAGGTGAATTTTAGGACAAAATAAGGCAAAATCGAGGGCAAACTCGATTTCAACCTTCTGGTTTATTGTTTTTGATAAATTACACTTTTCAACTAAAATAAATGAAATTTGCCTCAAATCACCTCAAAATGCAAATCTGGTATCTAATTTTCGGGAAATTCAGATTAAACTGTAAGGCCAAAAACGGCTAAAAACGGCTCCAAAGTATTAAAATACAAACTGGAAAGGTTTGGAGACATTCAATTTAGGATTATTGCCAAAATCGGTTAAGAATGACTCAAAGTCTGTAATTGTACAAATTTGAAATTTGCGGAAAAATCAGATCATCAAGTCAAAAGCGCGTAAAAATGTAAATTTGAAATGTTTTTAAAATGTGTAAAAAGTTAAAAAAAAATCATACTTATGATTAGGTTCAAAATCGGTTAATAATTGTTTAAAGCATCTAAAAATGCAAATTTAATTATTTTAAAAAAATGCGGGTAAAGATTACGGCCAAAATCGGCTAAAAATGACTTAAAGCGTCTACAAATGCAACTTTGAAGTTTTTGGAGAAATCCAGTTAGGAATTAAGACCAAAATCAATTTAAAATAATTCAAAGCGTTTTAAAATGAAAATTTGGAATTTGTGGAAAAATGCAAGTTATGATTAGGCACAATGACTCAAAGCCTGTAATTAAACAAATTTGAAATTTGCGGAAAAATGCAGGTCAGAATTAGAGCCAAAAATTGATTAAAAATGGCCAACATCTTCTAAAAATGCAAATTTGTTTTTTTTTAAATCTTAATTTTAGTGCAAAATAAGGCAAAATGGAGTAGGTACAAAACCTATTTCAATCTTCAGGTTTATTGTTTTTTGTAAATTACACTTTTGAACTAAAATAAATGCAATTCGGCTCAAATCGCCCCAAAATGCTAATTTCGTAATTTTAGGGAAATTCAGATTAAACTGTAAAGCCAAATTTGACTAAAAACAGCTCCAAAGTATTAAAATACAAATTGAGAAGGTTTGGAGAAATTAATTTTAGAATTATTGCCAAAATCGGTTAAGGATGTCTCGAACCATTTAAAACTCGAACCTTTAAAACCACAAAAAAAAAATCATATTATGATAAGGTCCAAAATTGGTTAATAATTATTTAAAGCATCTAAAAATGCAAATTTATATATTAAATTAAAAAAAAATTATGTTAAGGATTAGGGTCAAAATCGGGTAAAAATTACTTAAAGCGTCTATAAATGCAAATTTGAAGTTTTTAGAGAAATCCAGTTAGGAATTAAGACAAAAATCAGTTTAAAATAATTCAAAGTGTTTTAGAATGAAAATTTGGAATTTGTGGAGAAATGCAAAGTATGATAAGGCCTCGGATTAGGCACAAAGTAGATTTGAAAATGACTCAAAGCGTTTGAAAATACAAATTTAGGCCAAAATCAGTTAAAAATAATTCAAAGCATCTGAAAATGCAAGTTTGAAGTTTTGGGAATAATCAGGTAAGAATTAGCGCCAAAATTGGTTAAAAATGACTCAACTGGTTAAAAAAAAATGCAAATTAAAAGTTATTTGAAAAATTCAGGTTAGAAAAAATCAAGACAACTCAAAACATATCTTATTGTGTTGTATTATCACGAAAAATATATTAAAAAAAGTGGACAAAACACAAAATACAACTCATAGACTGTTGCAACTGGACTGGATCAAATATATCCGACGTTTCAACCTTTCGCCTATTATAGCCCATCATCAAGCTTTTTCATATATGCATGTCTCCTTTGAAAAACAGGGGATCAATGTCTTTTAAATGAGAGGCATATAGATGAAGCCACTACTGTTGGTACATAGTTGAAATTTGGATGATAGGTACCTAAGGGAGTACCATTAATTGTAAAATAGCTACGATTTGGGATATTGGGCTAATTTAGGAAACAGTTTATGATTACTGATTTAGATTTGAGTGGTACATGATTCAGATTTGAGTGGTAGTTCCATACGGGAATGCCATGTATTGTGAAATTTACCATAGAGTTGAAAATCGAACGATTTTTCCAATTTAAAATTCGCTAAAAATAACATTTTAAAAAATCCAAGATGCCAATCGCGCAAAAAGTGGTTACGATGTGACATCTCAAAAACGGTTAGTGCTAGGTGGCTCAAACGGAACCTTCCCATGGGTACCGAAAGGTCCATTTTTGAACTTTTTTTGTTACAATTTTCTTCTTTTGAAACCCTGGTATGGGTGGTACTATTTTATATGTATCTCATATACAAGGTGGCCCATCGGAAAGGATCCACCCGGTTTTTCTTCCAATTGAGTATATACATCGAAAATCGCTCGAACACGTCAACTTTTTAGAGGGAATGGATTTTTGAGCAGTTTCTACCCTTTAACCTAAACCTCCAAGTGGGAGTGAGCATTGACCTTGATATTTTAAATGGAAAGAGGGGTCGAGTGATACCTCGGTTTGAAGGTTTCCTCATTTGCCAAATGTGTCATTTGCTCAAGCCAATCCAAAATGGTGGCCGGATAAACATAATTTGATTTGATTTTCAATCTCCTATCCGGTTAGGGGGTTGAAACGGCTTAAAAATTTATTTATTTCCCCTAAAAACCTATATAGTCAGTTGGAAGAGAACGGGGTGGATCCTTTCCGATGAGCCACCCTGTATGTATATGTAATGTGTGTATAAATGTGTGATAAATTCTAACTTTTTTTTTCCTTTGTTCTGTTCGGCATTCAAATGCAGTCGTAAGACTATATACTACTAAATATAATGTTTTCGACGTTTCGACATTTCAGTTACTTTTAGACATCATCAGATCTTTTTTCCATAATTTTACGGTAGTTTAGAGTACATAAAAACATATATGAGTGATAAACTATGAGCGCTCCGCGCGTGGTGTTAAACAAAAAACCTAAAAAACGCAAAGAAAATAAAAATAAAAATATAAAAGAAAACGAAAAGTTGCTTATACAAAGTTAATTGTTATCCTGGAGCCAAGAATAACTGGTTAAATTTATTTAGGTACTATTTTCAGAACTGCTTGTAGAACAGTATGTAAATTTTTGATAGCTATTCATAATTCGTAGTTTCCTAGATTTCTAACAATGAATACCCATTAAGAACTTTTTACAATTGATTTCTTTTTGTAATGTTACGCGTGTTCATACATACGCATCACTTTCTGATTCTAATCAACTCAGAAGCCAATGGCAAAAAATGGCTTTTCCAACAATCTTATTTAAATAGTTAAAAGCTGGTTGATAACGAACTTGACTGTAAAACACATTTGCGACGTATATGTGTGTATTGTGTGTATTAGTTATTTTTGCCTTTCCACCGTAAATGTTACTGGGCACAGACTGTTATCGCAAACGGCCGATAAGCCTTGGAATACGGGCTGATAAAGTTTTAAAATTTTAACCAGGAACGTTATATTGTCGACAGTATAGGCTGCCTACAAAATATACCATATACCAACCATGGGCGTCCGTCCGATTTTCTTCGAATTTTTTCCATAGCGATACGAATCTGAGGCGTTGTAGCTGGCTAAAGATGGGCTATCTGGGAACCCGTCATCCATTTGCAATGGGAATTATTCTGTTGATAGATTTCATAGATAAGATAACTGCGAAGGATAGACCGTTAAAAAATGTTAATGATCTCCAGGCGAAATGGTCATGGTTCTTTACCAGGTAGATTGTTATATTTTATTGTAAGTCAACACGGTACGGCGGGACTGGAGGTCGTGCATTGGCTGTAACCCAGAAAATGTTCTACTTATGCAATTTGAGGTGGTAACAAACACAGTCAGCACAATTTATTGCACACTGAAAGCTGAATACGGCTAGTACATACATTGTTGTTTAATGACTAACTTCTGGTGGTGTTCATTAGAAAACGTCATCTAGAAGACCATGAAAAAAACTTTTGTTCCTTCATCCTTTTCTTTTGACATTTCACAGCCAATTAGATGGGGTTTTCAAATGAACACCCCCCTTATTATCTCAGCAAGTAACAAGCTATCATAGGATGTATATCAACATCAGAAATAGCTGATTTCTTTCGACTGATTGTTGACCTGACCTGACCGGGCATTGGAGATAACTGAGATAATTCTATCAGCCAGATAGCTAGTGATATATTTGTTTGTTGCGTTCCTCAAGATAACTTTTCTTTTACTCGACGAATAATGGCTTCGAAACCGATAAATAACCGATAATCGACAGTCGAAAGGTCCGACAAAAAATTCCAAAATATCCGGATTTTCACAACAACCATCAAGCACACATAAAGCTAAGGCAACACAACTCACTTTTCAACGGTTTCGGGTTGCTCTGCTTGCGCCTGGACATCGCTGGACTCGCTCTTAAAAACAATTGACAAAACAAATCGTCAGTCACATGGCACGAGGAAACAAAACATAAAACGGCACAACACAACACAAACAATGAACGCTGAAGGGGGGAGGGCGACAAATGAGGGTTGAGGGGGTCAAGAAAAAATGAAAATCGAGTTTCGAATTTTGCCGGGCGGCGAGCGTCAAACAACTGACAGTCCGCGTGTCTGACGAGAGAGGGCGCGAACACCTCACTCCGCTAGCGATGGCGACGGACTGGTGCGGCGCGACCTCTGACTCACGCTGATTGTTGCTTTTTAAACTGCGGAGTTGCCACGGTTTGTCCTTTTTCGACATAATTTTGTAAGTAATTTTAATTAAAATTATACGTTTTTTGTTTGGAAAGGTATACGAACGATAAGAGAGATAAAAAGTCGAGTATCGAAACAGTCGCGTACCTATCCAGGAGTTTGGAAAGAAAAAAAATTTATATTATTTCTCCCTGTACATACTGAGGGCATATTATTTAATATACTAATGGTATATAGTAATTTACTGCCGGCTACATATTTTCCCTTTTGGGACAAAGAAATAAATTTGCCGCTCTAATTGCATGTCGATGTCTTCGAGACATCAATGCGCGGTAAGGCTGGGTTTATGCAACTTCTTTATTCTTAATTGCTAATTCTTTATTGATAATTCTTAATTGCTATTGTCTATTCTTAATTCTTAATTCTTAACGGGGTTTATACAATTTCCTAATTCTTAAAAATTAAGCATATGGCAACTGACACTGCTAACACTACATTGACAGTTGACATTCCCCTTTAGCTGGAGAAAATAGGCGGGAAGTGTAAAAGTTTATAATTTAACATTTTGTTAGTAAAGTCTCCAAAGTTGTAACTTTTGGGAGATTTTAAAATTAAGATAACCAGTAGGCAGAAGAAGGCACTGGCTTTATCCGTGTTGCTTTTTTTGCACAATATATGTAAAGTGGCAATAATAACTATTGTTGCGAACTCGGGGTTCGATAATTCCAGTGTAACGATTTAATACGAAAACACTATTTATTAACTCCACAAATACACACGACTACTAAATAACTCACTACTTAACACTTTATAGCCTTCTATTATCGCTTCGTAACTTTATCTTACTTATAGCTCGATTAAAATACGACTATTTCTTAACCGCCGCTCTATGCGCCTTTTATATACAATCCTAAAATTACAGAAAAACCTAGAAAGTTCTTTATAAGAATTCTTGAATAATCTCACATAAAAAAAAAACGGTTGTAAACAACTGCCTTCTAGATTAAGCCAGACGAGCAATAAATCACTCGTGTCAGCCATGACGCAGCGCGGATAGGTCGCGAAGCTCCACCAACCAACACGCTCCCATGCGTTGCCCCGCCTCCCATGCGGCGTTGCTGCGATCGTAACATTGCCCTCCTCCTAAGTCTGTTCGTCCCGAACAGATAGAGTTCCATGGTATCGTGCTAATCGATCCAAATGAACGACCTTCATCTTTGACCTAGGGGTCCGCTGGATCCTATACACCACATCATTAATCTTCTTTATAATTGTATAAGGTCCTTCCCAATTTTGGCTAAGTTTGGGCGACTTCCCCACCTTTCGCCGCGGATTGTATAGCCACACCAAATCACCATCCTGGAAGCCGCGGGAGTTAGCTAGTAAGTCATATCTTGCTTTGGCTCGATCACTGGATATCCGCAGTTTATTCCTGACTTGTTCATGAACATTGTCCAGCCTCTCCTTAAGCTCCTCCACAAAATTCTCAGAGTTGAGTGAGTCTTTTTCTGGTGTTCCATACATCAAATCCGCAGGAAGCCTCATTTCCCTTCCGAACATCACTTTCGCCGGAGTATAACCAGTGGCTTCATGCGTAGAGCCTCGATATGCCATCAACATGAGAGGTAGATGTTGGTCCCAATCACGCTGATGATCTGCCACCATTTTAGACAGGTAATGTTCCATGGTCCGATTAAATCTCTCTACCATCCCATCCGACTGTGGATGCAAAGGAGTTGTCCTGGTCTTGCGAATTCCGAGAAGTTCCATGACCTTCTGGAAAACAGCCGATTCAAAATTTCGGCCCTGATCAGAATGAAGTTCGAGAGGGACCCCAAATCTGCAGAACATTTCATTTACTAGCACCGTTGCCACAGTCGTTGCTTCTTGATTAGGCAGGGCGTATGCTTCAGGCCATTTAGTGAAGTAATCCATGGCGACCAAGATGTATTTATTGCCCGACTCAGTCCGAGGAAACGGTCCCGCGACATCAATTGCTACCCTCTCGAATGGAGCACCTATAGTGTACTGCACCATCCGGCCGCGTGATCTTGTTCGAGGTCCTTTTGTGGCACAACAAACTTCGCACTTGCGGCACCAAGATTCGACGTCTTCATGATAATTCACCCAGTAGAACCGCTCTTTAATTTTGGCCAAGATTTTATTGACCCCAAAATGACCTCCACTTGTTCCGTTGTGCATTTCCTGTAGTACATCTGATTTTCTGCTAACAGGAACAACCGACTGACTGACTACGGACTTGCCATCCGGACTCTCCCACGCTCTCTTCAGTAATCCATTTTCTATTTTAAGAGAGTGCCACTGGGCCCATAGCGCCTTCAGGTTTGGACTTTTACCAGCAATTTCTTGCCATTCTGGTCTCTTGTCGTCAGTCTTTGCAGAGAGGATGGGTCCAATATCTGGATCATTCATTTGTTCTTCCCGAAGGGTCTGTGTGGTCCAGCTATCGTTTATTTCCACCGACGTTCTCCGTACAGAAGGAAGTCCCTCACGCTGCTCAGTTCTTTGACAATGCCAACAATCTTCTTTACATGGCCGTCTAGACAATGCATCGGCATTTCCGTGAGACCTTCCTGGTCGATGTTCAATTTGGAAATCGTACTGCTGCAGGCGCTCTATCCATCTGGCTATTTGACCTTCAGAGTCTTTCATCTGTAATAACCATTTCAAGGCTCCATAGTCAGTTATAATCAGGAACCTTTTTCCATATAAGTAGCGATGGTAATGTTCGACTGCTTTAACAATGGCCAACAGCTCCTTTCTAGTGACGCAATAGTTTCTTTCTGGCTTACTTAAAGTCTTACTGTAGTACTCAATAACCTTCTCTTGCCCGTTTTGTCTTTGAGAGAGTACTGCACCGAGACCACAGTTACTTGCATCCGTGTCCAGAATAAACAGTCCGTCCTTTATAGGGTAAGCCAAGATTGGACTAGAACAGAGAGCAGCTTTAAGCCTTGCAAACGCCTGACTGCAATCGTGGTTCCACAAGAACGGTGTTTTCTTTTCTGTTAATTTGTGCAGCGGTTTTGCGATGTCGGCGAATCCCTCTACAAATCTCCTGTAGTAAGTACATAGTCCTAAAAAGCTCCTTACTTCGTGTTTGTCTCGGGGAACTGGCCAATCTTTAATGGCAGATATTTTACTTTGGCTAGTTTTAATGCCTTGTTCTGAGATGGTATGCCCCAAGTAATCGACTTGCTTTTGGAATAGGCTGCATTTCTTGTAGTTTAGCTTCAGGTGAGCATTCCGTAACTTGTTGAAGATTTCTCTTAAATTCTTCAAATGCTCGTCGAAATCACGTCCCATGACAATTATGTCATCTAAGTATACCAGGCAAGTTTTCCAAGTCAGCCCCCTCAAGACAAGTTCCATTAGTCGCTAGAAAGTTGATGGAGCATTGCACAATCCAAAAGGCATAACAGTGAATTGGTATAGTCCAGAACCAGTAGAAAATGCAGTCTTTTCTTTGTCTTCGGGAGCAATCTTTACTTGCCAGTACCCACTTTTTAAATCTAGAGTGGAAAACCACTTTGATCCTGATAAAGTTGCTAAGGTGTCGTCTATACGTGGCAATGGGTAGCTGTCCTTCTTGGTCACGTCATTAAATTTCCTGTAGTCAACACAGAACCGCGTTGAACCATCTTTCTTCTTAACAAGAACCACAGGCGACGACCATGGACTAGATGATTCTTCTATGACGCCCTCCTTTAATATTTCATCCAGCAAACTGTTAACTTCTTGTTGTTTAGCCAGAGGGACCCTTCGTGGGTGTTGTCGTATTGGCTGGGCATCTCCTGTGTTGATCTTATGGACAACTAAATCAGTTTGACTGTCGTTGCTCTTGAAGTCGAACATATCAGATTCATCCATAGCAAATTTTATGGCAGATTGAAGTTGTTCCCTTGACAGATGACTCCAATGTCGTTTGAAAGCATCAATAACCTCTGGGGAAGCTTGGTTAGAAGATTTAACTTTGGATGTCTTTGCGTCGACACAATTGCATACCCATTCCACAGGCTCATAATTGGCAAGAACTGTTCCTTCTTTGAGCTTGATGGTCTTTTCTCCAATATTTGCAACTCGTACTGGCATAGTCTTCTTCGTGTCGGTCAAAGTGCGTGCTACCATGATTTCAGTCGTCAAATCCAGGTTAGGTTCTATAAGTCCTATGGACCACCCAGGATCATTTTCAGAGGTCACTGTGATAATTTGTTTTGAATTTGGAGGAATTTTCACATCTTCTACCACCAGTAGGCGGACACTAGTTTCCACATTTCCATTGGTTAATGCGAACTCCTCATCTCCAAACGTGAGAATATTCTGTTTATGATCATAGGAGAATCCATGTTTCCTGATGAGATCCATTCCCAAAATAAACTCGTCTTTGATCCTGGCAACCAACACTTTATGCCGAACTTCGAGTCTTTCTCCAATAATGATGGTGACATCGGCTTCTCCGTCTATAGGGCAAGACTCTCCAGTGACTGATTTTAACATAATAGGGTTGGGCAATGGTTGTATGGTATATCCGACAAGCTTATCTGGCCTTACAATGGTCACATCTGCTCCTGTATCGATGGTAATCTGGATCTTCTGTTCCTTAATGCGTCCGGCCACTGTGAGACTTTTGCCACCCAAATTATTGACTTTAAAGATCCTGGGGGTCTTAGCGGCCCCGGTCAATTGCCCCCTTGCATTGACCGGAATTAGTTTTCCTGGGACCTAGGGGGGCCTTGGTCGCCGCTTGGTCTTCTAAACGACGGCGACGGACTTCTTGCCCTATTACGGCAGTTACTCTTGATGTGACCCAGTCTGCCGCAGTTAAAACATTTTATGCCCCGATTGTCTGTTGATCGAGGGGTCCTTCCCAATAGGGCTTGTATATTGACTGCCATATCCTTCATCGCTTTATGTAAACTGGCCATGGATTCAGCCATAGACGTATTCTCCTCTTCATTGCAAGTTGCCATTCTTACACGCGGAGCTGAACTAGATGACACTCGTGACGCCTCGAATTCCAGGGCCCGAACTAGTGCCTCGCTGATATCCTTGGGCCTTACTAGACGTAAGTGGTATCTCATGTCACTATCGCGAACTCCCTCAATGAACCTTTCGGCTGCAAATTGCATTTGAAAAGATTCAGGGGCCGATGGATATGCCAGGTGAATGAGTCTGTCTATGTCCGCCTCAAATTCTTGTAAGGATTCACCTGACTTTTGCTGTCTCATCCTCAGCTGGGCCTGGAACACGGTTTCTTTGTGCTCATTTCCGAATCGTAGTTGCAGAGAGTGTACTAAAGCCGCATAATTACTTTGATCAGCTGCCGACAGAGATTGGAGTAATTCAGCCGCTTTTCCACGAAGTGCTACCACCAATGATGTAGCTTTCTGGGGCTCGGACCAGCCATTAGCTTTTGCAGCTGCCTCAAATTGGGTTTTATAAATTTCCCACGCCGTAGTACCGTCATAATCAGGAGGCTTGATTTTAGCGTTGGCTGTGCTAAAACTCTCTGTAGACACGGTGTCGTCCTCAAGTTGTTCCCGGAATTTCTTTTCTAGCTCGAGAACCCTCTGGTTGACAGCTTCGAGTCCTTCGTTAACGCCGTTAACGGATTCGTTAACGGACTGCATTATTCTTTCTTCCAATTGTTGCTCCCTAGCTGCGAGATGGTTCACTAATTCTTCTTTAAACCGTTTCTGTTCTTCCTTTTGTTCTTGATAATGTTTTTCCTGCTCTTCCTTCTGTTCTTGATAACGTCGCTCCTGTATTTGATCACGTTTTTCTTGTTCCTCTTTTTGTTCCTTATAACGTCTTTCTTGCTCTTCCTTCTGTTCGTTATAACGTTTCTCCTGTTCTAGATAACGTCGCTCCTGTACTTGATCGCGTTTTTCCTGTTCTTCCCTCTGTTGTTGCATAAGGGACAGCAGGGCGGCAAGTTGATCCTCCATCGCTTGATGCTGGCTTCTAGTCACTGGCATAAACACGTAATGTCCGGCAATGAATCACTCACTTGCAGTTCAGTAATATTGGTCCTCAAATTCCCACTGGAATCGCACTTCTGACACCAATTGTTGCGAACTCGGGGTTCAATAATTCCAGTGTAACGATTTAATACGAAAACACTATTTATTAACTCCACAGATACACACGACTACTAAATAACTCACTACTTAACACTTTATAGCCTTCTATTATCGCTTCGTAACTTTATCTTACTTATAGCTCGATTAAAATACGACTACTCCTTAACCGCCGCTCTATGCGCCTTTTATATACAATCCTAAAATTATAGAAAAACCTAGAAAGTTCTTTATAAGAATTCTTGAATAATCTCACATAAAAAAAAACGGTTGTAAACAACTGCCTTCTAGATTAAGCCAGACGAGCAATAAATCACTCGTGTCAGCCATGACGCAGCGCGGATAGGTCGCGAAGCTCCACCAACCAACACGCTCCCATGCGTTGCCCCGCCTCCCATGCGGCGTTGCTGCGATCGTAACAGTATGGTTGATATTGGGGCTGCAGGTTCTAACCATGACTCCACTGTTTTCAAAAACAG
Organism: Taphrorychus bicolor; assembly: GCA_951812265.1. Taxonomy (NCBI): domain Eukaryota; kingdom Metazoa; phylum Arthropoda; class Insecta; order Coleoptera; family Curculionidae; genus Taphrorychus; species Taphrorychus bicolor. The sequence continues at coordinate 24,153,700 of OX638304.1, forward strand.
TGGAATGGGTATGGCACTTCTGCAAGGAACTCTTGGCATTCCACCCCCAAAATGTCTGCCAGGCACTAACATCTTAATGTCTCACTTTGTAGTGGCAGATGCGGCATTTCCGTTGCATTCTAATATTATTAAGCCTTACCCTGGATCTAATTTAGCAGTCGAGCTCGGAGGACAATTGAAAGTACGTTTGGTATTCTAACACAAAGGTGGAGAATCTTAAAAAAACCAATTGTGGCAAAAGTGGAAACATGCGAGTTAATCTCTCTGGCCACAGTTGTTCTACATAATTTCTTACAAAATAGTGAAATTGACCTTCCCCGAAGTGATAGAAAATACTGTCCCACAGGGTGCGTAGATTATGTGGATGAATTGGGAGAACTACAACCAGGAAGTTGGACTGAAAAAGGCAGTAGCTTAAAATCTGTTTCTAGGCTAGGGTCTAATAATCATTCAAAACATGCAAAAAATCAACGTGACATTTTGGCTGAGTACTTTATTTCACCAATGGGAGCTGTTCCTTGGCAAGAAAGCTATGCTTACCGTGGATCAATGCCAGAGTAAATACCGTGAGATAACTTCTTAAAAATCACAATTAATTTAATTTTATTAGGACATATGAGTCCTATTTTATTTCTGGTTTCAAAGTTTCATTTGATGTGAGACTGTTTCACTAATAAGAACAATAAAAACACAACAAGGGATTCTTGTAATATTTATGAAAACTTTTATTCAAACAAAAACTTGGTCGTAAAATAATCATATAATTAGTTTTAAAAAGTAGTAAAATAATCAAATAAGCCACAAAATAAACCTTTTTTATTTATTACAGCATAAGTGGGTGGAAACTTTTTTCAAGACTAGGATTATTTAAACTAGATACATCAGCTGCAAATCAGAATAAACAGTTTTGTATAAATAAAAAAATATATAAACACAACAAAAACATTTTTCTTTTTAAATTATAAAACAAAAGAAGCGATAAATCACTTACCCTCATTAGCACCCACATGATTTAAGCCAGGCTTAAATAACTTCGGTGCGAATGAGGGTTAATAACTTATTTTGCAGAACTAGCCCATTGTTTTGTCAATTTCCTCAGCAATTTCCTAAAATCAAGTAATTCTTGTAGTTACCTTCCTAGTAGCAATATGGAAATCCATGTAATTAGTAATATGCTAATACCCATGAACCACTCTAATACCAATGCAATGATAAAATTATAAATACTCACATTTTTGTTTGCAGCACTCTATCTAGGAATCCTAATTTTTCAAATAGTATCTATCCTTGCTTTGCTGCTGCCGAGCCTCATGGTACATTTTTTGCTTGCCTCCTTTCTCTCACATATTTCTTTTTAAGATATTCCCAGTTTTTCTGGCAAGACTTTACTGAAAAAAAAAACCTATGAGCAAAGTAGCTATAAAAAATAAATAATGATCTTGAAAAGTTTACTATGTACTATTAAAGTTATTGTTCATTACATTAAAGAAGCCTTTCAAATATAGACAAGTTTTAAACTGTGCCATATCATAAGAGGATGCATTAACACATCATTTTTAATATAGGTACTTACCATCTGTCTCCATTATGGACGCAATGGACTGCCATGAATTATTGCACGCCAAGGCATCCTTATATTTTTTGTTTTTTTTTGTCCGAGAGATGGGGAAAGATTTGTATCAAATCAATTAGTGAATCTTGCTGTTGAATATCCATATTTGTACAAAAATGTATTATTATTGCCACGTATTTTATTTTTTCTACAAACGTCAAATAATGACGCATTTTACGCTTTCATTTGACAAACGAAAACCTAGCCTTTTTTGAGGATCAGAATGTGAGTGTACTTTTCCGCGCGTTGCCCAGGACAGCAAGCGAAAAAGATTTTTTCGCTTGCTGTCAATAGCAACTACCACCACTCAACCAATTATTAAAAACGTCATTGTCACTTTGATTTAAATTTGCAGATTGTGTTTTCAGTTATGCTCAGTTGTGATTCACATTATTTGAAATTGATCGTTTGAAGAAAAAACGTTATATGCATTACGAGCACAAAGTAACTTTTTTGCTCTCGAGTGATTGCCGCTCTCCGCTTCGCGTCGAGCGGCAAACTTCACTCTCCGAGCAAAAAAGTTGTACTTTTCGCTCTTAATACATAAATAACTATTTAACCCGAGGGGAACCAAATAATAAAAAAAAACACAAAATTTTAGATTATATAATACCCGCATGAAAAATTTGCGTCAAACGTCAAAATGTCAGTCGACTGGACATGCGCAATGCAACATTTTTCTTAATTCTTAATGCTTAATTGCTAAAAGTTAAAAATTGGGAACTTTCAAGGTTAAGCACTAAGAACGAAAATTAAGAATTAGGAACTTGTATAAACAGTGTCATTAATTAACATGGTTTTAACTCCTTAAGAATTAGCAAATAAGAATTAGAAATAAGGAATTAAGAATAAAGAAGTTGGGTAAACCCAGCTTTAGAGTACAAACTCATAAATATTCTATTTTTTTATAAGAGATCTAAAAGTACACACCTTTTTTTCTGGATACAGACACTTGAAGTGGGTTTTCTATTTCTCAGACCAAAAAAATAACAAAAACGTCATTCGCCAAAAATGCACTAGATGGCACCAGATAGACTGCTCTGCGAGTTTTGCCGTCCTTACATTCTTATTGAGAAAACAAAGAATGGGAATATTCTCAGAACGCTCTAGAGCTGTCACCCGAAAAGGCTGTTGGTAGAAATCGCATTTTCTTGAGTTCTCGCGTTCTCTGTCAATATCCCTAGTGTCATGATTTTAACGTTATACTCAATTCGATATACAGGGACATTATTTTAAATGTATTATCACAGAAGAAGAATTAACTAGAATCCTTTATTTACAAAATTTTGTCTGGCATCATTTCTAAAAGTTCGGTGCGATGTTGCCCGCTCTCAGGGTCCAACTACACAACTCATATGTTTATATGTTGTGTAGCCAAATGTAGCCGTACAGCACGATCAAAACATAGGTAGAGAATCTTCTTAATTGACGAATTGGCAACAGTGCTGTCAATTGAAAAAAATGTGTCAACCTCATTGAACTGATGTCAACTACAAAACGTCAAAACGTGTTTCCCTTGTGTCTTAAGTTGAGACAGTGCTTGCGAACGTTTTGTGCGATTTTTTGGCGATTTTATGGTGAGATATTGTGGCATATGTAAGACTTCTAGTGGGACAGAAATCTTTCGTATCACAAGTAAGTGCATGTATCATGTTTTCACCGATTACCCGACTCGGCGGCCATTTTTAAGTTAAATTCATAGAGGCCGAGCAACTGATTAAAAAAATACTTATCTTTCTATATAGCTAACATCACTAGGCTGCACAATCATTGAATGTACAGGGACATCATTTTAAGTGTCTCACCCAATTTGCTCCTTTCCTATTCCGATTTGAAACAAAGTTTATTCGCGCTTCCAACTTCGGCCACGAGAGGACGCCAAATCTTTATTTAGAAAATGTTTTATACGTCAAATATGACAGTTGTGACGTAAGGTTGATTTTTCTTAAATGGAATGATACATAATTTTTATGCCAAATCGATAAAGCCGAAGAAGCTGATTTCAAAAATACTTACTTTCATATACCTAACATCAATGGTTTCCAATATACAGGGCGACTAAGTCATTGAATGTCTAGAATCATTTTAAGTGTCTCACCCTATTTGCTCCTTTATTATTTCAATTTGAAAAAAAGTTTATTCGCTCTTCCTACTTCGGTCACAAGAGGACGCCAAATCTTTATTTAGAAAATATTTTGTAAGTCAAATATGACAGTTGTGACGTAAGGTTGATTTTTCTTATATGAAATGATACATGATTTTTAACCTAGATCGATAGAGCTAGAGAGGCTGATTTGAAAACTACTCATCTTTATACAGGGTGTTACTTAATGGTATGTCGTAAATCTTAAGAAGGATTCCTGATTGCAATTCAAACAGAAAAGTTAATATAAACTTGTGTTCTAGAAAGTCTGGTTTTCAAAATGTTGGGTTCAAGGTGTCAAAGGAATTGCATTCAAGATTTAATTTTAATAGTTTTTTGATATGAAATAAATTGGTTTTTTGCTCGAAAACCGAGTGAGATACAAAATAATCACAAGAGATAAGAAAGTTGTATCTTTAGCTGCTCAATCTAAAGAAAATACAAAACTTTTTAAAAAGTCAGTGGCGTACACTTTTTTGTCGATATTATTCGTATAACTGACCCCTCGGAAAGTAACTGGAAGTACCAATTACAATCTAGTTCGCGCTAATTTAGTGCCTTATTGCAGTGGACAAAAGAGCCAAATTCCAATCAAACCATGAATCGGCACATGAATCTTTGAGATTTTAGTAAAAAATCAATATTTTTTTACCTTAACACCCTATATCTTGGAAACCAGACTCTCTATGACACAAGTTTATATGAACTTTTCTGTTTGAATTTAGATCAGGAATGCGCTCTGAGAGTTACGAAATACCATTAAGTAACACCCTGTATATGTGTCATATATAAGATCAAATTGTCCATCTTTTGACATAAAAAAAGACTACTTAAAATGTCAATATGATATTTGTTGAGTCATATGACATTTGATGAGTTTTACACCATTTTCAATTATTTTTCTATGATGTATCATTTCATTTAAGAAAAATTAACCTTACGTCACAACTGTCACATTTGCCGTACAAAAAATTTTCTAGATACAGATTTGGCGTCCTCTCGTGGCCGAAGTAGGAAGCGCGAATAAACTTTTTTTCAAATAGGAATAGGAAAGGAGCAAATTGGGTGAGACACCTAAAATGATTCTAGACATTCAATGACTTAGTCGCCCTGTATATCAAAAACCATTGACGTTAGATATATGAAAGTAAGTGTTTTTAAATTAGTTTCTTCGGCTCTATCGATCTAGCTTAAAAATGATATATCATTCCATTTAAGAAAAATTAACCTTACGTCACAAATGTCACATTTGCCGTTCAAAAAATTTTCTAGATTCAGATTTGGCGTCCTCTGGTGGCCGAAGTAGGAAGCGCGAATAAACTTTTTCTCAAATCGGAATAGGAAAGGAGCAAATTGGGTGAGACACTTAAAATGATGTCCCTGTACAGAAAGATCTTTGGTGCCTCATCTCTCATACTTTCCTATTTCGAATTAAATAGTATATAATCCAACAAGCATATAATGTAGGTTATCATTACCGATACTGTCGTTTGAGCGCAGGAGCGTCGCGAGTGGCGCAACTCACCTGAGAGAATGATGCCTATTACATGAAAGTTGGATACTATGGCTTTGTCGACGGTTTAATTTACAATGTTTACATAATAATCAATTAGATGTCACTTTGACAATTATGTTTGATTGTCAAAGTCGAGATGATGTTAAAACCATCATGGCCGCCATAATGACATCCATAACAGTTTGAACTTCATTTGTTTTGTTTCTTAGAGATAGCATGGCCCAAGAATGAATAACGTCTGTTGAAGTAGTTAAAATTAAAATTTATGTATTAAATAAACTACTAATGGAAAAGATCGATACAGCAAATTTTTTTGTCCCTTTTGGGGGTCTATATCTCGGAAATGCCTTAGCCGAAATTTAAAACCTAAAGGGATTTTGAAAGGTCGTTTCTTCTAGAATCACGGCGGAAGATTGATCTTAAATAAGTTATTCTCTAAAGGACATACAGGGTAAAGAAAAAAGCACTGCAAAATGGTTGCATTTCAATCCACTGCATTTGGTAGGTAGCGTAATCTCAGAACATTCATTGTTATGACATTTAATTACGTTAGTTGGTATCTCGGGACATGTTCGGCAGTTTTTGGTTTTTTGGCCTACAAAATAAATTACAGGGGTTTTTCAAAAAGTTGACGCGCTTTTGTAACTCACCCTGTATCGCGAGAATGCCGCAGCCGATTTTAATAAGATAAATGATCTCTAAAAGATAACTGGTTGTAAAATCAGCCACGTAGACTCATAGTTAGTAAAACAATTTTATTCCATTTTATTCCAAATATAATAAAAACTGATTAAAATTTTGTTTACTACGATGTCATGACGGGAGCCTTTACTTTAAGGCTCTTTTTGTAATGACATTTAAGAGCTACGGTCGATATCTCGGGACGGTTTTGGCGGTTTTTTGTTTTTTTGCCTACTAAATCAGTTACAGGGCGTTTACAGAAAGTTTGAACTTTCTTGTAAGTTACAATACAAGGTATCCTGAAATTAACTGGGAAATCCCTAAGCAAAAATAGGGCACAATGTTCATACAAACATAACCCGCAAACGCTTCGCCTCCGAGATACAGGGTGTTTGTTGATTTTTTTTTAAATTTTTTTTCACAGTTCTTAGATTTTTTGAGATATTTAACCAAAGTTTTGAATATAGGTAACCCTTTATTATCTACATCGTTGGATATACCAATCGCTAGCCAAAATCGACAGGGTCTTATTTTTTCTCGGGTTGTATCGTTTTACCCTCCCAAACTTTTTTGTAACACGCCACTGATGGATTTTTCTTAAACGTCTGATTCAATTTAGAAACTTTCTTGTCTCCTGCATCCTTGCGTTCCTATTTAAATTCCCAGACACTGATGAAAAAGAGTCACTTATAGAAAAATTATGAGCATTTCTAGACACTTTTGCAAATTTTTTCAAAACGGTGGGATGCAACAGACAAGGATGCAATAAATTTTCTAAATTGAATAGAGAATTCCGACTTTTAAGAAAAAACGATCAGTGCGTGCTACAATAGTATATTGTGCAACTAGTGTCGAAAATTGCACTTTTCACACGAGTTTGCAGGTTTGGACACGAGCCGTAGGCGAGTGATACAACGTCACACGAGTGTGAAGATATATTGGTGTTTTTTCGAAAAGTTGACGTTAAAATTAGGGCCAATATTGGCTAAAACTGACTTAAAGTTTTTTAAAATGCGATTTTAAAGCCGTTGGAAAAAATCAGGTTAGAATTAGTGCCAAAATTAGTTAAAAATTATCCACATGGTGTTTCTTACTCTTTTGTCTTTATTGTCAGTCATCACATGTCAAAGGAACGTCAACGCGTCAGTCGCACAAAATCTAATAGATGTCGCTAATTAATAGCTGCTATTTAATGATTCATCATCAATAAGATGTCCATAGAACATCCACGAGAGAGGCAATTCCGCTCACGTAATTTTTATTACATGGATATCCAGTGGACCTCCCAAAACGATATCCTATTTGATATATCCATTGGAGATACAGTGGATATCGAGTATCAACCTATTTAACTCATATTAACATTCAAAACAATTAGCGGCAACTTGGGAAGTTTCCAATGGAAACTTTCTAATATCGAAACTTTCCGGAAAGGCTCCCGGAAACTTTCCGGCAACTTTTTCGATTCTGAAAATGTTTAGATTTGCATAACTCTAGTTATTGTTACATTTCTACCAATTTTCTAAGATTTACATTTCCCCATATTAGAAAACTTTGCCCTTGGTTTATGGAAAATCATTGTTCCTAAAGGGAAGTCATTGTTTTGGAAACTTTCTATTGTCGATTTCCGGGAAGGTTTACAGAAACTTTCCGGTAACTTTTTCCATTCTGAAAATTTCCGTCCCATTTATGAAGCAAAATCGCAAACTAGAGTTATGCAAAACTGGAACTTTTTAGAGTCAAAAAAGTTGCCGGAAAGTTTCCGGTAACCTTCCTGGAAAGTTTCGTTATTAGAAAATTTGTCAAATGTTTCTAAAATAGGAGAAAATAAATGTAGAAAGTAGAAAATAGGTGGAAATGCAACAACAACTAAGCTTCCGCAAAGCTGAACATTTTCAGAATCGAAAAACTTGCCGGAAAGTTTCCGGAAATTCCTTCCTCGAAACTTTTGATTTTAGAAAGTTTCCGAAGGAACAATGTTTTTCCAAAAACCAAAGGCAAAGTTTTCTAAAATGGGAGAAATAGTGTATTGTGCAACTAGTATCGTCACAAACGTCACATTTGACGTACAAAAAATCTTCCAAACTACAGATTTGGTGACCTCTCGTGGGCATATTAGAAAGCGTAAATAAACATTTTTTTTGATTTCGAAATAGGACAGTACGTCACAACTGTCATATTTGCCGTTCAAAAAAATCTTCTAAATGCAGATCTGGCGCCCTCTCGTAGCTATAATATAAAGCGCAAATAATTTTTTTTTTGTCTACGGCTGTACAGAAATATGGTCTACTACTTTTTCTACGACTGCGATTTTGCTTCATAAATGCTCATTCGTATTATAAAATATAGGGATAGGATATACGCAAGGCGTGTGCAAAACAATTGAAAGCGTGTGCAAAGTGGACTTTGCGCACGGTTCTGTAGGGAGAGTGCGCGAAGCGCACTTTGCGCACGATGTTGCTATATGCGATTTTTAACGGTAGTTAGTAGTGCGCATTTGTTCATTTTCAAGGTAGTCGTAGAAAAAAGAGTTTGTGTGGGTAAATGGATACTTACTATCAGTAAAACTTCGGTTTGAAATTAAAACACCAGACATGACGTACATTGCATTGTTTACCTGACAGATAAACAATGCAATGTAAGTCATTCTGGTGTTTTAACTTCAAACTGAAGTTTTACTTGAACTTGTAAAAGTCGCCCTTAGAGGCCATTTAATCTACGATATGTTTAGACCTTATAGTCTTTGGTAGCATTGGTATTGTTACGATCGCAGCAACGCCGCATGGGAGGCGGGGCAACGCATGGGAGCGTGTTGGTTGGTGGAGCTTCGCGACCTATCCGCGCTGCGTCATGGCTGACACGAGTGATTTATTGCTCGTCTGGCTTAATCTAGAAGGCAGTTGTTTACAACCGTTTTTTTTTTATATGAGATTATTCAAGAATTCTTATAAAGAACTTTCTAGGTTTTTCTGTAATTTTAGGATTGTATATAAAAGGCGCATAGAGCGCCCGAATAGTTAGTCGTATTTTAATCGAGCTATAAGTAAGCTAAAGTTACGAAGCGATAATAGAAGGCTATAAAGTGTTAAGTACTGAGTTATTTAGTAGTCGAGTGTATTTGTGGAATAAATAAATAGTGTTTTCGTATTAAATCGTTACGCTGGAATTATTGAACCCCGAGTTCGCAACAATTGGTGTCAGAAGTGGGATTCCAGTGGGAATTTGAGGACTAATATTGCTGAACTGTAAGTGAGTGCTTCATTGCCGGACATTACGTGTTTATGCCAGTGACCAGAAGCCAGCATCAAGCGATGGAAGATCAACTTGCCGCCCTGCTGTACCTCATGCAACAACAGAAGGAAGAACAGGAAAAACGTTATAAGGAACAAAAAGAAGAACAGGAAAGACGTGATCAAGTACAGGAGCGACTTTTGCAACAACAAAAAGAGGAACAAGAAAGGCGTGATCAAGTACAGGAGCAACGTTATCTAGAACAGAAGGAAGAACAGAAACGGTTTAAAGAAGAATTAGTGCACCATCTCGCAGCTAGGGAGCAACAATTGGAAGAAAGAATAATGCAATCCGTCAACCAGAAGATTCTCGAGCTAGAAAAGAAATTCCAGGAACAACTTGAGGACGACAACGTATCTACAGAGAGTTTTAGCACAGCCAACGCTAAAATTAAGCCTTCCGATTATGACGGTACTACGGCCTGGGAAATCTATAAAACCCAATTTGGGGCAGCTGCAAAAGCTAATGGCTGGTCCGAGCCCCAGAAAGCTACATCATTAGTGGTAGCACTTCGTGGAAAAGCGGCTGAACTACTCCAATCTTTGTCGGCAGCTGATCAAAGTAATTATGCAGTTTTAGTATACTCTCTGCAACTACGATTTGGAAACGAGCACAAAGAAACCGTGTTCCAAGCCCAGCTGAGGATGAGACAGCAGAAGTCAGGTGAATCCTTACAAGAATTTGAGGCGGACATAGACAGACTAATTCACCTGGCATACCCATCAGCCCCTGAATGTTTTCAAACGCAATTTGCCGCCGAAAGGTTCATTGAGGGAGTTCGAGATAGTGACCTGAGGTACCACTTACGTCTAGTCAGACCCAGGAATATCAGCGAGGCACTAGTTCGGGCCCTAGAATTCGAGGCGTCACGAGTGTCATCTGATTCTTCTCCAAGTGTAAGAATGGCAACTTGCGATGACGAGGGGGATACGTCTAGGGGTGAATCTATGGCAACTTTACATAAAGCGTTGAAGGATCTGGCAGTCAATATCCAAGCCTTGTTGCAAAGACCTCCTCGATCAACAGGCAAACGGGGCATAAAATGTTTTAACTGCGGTAAATTCCGTCACGTCAAGAGTAACTGCCGTAATAGGGCAAGAAGTCCGTCGCCGTTGTTTAGAAGATCGAGCGGCAATCAAGACCGCCCTAGAATTCAGGAAAAACCAATTCCTGTCAATGTAAGGGGGCAATTGACCGAGCCCGTTAAGACCTCCAGGATCAGTCAAGTCAATCAATCAAGTCAAGCCAATAATTTGGGTGGAAAAAGTGTTACAGAGGCCGGACGCATTAAGGAACAGAAGATCCAAATTGAACATCGACCAGGAAGGTCTCACGAAAATGCCGATGCATTGTCCAGACGGCCATGTAAAGAAGATAGTCAGCATCGTCGAAGAACTGAGCAGCGTGAGGGACTTCCTTCTGTAAGAAGAACGTCGGTGGAAATAAACGATGGCTGGACTGCACAGACGTTTAGAGAAGAACAAATGAACGATCCAGATATTGGACCCATTCTCTCTGCAAAGACTGACGACAAGAGACCAGAATGGCAAGAAATCGCTGGTAAAAGTCCAAACCTGAAGGCGCTATGGGCCCAGTGGCACTCTCTTAAAATAGAAAATGGACTACTGAAGAGAGCGTGGGAGAGTCCGGATGGCAAGTCCGTAGTCAGTCAATTGGTTGTTCCTGATAGCAGAAAATCAGATGTACTAAAGGAAATGCACGACGGAACCAGTGGAGGTCATTTTGGGGTCAATAAAACCTTGGCCAAAATTAAAGAGCGGTTCTACTGGGTGAATTATCATGAAGACGTCGAGTCTTGGTGCCGCAAGTGCGAAGTTTGTTGTGCCACAAAAGGACCTCGAACAAGATCACGCGGCCGAATGGTGCAGTACACTGTAGGTGCTCCATTCGAGAGGGTAGCAATTGATGTCGCGGGACCGTTTCCTCAGACTGAGTCGGGAAATAAATACATCTTGGTCGCCATGGATTACTTCACTAAATGGCCTGAAGCATACGCCCTGCCTAATCAAGAAGCAACGACTGTGGCAACGGTGCTAGTAAATGAAATGTTCTGCAGATTTGGAGTCCCTCTCGAACTTCATTCTGATCAGGGCCGAAATTTTGAATCGGCTGTTTTCCAGAAGGTCATGGAACTTCTCGGAATTCGCAAGACCAGGACAACTCCTTTGCATCCACAGTCGGATGGGATGGTAGAGAGATTTAATCGGACCATGGAACATTACCTGTCTAAAATGGTGGCAGATCATCAGCGTGATTGGGACCAACATCTACCTCTCATGTTGATGGCATATCGAGGCTCTACGCATGAAGCCACTGGTTATACTCCGGCGAAAGTGATGTTCGGAAGGGAAATGAGGCTTCCTGCAGATTTGATGTATGGAACACCAGAAAAAGAGTCGCTCAGCTCTGAGAATTTTGTGGAGGAGCTTAAGGAGAGGCTGAACAATGTTCATGAGCAAGTCAGGAATAAACTGCGGATATCCAGTGATCGAGCCAAAGCAAGATATGACTTACTAGCTAACTCCCGCGGCTTCCAGGATGGTGATTTGGTGTGGCTATACAATCCGAGGCGAAAGGTGGGGAAGTCGCCCAAACTTAGCCAAAATTGGGAAGGACCTTATACAATTATAAAGAAGATTAATGATGTGGTGTATAGGATCCAGCGGACCCCTAGGTCAAAGATGAAGGTCGTTCATTTGGATCGATTAGCACGATACCATGGAACTCTATCTGTTCGGGACGAACAGACTTAGGAGGAGGGCAATGTTACGATCGCAGCAACGCCGCATGGGAGGCGGGGCAACGCATGGGAGCGTGTTGGTTGGTGGAGCTTCGCGACCTATCCGCGCTGCGTCATGGCTGACACGAGTGATTTATTGCTCGTCTGGCTTAATCTAGAAGGCAGTTGTTTACAACCGTTTTTTTTTTATATGAGATTATTCAAGAATTCTTATAAAGAACTTTCTAGGTTTTTCTGTAATTTTAGGATTGTATATAAAAGGCGCATAGAGCGCCCGAATAGTTAGTCGTATTTTAATCGAGCTATAAGTAAGCTAAAGTTACGAAGCGATAATAGAAGGCTATAAAGTGTTAAGTACTGAGTTATTTAGTAGTCGAGTGTATTTGTGGAATAAATAAATAGTGTTTTCGTATTAAATCGTTACGCTGGAATTATTGAACCCCGAGTTCGCAACAGTATGCTATCAGTAGAGAGTTGTTAGTAGAAAAAGAAAATTTAACCTGTAAATGTGGAGATATGTATACCTCATTCACTTATTTTTGGCATCACGTTACCTTTGAAACCTTCATTTTTTTATTCCTATCGCTTTTTGGCACATGTTGAGAAGATAAAAAAAATACGCCTACTTGACATCAATAATGAGTGAATGGTTTATAAATGTGTAATGAAGACATATAGAAGTTCAACTCAAAGCTAGCGTGCAGTTGGAGTCAAACAACAACCTAACTAGTCATGTAGACCTACTTTCGGAACTAAAGGAAGCATAGATTTGGGCCCTGCCAAAAATTGAAAATTTTTGTATACACTACATTCTTGCTTTAATTGCAAAAAAGTGATACAGACAAAGAAAACTAAATGTGGTGATCGTGAAGATTGAAGATCGAGAGTAGCAACTGAAGAGGAACCATTGAGTTTCTTACGTTTGTTTAAAGGTGGTAGACAATAATGTACTATTAAGCGAATCATCTGGGACTTCCATTGTCTTTATTGAGTTCTTTATACGACGCTTCGAGCAGTGGAATCTCTGCTCGTTTTCAAGTGAAACAGTTTTCAAAGTTTCACTTGAAAACGAGCAGAGATTCCACTGCTCTAAACGACGTGTAAAAAACTCTATAAAGACAATGGAAGTCCAAGATGTTTCGCTTAATTAAGTTTCTTGTCTGAACTCACTTGAAGGTAGAAATTAGACCCAGATTGAAGAAAAAACCAAATTTTTCTAAAAATAAGTGAATTTTGGGCCAGGCCCCTGGAGATAAATACTCAATTATAAACAGAGAAATCACGTCAGAAATCTAAAAGACTTAATGTCTTTGAAGGTCAACAAAAGTCATGCATTAAACAATTTTAAATAGAATGAAAACTAAAAGAGGGAGTAAGACATGGGGCCGAGCATAAGGAATTTCCATTGCTTAAAAAAAAAAATAACAAAAAAAAAGGTTTTGAAACTAGTGGGAACAGGGGTGTTAAAAAAAAAGGAATTTCAGCCATTGAAAGCAGCTTCTAGTAAGAACTCTAAAGAAAATTAGCGATTAACTGAAAATTTGTGTCGATTCAAAGAAAACCTTGAACTTCGATACTGTATTGGACGTTCAACCCCAGCAAATACGCTATTCTTCCCTGTGTCTGTAGGCAACTCCTTAACTCTTCTCTCTGGCCACACTCTTGAAGGTACTGTGTTATTCTGGAACAAAATCGAACTTCCAATGTTAAAATGAGTGTCCTCTTGGTTGTTTCCATTTGTTTCTGTTCTGTGTTGGAGTTCGAATGTTGCAATTTCCTGAATTATCTTATCTGCTGGGTCAATTCTCTTTCAGTTAAACTTGAAGCTACAGTGATAAAGTTCAGCTGATCAGGCCCTAGAGATAAGTGACTTAGGACATGAGAAGAGGCCATTCTCTAGCCTTCCAAAAATGTTTCTTTGAATTTTTCTCTCCAAAATGGGTTTATTAACGGCTCAGGGACAGCAAATGCTCTTTATCAGGTGACTAAACACATCACAGAAAAATCAGAGAATAACGAAAAATTAATAAAAGTTTTCCTAGATTTGGCAAAGGCATTTGAGACGGTGCCCTATGATAGTCCATTGGAAACATTGAGCGTAAATGGAGTTAGGGGCCCTGTGTTACGAGTTTTTGAGAATTAAACTGCTAACGGAAAAGATCGAAAATGTTTTGTCATTTTTGGGGGTCTGTATCTCAGAAATGCCTTAGCCGAAGTTTAAAACCGATTAAAGCCGAATTTAAAAAATTTAAAACCGCCGAAGGACAAAAAATGTTGCTGTATCGATCTTTCCCGTTAGCAGTTTAGTAAGTAATTTCCAATATGGCGGTGTCTGCATGCAATTCTTATGGATTGTATAATAAAAAAAAAAACAGAAGATGCAATGTGAATAATGAATATTATACAAGCTGTGGAACCTGTTTTAATTCAAAGAGTATAACATACCCCATTATGTGTTTACAACCTCATGTATCATGACCATATTTTTGTACAGCCGTAAACAAAAAAAATTATTTGCGCTTTATATTATAGCCACAAGAGGGCGCCAGATCTGCATTTAGAAGATTTTTTTGAACGCCAAATTAGACAGTTGTGACCTACTGTTCATTTTTTGTTTCCTATTCCGAAATCAAAAAAAGTTCTATTTACGTTTTCTTCTATGCCCCTCGAGAGGGCGCCAAATCTGTAGTTTGGAAGATTTTTTGTACGTCAAATGTGACGTTTGTGAGGATACTAGTTGCACAATACACTATTTCTCCCATTTTAGAAAACTTTACCTTTCGTTTTTGGAAAAACATTGTTCCTATTAATCGAAAGTTTCCGGTTCGGAAACTTTCTGAAATCAAAAGTTTCGAGGAAGGTTTCCGGAAACTTTCAGGCAAGTTTTTCGATTCTGAAAATTTTCAACTATGCGCAAGCTTAGTTATTATTGTTGCATTTCCACCTATTTTCTAATTTCTACATTTATTTTCTCCTATTTTAGAAACATTTGCCTGGCTTTTAGAAAAAAACTTTATATCCTATTGGAAAGTCTCCGCTTTGGAAACTTTCTTATAATGAAACGTTCCAGAAAGGTTACCGGAAACTTTTCGGCAACTTTCTTGACTCTAAAAAGTTCCAGTTTTGCATAACCCTAGTTTGCGATTTTGCTTTATAAATGGGACGGAAATTTTCAGAATGGAAAAAGTTACCGGAAAGTTTCTGTAAACCTTCCCGGAAAGTTTCGATAATAGAAAGTTTCCAAAACAATGACTTTCCTATAGGAACAATGATTTTCCAAAAACCAAAGGCAAAGTTTCTAAAATGGGGACATGTAAATCTTAGAATAGAAATGTAACGATAACTAGAGTTGTGCAAATCTAAACATTTTCAGAATCGAAAAAGTTTCCGGAAAGTGTCCGGGAGCCTTTCCGGAATGTTTCGATATTAGAAAGTTTCCATTGGAAACTTTCCAAGTTGCCGACAATTGTTTTGAATGTTAATGTGACTTAAATAGGTTGATACATTATTCTTAAGCTAAATCTAAGAGAGCCAAGGAAGCTGATTTAAAAAAATGCCTTATCTTTACCCACATGGCATTCAATGGATATTCGATATCCACGGTATATCTAATGGATATCCCAAATAGGATCTCGTTTTGGAAGGTCCACTGGATATAAACATCCAAAACCGGATATAAAATTACGTGAGCGGAATTGCCTCTCTGGTGGATGTTCAATGGACATCTTATTGATGAATCACTAAATAGCAGCTTTAGTAAGAGTAGCAGGGCTTTAGTAATTAATTAGCGACATCTATTAGATTTCGTGCGAATGACGCGTTGACGCTCCTTTGACATGTGATGACTGACAATAAAGACAAAAGAGTAACAATCCATGTGGATCATTTTTAAATAATTTTGGCACTAATTCTAACCTGAATTTTTCCAAAGGCTTCAAAATTGCATTTTTTAAAACTTTAATTCATTTTTAACCGGTCTTGCCTCTAATTTTAAAGTGAACTCTTCGAAAAACACCAAATTTGCATTTTGAGTCGCCTTTAGACAAATTTCACTTATTTTGGATCAAAGATGTAACTTCGTCAAAAACAACAAAATAGAAAAGCTTAATCAGTTTTACCTGATTTTGCCCTAAAATTGAATTTCTTCAGAAACATGAAGACTTGTATTTTTAGACGCTTTAAGTCATTTTTAACAAATTTTTGTCCTAATCTTGTAGTATTTTTTTCAAAAACTCCAAATTTGCATTTTTTGTAGTTTTAAATCGTTTCTTACTGATTTTTGGCCCTAATTCTTAACTGACTTTTTCGAAAAGCACCAAACTTGCATTTTGAGACGTTTTCGGTCGTTTCACTTATTTTGGACCAAAAATGTAACTTTACCAAAAACAACAAATTAGAAGATTTAATCAAACATGAAGACTTGCATTTGTGGACGATTTGAGTACTTTTTTACCAATTTTTGCTCTAATTTTAATCTATTTTTTCAAAACTCCAAATTTGCATTTTTTGTAGTTTTAAGTCGTTTCTGATTTTTGGTTCTTATTCTTATCTTACTTTTTCGAAAAACACCAATCTTGCACTTTGAGACGTTTTCAGTCAAGTTTCACGTATTTTGGACCAAAAATGAAACTTTACCAAAAACAACAAATTAAAACATTTAATCAATTTTTCCAGATTTTGTCATAAAATTTAATTTCTTCAGAAACATGAAAACATGCATTTTTCGACTCTTTGAGTAATTTTTAACCAATTCTCGACCTAATCATAATATATTTTGTTCTCAAAAACCCCAAATTTGCATTTTTTTTTACTGTACAAAACATCAAATAATTTTGTTTACTTTGGTGTAAAATCAACCATTATTTCTGTTCCAAAAACATAAAATATTAATTACAGATTCGGGGTCAATCAATTTAGCAATCAATATTGATGGTTTCCCTCCAAGCAAAAGCTCTGGTAGTCAGTTTTGGGCACTTTTAAAAAAAGTAGAAAATGAGGTGTTTTTGAGAGGAATCTACCATGGATTTGAAAAACCAGATAATTCTGATGTTCATTTAGTGGATTTTGTAACTGAGTGTCAGCAGTTAAATAACCGAATTTCCTTTAATGAAATTTCTGTAGCTTTCAATGTTTAAATGTTGATATACGATTTTCCAGCAAAGTCCTTGATTTTGAAAATTGAATATCCAACGTGTTACTTACTATTCATGCCCTAAATGTTCAATAGAAAGCAACTTTAACCGAAATATGTCTTTTCTTGATTGCAATTTGCAATAACGTAACGAGCAAGAACTCAACCTGAACATCATCAAAAGAAAACAAAAATCATATTCCTAATTTTGCTACCACAAGACTAAGAAGCAGATTTTTTTTTTTTTATTATACTTTAAAAAATAGCATACCCCCATCATAGTTTCATGGAATGGATTGTCCATTGAATGTTCAGTGGTGCCGTTGGATGTACAACGGATATTATGTGTGAGTGGTATTTTTTGGACATCCAATGGATGTATATGGGAGTCCATTGGATGTTGGATCGGCGATAAATGTACATTCACTGGATGTACAATGGTTATCGGGTGGTTGTCCAATGGATATCCATTGGATATCATTGAGGTTATATCACTCAATCAGGTAAAGACCAATAAAATTATCATAAACGCATATTTCTGGTCAATAAGGGCAGTATTATAGTGGATATCCATGTCCACACCCGTATCTCCAATGAATATCCAGTGTCCCGTGGATATCAATATTTAATATCATTTGTCTCCTATGTTAAGTGTGGGAAAATCATTGAATGTCCATAATCATATTAAGTGTCTCACCCAGTTTACTCCTTTCCTATTTCGAGATCGCTATAGTCAATGTACGTGGTGTTGGCGTTTCGTCCCGGGGTACCTTGGACTCATTAAGGTGTGGTAGACCCCTCCTTATTCGCCGGGGTGAGAGGTCATACTTGGAACTAATATTTGAAGACAAATTCGGCGTAGGAAAGGCGGTGTGATATTATGAAGAATTTCACCTAGTGCTGCCATCTGTGAGTCGCTGGATGAAGTTGCGCCATATTTGTTACATGGGATTGTTACAGGGGAACCTGTATATTGAAAACGACTAATGCTGGGTGTAGAGAAGTTAAGAATTATTGAAACTAGCTTCTCCGCCCCTATCGATCTAGTTTAAAAATTTTGTTCTACTTCATTCTCAATAATCTCAAAATTCATTCTACTTAAGAAAAACCAACAAATTGACGTATAAAAAATGCTCTAAATACAAATTTGGCGTCCTTTCGTAGCAACACTAGAAAGCGCAAATAAACTTTGTTTTAATTCGAAATAGGAAAGGAGCAGATTGGGTGAGATATTTAAAATAATCCTGAACATTCAACGATCTTGTCATCTAGTGATGTTAGGTATATAAAAATAAGTAATTTTTAAATCAGCTCCTTTGACTCTCGATTTAGCCTAAAAATTATGTCACAACATTACGTCACAACTATCACACTATCACAACTGTCACAACTATCACATTGACATATAAAAAATATTCTAAACACAGATCTAGACACTCACACAAGTGCCACATTTCGGTTTCCTGGGCACACTTATGGCTCGATAATATGCATTTGCGGACATATGCTTATCGGAAAGAAAAGTTTTATTTTGGCCTCATGACTACACCCTTAAAATATATACAAAGTCTCCCATTTTCAGTATTTTTGCGGAGTAACTCCCTTATTGTGAAATTAAAGATGATATGCCAATAGCATGGTCCATTTGGTTTTTGAGATACCGGATGATATTGGTAACTTGAAATTCTGGAAACCCTTTTACCTTTTTAGTTTCATGAAAAGTAAAAAATGTTCTCCAGTAATGTTTGTTAAGTAAAATCCAGGAAAGTGGCGAGTCTAGTAGTTCAGTCACAATTTGAAAATAAAAAAAAATAAAAAATAGTTTTTTGTTTTTACAGGTGCTTATATCAAAGATAAACTATAAAAAATATCTGAAATATTAGAAGAGCAAGAGGCCAAATATACAAAATATGAATGCTACAAAGTTACCGGATTCAGAAAGTGTTTGTTTACAGAAGAACAAACGCATGTCTACTGTTATAAGATTGAAAAGGCTTGTTTCCGATAAGCGGATACAAGAAACGTTGCGCTAGTCAGCAAGCGCTCCTGAACGTTGCCACGTTTTCTCTTTGGTTTGCATTTGCTTGAACCATTATTATATTGAAACGATTATGGACTTGGGACCCACTTATAGGGGTGTTCATTTGAAAACGTCATCTGGGTGGCTGTAGTGAAAGTAAAACACCACTGGGATGGTTACAGCCTATGTATGTGGTGTTGGCGTTTCGTCCCGAGGTTTACCTTGGACTCGTCAGTAAGGCGTTGTAGACCTCTGCCTTATACGCCGGGGTGAGTTGGATTCATAGTTGGAACTTGTAACTCGAGGACAAATTCGGCGTAGGAAAGGCGGTCTGATGCTACGAAGGATTTCGACTAACGCTGCCACCTGTGAGTCGGTGGGTGAAGTTTCGGTGCTGGCACCTGTGAGTCGGTGGATGAAGTTCCGCCACGTTACTCCCCTCCTAGTGACAACGAGAAGCGAGGCTCAATTTGCGAACTGAAGGGACGAAGTTGTGCGTGTTGCTCTTCCTTGAACGACTGAGGCGCTCAAGCCCGAGGTGTGTGACGGAGGATGTGCTAGTGTTGCCGAGAATGGTACCAGGGAGTGATGTGTGTGAGATAATTCCGCGGTGCAGTGAGTGAAGAGAGACGTTGAGAGTTCATAGTTGGAACTTGTATTTGAAGACAAATTCAGCGCAGGAAAAGCGGTGTGATGTTATGAAGGATTTCGACCAACGCTGCCACCTGTGAAGAAAGCGTTAGAAATTCCTCCTCAAGAGTATATAGTGTGGTAGATGACACTGTTGTGTGATAGATGAGACATATTGCGTGTGAATTTTGGAAAAATCTGACAGAAAATAACTTAAGTACAGCCCTGTAAAAACTTTCAAAGTGCTATTTTTGTACTGACCCGTTATAAATTCTTGCTCAACAGTATGCGGTCTGATAGCTGAGACTGTCCTACACATTGCATGTGAATTTCGTAAAAATCGATAAGAAAATAACTAACTCTGCATCACTATCACTCTGCATCAGCTATCACTCTGCATACTGGTCAGCAAGAATTTCTAACGGGGAAACAAAAAACTCTCACTTTGAAAGATTTTACAGGGCTGTAACTAATTTATTACTTTCTGCCCGATTTTTATGAAATTTACATGCAATGTATAAAACCGTCTCACCTATCACCCTGCCTACTGGTCAGCAAGAATTTCCAACGGATCAGCAAAAAATCTCACTTTGAAAGATTTTTTAAGTTATCTTCTACCAAATTTTTACGAAATGTACCTGCTATATTTGGACAGTCTATCATCATGCATACCGGTCAGCAGGAATTTCTAACGGGTCACCAAAGTTTTCGGTATTGAATGCAATTCTTATGGGTCAGCAAATTAAGAGTTTTCCCTTAAATCTGATAAAGATTTATCTTTTTCATTTTTTAAATAATCAAAACATATGTTGAAGGTAACACAGGGTGAGTCAAAATTGAAACAAATGTTTAAAGGGAGCAAAAAATAATTTTTAAGGGGTGGGGGTGTTTTGGGCCTCCCTCCATATTTTCTGAAAATTTTGATTGAACTGCTATATTTGGAATCGCCTCTTCTATCTAACCTCTAAACTCTCGTTGTGTCACAAGATCTAGTTTTCTCGCAGTGGTAAAAAATAGTTTTTAAGGGGTGGGGGTGTTTTGGGCCTCCCTCCATATTTTCTGAAAATTTTGATGGAACCGCTATATTTGGAATCGCCTCTTCTATCTAACCTCTAAACTTTCGTTGTGTCACAAGATCTAGTTTTCTCGCAGTGGTAAAAAATAGTTTTTAAGGGTTGGGGGTGTTTTGGGCCTCCCTCCATATTTTCTGAAAATTTTGATTGAACTCCTGTATTTGGAATCGCCTCTTCTATCTAACCTCTAAACTTTCGTTGTGTCACAAGATCTGGTTTGGTTCAAACAGTGGAAAAGTGTCTAAAGGTATATAAAGACTTGTAGGTAACAACAATATGTTTTGTATTTTTATATGAGTTTTAATAAAAAATAGTCATTAGGTTGGCTGTGAAATATAGCAAAACATAAAATGACAAAAGACCCTTTCTGCAAAAAAATCATAGCCATCTTGATGACTTTCTCTAATGAACACCCGTATTATTGAAATTAAAATTTATGCCCTTCAATAACTATTATTATTAATATTGATAAAATTTTAATACCTATATAACACAAATCTGCGGTAAATCTTCCAAACTAATAACTTGGCAACATTGAACGAATGTCATGTGTTTTAAAGACGGTGGTGGGGGGGAGGGGAATTGAATGAGCGCTAGGAAGCGCTGGCGCCCTGGGCGCTAACTTCACACAAGTAGTATTTTAGGGGACAAAATAAGACTTTTTGTTCCTATAGTTCTTCCATTTCGACAGCTTGTAACCCTAAAAATAAAAGCATATCTCTCTCTTTGTAAACAGTACCTCAGGCGGAAGTAGAAACAAATCAGTGAAAATCAAGATGCGACATCTACTGGATTCTTTGGATCTACTGGACTATTGGACGGAAGAGTTCATTATAAAACTACTTAGCTTATTAGCTGCTTTATGGAGTTCAATACTCAAGCCTCTTTAGCTCAGTGGCAGAGCACTGGTCTTGTAAACCAGGGGTCGTGAGTTCAATCCTCACAGGAGGCAGATGTTTGTTTAACGTTTTTTGTTTTTATTTTTTTTAAGATACAAAGCAAGTTTAATTTTTTTATACATTTTTTTTTCATATATTGATAAATATATATTTGTAAATGCAATATCTTAATCTCCCTTAAAAGTCACTTTATTATCTAAAGAAATGCATCACTGCCGCCATCTATTGTAATTATAGAAAATCGCTACCAGAGTTAAACAGTTTTCATCCATCCGCCAGGTGAAGATTACGAGAGTGCACAATAGATGGCGCGTTTGAAGCAAAAATAGAGTAAATCTTTTTTTGTACATATGTAATGGTTTAAAAGTGGTTTAGTTAGGAGAATATATATCACATATTTTATTTGAAATAATCGAACTTAACTTGAATTAGTAAGTGAAGAAAATGGTAAAAAGAAGTCATGAGGATTCTGACCAAAACTTTGCAAGGAAAGTTATTTTGTTGCGACCAAACACCTAAGATGTAAACGTAGCCCTGGATTATGGGACAATAGGAATAATAGTGGTCAAATATAAAACCGAGACTATTCCAAAGTGTGTTTTTAGCATAGCGGAACGAAATCTTCTTTCAACAGGATCGCGTCAACACAAAATTCTAAAATATAAGGAGTTTCTTGGAAGAACTCTTTCTCTAGCGCTGCATTATGGATGACGCACGACGCGCATATGCGTCGGCCTCCCAGATCCCCCGACTTATCTCTTTTGGACTTCCTTTTAGGGCGACATTTATGAAGTTTTGACGTATTATTTTATTCACCATAACACAATTGAAGATATGTGTAACATGTCACTCCGCAAACCTTTGCACAACTGCAAGAACGCAATGCAATTCCAAATTTGACCACCTCTTTAATGGGATTAGTGGATAATAATTGCATCTATTTCTAATAATTATTGTTCTATGCTACAAAAAAATAAATAATGTTTGGAAAACCATAAATTTTTCCTTGTTCTTATATTAAATATGAAGTAATATAATTCGCAAAATTGAGCAGGAACTAAAACGAAAAAGAAAACCTGAAACACGCGTCAACCCTCTACGCGCTTACGTCAAACCACCGACTGCGAAACCCTCACCTCACCCCTTCGAAAAAAAAAAAACAACGGTCGTCTCATCTCGCCCCCCCTGAGTGGGCTTGGCATGACGTCACGATCGCAGCACGCTAGCGTGACGTCAGAATCACGGTCCATGGCCCCTGCAATCAGCCGGTGTGCACGTGAACATCACGCTCCCGAGCACGCTCTACTGACGTGATCGCCCGGCTCCGATTGGCCGAGCGAGACGAGCCCCCGTTCGCTATTGGTGGAACGGCAGCAGCGGCACGCTACACACCCCGATTCAGCATGCCAGGCCGCGAACACAACAAACCGAGCTTCAAAATAAAGTCCGTTTGGTTAGAGAAACTGTACGGACAGGAAGTGAACATTTTGATCCAACTTGTGTTCGGGTCCGTGTTTTCTACTTGCGAGTGCCTTATTAAACAAATAAAGAATAAGCGCCATGGAAATTAACAAAGAAGCTAGCTGTTTAGTGCTTTCGCCACCATCCAGCCCCTCATTGAAGCCTGTAAGTTTCACTTTTAATACTTTTTTTTTTAGGGAATGTTATCACCGTAATGCATTAATTTTGTATTAGCTTCTTGCATTAACTCTGTATTTTGTAGATTAAGCTTTACTCGCCCTGTTTCAGTTTAAATTAAATACCTAGTTTATTTTCTCAAAATTTCACCCTTATTTTATCTGAAACACGCAGAGTTATGTTAGTTGATCCTGTGCTATAGGGAAAAAGCATTAAATATTCTCAATATTGAGCGTGAAAGAATTAATCATTCGAATCACGCACTGATATAGTGGTATTAAGAAATCTTGCCGCGAGTATGAATGGAACGAAGTGTAAGCACAGCCTTAAAGGTGAAATTGTTTATTGGGTTGCCTACCCCAACAGCCAATAATCAGCCTTTTCGGGTGGCGCTCCTACGAGAACTCTCCCATCCTTTGTTTTCTCAAGAGAAATGTAAAGACGGCAATACTCCCAGAGAGGCACTCGTACATTTAAAAACCCCGCCATAACGCACCACTTTAAACTATTAAAATACGTATATAATTTCAATACATTTAAAATCTTTAACAAACCGAAAATCTAATAATAAGTTAGTTATATTATATTTAGGCCAAACATACCGAAGAATTTAAATTTCATATACGTTGATGACATCACTTTACATAAAAAGCTCCTGCACTCTTCAACAATAACACACGCAGGCAGGCGGTCGCGCCTTATTGCAGTATGGCAATGATTAAACATTATTATAGCAAAAACCTTGGGTTTTAAATTTAGACGGTGCACTTATCTCAATTCCGACCGATTGTCGTAAATTTATTAATATGTTTATGTTTATTTGCAGGTGGCCTCAGACGATGATACCAGCCAATCGTCCACCATTTACCAGTTGCGGCAGTTCCTGGGCCAAAAGCGACCGGTCTGCACGGCTTTCCCGCCCACACCACAGCCCTCAGATTCAGAGAGCGAAGAACATGATATTCCGTTGAAGAAGCGTTTTATCCGGAATTCGCTAACTCCACCACCTCAGATTGCCACTCCGCCTCCTGAGGGCCCCCAGAGGAGTGTTTCTGTTATAATGAAGGCAAACACTGATGGCTCTTGTGTCTCTTTGCCACTTCCCAACGAACCACAGCCTCAGCATGTTAACGTGTTGAAAAGCATCAAATTCAAAATGGGCAACAGGAAAGAATCTATTGTTGCCAGTGAGAAAATTACTGACAAAGAGGTTAATAATGTTGTTGCAAGTGTAGCCCCTCAAACTGCTCCAAAAGTTATCACAAATATATGGCCAGCATTGGCTCCCAAAGTAGTAGGTACCAGCTCTCAGCCTCAAACCTATTTTCTCTCGCCTGATGGCACAATGGTTCCCACTCAACTGGTCCTACTGGCTCCTCCTCCTCAACAACCACAAAGGAGACGCATTTACGAGTGCCAGTATGAAGGTTGTGGCAAAAACTATTTCAAATCGTCCCATTTAAAAGCTCATAATAGAACGCACACTGGAGAGAAACCTTTCGTGTGTCAATGGTCAGATTGTGGGCGGAGGTTCTCCAGGTCTGACGAACTCTCCAGGCACAAGAGGACCCACACGGGGGAAAAGAAGTTTCAATGCGAGGTGTGTCAGAGGAGGTTTATGAGGTCTGACCATCTGGCCAAACACGTCAAAAGGCACGCAAAAGATAGGATAGGCGCTCCGAAAGTGAATGTGATGCCCATTTTAAGGAAGCTTCAACCAGCTCCTTTGGTAGCTTAGTAGAGGACAAAGTGGGGGGGGGGGGTGAAAATGTTATTTTAGTTTTAAGTTTTATGTAGCATGGTGCAATGGCAGTACTTTAGCTTTTAAGTTACCTAATTTTTTATGTTTTTGTTGAAGAGAACAGTGTGATGAGTTTGCACCATGTTACATTGCCGACTGATTTTTTTATAGTTTTTGTTTGTAAATACATTCCTTGTGGTGTCCGATTTATAAAGGTATCGAACTACGTACTGTTCAATGACTTAAGGTATCTGTAATTAACACTGTTAGGATATTGTCGATCTGTGATCTACTGATTATGCTTTTTATTAATATTATTTATTTTAATTTTTTATTGGATTTGTATTATAGAACGCAATGAAGAAAATCAAAAGATTTTATATATTAAAAGTATTTCAGATATTTTTTTGTTATATTTTTTTTTATTTGGGTGTAATACATCCGCTGCACCCCACCATCTCGATATGAACATTTCCACGAGAGTTTCAACACAACCACAGTAAATTGAAAACAGGTATTATAATGTTAACAATAATGTAGGCTGATGAAGAGGCAGATTAATTATGTTTAATAGTTGTTTATTTGCGGGAGAATTAGATGCTTGCCGTGGTAAACATTTATGACCTCTAGTTTAACCTAAACCTACCTAACCTTGCTGAAAAATGTTCTAAAGCTTTATACAGGGTGACTGTTTGCCACCGAGTTTAACCAATAATGGCATCTCGGTTATTTGAAAAAATAACGAATAAGGTTAAATTATAAGACTGAAGCCTTTCACCGCCGGTCAAATACAATCTAAAGTATTTTCCGGGCTTTGAAGCCGTCGTCCAATGAAATTTTTTCCTAACATTTCGTCTACAGCTGCGGCAGACATCAAAGGCGATGAGGGCGAAGTGATCTTCAGTGCTTCCCGACGTTGACTCACTCGACTGTGGTGAGCTCCGTGGTATTTATTCTCTCCGGTGTGTCGCCCTGCAGTGGAGGGACTGGGGTGGGGGTTGCGGTGGCGCGACATTTCGGCGCACTTGAAGTATGTCTAAAAACTCCCTTCCAGTCTGCATTTAGAAACGCAATTTCTTCCTTCCTGTTGAAATTGTTGTCGTGTTTAAAGGGCTCTCTGTTAGTCTCGGATAGAAACGCTGCGATTGATATGATATCCTCATTGAAAAGGATGTCGTGACCTTCGGAGAGAGCGTGCTCTCCTACTGCTGACTTCTATACTTGTCCTAGCCTGCAACTCCTCTTGTGTTTCGTAATCCTCGTGTTGACACTGCGTTTTGTGGTGCCAATTTGTACCGAACCACAGCTGTATGGAACTCGGTAAACTTCGGGAGCCGTTAGGGGATCTCTGCGGTCTTTGGCCGATCTCAAGCTACGAGTTGGTTTAAAGGCAGTTTTAACGTTGTGCTTTTCCAGCAGCCTGCCGATCCTGTCCGTTACTTTGTGGATGGTAGACTAGTTCCTCCGCCGGTCTCTTTTCTTCATTTTCTCACGTTGTTCCTTCCTCGCGCTCTACATTCCCTGGACGGACGCCCTATCGAACTCGTGCTTGCTGTATCCATTCCAACCAAAGGCTCTTTCCTTCCATCAACTCCATTTTTTTTTAAAGAACTGTCCTGAAGTTCTTATAAGAGATTATGAATCTACTTGCAATTCTATATTTGATGATCTACGACAACTAATAATTCTATTAACCTTTAAGGTACTTCTGCTGATTTTGTGATGTGATTGTTAAAATTTTTTTATCGGGTCACGATCTTTTTGGGCCTGCAGACTACAGACTATTTCATCAAAACATCAAGTTGCTGATGGTTGCATGAAAACGAAACGTTGGATTTTAAATATGAAAATACCAGGTCGAAGAGAGTAAAAAGTGGCTATGAAGAAGTGCCTATTATTTTTAATTACCTCTTTTTAATTAAATTAATATTAGAAAAAAATAAAACGCTTTTTGAAAAGTTCGATTTTTTGCTAATATTTCCGAAACCAGCCGGAATTTTCAAAATATGAAAACGTCATTTTTATAGGCTACTAATTGCGCAACTTTGCTCTAATTTATCCTTTTATATACCTCTTCAAATAACAGAAAAAAACGATTCTATTGTCAGTTCTAAGTCATTTTTTTTTGTCAAATGAATTATGTTCTTAAAGTTTTTTTTTCTGAAAATGTGTGAAAAATTGTTGTGTTAATCAAACATAAAGTTGACACCATTGAAGAGCCTCGTAAAGCTAAGATAGGAAAGTTTTGCTAGATGTTCAACAATTGAAGTTTTACAGCTTCTTTAAAGTTGAAAAATTCCATTTACAGACTGCATTTTGTTGAAAACGGTGTTCTATAAAAGCATGGTTTATTTGAAGAAAAATACTTAAAATTAGCAAGAGAATCGATTCGGAATTAAAATTGGGTGGTTCCATTTGAAGAAACAAAGATGGCGTTAACTTCCGTTATAACCCAAAAATACTGCCATTGTGTCCAAGATAAATATGCATATCCTGGTAGACCCTTGCTTTATACACCGGGGTGAGAGTTCATAGTTCTCACTGACACCTGTGAGTCGGTGGATGAAGTTCAGCCACACAGTGCAATGGGATCATTTGAAATTCAAAAAAAGCGATTTTATGAATTTGGTTATTATTTATCTTTTTAGTTATTTAAACAAATACCGAAAAGCATTCTCATTGCACCTTTTTAAGCTCTACAGGATGGCGTCTTCTAATTTTCGTTACAACGTTTCGTTAGCGAAAGACCGTCACCAACTTTACTTTTAAATATTGAGCAAAATTTGTTGCAGTATTGTACATTATAAAAAAGTGTTTGCAGTATCTACACTGCATAAGTGAGTCCTTTTTATAGCCAATCCAAGAATGTTAGGTTTTTTTGTACTACAAACTTTTTTTAGGTCCATCTAAAGACGTAAGTACAGTTCTTTTCTCAGTAACGAAACGTTGGAATAAAGATTAATAAACGCCATCTTGTAGAGCTTTAAAAACGTGTATTAAATTTTGTTTTTGCGTTGTTGTTTGAAATAACTAAAAAATAACAAATAAAAACCAAAATCCATAAAATTTCCTCTTTTTGCTGTTTAAAAAATTAAATCAAGCATCTCATTTTTCCAAACCTCTTGTAGGGAGGAATCCTATGGCGCAAGTTTGTTAATATAACCGTTTTCGTATCTCTCACCGTTTCAGAGATCCCCACGCAAAGCAACCTTACCTTGGACACACTGTATATTGAAACACCAATATTCGACGAAGTTGAAACTGTTTTTTTTTCATAGCTGGTGAATATCTAACGCATCCTTTCAAACTTCAGACTTTTCTTCTTGATGAAGACCTCTGTAATTTTATTATCAATATGAGCGTACGTACACGCATTAGGTAACAAAATTGGTACTTAAGTACCAGTTTTATTCAACAATTTTTTTGTTTTAAAGTAGATTCAACAACAATTTTGACCAAATAAGTATTGAAAATTGGTGCTCAAATTACTGAATATTGCCAAAAAATTGGCACTTTAAGGAGTACTTTTAAAGTAAGTTGGTTAAGGTGTACAGGCTCAAGAAGAATAAAGAAAAAAATGACAAAATTGACCTAGCCAGCGAATTTTTGTTTTTTCTATTACAGCTGGCAAGCTCTTTAATCATTAGAATTAAATATTTGTGTGTAACCCAGAATATTCTGGGTTATTCTAAATGAGCAGTCTGTAAATAACATTGTTGGTGTAGAAATTAACCTTGAATATTTAGCGTTATCTTACGGTATGAGTATTTACATCTACCTACAAATTTATATTTTGTTGCAACTGTGAAGTTGTTAATTCAGACGAGCCAATTTTGTAAATTTACAAAATTATCTCTTTGGAGATAAATAACTTATTTTGGTATTATTCTAGGAATATTTTAACAGGGATTGAAATTTGCAATACTATAAATGAATGATATTACAAAATTATACTAATGCCTTAGTGCTGGACACTAACAATAACTGGCCTTGTTGTCCTATCTGGTGGATTCACTCAAGAATCTTGATAGTAATTTAACAACATAAAACTTTAAACTGAAT
The DNA here is from genome assembly GCA_951812265.1 of Taphrorychus bicolor. Lineage (NCBI taxonomy): Eukaryota > Metazoa > Arthropoda > Insecta > Coleoptera > Curculionidae > Taphrorychus > Taphrorychus bicolor. Next base: position 24,182,898 of record OX638304.1, read on the forward strand.
TTATTTTCGAAAAAAATATATAGCAAGTGAGGGTATGGTTGCATCTGAATCTACGTTATGAACTCAAATTTAAAAAATAATAACAAGCCTTATTGAGACTGTGATTAGTTTCACCAAAAAAAGTACTGCAAATCAGTAAGTACTTTCAATGCTGCAGTTTGTCCTATACGTTAAGTCAAAATTTCGTCTCTGTATAGGAGAGAAAACAAAAAAAAAAGGATAAACCATTTTTCTGAACTCAGTATAATAGCAGTAATATTTAGAAGTAAACATTCCAGAAATAATATTCTTCCGCATTTCGTGTTAAGTTTTTTACTCTAAATCTAACGCTATTTTTATAAGATTTTGTACTTTGACCCACTATTGGGACATCCTACATAAATAAATCATAAGCTGGACAAGAGACACAATGAGGGCATACCGCTTCGTTATGCTCAAAACACAGAAGATTTATAGGTTGTCAACATTTATTAGTAAATCTCGAAATTCTAACAATAAAACCGATTTTTTTTCTCTCTGCACGCTCCATTTTCTAATGGCACCAAAGCTTATTGTCACCATGCCTTCTCAAACAAATCAAGAATCGTCCTGAAGGGCAACTCTATCTATACCTCCTTATTTCATTACATGTAATTCAAAGGATGTTGCGTTGCCTGTTTCGTTGCAAACTTGCGAAGCCTCGCATTCGGGTCTCAGTTGGAGAGGCCTTTATTCCTCTTCACCACACATCCTGCATTCTGGATAATGTTCTCTCCTTATTTGGTGTAGGTTGTTTTTCAATGATCCGTTTTTTCCTATGATCAGACAGACGGTTCTCCTCAGTTGCTCCCTTCCCAGATTCAAGAGTTCATTTGCTTTCAGTTTGGTTCTATCTGCCATGAACATTCGGTTTAAGAGAAAGGAGCAAACGGAACCTGACGCTTAAGTATTTGGTTCTGCCAAAAATGAAGTAGAAATGACGGAAGCAAAGCCAAAAGGCAACTTTATTTAAAAAAAAAAAAAAAACATTTTTGTTATTATACCGCAAAGTTGCCGGATATTCCCTGCAACTATATTTTCATAACCCACGAGAGGTACTAATCTTGTAAACATGTCGTTACAAATCTTATCGCTTCCAATTATAAATATACACTCAACATTTCATTGTTGTTTGACGATAATGTGCGGCGATCACGGAATCCCCGCGTGAGCTTTGCATCCAAACATCACATTTGCGTCACCGGAGCGCCATGCGAGTATGTGACTCTCTCTACCTACACTTAATACTCAAATACATCTATAACAGCAAAATCCATAGGAATAGATGAAAAGCTGCTCCTTATATCCATTCGCAAACAGGACAACTACAAGGCTCTCGAATTCTAATCTGTGTAAGTACCCTAGAGGCCGAACAATGAGGCCAAACTAATCCTCGAAAAAATGTTAATGATCACGTAGACCAATACTGATTTCTCTGCTTCTCGCAACTTCCTTTTAATTTATTGTATAACAGTGACTATGTATACTTATACTATATATCCAGGGGTAACTTTTTTTTGTCTAAAGATTGCAAAACGTTGCAATCACACCATTCTATCACGACAGATCAACGTGGACACTTGCGTCAAACAACGTTTGAGAACAGAAATTTTAAAATAGGAAGATGATTTGCGTTTCTGCAGTGGAATAATGGTTTAAATATACCTATGAAGCGGAAGATTCCCGCCTGGAACATGTCCCAAGAAATATATATTTTAGCTATGCAATATATTAGATTTCAGCTATAAATCCTATAAGCAAATACGTATTTCAAAACATGGACTTTAATTTTCCTTGAGCCGAAGGTATTAATAAAATTGTTCACTGTAAACACCGTGTTATACAAGACGATGATACACCCAATTTTCTCGACGGTTATCAGGTAAAATCGCAGCAATTAACGAGGGCCACTTAAAAATGGATAATAATTCATTAATTAGTTGTGCATTTTTCCAGATTTACACATTTGTTGAAAGTTTTCGCAATCACTTTAAGCCGGAATCAACTGTAGCTACTGACGCACATATTCACGCTTATTATTCGTGATCTCTGGATTGTGGAACCGAACGTGTCGTCTGATATTGATTATACATATAAAATTATGCGGCGTAACTACAATAATTTAAGACAAAGAGCATTAAAAGTAAACTTGTTTGGGTGTTTCGGAGTAATGAAGACCGACAATCTCTATGCGCATTGTATCTGTGGAGAGAGTTCAGTACGTTCAAAGTCAGGCATCTCTCAATCAATGACTGAAAATGAGTAGATACATGAATAGGTGTGCCCCAAAAACCGCTGTGAACTAGATTAATTCGTTTTGGATGTATTTTAAGGTGTGTCACTTTTATTTGCACGACTTGACTAATAATTCATCCTCGAGGAAACAAAAATAGGCCTCAGATCCTAAACAGAAATGTTTTTGTTGTTGTGTGCAGCTCGCGGTAAATTTCCTATGTTTTCGTGAATAATATTTTATACGCACTAATAAGTATATAGGTTCCAATACCTAATAATAACAATGCAAAAAAACTGGCAGTGTAAACGGGGGAACGGGAGGGCGCCCAGGAGTCAGACCCGCGACGCCATCGACCTTGACGCAGTTTGTGGGAGTGTGGATTTGCGGGGTCCAAGTTCAAGCGGTCCCCAGCCACGCCGTCGTGGCATGATGAGGACGCCTTTGACGTCATTCCGATATTTCCACATTCATCAGACAAACAGAGCAACGAGGCGAGGATCGGAATTATTTTGCATATTGATGGGTTTAACCTTACGGGAAACATGAGGCCTAATGACGCCAACGTCGAGCGTCACAAGCAAACACATACTGATTGATGAAAGTATTGCTAATAAGCCTGGTGAAGTGATTATTCTTATATAATCGACGGAAAGTAAAACGCCCTCGCTAAATTTAGAGCAAACGTAAATCTGTGCATAAACTTAGAAAAAAAATGATTTAAGAATGAATGGGTGGTGATGAAATTGTTCACTTAATTGAATAAGGTAAATAGTTTCACGCAAATGGAAAGTGATTCGGTTTTTCTGCTTCGTGTACTATATGTGTTCAATAGCAAAGAAGCCTAAAATCTATAATATTAATATATATAAAAAATTGTATGATATCACCTGACATACTTATTAATGTAGCAGATAATGATGAAATTCTGTAAAGCATTACCCAAGACAACCCTCTAATTGAAAGGTGTGGTTATTTTTTCTTTACGTAATCATGGCGGTAATAATTTGCCATTAATTCGCTTGACCGTCCTCCAAGCTGCCTAGCAAACGCGTACAACGGAAAGGTAAACGACTTCTGATATTTTACAAAGGACACACCTTGAATTTAAATTATTTGAATCGTAAGAGATGATGACCAGTACTAATGTGGTGTCAAAATTCACATTTTAGTTCAGGTTAGCTAAAAATTCGGCGGCAAATATTAGAGCATCTTTCGTAACTAAACATAATGTTTTTCTAGTAGTAGTAGTAGTAGTAGTAGTAGTAGACATGGGGGGGGGGGTGCCGAAGCCATGCGACTAGGCCCTTCTCTCAGTCCCCTGATCCATCCATCCCTATTCTGCCTGAGCCCTCATGCTCTCCACGAGTCGACCCGTCCTTCTAATAAAGGAGAATGGATGGTCACAATGACAATTTTCCTACCTCTATTGGGAAGACAGGGAAGGAGTTTAGTCGGTTGGTGGAGGAAAGACAAAGAGAAAGCATATAGAGAACAGTAGGAATCCCCCGAAGAAAGGCCTCGAGGTCTTAGGAAGCGAGAAAAGGAGTTCAGTTGGTTGATGGAGAAAAGACAAAGAGAAAGAGTCTATAGAGAACAGTAAATATACCCCGAAGAAATGCCTCGAGGTCTTGGGAAGAGAGCGAAGAAGCTTAGTCGGTTGGTGGAGAAAACACTTAGATAAGGTAGAAACAGTAGGAATCCCTTGAGGTCTTAGGAAGAGAGGGAAGGAGTTTAGTTGTGTGTGTGCCTAGAAAATAGTAGAAATCCCCCGAAAGAATGCCTCGAGGTCTCTTGGGAAGAGAGAGAAGGAGCTTAGTCGCTAAGTGGAGAAAACACAGAAAAAACACGAAGAGAACAGCAGAAATCCCTTGAGATCTTGGGAGGAGAGGGAACTAGTTTAGTTGGTTGATGGGGGAAAGACAAAGGGAAAGTCCATAGAGAACAGTAGAAAGAGAATCACGAAGCATTCCTGAAGAAATGCTTCGTGATCTTGGGAAGGGAGAAAAGGAGTTTAGTCGTTGGGTGGAAGAAATACAAACAGAAATCTTTTTGTGAGTCGGCCGATCTGAGAGTCGGAAGCTCCTCTCGATGGAGGCAGGCGATTTCCAGGGTCCTGTGGCGCAGTCGTGCCCACCTATAGCACACTCCCAGAAAGTGGTATGACGACTCTTTCCCTGTTTCACAATGGGTGCAGAGTGGACTGTCCACTATTTCTAGGAGGTGCATGTATCGGTTTACTCAGCAGTGGCCAGTGAGGATTCCTATAAGGTCTCCCAGGCACTACCGTCTTCTTCCAAGTCTATAGCCACGAGGCGTTTGATCTATCCGGGTTAGGGTAGATTTCCTTGGTCCGTCTACATATTCCTGACTGTGTCCAGTTTGTTCTTGTACTTTCCCATGCCCACTCATTTAGAGTGTGAGAGAAGTCCCTCTTGCTTACCCCTAGACATGGCTCCGGTCCAGTAAAGCACGTCTGGGAATCACGCTTGGCCGATTCATCGGCGCGCTCGTTTCCCTCAATGCCTCTATGTCCAGGAACCCATCTCAGAGTTACCCTTTTTGTTTTGGCCAGTGACTCTAGAGCATCCCTGCAGGCTGAACAAGCTTTGAACTTGTCCTATTCCCGCAGATGGAATCGCACGGCCGCCTGACTGTCGGAGTAGATGAAGATGTTCTGTTCTGCTCCTTGTTTTAATGTCCTTCTAACTCAGCATTTAGTCTCTGCAAATCTGGTTTAGTCACTATATGATATCAAGATTTTGAATAAACAAAACCTTACTACAGTTATCTCTCAGTCTTCACGGTGTATAACTACAATAAAATACCCGAGAAGAAGGTTGGAAAGAAACTTTTACAGTAGTCCAAGAATTACTGATATTTAGACTAAACAAACTTCAATTTAGTATCTGCGGTCTCTGAGCATCTACATTTATTTAAGAATCAGTTTGTGGTAGAAAAGTATACGATGTCCAAAATCCGGTGATTTTGGAGGCCTTTCAATCAAGAATCCCTTCATCCATTCAATTTTGGTGAAAATTCTAATTCTTATCTAACAATCTCATTGAGCCAAATGGGGAGGTGCATCGTCTGGTAATAGTTCCACTTAATACTTCCAGAACGGGATCAGCGCTCTAAATCGTCTAAGTTATTCTTGAACTAAGAGCGTTGTGAAGGGATGAAACTTTTGGTTTTCTGGGGCTCTCTTTTTATTAAATTAATATTAATAGTATATAAGAAATCATACAGCTTGGATATTTTCCTAGCAGTAAGCCATAGTTTTCTTGCTTTTAATCTCCTCATGCTTGTAATAGAAATTCATTGAACCTGAAACATCAACAATTTACTAACACACATTGTTTTTCCTATTTTTAAACTTGTTTTAAACATGTGCTGTTGTTTTCTTTTTAATATCAATACCACTGTCATTAATAAATCTGGGGAATACTTGATCTATTAGTTCACAGATGCTTTTATCTATAAATCACGTGTATAAAAACTAATGTATGACAAAAATACTCCTATCAACTGGAGTTTTAGTATCTAAACATTTAGGCTTTAATAGATCCCCATGCTCTTCAATCATAACAAAAGTAGTCTAACTCTTACAATTATCGGTAATTGGAAAACGATACACTTGAGAAAATTCAGGTTTCACATTACCTTTCGCGATCTTTGTGTTTCGTACCTTTTCGTAAGTCCCACACTACAAGTACTGTACGTACCTTATTGTTAAGTCTCTTAGAGACACTTTATGGGTCCAAGTTTGATGTCCACTGTAAAGACGGAATGTTCTTATCTCTAATCAAAATCAAGTCGTCAACTTGCATTGTTTGCCATTTAGTTCGTTATTGCAGTTCTGACATAAGTCTACTCAGAAGACCAACTTTAGCAATAATTGTTGATGTTGAAATCGAGACAAATGTAATGGACTAATTTCTGCAAAATGTTGATCAGGCAGTGTTGTAAGCTTTCTGTTAAGCAGAAAGTATTTTGGAGTCAGAGACTCCAAAGTCATTTGGACTTATGACAGAAGCAGTAGTGACTTTGAATTACGTACAGCCTCAAATTGTTTTAAAATAGTACAGTTCCTCAAAGGTAAGTGTACTAATTCCGAGAATTCTTTTTAAATTAATTTTACACGACTTTACATCGGCCTCCCAAATACCACCAAATTCGAGTATTAAAACAGAAAGAACTTCCAGCAAATATTTTCATTGAGTAACGTCTGTAAAACTGAATCTGCTTCATACCTTTAAAAAACGTTTTAGGTTCTTGCAGCTCTGAATTAAAACAAATAATTTTTGTTCAAATGTCTGAAATAACGGTTTGTGGAACACCACACTCTTCTTGCAACTACCTGGGTTGTTAAGTCTGATACAAATTCGAGATGTTTGCTTTACGTATGCTATGTAAGCAAATATAACATGTTGTTTTTACACCCCTACCGTATCTATTCTTTACAAATAAAAGCGCCCCACAAAATTAATCCCCTACTGGGTTCTTTTTTTTCAAGTGCCCTATCCTCTGTGGATGTTGGCTATCACATTTGGTCCAAATTACTGTATTCACTGCCGCTCTGAATAGAGCTGTCGATGTCATTCCAGTCCATGTTCGTAAGTTTCGCAGACACGATGTTCGTCTTCGTCCTGCTGACCTTTGGCTCTCTATTTTTCGCCTTAGAATGAGTTGAAGAAAGTGGTATTTGTCATTTCGCATGATATGTCCGAAGTATTCCAATTTTCTGCGTTTGACGTATTGCAGGTATTCTAGTTGTCCATCGATGCGTTGCAATACCGTATCGTTTGACACGTGGTGGATCCATGAGATTCTGAGCATGCGGCTATAACACCACATCTCAAATGCATCTATATGCTTACATGAGGTATCGGTAAGGGTCCACGATTCTGCTCCATATAGGAGGGTTGAGAGTACTACTGTGTTAGTCCGAAAGTATTTTCCTAATGGTTTGGTCAGAAAAAAAACAAATGATAGTGAAAGTAACAAAAAAGATAAGATCGTTTTTACATAGATCCATAAAAAGGTGTTAAGTGACTGTCTTAATGTAAGGAGAGCAACATTGGAGAGAGCCTAAGGCCCAACAGATTAATGTCTTGGCAACTTACCAAAAGAGTAATTTTTATCGACTTGTACGTTTTTGTTTTTTCTCCTTTTGACTCTCGTTCCACAATTTTTGACCTGGCTTTTTCAAGGTTTTTAATTTTCACTTTGGACATAATAAAATATGACAGATGATTGATTGGAACGATGATCGTAGACCATTGGCCAGAATGGAAATTACCAAGATCTTGATGTATAGTGGGTTCATGTAGGTAAATAAATATTAGCCTGCAACTTACTAATAGCCTTTGAGGGGAGAAGTGAATTTTTATTGGCTACGCAGGCGGTCACCGTGGCAACCTTGCTGTCAAGGTTTATTAAACCGCCGTGTTCATAGGATTGTCCTATAGAACTCGTGACTACACTAGGCCAACGAGAAAATATCATTAGTCCTCCCAAATATATTTCTATGATACTTTGATGAATGTGAGAGAAAAGAGCCATTGTTTTGAAAAATAAATTTTAACACTTACCCCCTTTATTAATTCTACTCTTCACATACATTCAAAAGGAATCTCTCTGGCCATATTTCGAATTTACAAAGTTTATTAATAGCCTTTGTTAAGTCTAATGTTCTCACAAGTTCACAATGAACTGATAATATATACAAGAAAAAAATCTCTTCAGTCTCCCTGAGGAAGACCACATCTGTGGTCGAAACGTAGGCATATTGAGAATAACAGAGACGCTTCATTTTTCTGGCCCAAAGTAGATAGATCAAATTCCATTTTTTCATAAAAAAAAGCTTATTTCTCAAAAATTTTTCATTTCTTTCTATTCAACTAACCTGAACTAACCAACTTCTTTTAGGTCCAAAGAAGTCTTTGTAGCCCAAATCGGTCACCAAAAAGATAAAAGTTGCTGAATTAGTTTTTATAGATTCTGCTGCTTAGATATTCTGCAAGTTCTACTGTTCTTTGAAATCCCATCCCACCCGATTAGTCCTTTTCTCAACTTTTTTGGGGCTAAATATTTATTAAATTGAATAAAAAAAATATATCGAACGAAAAATACAAAAATAAAAACTGAAAATAAAAATACTTTATTTAGCATACATGTACATAAAAAGGCACAAAGTTTAGTATGGATTTCATTGGTTATCGGATCTCGAATAACTACCAACCACTCAACAACAGACAAATCAGCAAACAAAAGCTTTTTAAATGACTTTTCATTTATATGTATAAACTACCTTTACTAAATTATGAGTTAAGTCACTAATACCTATTTAAATAACCGATTTATACATAAAAATACATCTGCTTATTTAAGGCTATTAACAAAAATCACATCATAATATAATAACAAAAAAATGCCACCTAATGGTCTATGACAAGCCACTTTTCTTTGAGTTGTTCCACCTGTTGCGTTACAATAGGAGTCCTCAACCTTAAACGTACTTCCAGTTTACCTCCTGCCGGCCTTCGTCCATCCATCAACTAGAACGTGCACAGTATAGCACTTTTTTCATACTAACTAAAAACTTACCTCAAAACTATCGTGAATCTCGCATTGGGTTTCCAACGGTTGCAATTTTAGATTGACGGTACCAATCAGGGTATCGCTCCTGAATAAGCCGCTGAAACAGGAAAAGACGTCGCTAGCGCAACCACAGTCGCAGCTAGCAGACCAATCATGGCACCCCCAGTTTGTGTGTGTGGATAATGTAGAAGCTTATGATGATAATGATGATTACAGAGCCAAAGAAGAAGGGCGGTGTATGTACAAACCCTGTAGTTTGGCAGTGCAATAGTTGTTAAACGAAAGTGTATTGTTAATAGTTCCCTCACCGTGATGTATGGAGGTGGTTTAAAACAGATTGGTAGGTAGCTATATACGCTATATTAGTATTAAACTAAAGTAGTACATATTGCATTATTTTTTCTTATTTCAAGTTCATTTTTGTTATTGTATAACTTTGCTTTGCACTACAAATAACGTATTAGAAATATTTTTATAACCACTACGCTTTCCAGATTCCAAACTAACCAGTTACTATTTTAAACTGCCCAACAATAGTGCCATAAATGGTCACAACACCGCAACAACACTTAACATTCACATGTAAACATATTTGATAAGACTACAGCAGAATGCACTAAAACATTGTTGCATTTTATTGACAGAAGAAGGCAAATTTTTACTACATGAGGTCGGTTAGTTATTGTACTGGCTGCAGGCGTAATTATACCATCACTCCAAATAGAAAAGGAAGCGTTTACATTAAGGGACTACATCAGTAAAACTTCAGTTTAAAATTAAAACACCAGATATGACGTAGAGTGCCTTGTTTATCTGTCAGGTAACAAAGCGATATACGTCATTACTGGTGTTTTAACTTCAAAATGTTTTCTTAACTGATAGTTGTAAAAGTCACCCTAAGCAAGTCCCAATTAGTGAAAACTAAGGGGCTTTTAGCCACTAAAGCTAAAGCTACCATAGTGTAGACATCTGTTGCTTCTTCATTTATGCAACAACTTTCTAATGAACAAATGATTTAGTTGCAATGTATACGAAAATTGTTTGGGGAAAGTTTTAGCGTTATTAATACCAATACCTATTGTACCCATTCAATAATAAAAGTCAAGTTAGCTATAGGTTCTCGAGAGAAACGAATGGAGTAATAACAGTAGCATGATTCAATTTATTAAGTATATGATATTGCCCCTACTCAGGCTTATATTATGTTTACTGGCCGAAAAATAACAATTTGTAGATAAAATGGCGAACGTTAAGTTTCTATCTTCTTTTTAAGTATTCGATCATCAAATCAACTTAGAACCGCTTAATCTATTGTATCTAACGTTTTGCAATGTATCGCCTCAAGAAATATTTTGTAAGTTCGTTTATTTATTACATTATTTTTTAATGCATTATCGATTGTTTATTCTAAGAATTATTAAGAAAAAAGTTGATAATTCCTGGGGGGTATAGCGGGTCACTTGAGCAGGGTCGCATTAGAAAATCAATGGCATCATACAATAGCTATTAAATATATGATACTGCTCATACCCAGGCTTAAATTATGTTTACTGGTCGAAACATAACAATTTGTGGATAAAATGGCGAACGTCAAGTTTTTTCATCTATTTTCAAGTACTCAAATATCAAATGAACTTACAACCGTTTAATTTCTTGTATTGAACATTTTGCACTGTCTCGTTTCAATACACGTTCTTTAAGTTCATTTATTACATTATTTTTTAATGCATTATCGATTATTTATTCTAACAATTATTATGAAAAAGTTGATAATTCAACAGAAACGGAGCGGCATTGGACATGCGCATAATATATGAAAAGAGATAGAAAGATGGTATCATAGTAGCTGAACTGTACGTTTAATAGTGTTGAAACAAACTCGCGAGTAAACTCGTTATATCTATTCGTACTGTATAATAAAAAACCACAAGTATCTCTGTATTTTATTGGATGTTGTAATTCACAACAAAAAATAATAATTTACCTTCTTCCCAAAATAAATAAATCCCAACAAAGTGCGCGAAAGTTGAAACCGGTGCACACAACACACGCATTACCACATTCAAAATAATAACAAGTTAAGGTGGTCTATACCTATACCCTAAAGGTGAATTAACGACACAGTACTGCCAGGAAACACAACCAACACTAGTACCGCTATGCAATAGTAATCCTTATCGCTACATAATAGCAGCAAATAGGTAAACACACATGCACAAGCAATAAATAAATAATAGAAAAAACTATATAGGCAAAAACTCACCCTTTTGAATAAACTTCAAGCTTAATGCCGTGTCTTTTAAACACCCTCTGGCATTGCCTTGAACTCCGCTGAATAGGTATCACAAACGTTCTATTATAATCCGGGTTGTTCGTATCTCTAACAGTTGATGTTTTGTCGTAATACGGCGTCTCCTAAAACCGGACGTAAATAGAGAGTAATAGGTATTAATTATACAGACACTGCAAAAAGTGTAATGCTTATAGTTAAGTACCACGCGACACAGAAAGTCGAAACAATCACAAAAAAAAATTGTCAAAATTCCTTGTATTTTTATAACAAAGAGAATTTCGACAAAAGTGCATATTTTATTATTTTGACTTCCTTTGTCTCGTGGTACTGTGCATTACACTATTTTCAATGTCCCTGTTGAATCCGCAACTTACTTGTGGAAACGGAAATTCAAATTTAACATAAGTGTCAATAGCCTTGGGGTTGTCAGATCTATAATTAATCCCTCTAACAATTAGTAACTCTAAGTCGTTGTCCGTCAGCTCGGTAAAACATTTAACAATGGAAAATTCCTTGGTTTCATAATGGTGCCTGGGGGCTCTGCGCCCGCTGCGCTTGGCCACCCGCACTATGTCCAAGTCTTTTGTGACATTCAAAGCCAGTCGTTCGAAACTAAAAACCCAAAGTTGCCAAAACAAAACGGAACTATGGAATATAGTGTTTAATACCGATTGGTTCCTGCCACATCGCCCAGGGCCTTGTGGTGATCTCTGGTGCTAAGGCACATTTTCAACTGTTTGGTCAGTTGATTTTCCAGCCGTGTCAGTAAATCGCTATCGCTGTCGTCGTTCTCAGTGCATTCGTCCGCCATTACCATATCATACCTAAGATAATAAATATTTCAACAAAATTGACTTCACCCTTAAAAGTTAATGGTAAAGAAAAGAGATATTGGCTTCCTTTTAGGATAACGTTTTCACAGGTTTTAACAAGTACGGTAAATTCAACTGGTTGAAAAGCAGCTAGTAGTGATCAACCCGTTACGGATCGCAGTTACCGAAAAGGCTTACTTAAAAACTGTTTTAGTTTAATACAGAGAGTGTTCAATAAAACAAGTGATAAGCATAAATCTTGAGTTAGTTTGTTTTATCTGACATCTTTTTTTGTTGTTTTTGTTTTTGTAAAAGCCGCAGTACATGTGGCAGAACGAACTGTTGAAACCTCGGATAGCGGCTTGTAGCCAAACCTGCAAGTAAGCTACGTACCAAATTTCAGCTTTCCAGCTTTAATCGTTTCAAAGATATCACGGTTTAATCAATTTAGTCATAGCGGCCATATTGATGGTGGATATAATATTTAGTATACATTCTTATATTCGAGTTGCAACTCTACATCCGCCAGGAAAACAGGAAAAAGTCTTTGATCTAATAAATCGAAATTTTGGAACGTGCTTTTGACATAAATCCCGACACGAAGTTTTCAAATCCGCCATTCTTTGCGAAAACGTTCTCGAGGACCAAATTTTCACCCGCCACGCTTTTTTACCGATTTTCCTTGGTCTAACCCTTTTAAAGTTGATGCTTACATTTGGGAAAATTTTAGCTGTCAGTGACAGAAGCATAAATCCCGTGCACTTCCGATTCACCCCATGTGAGTGCACCCCTTTTGAGCCAAATTTGCATCTTTTGCTTCAAAATTCAATTTGGGCCCTTTCAAGAGGTGCCAGCGAAAAAGTGGCAATAGAAAACAGTCCAAGGTATCCGCTGTCATCGAAAATATCGCCAAAATATCAAATTCAAACATTGATTTTTTGCCAGATTGAAGGCTGAGGCCGCCGTCACATACAGCGGAACGGAATGGCGCGGAACGGAGCAGAAATGCCAATAATGTCATTACACATGTCAATTCCTATTTTAGCTTTTATCTGATTGGTTTAAATTCAACTAGCAAATTACGCTCCGTTCCGCTTTTAACCAAATTCCGCTGTATGTGATGTCGCCCTCAGGCCGCCGTCACATACAGAGGAACGGAACGAAGCGGAACGGAGCAGAAATGTCAATAACGTATTTACACATGTCAATTCCGGGTTCTGCGTGTTTTTGATCCCGTCACATAGCCATCAAAAATTCAAATATCTGTAGGGGGACTACAGTTTTGAATTTGAAGCTCGGAAATCCGGTAAAGAGTTTTAAAAGATTTAGTAAAATTTTTAAAGGGAAACAAGTGTTATGGAGTTTGCTTTAGTAACGTTTTGTGCTAATATCGTTCCGTGAAAGTTGAAGTTAACCGAACATTTTGTCGACCGACCTTGAAAATAGCGGAATTCTAATAGTTTTTATCTGATTGGTTTAAATTCAACTGTCAAATTACGCTCCGTTCCGCTTTTAATCAAATTCCGCGGAACGTCGCCCTCAGTGTTACCGCCTTAAATTATTTAATATTTTTGCTAAAAACTGTTTATTCTACAGACTGAAATACAAGAAAAGTAGACAAATTATAGCAAAAAAAATGTAAAACATTAAACAACCCTTCAAAATGCAAATTTGGAGTTTTTTGAAAAAGACAGGACAGGATTAAGATCAAAATCGGTTAAAAATTACAAAGGCATTAATGTGGAGCCTTTAGAGCAAATAAGGCTAAAATCACTTAAATAATCCACATTGACAAAAAATAAAAATTTGATGTTTTTGGAGAAATTCTCTTTTAATTTCTTGGTTATATGACAATATTATCATTTATGGACTTATGGATCAAAATAAGTAAAATTCTGCTAAAAACATTCCCCAAAAGAATGTTTAATGTTTTTCGAGGAAGTCAGTGTAAAAATATTTGAAAATGACTAGAAGCGGGTAAAAATAAAAACTTGAACATATTGGAAAAATTCAGGTTACTTACTAATAGAGCCAAATCCATTAAAAAATTACTTAAAGCGTCTAAAAATCTAAACTTGAAACTTTTGGAAAAATGCAGAGTTAGATTAGGTTGCACATACAAATTTTTATGTTTTTGTATAAACTCAACTTTAGGGTAAAAATAGTCTCAAATCTTCTAATTTATTGTTTTTTGAAATGCTTCTAAATGCTTCAAAAGGCAAATTTGGAATTTTTCGAGAAAAATACGTTACAACTAAGGCCAAAATCGGTAAAAAATATCTCAATGCTTATAAAAAGACAAATGTGGAGTGTTTAGGAATTGGGGCAAAAATTGTGATGTAGGAATTACGGCCAAGTGGAGTGTTTAGGAATTGGGGCAAAAATTGTGATGTAGGAATTACGGCCAAAATCGTTTAAAAATGGCTCAAAGCACTTAAAAATTCAAATGTAAAGTTTGTGGAATACTTCCGACAAATGCATGTTAGAATTAGGGCAAAAATCGATTCAAAATGACCAACATTGCCCAAAAATGCAAATTTTTATTTTATTGGAGTAACTCAATTTTATAATAAAATCAGGCAATTCTGAGGGCAAACTGAGTCAAATTTTTCTGTTGTTTTTTTTTGTTTTGTATTACTTGGTTTTGGTAAAATTAATTTTTTTTTAGCTCATCCGGTATTAAAAGCTAGACCAAAACCATCGTTCTTTTCTAACCCTCTCCTCTCTACCCTAGTTTTCTTTTCTGGCTAGCTGTGTAGTATAGTAGTGTGGACGCGATGAGTAGCACATCAGCCTGCGCTTGCATATAAAACCCACATCACTCACGTTAGCTTTGGAATTCAGACACCCGTATTCCGTTTGAAAACGCAACAGCAAAAAATTGTCGGCATTTTGCAGATGGGGTGTAAGGGGGCCAAGTGTGTAATAAACAGACAACAGTCCAAATGTCAACCACACCAGCGCGTGCGATGACTGGTGAACATCCACGTGGTTCTGGCGACCAAATGATTGTGGGAATAAGCAATCCCCCATTTCCTATCCAACGGCTTCGGGCGGAAGAGCTGGTAAATGGTAAGGGCACTCTTTTGTCCTGAGAGTGAGAAACTGGTCTCAAAAGCGGAAGAACCAAGTAATGGACAACGGCATAACGATGCAGAAGGCAATGGGAAACCACTGCATTAAAGGCTCATTTGAGTATTTCAAAATATCCAAAATGGCAGTGACAAATTCAAAAAAGGCTCTCAGTCCGGGGACCCCTTCAGTGGGGAGAGAGACAGAAATATACAATAGAGTAACCAAAATCGCTACATCGAACGTACGTAGTCTTTTCACAGCTGGAAAATTGGCCAACGTACCCAAACAGCACATACAAGTCCAATGGATATACAATTTTAGTCCAAATGAGGTCCGAATGTCCATGGACACTTTTAGGACACATTCTGGTCATTCTTTGTATATATTTTGTTAATAATCCGATGCATTATAAATTTAGGACATCCATTGGAGACACAACTGTACAAATTTATGGCAAAAGAATTTTTAATATATGGCGGACATACAAAATAACTATATTACGCGGAATAGAAATTCTTACAAATTACTGCGTGGAATGAAACATTAATGTCGATTCTTACTTGACAGTCAATTTTTGACTCTTCAATTCCCCCGGTATGTTTAACGTGACATCTTCGAGGCGATAGGACTAGAAGTGCCCGAGGATATGCCCTTTTCGACGGTACCACCTTCTTTACGCAAATGGTCTAAAAGGGGGATCTAAAATGGTCTAAAAGAGCCTAAAATACCAAAGAAAAAAAAACCGGCTTAACTTTACCGACTTTTCAAGATTTTGCTATTTAACTTATCAGAATTCGCAATTAGGCTTTAAAAATCTTTCATATAGACTAATGGCGTAATCGACCCATCGGTAGCACTAAACTCACATAGCCGCGGAGTTACAGCAAAACCTCCGTAACATTAGGTTAGGTATAGGAAAAAACTTCGCACAATTTCGACTTTGGCACGACACTATTCAGCCCCCCCCCCCCCCCCCCATCACACACATTCGACCAAAGCGACCATGTTTTTGGAAAGCCCTTTCATTTCTGCACCTACGCGCAATTTATAGAAATAACGTCAAATTAACAGTTTAAAAGGTATAAGCGTCGAAACGAAAAAACTTTTGCAACTGTCTTTAAATATCAAATGTTATTATACTCACTCGTTGTCCAGCTGCGATTTGGCCTCGGGACTCACAGGAATGGTCGCCCAATCCACCGGCAGACCCGCTTGGGCCGCCTCGATCAACTTATCGAACCCTTTCGCCTGCTTCAAAAACTCTTTGGCCTGCACCATCTCTCCCTTATTCTTCGCCTTGACCGCGGCCATTTTAAACTGCTTTTGTTTGGCTTGCAAAATCAGCACTTGCTTCTCTTGGTGTGTCGTAGACACCTTATTGCCGGACGCTCTTGAGGGGCTCGGCTTCTCTTCTTTCTTGGCCCCGGGGCTCGGTTTTGGTGGAGTGGCAGGAACGGGTTTGGGAGCTGCGGCCTCGGGAACTGGTATCGGGCCGAAGCCCGGCGGGGTAGGAAGTTCATCCAGTGCAAAAGGGCGTCCCGCTTTATGTGCTTTTAAGGCCTGAAATTAATTACTGAAATGTGTAGCTTAAAAATTTATAATGGCTTTTATACCTGTTCGTACTGTTTCACAATCCTTCCAAACCTTCGCGCTTTGCTACTATTTTCCTCTTCTTTTGCCTTTTGCTCATAGGTTTTGTACAGTTCTAATCTAAATTAAATCATATGGGATTAAAGCAGATCAACAACAAACAGATTTATAACACCTTTGTAGCAATGCTTCTTCAATAGTGCCTGCGGATATTAACTGAGGTTCTTGCTCATTGGTGTCAGCCTGACCTTGCCTCTCACTTTCTTGTACTTTTAATAAAGCTCCCATCTAGAACAATAGAAAATTATTTATTGTGAAGAGAATTTGGATTAAATAAAAAGAACCTCTCCTGGTGGTCCTGGCATATCAGACAAATCCACCTCTTGCCCGTCTCTCACTGCCTGAATTACGTGATCAAACACTTTAGCGATCTTCATAAGACCTAACGCTGTCTCAGTCTCTCCAGACTTCTTAGCCTGTAAAGCTGCAACTTTATACTCCTTTTGCCTCCCTAAAATAAATAAATATACTAGTACAGTAATTCAAAGAAAGTTTATGGCTGAAACTAACCCAGAAGCATATTTAAAAGCTCTTGGTCAATTTCCTTTTTGACTTCAGTAACATTGTTTTGCACAACATCTGGCAAGGGGGCTCGATTGGCTTCTGGATTGGGTGGGGCAACTGGAGCTGGTCGAGACGGTGCCAAATTAGTATTTTCTGAAGGTGTGTCATCTGACACACCTTGAGGTTGTTTGGGTTTTATTTTAATTTCAGGGGGAATACTGTCGTCATTAAGGTCGATGGATCTGCAAGAAGTTAAAATTAAACAAGGAAACAACCAGGAGCTGATATTTTGACTTATTTTGTGGCTAAAATTGTTTTAGAGAATTGTACATTTTTTTATAAATACTAACTCTTCTATTCTATATGCAGTATTTAAAAAATTACTGTAAACAGCCAAAGTTGCAGCCATAGAATTGAGAGATAGCAGGTTTAACTGATGTGTGAGTGTTAAAATTCGCCCATATTAAGAATTAAAAAAACTGTGCAAAACTTTAATAAGAAAGAGTCATCTCATTGGCTCTAAATGAAAGAGAAAAAGGATGGAGTAATAAAACAAAAGTGTATCATCTACTTTTCGCTCAGAAATGTATAGCCATCTTAACGACTTTCATACAGAACACATGGTACTTACCCACCAGCTCTAGCTTTCTTCAATAAGTCATTCAAAGTCTTAACAGCTCTATTATATCGTCGAGCTTTGCTAGTTTCTCCAGCACTTTTAGCTTCTCCTTCAAGCGTTTGATAATTTTTGAGTCTTTCTTCCAGAGTGTTAACAACCTCCATATTGGAATTTACTGCTTGTGGAGTGGGTTCGCTAGGGGATGATTCACTCATGGGCTGATCGTCTTCTACTCCAGCAATTTCTTGCAATTCACTAAGCAAATCTGGATCATTTTCGTCGACATCCTCCTCCTCCTCGGCATTTTCGTCGACATCCTTTAAAGTGCCATGCACAATTGCGTCTAATTCATGTTGAGGTAATGGTTGTTTCATTACCTGAGAGATTGAACTTAGTGTCCCTTATTAAAATAAAACAAATTGATTTCATACTTTTTTTGGAGAGCTTTTAGCTCGGGCTCCACCTCCAGTTAAGGCATCCAGTTCAGCTTCAAGATCACCGTCGCTGCCGTCTGATTCAACGGACCCTCCCATAGGATTAAAATCTTTGGGAATGTCAAAAAGACCAAACTAAAAAATAAAGTGGAAAGGAAATATATTAGTGTATTGGCTGAGTAAATAAATATGTTGTAAGTATAAAAATGTGCTAAACTCTACACAGAATAGAATATAAGTAAACAACAAATTCTATTAGTTATATCAAAATGTCTAGATACTCCTTTTACATATACAGTCTAAAGCTTATGTGATTTTTATACTCCAGATTTGACGTAGATTGCAATGTTTGTGTTAATCTTTAATATGAAGTTTAAACTACACATGTAACATTGGGCCTTAATAAGACACAATCCTCTCTGTTTTACTATTATTTATTTTCTTAATTCGGAAACTTCTTTTCATTGATTTTCACACTAAAGAAAATAGGTAACTGAAAAAAAAGCCAAGCTGGGGTCAAAGAAAACTAAAACTAGACTAAGACTCTTGGCGAACTGTGTTGTCACTATACAATAATGATATATTGATTTAGATATATAGCGGGGTGTAAAAAGTAAAAACTAAGCAAGAATTGCCTAACATGTTAAATCAACACAAAATCAGTGACTTTGACGGGAATGACATGTAAGACATCGAAGAACACATTCTTTCCTCGGGACCTTTTTCGATGTTTGATGATATCTTCACTAGTTTAATAATAATTTCACTTAAATAACATATTGCACTTTTTTCATTAACGGAGTTTTCCATACATGATAATTGACATGTATTTTCTTGCAGTCAGTGTCTCTGGTTAACTGTACCACCCAGATGCACCAAATTCGGACTTAACCAGATATACAGGGATGGATCAAAAAGCAAAGGGACATTTTCAAGGCATGTGTGCGCAAAATGGAATGTATGTGGCACTAACTACCTATCCTGTATATTATTTCTGAATCGATTAGTAGTGAATAGATTAATTTATATTAATATTGCATTAAGAAACTAATTATGTGCGATAGATATTGAATATTGCATAATTTAAAAAAAATTTGATCCATCATCCGTGGAGCAGTTAGCTGGAGACACTGACTGCAAGAAACTATATGTTAATTATCATATAAAACCCCATTAATGAAAAAATTGCAATATGTCATTTAAGTGAAATTATTAATAAACTAGTGAAGATATGATCAAAAATCGAAAAACGTCCCAAGGCAAGAATGTGCTCTTCGATGTCTCGAAAGTCACTGACTTTGTGTTGATTTAGCATGTTTTTAAGTTTTCACACCCCACTATATATCTAAATTAACATATAATTATTGTATAGTGAAAACACAGTTCGCCAAGAACCTGCTGCATACGCTCAGAATGAAAACGGGTGTAAATTTCTTGCTTAGGATACATAGCAGCGCCAAATATTGAGGAAAGTCGATAAAAGCGAAAAGAAGGAAGTCGAAAAAAAGCGATATTTTTGGTGAACCCGAAAACAAATTGAAAATTGACCAAACACGTCCCGAGGAAAAAACCCTCTTTATATAACAGTAAAAATTGAATATTGCAAACAGGGAGTGTATGCAAAGTAGTGCACTTTGTGCACGCTCTCATACAGAAGCATCTGCAATGTCCACTTTGCACACACCTTGCTTATATTTTATAATATGAATGATTATTTATGAAGCAAAATCCCTCATGTGAAAGTATAATCTCTCACACTTAAGTGAAAAGTGCAATTTTCAACACTAGTTGCACAATATACTATTTTTTGATATTATGGAAACTATCAATTTTATTAGTGAACGAACTTTTTAGCTTTTAAAAAAAAAAAAAAATAACATTATTTTTTTTTTTTTTTTTTTTTTTTTTTTTTTTTTTTTTTTTATTCAAGAGCACTTTGTTGTATTTTATCTTTGCTTTATGTATGTTTTCTATAATATTTAGCTTTGAAACAAATAGTATAATTCAATGTCGGTAGGGGTATTAGCCCTCGAAGTAGTTGTTTCTATTTGTTTCCTTCTTTATGTATAACTACAAGGTTTTGGAAATGCCGAAAGCAGACAAGTTTTCAAATTTCCAAATTGTAATTATACATGTGCATTTTCGCATATCTTAATTAAACTCTGGTTCTATATTCTTTGCGAAAAGCTTAATATTTTTTTGGCTTTTTAGCATTGATTTTTTATTACTTTATTAATTCATTTTAATATTTTTTTTTGCTTTATAAAATGAGCTTTGAAACAAACAGTGTAATTCAATGCCGGTAGGGGTATTAGCCCTCGGAGTAGTTGTTTCTGTTTGTTTCCCTCTTTAACGCTGCAATATTTTTGGAAATATTGAAAGCAGATAAGTTTTCAATTTCCAATTAGTAAATATTGCTTTTTTGCATATTTTAAACTAGAGTTTCCTGCGAAAAAGCTAAAAATTTCGTTCACTAACATATTTCGCAGAAAATAACTTTCTTTTAACTTTCATATCAATTTTATGTTTGATTGAACCTCTAATTGAATTAGGAATACAGTAACTTCTGCAAGTTAAACATGAAGGTGCTAAATAGTTTTATGAAGATTTAGAGGACCCTATAAAGGAAAAGAGGACTTTAAATAATGCAATGAAAAGATCAATATGTAGTAAGTGATAGAGATAGTACCTGGACGCTCCTTGCAATTGGCACTTAGACTTGGAAAGTCTCGAAGCCCCTTAGTAATCGAGTAACATATACTGAACCATTATTTAAATAATGTATGGAAAATAGAAGAGAAACTTTGCGTAATTCAACAAAAACTTAAGCCCCAGACTGCGGGCAGGAAAGCAAATAATGCAAGCATTGCAAAATCCACTCACCTGGGATAGATTTCCAGAATGATCTCTTTTGGGTCTTTCGGGTTTTTTACGTCCAAACATGTTACTTTAAACCGAGGTGGTTGACTCAATGACACCGATATATACACAATTGAAATATTAGGGTGAGAAATAGGAGGAAAACAGGATAATTTTTATTTTTAGAAATTGTTTAATTTGTTAATAACAAATATTCAAGGAGAAAACTACCATCATACTCATACTTCACCTGTCAATTTGTCAACAAGCTGTCATCTTTAAGACAAAGCTTTTATCTTTCTCTTAATTATAAAATGTCGACGAGAAGAAGAAAGACAGAACTGTTCACTCTAAAAAATAGATTTGAGTCGATTTGTCAAACTTTGGTTGACAATCAGCTGACTGGTATACTGGGTGATCTATTTTTTTTGTTTATTATCAAGTTCATTAATTATTTAATTTTAAAAAGTATTAATATATTATACATCTACTTTTTTTTCGTTTAATGATTACACATTATCGTATTTTTCTAAAACTAAAATATTTGTCATTATAATTTCCGCACGCCGAACTCTGGTATATACTGTTGTAGACACGGCTGACCTTCGTTCAATGTGACTTTCCAGCGGTACCAGTACCGATAAAAACCACTTTAGAGGGGACCGATTACTTAATTCCATACAAAAATCATCGTTTCCACTCCACATTGGCTGCTCGTACCGAGCGCGCGTGAGGTGATCCTATAACCTAACCAAACTACCATCAACAGGTTGCACAAAATGGCTTGCCCTTTACCTTCCAAGTAAGTTCTTTAATGATTTCTTTTCGGTACTACTACTACATTACTTTATTTTCTATATAAAGGCCGTATTAAATTAGCTGTAGTACTCTAGATTTCAGTTAACATCAAAAAGTGGCTAATCATGCTTTCAATGACGCTAATTGATGCTATTATCATATCAGTTTTATATGATTTAACACGTTTTGTAAAAGTGTATAGGAGTTTTTTAAGAGTGAAAATAACATCTATCTAAAGATCATCTTTTTCTTTACTGGGGTCATATATAAAAAAAATACTTTTAAATGGTTGAATGCATGTACTGCCTGCAATACATAATTGTAGAATGATGGTAAATACCTATAAGAAAATAATGATAGAAGTAATCTTGTACATGTCCTTGTCCTTGTATATCTAGCACACTTTTAGTGATTGACTGGTGTTTGAGGTCAATACATTAATTCTCTTCTCTGATAGCTAAATCTACTGTTATAATTATAGTTTTCAATATGTGATAATGCTTATTGGAACAAGACAGGTTGTAGCAAGGCCTTTAATGAAAAGCCTAGGCCACAGCATTCTAGTTTGTCAAGGGATTAAAAACTTTACAAAACTACATTTTCTTTCTGCCACTCTTCCAATGTCAAATACTTGCCAGTGCCAGAAGTAATACCATAAAGGTGACCTTTTAATAGGATTTATAATTTTTTTTTCTTTAGGAAAGGAGACATAGGCCTGATTGGCTTGGCTGTTATGGGTCAGAATCTAATCCTCAATATAGCAGACCATGGCTTCACAGTAGTTGCCTTTAATCGAACAGTTGAAAAAGTCCACCACTTCTTGGCCAATGAAGCTAAGGGTAAAAGTATTCTTGGTGCTGAATCAATAGCAGACCTGGCTAGCAAGTTAAAAACCCCCAGAAGGATTATCTTGCTGGTGAAAGCTGGCCCAGCTGTAGACAGTTTTATTGAGCAGTTGTTGCCTCATTTAGAAAAGGTTTGTATTTGTAGTTTATGGGTCAATAATTATTATTGCTCCTAATGGTATTTGTAGGGAGATATAATTATTGATGGAGGTAACTCAGAATATCAAGACAGTGAAAGGAGAAGTCAAGCACTACAAGAGAAGGGAATTAGGTTTGTGGGATCTGGAGTTTCAGGTAAGTGTCTATTATAATAATTGATATTATCTTGCCTGATATAGGTACCTATTAATTATTGTCACTGATTGTTGCCTTATCAGCAATAATGTTGGGCTTGTGACTTGCAAGTTTAAATAACATTTATGCTGATCTTAGATAAATAATGTAATTAGTCAAAAAAAAGGTGTGGATGAGTTAAGGCATTTTATAACAATTTTTAGGCTATTTAAGGTGAATTGACTCTATGTAATTTCAAGTACATATTTTGTTCCATAATAATGGATAACTGATGAAATCTTTATTATTTTTTTACATCTATTAGAATTTTTTCTACACCTATAAGAAACCTAGGCGGATTCCTCATAGATATAAGTACCTAAGATTAGAATGATAGATATTTTTTTTGTTGAAGTACTTTGGTTCACAAGCTCTGATGCGAGCCTTCAATACAGATTAAATTATTATGGGTTTATCAAATAAGTAGGTCTACTAGGAAATTTAAATATTGAAGTACCAATGATGTGTGATATCAAGGATGGCTTATACCAGTATCATTTCATATCAGAACTAGCAGGGATGTTTGATATCAAAGATGGCTTATACCAGTATCATTGCATATCTCGACTTTTCATATCCTTTTTTCCCTGCTCTGTCAATATTCAAAACCAAAAAAAAAACCCTCCCATTAGTTCTGGACATAAATGTGAGCCCCATAGGAGCTTCCCTTTTTAATGGTAATTGTATTGTATTCAATTTGCCTGGATTTGTACAGTCCTCCATGGCGACCTGCGGTCTATTGTGCCTCACTCGAAGTGTTGCCAGCAAGGTTTGCCCCTGCTTGACCCTCAACAAATCTAATGAGTCTCTCAGGCGACACTGCATTTGCGTCTTGAGGTTCGACTGTCTTGTCGTCCTACAAGGACAGCCGACACTCCGTCTCTTTGGACAGTCCGAGTCTGTGCATGTGAAATCTTAGGTGACTAGGCCCTGTGTATAGTGCAGTGGCTACTCTAAATTGTCTCCTATTTAGTCTGAGGAATGTTTGGGCTTTTGTCCTCCCTGTTCCCGTGATATTTTGAGTGTGATAGTTCGAGTAGGTTCTTCCATCAGTCCTGAAACTTGGCCTTTCTCCATTTCTGGAGTTCTGCATTGACCAGAGAGTACCGGTTCCGGGCCTACGAATGCAGAGCCCGCCGCCCTCCTGGCTAGAGAGTCGGCCTCTCATTGCCTTCGTGACCACGATGGCCCGGGATCCATACCAGTGTGACTCTGTTCTCCTGCGATAAGGTGTTCAGAGTCCTGTGGCAGTTCCAAACAGTTTTGAAAGACATAAGAGCTAGAAGCGCTGCCCGACTATCCGACCAGATCTTTATTGATTTATCGTGTCCTCCCTCCTCTAATAGGTGTCGGGCACACAATTCAATAGCATGTATCTCTGCCTGAAACACTGTGGGGAATCGGCCCAGGCTCTCTGCTATGCTATGCAAATGCCATCCGATCTCCCGTACACTCCAGATTTTAATGTTCATACATTCGTACACCGGTAACGTTTAGCTTAACTCAGGTTAATTCAGTTTTCTGTTTAGGTTACCTCAGTTATTGGTTAGTTCAGGTCAGATTGGTTCAGCTATTTTTGTTTGTTATTCAATTTAAGCCCCAAAAAAGTAGCAATGCAGTGATACCCCATGGTTGGGCAATTGGTGCCAGGACCCAAACGAGTGGCTTAGCCAACTTTCTAGAGTAATTGATGCTCCTGAAATTATCGTTTTTCAACATGCTGATGATGATTCACTTCCTTAAGCACTTATAGTTATGGTGTTTAGTAGATTTAGGACAATGAAACACCCTTGTAACTCGAAAAACTTCCTACGTTCTACGTATAATTCACGTCTTCTTCAGGGCTATTTTCTGATAATAAGAATGGGTCAGTGTTTAATTGTACATCCATAACGACTTAAAAAAAAGGTAAACAAAGAGAACAACATACTCCACACAACAGCAAAAGCAAAGGTTTTTTTTTTTAATTCACGAGACAATGAATTGATATTCATCATTTTATGATTTAAAGTTAATTGATTCATTTTATTGTTGTTGAGACGAACACAGTGTCTCGTGACTTAAAAAAAAACGGAATTATGTGTTTTTGCTGTTGT
Organism: Taphrorychus bicolor; assembly: GCA_951812265.1. Taxonomy (NCBI): domain Eukaryota; kingdom Metazoa; phylum Arthropoda; class Insecta; order Coleoptera; family Curculionidae; genus Taphrorychus; species Taphrorychus bicolor. Next base: position 24,208,070 of record OX638304.1, read on the forward strand.
GTGGCGTATGTTGTTATCTTTGTTTGCCGTTTTTTTAAGTCGTAGCGTTGTGGATGTACAATTAAGCACTGACACCATTCTTGTTATAAGAAAATAGCCCTGAAGAACACGTGACTTATACATCAAAACGTATGCCGTTTTTCGAGTTACAAGGGTGTTTCATTGTCCTAAACCTGCTAACCACCATAACCATTGTAGTTTTTAGGAATTGAACTCTTGAAAGTTTTCAGGGTTGAATCTCTTCTGAATATTGTGATGAAGACATCGCTACGAAAGAACACTAAATGCGATAAACTCTATAATGCTTATTGCTTGTACCCATGGACATAGCAAACAATTGCCGACTTGGTCCCGTTTTTAGTCCGCCATGTTTGTGTGTCCCGTAAGATAATGTCATCGTCAGAGCATATCAATTATTGGCACTCTTAAAAGGGGGCGTTGAAACTATTAAAGGCGAGTTGATTTGAATGATTTTTTTGTGGGTAAAGGGGGAGAGAATTGCAGTTTTAGTGAGACGAAAATTATGTAACCCAGGGCAGGTCAAAATTGAGGTTCAAGGAAGCCTCTAATTGCATTTGTGGCCGCTTTTTTTAAATTGACAACGTTTCGACTTTTATTGAGGCCTTCCTTAGAACCGAAATAAAATCAATACATATGACACCACCAAAGTCAGTAGGCACTCGCCAAAAAATATTAGTTGTATATTTAGCAAAAGAACATATGGACCAAACATGTCTTTTTGGCTTATATATTTAAGTAGATTTTTGTCCTACACTCATTATTTCCTCTTATTCATAAAAAGTATAGAATATAAAGGGAACTTACAGCTATTAAAAAATATTGTTTTTTTTTTGGTGTTTTATTATTCACGTATTTAGGTGGAGAAGAAGGAGCCAGATTTGGCCCCAGTTTAATGCCGGGAGGCAACAAAGAAGCCTGGCCCTACATTAAAGACATATTCCAAGGCATCGCGGCCAAAGCCGACGGCCAGCCTTGCTGCGACTGGGTGGGCAGCGACGGAGCCGGCCACTTCGTAAAGATGGTCCACAATGGCATTGAATACGGAGACATGCAGCTTATCGGCGAGGTTTATCACTTAATGTTGGCCCTGGGAATCAACCAGGAGGAAATGGCGAATACGTTTGACGAATGGAACAAGGGAGAACTGGATAGTTTTCTCATCGAGATTACCAGAGACATTTTGAGATATAAGGATAGTGATGGTGAGGGATCTAGATGGCAGTTCTTAACTTAGTAACATCTCTCCGAAAATTCTGAACTTACCTCTCCGACACATTTTTCTGGTTCAAGCTTAACTTTATCAATTGTTCTTATTTAAAACAGCTTGGCTATTAGAGTAAGACAAAGTGGAAAGAAGAATTGAGAAAGTTCATTCTTTTCTAGTGTTCACCTCTGACTTTTTTATGAAAGTTTCTTTATTTACCTTCTTGCGAATTCTTGAAAATATTTCTTATATAAAAACAAGTTTTATAGTTTTTACTATTAAACTTATGAAAATATGTGACATGTTAATATCTTAATCATTTTTGGCTATCTAAAAGCGGTTTAAGCTAGTTTTTAATGTCAGTAACGTCGCGGATGATTTGTTCGTATCTACGACAACGTTCTTGTTTTAATTGTAGGTCAGTACTTACTCCCGAAGATCAGAGACACAGCCGGTCAAAAAGGCACAGGCAAATGGACAGCCATTGCTGCCCTAAATTACGGAGTCCCTGTCACGCTAATCGGTGAGGCAGTATTTAGCCGATGTTTGTCGGCTTTGAAGGCCGAAAGGCAGAAAGCTAGCAGCGTGCTGCCCGGACCCACAGCCAAGTTTTCTGGAGATAAGAAGCAATTCCTCGAAGACATCAGACAGGCTTTGTATGCGAGTAAGATCGTTTCTTATGCCCAAGGTAAGTTTCAGCATAAATCCAACGAATTAAGCTCGGTTATTTAAATAAATATAATATATAGGATTTATGTTGCTTCGTGAAGCCGCCCAAGTGCACAAATGGGACTTGGACTACGGTTCCATCGCGTTAATGTGGCGCGGTGGATGTATCATCCGCTCGGTGTTTCTGGGTCAAATCAAAAAGGCTTTTGATACAGACAAAAATTTGAGTTCTTTGCTGTTGGCTCCTTTCTTCTTGGAAGCCATCCGTAAGGCTCAAGCCGGCTGGAGAAATGTCGTTTCTACCGCTATTACATTAGGGGTTCCCACTCCGGCTTTAGGAACCGCTTTGGCTTTCTACGACGGGTACAGATCGGAACGTTTGCCCGCCAATCTTTTGCAGGCTCAAAGAGATTACTTCGGGGCACATACGTACGAGTTGTTGGGGCAAGAAGGCAAGTTTGTGCATACCAACTGGACCGGAAAAGGAGGCAACGTCTCTGCTTCCACATACGATGCGTGATACTTATATGTATCTTTGTTTTTATTTAATGCATTTTCTGTTGGCATTTATTACTATTTATGATTTGTGATTCAGGGTCTTTTTTAAACATTTATTATACTATTTTAGAGTTTATTTCAAAATAAAGTTGCTGTTGAAGGAAAAAGCGAGTTCTAAGTTCTATAACAGTGAATTCTCCTAATGGCTACAGCTAAAACGGAAATTACAAAGCTGAGGAGGACGCATAGCATCAGCATAGTCAGCCAGAAGTAGCACAATGTGTTTGGACGCGTCCTGTCGAACATTTCTTTCGGTCTCTTTGGTTTGGGTTTGCATTTCGGCTCTAGGGTCGAAATTTCGAGCTCTTTTGGGGGCGCAGCCTCCAGCCTTAAGATGCCTTCGCTCATTATTCTTAGACAAATTCGTTTTCCAAATTTTACGTTATTGACATTGGTGTGACTGGGAAAGAGTCATTTTCATTTTGACATAAAAAATTAAAGGTTTTGAGCAACGTTTAGAGCATAGAGGATTTATCAAGGTAGAGGTCTTTATTTACATTTTTCAATATTGGCGTGATAAAAAACCCTCCATACAGTGTTGCCAGGAATACTTTGCTAGTAAATTGACTTTTTTTTAATGATATCTTGCAAATCTTTACACCACGAGTCAAATAATTTTTGAATGGCGATTAATAGAACACTTATAACGATAAAAGAAAAAAAATACGTTTAAGATGGCCAACTGGTCACAATCGGCAACATTGCAGAATCCTGTGACACGTGGTTTATGTCAGTTTATGACAATTATTTCATGGATTTTTTTTTGGTTTCCTGAATGTTTTAAGAGTTTTCCGCCGACTTTTTCGCTTTTAGCAATCGTTTCTGTGTTTTAATTTGTTTGTTAGCCATGGCGAGACAATGTTTTGTGTGTAAAACTTGGGATTATAAAAATAAATCTAGGAAATTATCTTTTCACCGGTAAGCTCATTTGTGTTTTGTGGTTATCTTGTTACTCGGCTCTTAGCGATTAGCCATTAGCGTCGTTTGTAGTCTCATTCTATTATTAATCTTTAATCTAAAAAAAACTCAATAAATGTGTATAGTAGGTATGTATCAAAATCATGTAAATATAAAAATATTTGAATGTTTTGGTCTGCATAAAAATGCAGACGCATGCTGCGTAAAAATCGTATACTTGTTTCCTTAAAAAATAATACGGCTATGTGTGCTTATGTCATCTGGAGATGTGTCCTTGGAGATTCAAATTGCGCCATATTGTTTTTAGCATTTTCTGCTTCCTTTCTACCCGAACAACCCGCAAGGTGCCATGTATGCGGTTTGTATATCATGCCAAGTAAACAAATGCCAATTTATAATTAACTCGCGGCGTCTATTTATGTACTCCATTGTCAAGTGTTTAGAGTCATTTTCGCACCGATTCTGGTTCTGGTTGACTGGACAGACCAGCTGATTTTCAACCAATCAGCTTTGATCAAAATAAGCTCTTCTGTCATTTTTATTTCAACCAGAACCGCTGTGAAACAAAAATGATTTTGGTGCCTTTTGAGAGTTAAACATGGAGTCTGCATATATCTTTCAAGAAAGCCAAAGAGAGATGGAAAGAGAGAGAAAATGCGTCATGAGTGTTTGTCACCAACTAGTTTAACCCTATAGCGGACCATATCTGAAAGGATGGACAACGTTCTGCGGTTCCTGTCAAAGTCTGTTGTCTAAGGGGTGTTCAATCTTCAAAGGGGAATATTCTTTTATAAATATTTTAGGAATATTCTTACATTACTCGAAGTATTCTTTAAGAAATAAAGTTATTCCAGGAATTTGTGACTGAAGTGGAATATTTTACTAATCTTTTGGTCTCTTTGGTTTAGTTTTACCTTTTGGCTCTATGGCTGAAATTTCGAGTTTCTTTGGGGGCGCAACCCCAGTCTTAAGATTCCTTGCTCATTTTATATGGTTTTATTCCTAGCTAATTGGTTTTCCAAATTTTACGTTATTGACATCAGTATGAGCGAGTGGGAAAGTATCATTTTCATTTTGACATCACATTTTAGAGGTTTGCAGCAACGATTTGGTGCCCTTTTGGAGAGAGAAACGTGGAGTCCTCATATCTTTAAAAAAGCCAAAGAGAGAGGGAGAGAGAAAATGAGTCATGATACCAACTAATTTAATTCTATAGCAGACCATATGAGATCAAGAGGAGAACTTTCTGGTGTTTCTATCGGAGTCTGTTATCTCTCTCATAATTTCAATTTATTTTTTTATATATTTTTGTTATTGACAACAATGAGTTTAAAGCTTTTCACCAACGATTTGGTAACTGCGGACATGCCTAAGAGACAGGAACATGGAGGGTTCATATATTTTCCAAGGAAGCAAAAGAGAGGGAAGAAGTGCGTTATAAGTGGACCAACTAATTTTACTGTTTAGGAGACCACGTGGGTCAAATTGAGAGCGTCTTTTTATCGATCTTTTACTCTTGCGTTTCCAAGGGGTGTTCAATAAAAAATGTCATTAAGATGTATACCCAGAACACTAAATATTTTAGTAATACTCATACTCACACATACACATGCAGAAGGGTGACATAATGAAAGTCAATGGACTTTTGTTCTTTCATTCTGTTCTTTTGATATTTCACAGCCAACTCGATGACGTGTTCAAATAAACATTCCCTACAATCTTTAATAGGGAATATTGTTTTATAAATATCATAGGAATATTCTCAGATTATTTGGAGTGTTCTTTAAGAAATAATAATATTCTAGAAATATTTATTTGGAATATTCCTATAATATTCAAAGTAGGTAGCAGAATATTTTAGAAATATCCCAGTTGGAGTAGTCTTGGAATGGAAGTATGGAAATCCATTAATCGTTATTTTTATCCATTATTAAGTTAATATCTATTATTTATATTTTTATAGCGTTTTTGATTGACAACTTCAATTAAGATCTAAATTGTATTCTGTACCTATCTATTATACTTGATTGAAATTAAAATAAAAAGCGATAAATATATATTATTTTTGCACCAAATTTAATGATATTGTCCTGAGATTAAAACGTTTGGTACACAAAACTCCCTGAACCAAATTTTAAGATAATATTCGATACAGTTCTCATGCACCTAAAAAAAATGGAAATAAAACTGTAATGATTCTGTTTCTGTAAATTGATTTCCGTTTTCACCTCCCACCAAAAAAAGTCCCCTAAGTTCAAAATTTTGATGGATAGACCATTGAAGGGGTCGACTTTAAGGTACTTTTAGAATGTGTTTTGGAGGCATTTAGAAAAAAGTGCACTTATGGGAATAATTTCTCTCTTATTATGTTTGTTATGTTCATAAGTCACTAAATCCAACGGTTTTTTTGTTCTTTTCGATGTCCTTTTTCACCTCCCTCCAAAGAAGGAGGTCCAATAGCTTGGGAGATAGACCCTTCGATGGTCGATTTTTAGGCACTTTGGGAATACGCTTTGAAATGGAAGAATATCGCTAGTCAATGAGATCACATTTATTGTTGAACACACTATCCTGCTATTTCATCAAAACAAAGATTCAGTCTTGGATGTAGGCTTAAGCTAAGGCTTCCTTTAAGAGTTTTTACCATATCGTTGAAGCCACTAATTTTCCTGAAGTCAAGAAGAGAAAATTTATCCTATTCTTACTATTCGAAGAAGAAAACGTACACATTTCCAAGTTAGTTGAATGACTATGGGAACCGTACTGGTCCAATTTGTTGAGTGACTTTACTATTTTTTTTTGTTAGCCCATAATAATGAAACACAAAATTAAAGAAATACATATCAAACTTTATTTTCTAAACTAGGAACATTAAGGGGATCCCGGATATTTTCAGTGGATGAAGTGCTCCAGGAGTTCCACCACTGGATCTTGGCAGAACCAAATATTATAAAAAACAACGACGTCGTAGCAGTTATCACAGAAATTAGGAGGAACACGTACCTCCATTGAAAAATATCAGACTGAAATATAAATAAAAAGTAGTAACAATTTGTTAAATCCATTTATTAGCAACTTACTCTCTCTGTTACGACGTACGGTACCAAGAGAGGCCCGGTAAGACCCACCATTTGCGAAATGCTGTTCTCCATCCCCAACATTAAGCCCGCATACTTGGGAGATATGTCCACGTGGTTTATGTACGATCCGTTGTAGAGGAAGACTGCTAAACCTATTATGACATTCAGCAGAATTATCACTAACGTAGTTTGGGTTCTGTTAGCAAAGGCCAGCCAAATAAGCGCAGCTGCGGGTACCAGAGAACCTAAATATAAATTTTCGTTTAATTGAGAGTTTTTAAATTACTTATTTTAACAATCAATATCTTTATTTTGATATACATTTCACTTTATCGTCATCTCTTGGACTTTTGGGCCACACAACTTCGTTTTCGTTATTATGACATATTTTTACTGTTTTTGTTAACTTTGACTTAATTAGGGTTAACGAGTTCCGTTATGAACGTTAACGAAAATGTCAGAAATATAACAAAATAAGGATAACGAAATTGAAATAAGTGGTCCAAAAACTTAACGATAATGATCGATAACGTAAAATGTATGTCAAAATAATGATAACAATTGTTGAAGTAATTAGTTTAAAAACTCTCTATTATTTACTTTTTTTTTTAAACAACAATTAGTGTATTTGGCACCTACCGAGAACTTGGAATAGCCTTCTGCAGTTCATCAAGGCCAAGACTTTTTTCTCCACAATGAAGTCGGTAATGGGAGCGAAAACTAGTGAGAGGCAGAGCTGAGTGATTTGAGGAAGAGCTGAAATCAGGCCGTTCTAAACAAGAAACAGAAACTGTTTAGAGGTTTATGCTTTTTTTTTGCAATTCTCTACCGAATTGATGTCGAATCCCAAAACATTGCTGATGTAAATGGGGACTTCCAAATCCAACAGTGTGGTCCCCCAAGTATTTCCTACGTTGCAGACAACTAGAGCCCAAAATGGCAAGGAGGTGAGGATTTGCTTGATAGGTAGATTTGAGTCCCCCTAAGAAAAAACATCATATAACACTCACCTGGATATATATACTAAAATATAAGTATAAAAGTTTTCTTTAAGTTTTTCAACACAGGGGGCCATGAAAAACGTGTTTATCGAATAAAACCGTGTTTATTTCAGTATAAATATAAACGTTTGTAAATGTGTTGACATTTACAAACGATTACCTTTTTGTTTTGTGTTCAGTTTGCACTTTTTTCCGTATTTTTCCTATTTTTCTGAGGCTTGAAAAAAAAACGGAGAAAGCCCGTTTTCCCCGGTCCGGTTTTTTTTTCTGAAACCTTGAATATGTGGTCAGAATTAGGGCCAAAGGTCATTGAAAATGACTCAAAGCGTGCAAAATCACAAGTTTGAATTTGTTGAAAAAATGTTGATTAAGATTGAGTCCAAAACCAGTTAAAAAATTCACTTAGAATGTCTAAATGTACAATTTAGAAATTTTTGAAAAATACAGGCTAAAATTGATAATAAGTTACCTTCTCCAAATCCTCCATAAAAACCAAATGCTATAAATCGCTAATTTTGATGTTTTTGAAGAAACACAATTTTAGAATAATATTAGGCCAAACTGATTTAAAACATCTGATTTATTGGTAAGTTTTTAGAAAACTTCTACCTTTGGACTAAAATACATAAAATTAGAATCAATACGATATCAATAAAAGTGTAGCCTTTGGAGAAATTGAGGTTAGAATTAGGGCTAAAACTTTGTCACAATACATGGTATTAAATTGTCAATTTTGATGTTTTTAGAGACATTCAAATCTTCTAATTTGTTCTTTCTGGTAAAATTAATTTTTGAATCAGAATATGTAAAATTTAAAATTTGGGCGAAAATACCTCAAACATAAAAAAAATTGGTGTTTTCTTGAGGCAGTACTGTCCTGATTAGGTCCAAAAATCATAAAAAATAACTTCACGCGTCAAAATTTACATTTGAGGTTTTTGGAAAAATTTAGATCATGATCAGAACCAAAATTGCCTCAAAATAAAAATTCGTTATTTTTAGAAAAAGTCAGTTAAGCCAAAAATCGATTAACAACGAGTCTAACAATACAAAAATTAAAAAACTTGGAGTGTTTGCAGAAATTGAGGATAGATATACGGCTAAAACTTTGTCACAGCACATGATACTAAAATGCAAATTTTTATGTTTTTGGAGACATTCAAATCTTCTATTTTGTTCTTTTTGGTAAAATTAATTTTTAGATCAGAATATTTAAAATTTGACTAAAAATACCTCAAAAATAAAAAAACTGGTATTTTTTGAGACAGTATTGTCATGATTAGGTCCAAAAATGATTAAAAATGGCTTCTCGCCTAAAAATTTACAATTGAAGTTTTTGGAAAAATTTCAAGTGTAAACAAAATCGCCTCAAAATAAAAAATTTGGTATTTTTAGAAAAAGTCAGTTAAGCCAAAAATCGATTAAAAACGAGTCTAACAATACAAAAATAAAAATTTGGAGTGTTTGGAGAAATTCATTTTATGGCTATTGAAAAAAGCGGTTTCAAATGACTCAAAGCGTTTAAGAATTGAAAATAAATATTTGTAACAAACAAGGGTCAAAAATCAGTTAAAAAATATTTAAAGCGTCTACCAACGTAACCTTTAAGCTTTTTGGAAATCTAGATTAAGATTAGGACAAAAATCAGCTAAAAATTACTCAAGGCGTCGAAAAAAATGCCAATTAAAAGTTTGTGGAAAAAAAATTATTTGGATTAACGCCAAAATCGATTAAAAAACATCTCAAAGCGTCCAAACATGCAAATGTGAAGTCTTTGGAGAAATTCAGCTTAGAATTTAGACTAAAATTAATTTAAAGTGACACACTTTATCTAAAAATGCAAATTTTCATGTTTTTGTAGTCATTCAAATCTTCTAATTTGTTCATTTTGGTAAAATTAATTTCTGGATCAGAATATGTAAAATTTGACTGAAAATACCTTAAAAATAAAAAGTTAGTGTTTTTTGAGACAGTATTGTCCAGATTTGGTCCAAAAATCACTAAAAATGACCTCACGCGTCAAAATTTACATTTGATGTTTTTGGTTTTTGATGTTTCATGATTAGAACCAAAATCGCCTCAAAATAAAAATTTGGTATTTTTAGAAAAAAATCAGTTAAGCCAAAATCGATTAAAAACGACTCATAACTGATTCATTTTATGGCTATTGAAGCGTTTAAAAATGACTCAAAGCATTTAAGAATTCAAATTAAATGTTTTGAAAAAAATTTAGGTCAAAATAAGGGTCAAAAATCAGTTAACAAATATTTAAAGCGTCTAGAAACGAAAACTTTAAAATTTTGGAAAATGTAAATTAAGATTAGGACAGAAATCAGATAAAAATTACTAAAAACGTCTATTAACGTCTCTAAACGTAAATTAAAATTTACATTTGAAGTTTTTGGAAAAATTTAGATCATGATTAGAACCAAAATCGCCTCAAAATAAAAATTTGGTATTTCTAGAAAAAAGTCAGGTAAGCCAAAATCGATTAAAAATGACTCCAACAATAATAAAAGTTTGAAGGGTTTGGAGAAATATATTTTATGGCTATTGATAAAAGCGGTTAAAAATGACTCAAAGCGCTTAAGAATTTAAATAAAATATCTTTAAAAAATATCAAGTTACGATAAGGGCCAGAAATCAGTTAAAAAATATTTAAAGCCTCTAGAAACATAAACTTTAAATTTTTGAAAAATGTAGATTAAGGTTAGGGCAGAAATCAGTTACAAAGCGTCAAAGCGTCTAAAAAAAATGCCAATCAAAAGTTTTTGGAAAAAAGTTGATTTGGATTACCGCCAAAATCGGTTAAAAAACATCTCAAAACTTCTACAAATGCAAATGTGAAGTCTTCGGAGAAATTCAGCTTAGAATTAAGACTAAAATCGATTTAAAGTGACCCACTTTATCTGAAACTGCGAATTTTGAAATTTTTGGAAAATTTCGATTTAAAATCGGGTAAATATCTTTAAAACAAATTCAGGTTACAATAAAGTTCAAAAATCAGTTAAAAAATATTTAAAGCATCTAGAAACGTAAACTTTAAATTTTTGTAAAAAGTAGATTCAGATTAGGACAGAAATCAGTTAAAAATTACTAAAAACGTCTAAAAAATACCAATTAAAAATTTTTGGAAAAAAATTGATTTGTATTAACGCCAAAATCGGTAAAAAAAACGTCTCAGAGCCTCTAAAAATGCAAATGTGAAGTCTTTGGAGAAATTCAGCTTACAATTAAGACTAAAATTGATTTAAAGTGACCCACTTTATCTAAAAATAAAAATTTTGATGTTTTTGGAGAAATTCGATTTTAGAATAAATGCGGGCAAAACTAGTTCAAGTAAATGGTAAAGGCACATATTTGGATCAACATAAGTGAAATTCCCTGCAAAGTGTGAATTATTGGAGTTTTTCGAGAGAGTCAAGTTAGGATTAGGGCCAATATCGGTGAAAAATTACTCAAAGAGTGTAAAAATAAAAACTTGGAGCGTTTGGAGAAATTCACATTAAGTGTATGGCCAAATTCGGTTAGAAATTACTCAAAGCGTCTAAAAATGCAAATTTTGAGTTTGTAAAAAAAATAAAATTAGAATTAGGGCCAAAATCTTTGAAAATACTCGGATGGAAAAGTGTAACCTTTGGAGAAATTGAGGTTAGAATTAGGGCTAAAACTTTGTCACAGCACATGGTATTAAAATGAAAATTTTGATGTTTTTGGAGACATTCAAATCTTCTAATTTTTTTTTTGGTAAAATTAGTTTTTGGATCAGGATATGTAAAATTTGACTAAAAATATTTCAAAAATAAAAAAATCTGGTATTTTTTGAGACCGTATTGTCCTGAGTAGGTCCAAAAAACATTAAAAATGACTTCACGCGTCAAAAGTTACATTTGAAGTTTTTGAAAAAAATTTAGATCATGATTAGAACCAAAATCGCCTCAAAATAAAAATTTGGTATTTTTAGAAAAAGTCAGATAAGCCAAAATCGATTAAAAACGAGTCCAACAATACAAAAATTAAAATTTGGAGTGTTTGGACAAATTCATTTTATGGCTATTGAAAAAAGCGGTTAAAAATGGCTCAAAGCGTTTGAGAATTCAAATTAAATATTTAAAAAAAAAACATTAGGTTACAACAAGGATCAAAAATGAAGTTAGAAAATATTTAAAGCGTCTAGGAACGTAAACTTTATTTTTTTAAAAATCTAGATTCAGACTAGGTCAGAAATCAGTTAAAAATTACTCAAAGCATCTAAAAAAAATGTCAAATAAAGTTTTTGGAAAAAAAATTATTTGAATTAATGCCGAAATCGGTTAAAAAACGTCTCAAAGCGTCTAAAAATGCAAATGTGAAGTCTTTGGAGAAATTCAGCTTAGAATTAAGACTAGAATTAATTTAAAGTGAACCACTTTATCTAAAAATGCAAATTTTGATGTTTTTGGAGTCATTCAAATCTTCTAATTTGTTCATTTTTGTAAAATTAATTTCTGGATCAGAATATGTAAAATTTGACTGAAAATACCTCAAAAATAAAAAGTTAGGGTTTTTTGAGACAGTACTGTCCTGATTTGGTCCAAAAATCATTAAAAATGACTTCACGCGTCAAAATTTACATTAAAGTTTTTGGAAAAATTTAGATCATGATTAGAACCAAAATCGCCTCAAAATGAAAATTTGGTATTTTTAGAAAAAAGTCAGTTAAGCCAAAATCTATTAAAAACGACTCATAACTAATTCATTTTATGGCTATTGAAGCGTTTAAAAATGACTCAAAGCATTTAAGAATTCAAATTAAATGTTTTGAAAAAAATTTTGGTCATAATAAGGGTCAAAAATCCGTTAAAAAATATTTAAAGCGTCTAGAAACGTAAACTTTAAATTGTTGGAAAATGTAGATTAAGATTAGGACAGAAATTAGCTAAAAAATGATTTGGATTAACACCAAAATCGGTTAAAAAACGTCTCCAAGCGTCTAAAAAATATGCAAATGTGGAGTCTTTGAAGAAATTCAGCTTAGAATTAAGACTAAAATCGTTTAAAGTGAGCCACTTCATCTAAAAATGAAAGGTTTGATGTTCTTGGAGAAATTTGATTTTAGAATAAATACGGGCAGAACTAATTCAATGGAATGTTAAAATCACATTTTTGGATCAAAATAAGTGAAATTTTACTTAAATTTCTGCAAAATGCAAATTTGGTGTTTTTCGAAAAAGTCAGGTTAGAATTAGAGCCAATATCGGTGTAAAATTACTCAACGAGTGTAAAAATAAAAACTTGGAGCGTTTGGAAAAATTCAAAGTAAGAATATGGTCAAAATCGGTTAGAAATTACTGAAAGCGCCTAAAAATGCAAAATCACAAGTTTGAATTTGTTGAAAAAATGTTGATTAAGATTGAGTCCAAAACCAGTTAAAAAATTCACTTAGAATGTCTAAATGTACAATTTAGAAATTTTTGAAAAATACAGGCTAAAATTGATAATAAGTTACCTTCTCCAAATCCTCCATAAAAACCAAATGCTATAAATCGCTAATTTTGATGTTTTTGAAGAAACACAATTTTAGAATAATATTAGGCCAAACTGATTTAAAACATCTGATTTATTGGTAAGTTTTTAGAAAACTTCTACCTTTGGACTAAAATACATAAAATTAGAATCAATACGATATCAATAAAAGTGTAGGCTTTGGAGACATTAAGGTTAGAATTAGGGCTAAACCTTATGTATACAACACATGGTATTAAAATATATACATTAAATATACAAATAATATATATACAAATAAAAAACTGCTGTTTTTTGAGACAGTATTGTCCTGATTAGGTCCAAAAATCATTAAAAATGATTACACGCGTAAAAATTTACATTTGAAGTTTTTGGAAAAATTTAGATCATGATTAGAACCAAAGTCGCATCAAAATAGAAATTTGGTATTTTTAGAAAAAGTCAGTTAAGCCAAAATCGATTAAAAACGACTCCAACAATACAAAAATTAAAATTTGGACTGTTTGGAAAAATTCGATTTATGGCTATTGAAAAAAGCGGTTGTAAATGACTCAAAACATTTAATAATTCAAATTAAATATCTTTAAAAAAATTCAGGTTACAATAAGGGTCAAAAATCTGTTAAAAAACATTTAAAGGGTCTAAAAACAAAAATCTTTTAAAACTTTGGAAAATGTAGATTGAAATCTGAACAGAAATCAGCTAAAAATTACTCAAAACGTCAAAAAAAAAATGCCAATTCAAAGTTTTCATCAAATTTTTCAATTTCATTCAAAATCGTTTAAAAAACGTCTCAAAGGGTCTCAAAATGCAAATGTTAGGTCTTTGGAGAAACCCAGTTTAGAATTAAGACTAAAATCGATTTCAAGTGACCCACTTTATTGGGCAAAACTAGTTTAAGTAAATGGTAAAATCACATTTTTGGACCAACATAAGTGAAATTCCCTGTAAAATGCGAATTATTGGTGTTTTTCGAGAAAATCAGGTTAGGATTAGGGCCAATACGGTGAAAAATTACTCAACTAGTGTAAAATTAAAAACTTGGAGCGTTTCAAAGCATCTAAAAATGCAAATTTGGAGTTCGTGGAAAAATTCAAATTAGGATTAGGGCGAAAATCTTTGAAAATAATCGGACCGAAAAGTGTAGCATTTGGAGAAACTGAGGTTAGAATTAGGGCTAAAACTTTATCACAACACATGGTGCTAAAATGCAAATTTTGATGCTTTTGGAGACTTTCAAATCTTGTAATTGGTTCTTTTTGGTCAACTTAATTTTTGGATCAAAATATGTAAAACTTGACTGAAAATATCTCAAAAATAAGAAAACTGGTGTTTTTTTGAGACAGCATTAGGTCCAAAAATCTTTAAAAATGACTTCACACGTAAAAATTCACATTTGAAGTTTTGGAAAAAATTTAGATCATTATTAAAACCAAAATGGCCTCAAAATAAAAAATTGGTATTTTTAGAAAAAGTCAGTTAAGCCAATGTCGATTAAAAACAACTCCAACCATACAAAAATAAAAGTTTGGAGTGTTTGGAGCAATTCATTTTATGGCTATTGAAAAAGCGGTTAAAAATGACTCAAAGCGTTTCGGAATTCAAATTAAATACCTATCTTTAAACAAATTTAGGTTACCATAACAGTCAAAAATCAGTTAAAAAATATTAAAAGTGGTTAGAAACGTAAACTTTAAATTTTTGGAAAATGTAGATTAAGATTAAGATAGAAATCAGCTGAGCATTACTAAAAGCGTCTAAAAAAAATGTCAATTAAAAGTTTTTGGAAAAAAATTGATTTTGTTTAACGCCAAAATCGGTTAAAAAACGTCTCAAGGCCTCTAAAAATGCAAATGTGAACTTTTTGGAGAAATTGAGGTTAGAATTAGGGCTAAAACTTTGTCACAACACTTGGAATTAAAATGCAAATTTTGATGTTTTTGGAGACTTTAAAAACTTGTAATTGGTTCTTTTTGGTCAAATTCATTTTTGGATCAGAATATGTGAAATTTGACTGAAAATCTCAAAAATAAGAAAAGTGGTGTTTTTTGAGACAGCATTAGGTCCAAAAATCATTAAAAATGACTTCACGCGTCAAAATTTACATTTGAAGTTTTTGGAAAAATTTAGATCATGATTAGAACCAAAATCGGTTAAAAACTGACAAATTTAATATTGCTTCAGCTTAAAATTAGAGCTAAATATTGATTTAAAATGATTCTCACATTCTCACATTCTCTAAAAATGCTGTTTTTGGAGACACTCAATTTTAGGATAAAATAGGGAATCAAGAAATCGAAAACAGGTATGCAAACGTGAAAATAATTTATACTTTATTGGAATTTAATTGAGATTGATAAAATGAAGATATTAATAATGTTAATATTGATCAAGACGTCGAATTGGAGAAGGCAGAAGCAGACTTTTCTTCAGAAAATTAAAATTTTGTCACTTCGGATTCGGATTCCGATTCGGATGTGCCTTTGAATTTGAATTAAATATTTTTTTTTCTGTTCTAAATTAACAGAATTTCAATCTATTTTTTTATGTAATATTTTCTTTTGGTTTTCATTTTTTTCTGACTTTCTGAGGCTTTGAAGAAAAACGGAAAAACCCATTTTTTTTATTTTCAATCTCTAAGCATGAGAAACATCCCCATTGTCGCCATTTTTATTAACTTCGGATTTTTACATGATTAGTAATCATTAATTTATACATTAAAATAGCCTTACGAACCAAGAAATTTTTGTACTCGTACAGAATTACAAAGCATTGTATTAGATGCTCTATGACTTTTGACTGGTCACCCTTACGAATATTACAAGGCAAAAACCAAAACTGGAGTCGGAAAGATCTTCATTTTGATACTGTTTTATCATATCAAAACCGAAATAAAACAAATTTAGCTCCAGATCAGGGGTTTCAAACCCGGGATCCCCCCCCTTATGGGATTACATTTTTGAACTGAAATATGAATATAAATTATACAGGGAGCAAACTATCAGATTTCCATGGCCAACTGTTTGGAAAAACTTAACGAAAAGCTTTATATATTACCATGTCTTCTTCGCAATGTTCCAGACTCTCCATAATATAAAGCTTTTCGGCTTGACCAATGCGAGGGTGCCGGGCAGGGCTATCGAAACCCAGCAAGAACCACGCGATGCACCACACAACCGCTATGGCTCCAAATATGTAGAAAGCCAGCGGCCAACCGTAATCGGATGCTGAGATGTAACCTGTTATGAGCATGGCCAGCATAGCTCCCACGTTAGCCCCTAAAAAATCATTAATTAGCTCACACTAAAAATACTCCGTGTTCATTAGAAAAAGTCATCTAGAAAGCCATGAATTTTTATGTCACATAATCAAAGTAAATGGACTTTTGTTCTTTCATCCTTTTGCTTTGGCATTTCACAGCTAACTAGATGACTTTTTCAACTGAACACTCCCTACTTTTCATTTGGCTTACCAACCTGAATACATAAGAACGGTGAGTTTGGACCTCTCAGCGAGGGGAGCCCAAAGACCCAACGAGGTGTGGCAGGCTGGAAAAGTAAATCCCTGTAGCAGTCCCTGTATCATGCTGTAAACGTGTTAACTAAATGTTTAGTTTCATTTATTCTGCAAGTCAGAGTGGTCAGTCTTTACCATTGCAATGGGTGGTGAAAAGCGTTTTTACATACCGGCAAGCAATGACACCCATATACCCGAAACCGGCCGCCGCAGAAGGAATGAGGGCGAAGGCTAGACCGTTGAGCAGCATCGTCCACATCAGACACTTCCTCAGGCCAAACTGCTTGAAGAAGTACCCGGAAAAGGGCTGGAGAATGATGTAGGTCCAGTAGAAGGACGAGAGTATTATGTTGCTGACGGTGTCCGTCCACTTGTAGGACTGCAAATATTTGATTCCACATCAGATATATTCAAAGAGATTTTGAATGGATGTCTTACGGATATGTCAGAGTTTTTGGATGTGGAATTGCGCGTCATGGCAACTATAGCTATGGACATTGTGGATCTTGTTAACATGGTCACTAGGAGGTAGAAGAACATGAGCAGGGCTTGGACGTGACGGACTCCGATTGTTGGAACTAAAAGAGAGGTAGATTGACATTTTTAGTATACGAAATAATCTACTATTGAAGTATTTGTTTATTACAATATGCTTCGTACATCGCATTCATTTAATATTGTCATCCAAATAGCGTTGGAATTCTGCCTTTTTAACAGCATCTTCTTAAAATGCGCTAAAAGTGTGACTATGTACTAGTGTTACTCTGTAGAAAATTTGATATTCTATAGTAGAACTGCAGAACTCTATCTTCTCTATAATCGGAATATATTATTTGAAGGTTATAAATTAACAGTTTATTAATTAGAAATAAGCATTTTGTTAAAAAAAAAATAAGTATTGTACACCCAAAGTTAGTCAAAAACCTTTTCCATTTTTTGAGAAAGAAATTAAATAAAACGTGAAAAAAAATTAATTCAAAAATACATTCAAATTGGTTAAAAAAAACGAATTTTACTTTTTACTTATACCTAAAATTGAATTAAAAAACCTTTCTCACTTATCGAGTTAAGTAGGTCAAGTAACACCTCATTCTCAGCTGCTCTAAACTCAGTCATTCAAGGGTAAAGTCTTAATTTACGTAGCGAGTTTCGTGAATGCGAAAATTGACAAATAGTGATTACAATAAAATGATATTTAACTAACAAGAAAATTGAGCAAAAAATAGCATTCACCAAAGTCACACCTTATTTTAGAAAAATTAGGTAAAAATGCACCTTCAGACGTTTCAGAGTCAGAGGCAAAACTCGAACTAACCTAAAAGGGATATTGAATCTTCTGACAGAAAAACAAGAAGAGACTCAAAGAAATTATGTAAAATTGTGTTTGGAAGTTAGGTACCATTCCAAATAGACCACAAAGACATTTTGGCGACTGCAAACAATGTCCTTTGTGTTGATTTAAAAGACCTATAAAAAGTTAATATAGATGTTCTAATTATTGAAAGAGATGTTTTGCTCCATTCGAAATGCTTCAAAAAGTTGATAAAACCACCTCTAGTAGTTTGATATTTTAAAAATTGTGTTACGTTTTTATTAGGTTTCATTTATGGTTTTGGTTTTTCCAATTTTATTTAATTTTTTTTGAACATTTGCATTCTGTTTACTCATTTTTCCATTGCAATTATTGTCTTTCCTGTTTGCTGTAGCAGTTCTGCAATAAAAATTCCGGCAATTTAGTTATTTGTTTCTCCTCTAAGTCACCAACAAAATACCGAAACAAAATTTGCTGCTGTTTGGAATTGTTTGCGTTCTCTTCTACTATAAACATTTCTGTCTTAGAGTCGTAATTTTTCTTTGTCCAAGTTTTTCTGCCTTTTGTTTTCTTTATTTTTCAAATATTCGTTGTTATATTTTGTAGAAATGTTTTGTTCTTTTATTTTTTTTCTTCGATCTAAATTGGATTTTTAGGTCGGTTTTCATCCTTTTCGAGAGAATTTTGACCCAAAATGATTGAAGGACAGACCAATTGGAATGTATGCTAATTTGTAATACAAATTGTAATACGAAAAATTTGGTACAAAACTAGAAATATTTTAAATTTATTCCTTTACCTGCAATTTTTGGATACTTTTTTTAGTTTTTTTCTTCTAATTTTTATTTTTAACTTAACATTAACTTTGTTGCAATAATGTTACTTTGAATTTTGCCAAACACTCCAAATTTGTATTCTTATACACTTTTAAGTAATTTTTGACGTAATTTGGCCTTAATCCTGGCCTAACTTAAAAAAAAGACATCAAAATTGTCACTTTTAGTTATAATGAGTTCTTTTCAAACAATTTTAGTTATAATTCTAATATAAATATCTCCAGAGACTTGAAATTTGCATTTTTAGTCGCACTGTGCAATTTTTAAATCCTAATGCTAACCTGAATTTGTTTACATTTTTGACTCTTTTAGAAATTTCTAATTGATTTTTGCCATAATCTTTATTTAATTTTTTTAAAAATTTTTAAATTTGTATTTTTACACACTTTGACTGATTCTTTACGTATTTTGACCTTAATCCTAACCCGAATTTTCAAAAAAATGTCAAAGTTGTAATTTTTTTGATAAAATAGAAAAAGTTACTTTTAAACAATTTTTGCCCTAACTCTATTGTAAATTTCTCGAAAGACACCAAATTTGCATTTTTAGATGCTCTGGGTAATTTGTTAACCAGTTTTCAACTTAATCCTAACGTGAATTTGGCTAGAAATTTTTGACAGTTTGATTAATTTTTAACTGATTTTAGATGTAATCTTAATTTGAATTTTTTTAAAACCTCTAAATTCGTATATTTACCCTCCTTGAGTCACTTTTAACGTATTTTGGCTTTAATCCTAGTCTGACTTTTTCAAAAAATGTCAAAGTTGTCATTTTTTGATGAAATGAGTTACTTTTAAACAATCTTAGCCCTAATTGCAATATACAT
The DNA here is from genome assembly GCA_951812265.1 of Taphrorychus bicolor. NCBI lineage: Eukaryota > Metazoa > Arthropoda > Insecta > Coleoptera > Curculionidae > Taphrorychus > Taphrorychus bicolor. Next base: position 24,227,516 of record OX638304.1, read on the forward strand.
TTCTTGAAAGATACCAAAATTTGCATTTTTAGACGTTCTGTATAATTTATTAACCAGTTTTGATCTACGTGAATTGGCTAGAAACTTTTAATGGGAGTTTTTTGACAGTTTGATTAATTTTTAACTGAATTTAGCGTAATCTTAAATTGAATTTTTTCAAAGAAACCAAATTTGTATATTTACCCTCCTTGAGTCACTTTTAACATATTTTGGCTTTAATCCTAGCATGACTTTTTCATTAAACATAAAAATTGTTATTTTTAGGTAAAATGAGTTTTTTTTCCGAAAAACTTCAGTTCTAATTCTAATTTAAATTTCTTCAAGACTTAAAATTTGCATTTTTGACGCTTGTAATTATTTTTAATTGATTTTTGGCTATAATCTTAATTCGAGTTTTTCCAAAGCCTACAAGTTTTTATATTTACCAACTTTCATTAATTTTGTACGTAATTTGGCCTTAATATTGGCCTGACTTTTTTCAAAAAACATCAAAATTGTACTTTTTAGCTATAGTGAGTTCTTTTCAAACAATTTTAGTTTCAATTCTAATCTGAATTCCTCCAGAGACTTCAAATTTGCATTTTTAGGCACTCCGTGCAATTTTTAAATCCTAATGCTAACCTGAATTTGTTTAGAAACTTTTAATCTGAATTTTTCACGCTTTTAGTAATTTCTAATTGATTTTTGCCATAATCTTTATTTGAATTTTTTGAAAAATTCTAAACTTGTATTTTTAGACACTTTCAGTCATTCTTTACGTATTTTAATCTTAACCTGACCTTTTCAAAAAATGTCAAAGTTGTCATATTTTTGATGAAATGGTTTAGTTTTAAACAATTTTAGCCCTAATTCTATTGTAAATTTCTTGAAAGACACCAAGTTTGTATTTTTAGACGCTCTGTGTAATTTGTTAACCAGTTTTGATCTTAATCCTGACGTGACTTTGGCTAGAAACTTTTAATGAGAATTTTTTGACAGTTTGATTAATTTTTAACTGAATTTAGCCGTAATCTTAATTTGATTTTTTTCAAAGCCTCCAAATCTGTATATTTACCCTCTTTGAGTCACTTTTCACGTATTTTGGTTTTAATCTTAGCCTGACTTTTTCAAAAAACTTAAAAATTGTAATTTTTATGTAAAATTTGCATTTTTGACGCTTTTAGTAATTTTTAATTGATTTTGGCCATAATCTTAGTTCGAGTATTTCCAAAACCTCCAAGTTTTAAAATTCAACCTCTTTTAATCATTTTTCACGTATTTTGGCCTTAATCCTGGCCTGTCTTAAAAATTCTCAACTTCAACTTCAAAACCTCAAAGTTGTCATTTTTTTGATGAAATGAGTTACTTTTAAACAATTTTAGCCCTAATTCTATTGTACATTTCTCGAAAGACACCAAATTTGCATTTTTTTAAGCTGTGTGTAATTTGTTAAGCAGTTTTGATTTTAATTCTAACGTGAATTTGACTAAAAACTTTTAATGGGAATATTTTGACAGTTTGATTAAGTTTTAACTGATTTTGGCTCTAATCTTAATTTGAATTTTTTCAAAGCCTCCAAATATGTATATTTACCCTCTTTGAGTCATTTTTCACGTATTTTGGCTTTAATCCTGGCCTGACTTTTTCAAAAAAACATCAACATTGTCAGTTTTAGGTATAATGAGGTTTTTCAAACTATTTGAGTTCTACTTCCAATCCAATTTTACTTTCTTTGAAATTGGGTTTTTTCATTCTGTTTTCACAGGTTTTCATTCTTTTGAGAAAACATTCATTTTTTTGAAACAAAATTGATTTTTTTTACGGACTGACCAATTGGAATTTATGCTAATTTGTAATATATATTGAATAAAGAAAATTTGGCACAAAACTAGAAATATTTTAAATTTATTCCTTTATCTGCAAATTTTCTAACTTGATATTAATTTTGTTGAAATATTGTTAATTTGAATTTGGCCAAACACTCCAAACTTATTCTTACACACTTTCAGTTATTTTTCACGTATTATGGCATTAATCTTAGCCTGACTATTTCAAAAAACAAAAAAATTGTTATTTTTAGGGAAAATGAGTTTTTTCAAAAAATTTTAGTTTCAATTCTAATCTATTTCTCCAAGACCTCAAATTTCCATTTTTAACGCTTTTAAAAATTTTGAATTGATTTCGGCCATAATCTTAATTTGATTTTTTCACGGAAAAAAAATAGTTTTTTGACTAAAAAATAGTTCTGTTGCTTTCAAGTTTAATATTCTTTTAGTGGCATTTAACTGCTGCCAGTACCCAATTTACAGTGTATCCAGTTGGTCCTACGTAGTTCGATTTTTTTTTTTTCGAAAAGTTCATTAATTTTTCGTATTGGTTGGGAAGAATTAGTTAAAAATAAATAGAAACTTTGTGAGGCTATTTTGAAAAATTAGTAAATATCTCGAAACCGATTTAAAAATCAAAAAAAAGAATTGCATTCTTGGCTTAGTTAGAAAAAGTCAGCTTAAAACGTTTATTAAACTTCATGGATTTGTTTTGGAGAATAAAGACTTTAATAAGATATCTTGGGAACGGTGTGAGGCCCCACGAAATTCATTAGATGATCGTGTTAGTTCGTTGGTACATCTTGCAAAATAGCAAAATTATTCAATATCTTGAGAACGGTTTGAGGTTACCAAAATTTCGATAAACGATTGACAATTTAACTAAAAATACACACTTAACGTGTTTATTTTGGAAAATTAGAATATTATTTAATATCTTAAAATGGCTTGAGGCTCCAAAAAACTACTACGTTTGTTAGAAAAAATGAGCTACACACAAACAGAAAATCTGTGATCGATTTCGAAAAATAAAAAAAGTTTGTAAATATCTCGAGAGCCGTTTGAGATTTCAAAACTTGTACTGAACCATTGTTTTAATTGAATATAATTAGCTAGAAATACAAACTTCATGGATTTACTTTGGAAAGTTAGAAAATTATTAAATATTTACGGCTTGAGAAAACGGCTTGAGACTGCAAAAAAATACATTAAACTACCGTATGTTTGTTGGAAAAAACGGAGCTACATAGAAACAGAAACTATGTGATCGATTTTGGAAATTAAAAAGCATGTGTAAATATCTCGAGAACTTTGAACTGAACCTTTGTTTTAATTGGAAATAATTAGCTGAAAATTAATATAAGCTTTATGGGTTTATTTTGGAAAATTCGAAAATTATTAAATATCTTGAGAACGGCTTTAAACTCCAAAAAAATGCATTAGACTACCACTAAGACATACTTAACCAAAATACTTTTAATTAAAAAAACAGTTTTATGTAATTAGTTATTCACGTCAAGAAAGCAAATAGATTTGTAGGGGGGGTTCATTTGAATACGTCATCTAGTTGACTGGTAGTAGTAGCACTAGAAAAGAATGAAAGAACAAAAGTCTTTTTCAGTCAAGTGTTATATTTTTCTCTCAAAACTTGAAAGTTTTCTAGAGATGACGTTTTCTAATGAACACGGGGTACAATATCAAGGAATCAACAAAACAAAGAAGCTTATATACTTAATGTATATAAGTCGTCATCTCTGTTTAAATCCACAGCTTAGCAGCATTAGCAGGTCACCTGACTAATTATTACTAACAAATGACTGATCTAAAACTTATATTGCGCCATTTAAAGAATCATTTACCGAAACATATTTACATACGCAAAACTGTATCACTGCAACAATATGATGAGTACGTATAAGGCAGTGGTACAGTGAATTTTTAAGCTTAGTACGCATTTATGGACTCCTTCGCGATAACAACAATAATTCCCACATATAATCGTAGATATGTACATAAAAAATAGGAGTGTTGGGATTTGCATAACATTGTCACAGCAGTAGAATCACTGTGGTGTTCTGTAGGGTTTGAGGTTCTGTATGTTCCGAGAAATGTTCTCAATTTTTGGGTGCGCTGTTCGCGACCGCAACCCAGAAATACTCGGAATTTGCTTCATTCAATTAGCAAAAGCTATAAATTTTAATAAAACGCATTTTCTAAACAATCAATTGTATTTTACGCGATACATGTAACGTATTGTGGTTTAAATTTGTTTTGCAGCATTGGCACAGGATTTCTTTATATGGGTTACGGTACAAACAAAATTGAAAAACAACATTTCTATAGCGGAGTTCGAGGATGTTTATTTCAGTCGTAGATTGAAGTTAGTTTTCGTTATTAGTAACCAACATAACTTTTTGCAGTTTAGTAATTAAAAGCTAAATATGTGTATTCCATAGAGAGTGTTTATGACAATAAAAAAAGTTCAAAAAAAAATCCTACATAGCAAGTGCTTCTACGCAATTTACAAAATGTACAGAGCACTAAAAGGCCAAACAATTGCATACGTTTTGTTAGTTTCTCTAATAAACATAAAATCCTCAGGAAAACTTTGATAAAGTGCCTGGTGTCAAGCTGATAGACGAGAAAAAAGAAAAACATATACTTTAAAATATACCTTTGTGATTAGGCAAAAGTTTATATGATTCTGTAGAAGTATATAAAGAACTGTCTAAACGAAGGCCTCATATATGCTTCGCAAAAATCTCGTGGTCAGGCCACGGTAAAAAAGTTATCAGAATTTAACAAAATCATATAACCGAAAAAGCAAAACGACCAAGACACTTTAAAAATTAATTGTTTAGAGTGCACTTGTCATACCATTCGGAAGTCTCTCCAGAGGGGCGATCTTGTCTCAAGCTGTCGCCTTCTATACTGTTACGCCCGACCGTCGGTCCACAGAGATTCGGGCCGAAGCGGCAACGCCGAGCGTCGATCGCGACCTCGGGAACCCATCTAGAATAAACGAGAACCGGGAACAGTTGCCTCCGCTCTCGAAAGTACGAGAGTGTGTTCAGGCCGGGTATATAAACCGGTGAGCCTTGCGAGATGGAAACGAATGGATAGTACAGTGAAGTAAATAAGCGGACAAGCGAACAGTGCGAATTGTTAGTAGAGAGTAATTGTGTTTTAATCGTGTTGTAATAGTTAAAAGTGAACAAAAGTGTGTAATTAATTGACGATAAATTATTGGAACCCGTATCCCGTAACATTATTAAACTTATGCATGAAGTATACTCGTTCTTTTTTTTATATTTATTCACAGTCCTTGTTATGGCTTTTGCTTAATTTTCTTACATTTCTTCTTCAACTTGTAAAGCTGAAATCTCATGCGACGCAAATTTTTCCACCTTTCTTGTTTTACCGAATTTTGAATTTGTTTTGCTCATTTATTTCTTCTGTACCCACTCCTCTTGTTCTTTTCGCAAACCGTTTTTTTTTTATTTTCTTGTTTTTTTTTTATTTTGTTCTGTCGTTCATTCGAGAGGTTTTTATTTTTTATAAAAGAGAAAAAGAAAAAAATATATATAATAAGCTCTGTGGGTCGAAGCAGTGAACGAACTCGCTTAATTTGGTAGCTGTAATCTTTAACAATTATTTAATTTTTTTTTTACTAAGTACGTAATTGTTTTTTATTTATCGGCCTTAGAAGATCGATATTTTCTTTTTTACAACTCTCATTTTATTTTGTATTTCAGTCCCATATAATTGTTTTTGCTTAACTTTCCTTACGTTTTTAGTATAGTCTAATGAAGTTTTGCAATTTTCCTTTTCTTCTTGTGTTCCGTTTCATTTAAGCTTCGAATAAAAGCGAAACGGCCAAGACATTTTAAAAATCAGTTGTTTAGAAATGCTACATGTCATTCTATCCCCAGCCAATTAAATCATTTTAAACGAGTGGTATCTCCAGGGGTACAGGGGTGATCTTGACTAAAGCTGTCTCCTTGTTTGTCGAAATACACATATTATGAGGTTTTCTCATGAGAATTATAAAGCTTTTCATTATAATTTTCGAAAAAGTAGGCAATGGAAATTTGACAGATTGCCACCCGTATAATGTTTGAACTGTGTCACTTTTATTGGTTATATTGACATAATTTAAAGGTTATAAAATGCTGCCATTACAAAAAAATGTTGTTGCCAGAACTTAACCAAAAATAATAGTTGCAAGGATAATAATAAATCCATGTACTAGATCTGATACTACGTTTCTCTGGTCAAATACTTGGCACAAGTAATTTTTAGGACAACAAATTTTCTTATACTAGAGCTTTGACATCGAGTTTTGCTCAACCTGTGCAACATAACGATGGCCTAGAATTAAAACCTCGTAAGTACATTTTTATGTGATATTGAGATTTTTGCGTCATCACCTTATTATTACCCTTTTCCCGCCTTTGATAATAGCTCGCGAGTGCTAGACCGATAGAAAAAGAAGCATTTCTACCGATAGAATTCATCAATACCGAAACTATCGATAATATATATTAAGAGCAGGTTTGTTTTAGGAGTTTTTAGGAGAGATAATTTGGAGATATGGACGTTTTTAGGAGAGAATTTGTCCAAAAACTTGTTAAAATAAGCGCTATAAGTTTTATGTTTTCGTGCGTCAACAGAACATTCTGATACTGGTACGTTCACCGATGTCTTAACGGTGTTTGTAGTTTAGTTTTTCCTATACTACTCAAAGGCGTCTGTCTATAGTTGTCTCTTAAAATACCTTTTGTCCATTTGAAAAAACGAAAAAGAACTATTAATTGATAGTGCTCTGCCTAATAGGGTCAATAAAAGAAAATTTTGGTAGTTCTTGATTTTATTTCGTTACCTACCAAAAAAATGTAACTTAAAAGTAGTGCAGGTTTCAGGTGGAAAAGCCATTTAATAGGAAAACGTACGTCGATGGAAACTATGTCTTTCGGATTGCAACATATGCTGAAAGCGAAGAAACCACTAAAAGGTCTTCCGTAAATGGTTCTTATTCCTGGAACCATAAAATCTTTCTATTAAAAGTATCTTTGCAGTTATCTACTCACTGAGCTCTTTTACAAAACGCTAACATTTCTTCACTCTAGAAATCTACAAAAAGGGAGGGTCATACTCATGCTATGAAAAATTCTTTTGCAAAAAAAAAAGATGTTTGCACTTTTCTATTAACAAATTACATGTGAAATATTTACTAATATCGTTTTATAAAAAACCCTGATATGATGTTTTTTCAAGTTTGATTCTAAACTAATATTATATATGCTACTCATCCAGACCTGACTTACCCTAAATATTGTAGATAATTTATTAAGGATCACCGATTCCAAAAAGTCTGCCCTGTCTTTTTTGTAATGATTTTAGCACTTTGTAATTTGGTTTTTAGTTTTGTCCGAAACTTTTTTAGGCGTTTGAATGAAAATAATATATAAGCTGATAAAAACTTTTTTAAATTTAATGCAAGCAACGTCGAGGAAATTAATTTCATTTACTCAAGTTAAACTGATGGCAGATATTAAAGTAAAACTACACTAAACCATCATAACAACTGGTAGGGAAGTTGTTATTGGCATTCACCTTCACCTGCTTTTAATTTACTGGTTAAAATCTTGTCAATCACATTTTTGGCAAATCAGTTTATGGATAACTAGTATATCGCGTTTTTTGGCGGAATCTTTCCTTAACGGTTTTTTTAACATAACCATTAACATTGACACAGTTCAAAAATTATATTGGGGGTCATTCAAATAATAGCCTTTGGAAAAACATTATGGAACGTTTTATAGAGGGCGTTTTCTAGAATCATGCACATGATTTTCAATATTCAAGTCATCAAATATCAAGTCTCTATGATAATTGTGGACAATTGTTTATAGTTTGTTTTATTTAGAATTATTATTATAGAATTGTTCCTCTATAGTATTGACGAAAATTTTGTTTATATCCTAAAAGCGTATTATTAAACTGCTTATGCACGAAGTATACTCCATTATCTTTTCCTTATACCTTTAATTACAGATTTATCTATATTATTCTCTATTTTATATTTGTTTTTACAAGGTGTTAAATTATCTAAAAGTTAGATTTTTTGCTGTTGATTTTTTTTGGTATGTAGCTGTTTTTCTATTTATTGGTCTTTAAAGATTGATGATTTGTTTCTTGCAGCTGTCATTTTATATCATAGTTCCTTATCATGGTTTTTGCTTGATTTTTTTCCTCATTAATTTCTTCTATATCCATCGCGTTCGCTAGTCCTGGTCTTTTATTAAAATGATAACATGGGCTTCGCACAATTTTTGTTTTCCGATTGTTTTTTTATTTCTTTAGTTTCTTTTTTTATTCCGTTCTTTCCTTCATTTGAGAGGTTTTATTTATTTACGTACTAAGAAAAAAATAAGATTTTAATAAGTTCTATGAGTCGAACAACCAATATTTACTTTTCATTTTTGATTTTCTTATAATATATCTTTATTTTTTGGTATCAGCTTTTTTGCAACTATCATTTTGTCTTGTATCTTAGTCCCATATCATTAATTTTTTTGCGCAATTTTCCTTTATTCTAATTTTTCTTCCCTTTTCTAGGTTTTATTTTTTTACCAAACTGATAATCCACCTAGGTTTCGTCCTTTTTCATTCAACATATAACATGGGTTTTGCTATTTTTTTTCTTCTCTTAAAGATGTTATCTCTTTACCCTTTTTAATTTCTTGCTTTTTTGCATTTTTCTGTCACAGCTAATGGTTTGGTCTGATTGTCTGTTGGACCCAATAATTGAATAAAAGTTAAAAAAAATCATTTATGAGATAGAAATTGTAGGCAATGGATCCCAACAAGCTTAGAGCTCTTTTTTACAATGCCATTTTGTGCTGGAATGTAAAAAAATGGAAACTACGAACCACAAGAACGAAAACATACCCGACAGTTATTGCGCTGATGATGGTCTGAAAATCGAGACTGGCCTTCCGAAAAGGATTTTAATAAAAATTTTATCAAGTTATATATCTTTTGTCTACTTATATTTTTTTTTAGTAAACTTTTTAAATTCTTGACACAGGAAATACTTTTATAATGCCGCCGTTTTATTGTTTTAGTAGGATTTTTGGTTCATCTTTAGCTGGTCTCAACTACAAATACAGATAATCGTGGAAAGTTTGGTCAAGAGGGTGTTGAAAATGATTAAGAACGAAAAGAGAAGATTTCGAATATTCGAATTTACTCGAAATTTTTTTAAATAAAGTAAAACGAAAAAAAAATGCTTTAGCAAAAATTTAAACTATTACCCATTCACTTATTTTTGTAATCTAGTTACCTATGAAACCTTAATTTTTTTTATACCCATCTCCTTTTATCACAAGTTGAGAAGGTACGTGAAAAATGTCAAAGTCAAATTTCCAACGCCTACTTGTCGACAATAATAAGTGATTGGCTTATATACTATGTGTTCATCGAAGAGTAGTAATAGTAGTAGAAATTGGGGGGGCTGAGGCCTCGCGACTAGTCCTCCCCTAGTGACCCCTCCCGCTTTTCTCAGTCTCCCGATCCACCCATCCTTACTCCGCCTGGGCCCTTATTCCCTCCACGAGTCGACCCGTCCCTCTAATGAAAGAGAGTATCCCGTCCGATCTCAGAGTCGGAAGCTCCTCTCGATGGAGAAAAGCGGCTCCCGGTCTTGTAGCGCCTCACCTATAGCACACTCCCAGAAAGTGGTATGACGACTCTTCCCCTGCTCCACAGTGAGTCCAAAGTGCATGTGTCTGTTTAGTCTGCAATGGCTAGTGAGGATTCCTATAAGGTCACCTAGGCACTGCCGACTTATCCCAAGTAGCCACGAGACCTTGGATCTTTCTGGGTTAGGGTAAATTTCCTTGGTCTGTCTACATATTCTTGACTGTGTCCAGTTTGTAGCTGTACTTTCCCATGCCCACTCATTTAGAGTGTGAGAGACATACCTCCTAGACATGGCTCTGGCCCAGTAAAGTATGTCTGGGAACCACACTTGGCAGATTCATCCTCGTGCTCCTTTCCCTCAATGCTCCTATGTCCAGGAACCCCTCCCAGAGTTACCCTTTTTGTTTCTGCCAGTGACTAGAACATCCCTGCAGTCCTGAATGAGCTTTGAACTCGTCCTGTTCCTGCAGATGGTTCGCATGGCCGCCTGAACGTCGAAGTAGATGAATCTGCTCCTTGTTTGACTTCTGGTCGTATGACCACCTCGAGAATTGCAATCACTTCTGACTGGTTAAAATCTTGTCTGAAAGTTCTTGTTTTCTTCATGGAATCCTTTGTATATTTCGGCTCCCGACGACTGTAAATCAGCCATTCTTGATCCGTCTGTATACCATATCTGATTATTCTCAGAAAGTTGCTGGAGAAGCTCTTCTTTGAATTCTTCTCTTGTTGGGATGTTTATTCCAAATGGCTGTTTTAGTCACAGCCGATATGAGGCTGGCGATCTGCGTGTGACCGCGACCCATGAATCTTTCCTTCCACTGGTCGCAGCAATCCATTCTCCTGCAGGAAGCCATCGCCTCCTTTTCATCTAGATTGGAAGCTCTGGCAGAACCAGTAAGGCATTGAGAGCTGCTCCCGGTGTTGTTCTGAACGCACCCGTTATGGCTAGGATGACTGTTCTCTGCAGTCTGGCCAACCTCAAAACGCATAGCAGGACCTGTCCACGGATCCATTCAACGAAGAATAAATAATTCACTACCATAATATACGAGTACAAGTAGCCATAAAAAAGTGAAAATTCTCCCCAATCCCAACGATTAGTTTGCTTCAAGTTTCAAGGGCAATTTAAGTTCTGTCCAATCTCCCATTGTCTTCCATTTTTTCACCAAAAGAGTTGACTTATTTCGACACCTCAACAATGTTTCACCATTCCAGGTTGAAATCCCAAGATTTTAGATTCTCGGTATTCGAGTGGTAAATTTCGTGATTCCCGGGATTTTATCATGCTCATATAAGGCGTTTTATTGACCTTTTTACGGTTTATGAATCATGGTGGTTTACACAACAATTTTACTGTTACGCACCACTTTACGAAAACATAAAATTTTAATTACAAAAGCAAATGTTTTAGACCAAATGGGATACAGTTTTGCAACAGTATACGTATTCCTCATTCACTTATTTTTGACATCTCGTTACCTTTGAAATCTTTATTTTTTTAATACCTAACCCTTTTCAGCACATGTTAAGAGGATACGATAAAAATGTCAAAGTGTGAATGGTTTATACTAACAAATAGGACCATGGCATCAAGATGACTTCTTAAAAATCTGTGGCGTGTCCTCTATTAAAGTAAACAACATTTTAGGTAATTTTTTTTATAAATTAATGGTATTTACACATTCTTAGCATTTTTTTAGGAATTCCAATGTTAATTTCGAATCTACCACTGAATTCCTGAGATCAAATTTGTTAACACAGTTTTTTCGTTTTTTTTTTTTTTTTGAGGAAATGTTTTATTAAAATTTCGAATTCACCTATGGATTCCTGAGCCGAAAATTAGGTGTCACTTGCCATATCTGCTATGACACATAAAAATGTTTTTTTTGGTCATTGATCGGTTTGAAGACGTCAATGCTCTTTTACTATTTCATTATCCCTTAAAAAGCTTTTCACCTGTCTTACTTCCTTTTTATTGAAACGATTTCTTAAAAACTATCAGATGTTTGCAATTTTTTATCAATTTATTTGTTAGGACTGAATTTCGACTTCAAATCTGAATTTCTGAGCTCAAGGTAGTTGAAAATAAGCCGTCACTTGCAATATCTACTATTAAAAATAAAGAATCTTAGACACAATTTATGCAAAAATGTGAAAATCACTGAGACACAAGATTTGTGTTATCACACACAATGTGCACCGACGCATTAAACAGATAAGTATTGTCTTGACTGCAATATTTCTTAGTCACACCCAAAACAACACTTTAATTAAGCTGTCCTTAAACAAGTCGCATTAGTGCAACTGGTCAAGGATAAATAAATTATCTGGATTCTTAGACACAAGTTTTGCAAGACTGTGAAAACCACCGAGACACTTAAAACAAGATTTTAAGTAAAAATATTGTCTTGAATATCGTAACCAAAATAGTCAAAATTGAATGATCTAGACGTAATGTACACCGAGTATCTGGTTTCTTAGACACAAGTTGAGTAAAAATGTGAAAACCGCTGAGACACTTACAACAAGATTTGAAGTAAAAATAGTGTCTTGATATTCATAACACTTTTGCTTAAGTTCTCCTTAAACAAGTCGCCTTAATGTAAGTGTTCATGGATAAATAAATTATCTGGATTCTTAGACACAAGTTGTGCAATAATGTGAAAACCACTGAGACACGTGATTTGAAGTAAAAATAGTGTCTTGAAAATCATAAATAAATAGTCAAAATTTAATGTACTAAGGGCCATGTGCACCGAAGTGTCAAAGGAGAGCTTAAGCAGATAAGTGTCCTCTTAACTGCGATATTTCTTAACCACACCCAAAACAACACTTTTGCTTAAGTTCTCCTTAAACAAGTCGCATTAGTGCAATAGGTCATGGATAAATGAATTATCTGGATTCTTAGATACAAGTTGAGCAAAAATGTGAAAGTCACTAAGACACTTACAACAAGATTTGAAGTAAAAATAGTGTCTTGAAAATCATAAGCAAAATAGTCAAAATTGGAAGTATTAGGGGCAATGGGCGCCTAGGTGTTTAAGGAGAGCTTAAGCAGATAAGTGTTGTCTTGACTGCGATATTTCTTAGCCACACCCAAAACAACACTTTACTTAAGCTCTCCTTAAACAAGTCGCGTTACACAAGTTGAGTAAAAATGTGAAAACCGCTGAGACACTTACAACAAGATTTGAAGTAAAAATATTGTCTTGAAATTCATAACAAAAACAGTCAAAATTTAATGTACTACGGGCCATGTGCACCGAAGTGTTTAAGGAGAGCTTAAGCAGATAAGTGTGGCCTTGACTGCGATATTTCTTAACCACACCCAAAACAACACTTTTGTTTAAGTTCTCCTTAAACAAGTCGCATTAGTGCAAGTGTTTATGGATAAATAAATTATCTGGATTCTCAGAAACAAGTTGTGCAAAAATGTGAAAACCACTGAGACACGTAATTTGAAGTAAAAATAGTGTCTTGAAAATCATAAATAAATAGTCAAAATTTAATGTACTAAGGGCCATGTTCACCGAAGTGTTCAAGGAGAGCTTAAGCAGATAAGTGTGGTCTTGACTGCGATATTTCTTAACCACACCCAAAACAACACTTTTGCTTAAGTTCTCCTTAAACAAATCGCATTAGTGCAAGTGGTCATGGATAAATAAATTATCTGGATTCTTAGACACAAGTTGTGCAAAAATGTGAAAACCACTGAGACATGAGATTTGAAGTAAAAATAGTGTCTTGAAAATCATAAATAAATAGTCAAAATTGAATGTACTAGGGGCAATGTGCACGGACCTGTTGAAGGAGAACTTAAGCAGATAAGTGTTGTCTTGACTGCATTATTTCTTAGCCACACCCAAAACAACACTTTAGTTAAACTTTCCTTAAACAAGTCGCGTTAGTGCAAATGTTCATGGATAAATAAATAATCTGGATTTTTAGACACAAGTTGAGCAAAAATGTGAAAACCGCTGAGACGCTTACAACAAAGATTTTAAGTAAAAATAGTGTCTTGAAAATCATAACCAAAATAGTCAAAATTGAATGATCTAGGGGTAATGTGCACTGAGGTGTTTAAGGAGAGCTTAAACAGATAATTGTTGTTATGACTGCGATAATTCTCAGTACATTACACCATAGGTATAAAAGAAAAGTACTTAAGCTCTTATTACCTAAGTCGCGTCAGTGCAAATAGTCTCGATTGAATAAGATACCTAGATTTTTAGGTACGCGTTGAGATTTAACTTGAGTTTTGCGTAAACAAATCGCCTTAATCCAAAATGCTAATGAATGAAAAAAATACCTATTTTAGACACTTGTGGAGAAATAATGTGAATACCAATTAAAAACTTGTGCAACATAATTTTACTTTATTTTTTTCTCGTCCATGGGCAATTTATAATGCCCTATTTAAGGAGAGCTTAAGCTAATATAATTGTTGTTTTTACTGTGATATTTACTTGAAACTTAAACCAACGTCCAACCTCATTTTCTTAAGTTCTCCTTCGCTCTCTTCGATGCAATTTATTTTAAGTTTAGTTATACTAGTTGAACAATAAATTAATTAAGCACCGACGTGTTTAAGGACGGTTTAAGCTAATAAATGTGATTTTGACTATGATATTCCTCACATTATGTTAAAACAGCACTTAACTTAAAAGCTTAAGCGCATCGGTGCAAATATATGAGTGATTTTTAATAGTCAAGAAATAAAGTGAAAACCAACGAAAACAGTAAACGCTATCGACAATTTGCACCGACGTGTTTAAGCAGAGCTTAACCTGAGTGTTACTTAGACTGTAGTATTTTTAAGCAATTATTTAAGCGACACTTAATTTATGCCTTAAGCTATCCTTAACACCACGCGTCGGTGCTGGTGGTCAGGAGTGAAAAGATTTTTTACTTATTTTTAGACACATGCTGAGCGATCATGTGAAAATCAATACAACAATATTTCAAGAAAAATTTTGTCTTGTCAATCATAATTTATTGTGTTCCGTTACAAATTTGGAAAACTGCCGATCTTCGTTTAGATCCAACATCCGGTAATTAACCCAACAATTGCGTCAGACAACAGACCTTTCATTATAAACTTGTGAGCGAATTTTTAGTATCAAACGTGCTCTAGGGAATGTTATAAATGAAAATAGAGAATCAATTTCGATCCGTTCTTTGAACCCTACACAATTAATCAAGTTCCTCTATTGAGTTCCAAAAAATATAATATGAAATAGCACGGAGAAAAACTTTGTTTTCAAGTCGATGTATCAAGTTTCCCACACTTATTTTTGATCTTCAAGTATCTAGATATTTTCGCTATCGGCTTAAGTTAGGTATTGATAAAATTCACATTTCAAGATTAAGTTCTTATCTAGGATAAAATAGTAAAATAAATCTCACCTTTATGCTTCAATGGTGTAAGGATCATGGCATCTAAAAGTGATTTTTTTCTCTCTACAGTACTGATATTATTGCCCTTGTCCATAACAATTTGTACCATCACCCTTCAAATAAGCTGCAGCCAAGTGTTTCCTTTCTCGACCGCGTTCAGGTAAACGTCTATTTATAATTTACAAATGTACGAAAAACAATGTTTTGAAAATATCACAGAAAATGTTTATAACTCGTGTCCGAATCGCGCAACTTCACAATGCGAATTGAGTCCCGGTGCTGTTGAAGGTTAAGGATTTTTTCGCTTAATGGTGATGATATAACCAACAACCGTCGATTTTATTGTCGAGCGATAATCAGGCGTGAAATCAACAGGAACCAACGATTTATTGTTCTAATATGTAACTAAATATGCATTAATGATTGCTCGAGATCACAGCCATTCAGCACTTTTGGTCAAACACCGCAAAAGCGCTTACGTGACGCTGGTAAGGTGTCACACATACGAATAGTCAATCTCAAGGAGTTACGACCGCCAACTGCTTAGGTCTCTGCTGGTGTTCCAGAAATAGCCTGATTTGCGGGAGCATTCCTGGACACTTGTTATCAAGTCGGAGTTTTGGTGGGAGAAACGTACCTCCACAGAGTGTCCTTTGTATATGTGTTTACATTTCCTAAATGAAGGAAATTCTTGCCAAAATCCACGTACTGTTTCCAGAAAGGTGTTGAAATTTAGTACATCCATTAGTTCTAAACCAAAGTCCATTAATGATAGTTTTCGTGTAGTGGAGTAGAAATGGATCAAGGGGAACGACTCAAAATAATAAGCATTTAATGTATTCAAATTCCCTACTGCGTCTAATAATAGGCTTTAGAGCTTAGGCGCTTCGCAAAAATAGCTTTGATTTGTTAGAATCCGAGCTTTTCGTGGATAACAAAAAATGAATCATTTGATAGCGGCATGTGACCCGTTGCTGACGTTCTTGCTCTTGGCACGTGTTACCACTGCTCATTGTCGTTAGGGCCTTGTAAATTCAAGAAAACCGCAATTAGCATGCTAGGCTGATGATCCTCATGCGACGTCGATGATTAATACGCTCTCTTGGATGTAGAATGTCGGTCTTAATAAACGATAATTGGGATAACTAATTGTTTTTATAGCAACAGCGCTCAAATTGAATCGTCCCTTGTTCTCTTTACAAATTGGCGTCATATGATTGAATCGTCATAAGTGCGAGCATGGGTGATCCTTTTAGCGTTTCTTAAGGAGGTTTACTTGGCCGAAATTGAATTCTTGATTTAAAACAAAATCTAATTATTTTTTTTCACAGTCTAATCGATAATGATGGCAATTTCATGTTTTTAAATCATCGAATCGCAATAATGTTAATAGTCTCATAGCTTAAAATAGCAAGGCAAATTCATGTCTACATCCAGCAAGCAAAAAAAAACGGTATAATTTAATTAATAATAATTGTTTTCTTTACTCATCACAGGCAGGTGATGTTTCATACCTTTTAGATTAAACATTTACGTAGCTAGTTATCTCCACAAAAAATTGTCATTACCAAAACATGTCATATGTGTTTTATGGGACTTTACCCCCAATTCAAGACTTGCTAGAGTATCTGTGATGCTTAGGGTATATGGTTAGATTTTTCTTTTAAAGAAAAAAGCAAGATCTCTATTTCCTGAAATCAATAAACTAAACTGCTGGCCAAACGAAACGTCTCAAGCTACCAAATTTTAAAGTCTATATCTCGAAAACGGCTAGTCGGATTTTCTTTACTAAAAACATATCGGATAGTCCCACTCCTTGACTAACTTACAAAGGGAATTGGAAGTTCCATCCGTTGCGCCCGAAAGTTACTAAAGGGTCGAGAAAAGTTTATGTTTTTTTAGTAAACATTCTTCGATGCACCATTTTTTGAAAAAAAATCTCAGTTGGTTCCTTTGCAGCACAGTATACCGAGGAATGTGATAGCTCGGGACATGTTTCACCGATTTTCGATATGATACCTGGTTCGACAGAAACATCGTTTTATCAAAAATATGGACTTTTTCAATATTTCGGTCTGATATCTTCTCTGAGAAACATTTCTATTCCCTCTCTCAAGATGAGTGCAAGCAGTAAGTCTATTGCAACATATCCACGAGTAAGAAACTAACAGAGTGCAAGCCAGCGATATACAGATGGCAGAAGAATGTAGAGATTGGTTCGGCCATTAGTAAAGTAGTAAACTGGCACTGCCTGAGTGATATTAACAGTGAGGCCATGAAAGGTTTCGAAATTGGGCATCAGAATATCGAAATTGGTGATCTTGACTCGAAACCTTTTTCTTCCCTTCGCGATATCTTAATTGGTTTGAGAATTATACAGGATAATCGAAAGACCGGGTTTTGGAGTTTTACTGGTTGTAAATCCGTCCATAATTTTCAAGAACTTTAATAACTAACTTTTTCGCTGATGTCAAGTAAATCGGTGGTATACAGGGTGCTCCACAAGGAGAGAGTTGGTGTTTGTTAAGCGATTCTCGTGAAAGATGACATGAAGACAATCGAAATGTGAATTTTAGGATAACGAATCCTGGGTTGATAACTCAAAAAAAGGTTAAAAATTAAGCAGTGTTGCCGTATTTATATAAAGTTAAAATATTTCCGTGAAAAAAATATTGATGATTGCTAATTTTTCTTCCGTTCAAGAGTGATGATATCTTCTGACTAACATCAACAAAATTTAATATAATTATTACTCACAGGTAATAACTAAGCTCAACTAACTAAAAAATTGAAACATCATAACAATTAAATGAAAACCAAAGAATACATTTAATTTAATATTTTGTCGGTCCTCCATTAACATTCCAAATTTCTCGGCATCGTCTTGGCATACTGCTGACTAATTTGCTAATAAAATGTTGGTGTATGTTTTCCCACTCTTCCTCTATCACTAAAGAAAGTTCGTCTAATGTTTCAGGGGAATTACCTCTTGACCTCACACGAAGTTTTAGAGATGACCACACATGCTCTATTATATTGAGATCAGGCGATTTTGGAGGCAAATTGCGCTGGCTGATATTGTTCGCCTCTAAAAACTGTTGAACAATACGGGCTCTATATGGTCTTGCATTATCGTCCATTAATAGAAAATTAGGGCCAAAATTATTTGCAAATGGCAGAACAATGTGGTTCAAAATGTCGTTTCTGTAAATCTCTGCATTGATACATCGGTTGGTAATAAAAAGTTCGGTTTTTCCATTCATCATCACCCCAGCCCACACTGTTACGTCTCCGCCACCAAAAGCCTCTTCAGGAGCCATATTTTCTTCCAGGAGTCTGTCTCCTGGACGTCTCCAAACCAGAATTCTCCCATCAGAATGAATCAAGTTAAATCTTATCTCATCACAAAACATGCAATTCTCCCAGTCCTCATTCCTCCACTCCATATGAGCTTGAACCCATTCTTGTCGTTGGAGTCGATGATGTCTTAACAGACGTACACATTTTGCTCGCCTCCTTGCTCTAATAAAAAAAATACATTGTTAATATGACGGAGCAAAAAGTAATGGTGTAATACAGAAAAGTACCTAGTACTTGATTAAGTACCTATTCAACTCAATCAATAATGTAGGTACCTACCTCAAGTTATTTAGGTTGTGTTCTTCTAATTGTTCTGTTTGATACAACAATTTGGGAATATCGCCTGAAAGTTTCATTTAATTTCCTGAAGCTATGAGTTCTAGTTCGATGAGTGGCTCGTATTAACATTCTCTCTTAGCGATGGGAAATTTGTTTCCTTGGTCCTCCTCCATGTCTGTAATGATTTTCGCCGGTTGCGATCACTCTTTGTTTCAATCTAATTATTGTAGTTGTACTAACGTTATAAATGTTAGCTACAGCTCTTAAAGTTAACCCTTCATCAATCAATCTCAAACAATTAAGACGTTCATTCTCTGTTAGCCGAGGCATTTTGAAAATAAAACGTGGACAAAATGTTATGAAATGAATCAATGTGAGTGATCTGTCAAGGCGTTTCCCTGGTATTGCCTAAACAACTGTCACAATAGTAATGACTGGTTAGAAACTTAGGCAAACTTGCCTTGACTGTAGGGGAAGAATTGTAGAGGAAGAATGGAAAAACATTCCCCTATACGCTCTTCAGGGTGGTATATGCCGTCTCAAATTATTATGGACTGGGGTGTGCCATGGAAAACAGATGTTTTGGCCCTGTATAAATTTTTGACAATGACATTGAGTGAATTTGGCAACTAAATGAGGTTACAAATTTGACATATGTCTAGTTCATTCATGAAAGGTTGCCAGATTAATGTTATGAAAAGAGGTATTAAATTATACAAAATAAAATAAAAGGCTTGTTATAAGCATAGATGTTAAGAGTCTAATCATAAAACTAGGTAGTTGGGTACCTGGAAACAATAATAAATAGCTGGTGTAAATACATTTTTTTTTCACATTCATTAGGAATAGAAAGATAGTAATATGTCTACCTTATTACTTCTATCTTCTTAAGAAAGAGGTGCTTCTGCATATTTCTTTAATCGTCTATTAAGTTAGCACCAAAATATGATGATGTTCGAATGTTCCAGCTGATTCCCGAGTCCTTTATTTACCAAAATTAAAAAATGTCATGAATTAATTATTAATTATAATATCCTGGGGTTTTTTTACCTCCCCTACCCATTTCATGATTTTGCTTCTTTCTACTACACATACTGCCTACTTATGGCAGGCAACTGATAAAGTTAATAAAATTGCTTGAACATCAAAAAATGGCCCTTAATGAATACAAAATATGTACCAAATTTCACAAAAATATCTACAGCAATAACATCAATATTAATTTAAAAAAATGGATCTGAGAGTGCAGAAAAACAATTTTTATCTTTTTAAGCAAAAACCATGGGTCACTTGAAAAAAGCAAGATACCAAATGTGATGAGAAATGAACGAGGAGTTAAAAAAAAACAATTTTTATGAGAACAAAAAGCATTGGCGTACCATATTTTTCGTCAATTATATTCAAGGCAAAAACCCATACGGACGCCACTGATGAAATTAATAAAATTATTTGAACATCAAAAAATGCCCCTTAATGAATAGAAACTGTGTACCAAATTTCACAAAAATATCTACAGAAAAACAATTTTTATCTTTTTAAGCAAAAACCATGGGTCAACTGAATAGAGATGAAAAAATACGGTATTTTATTTTTCATTGTATTATAGAATATTAAATTCAAAAAAGTGGCGGGATTTTTTTCACTACTGGATTAGGATTAGGATAAGAGCGTAAAAGCGAGATCTTATTGCATCTAAAAATTAACAAAAGGATTAATTTTATTTAAAGAATGAATAATATTCGTAGTATAAATTAAGGTGTTATTTTTATAATTCAAATCCAATTTTTCCTTTAGATTAAGAGTAACCAGAGTGCCCACTCAGCCCACTCTTAACGCAGTATTCAATAGCCATTATATTCAAAAATGTAGTTCTAGTTCAAACCCTTCTACATGTCCAGCATTTATATGGCCTCTTTCCAATTCTGGCAATCCTGCTTAGGACAAATTTGCAGGTGCCTCACCATTCTATAGTAATTTTTTGCAAATCGCTTTGAGCAGAATTTGCACTTTTTCTCGAAATTGTTATTATTTGGTTGAACGACAAAATATTTTTGTATTATTGCCCAAATTTGCCAGGCTTCCCCATTATCACTATATCATACACGTTTACTTCACTATTAGTACTAATGATAAAATAACATTTTTTTTTCATAACAAAATTAAAACAAATGGACGAAAATTTAAAAATTAAGTAAGTTATATGTCATTCAAGTCATATGTCATTCTCCTACAGCGTTGTCTAGTCTTCACAGTGTTGCCAGTAATTTGAGGTTAAATACATACCGTATTAAACGGTACAATGTATAATATACACTTTCACTTCACTAATTTTGAATGATTGATACTTAATTTTTGATTAATTTGGCAACGTTATACAAATAATTTCGACATTTGTCAAATTTGTAACCTCATTTACTTGCAAAATTCACTCAATGTCATTGTCAAAAATGTATACAGGGGCAAAACATCTGTTTCCCATGGCACACCCCAGCCCATAATAATTTGAGACGGCATATATATACACAAATTGTGGACAATCTAACTCTTGAATTGTATTAGGTGCGTTAAAGGGTTTCAATTTGTTTTTAATCTTTTATGTAAACATAATTGAAATATGGCTGCTAGACTAAAAATGTCTACCGCAACTCCAAAAAAAGTTTTAAGGGAAAAGCCTATGTTGAAGAAAATAAAGTGAAAAAGTATAAAGACGTATTAAAAATATGATAATGCTGAAACGAAAAAGGATCCAAACAACCCTTCGGAAAAATAAACTGCATCCATCATCAGTCATCCTACGTTTTATATAAACTTGTTTAGATTGTGATTTTATATAAATACGGCAACACTGCTTAATTTTTAAACATTTTTTGAGTTATCAACCCAAGATTCGTTATCCTAAAATTCACATTCCGTTTGTCTTCATATCATCGTTCACGAGAATCGCTTAAAAAACACCAAATCTCTACTTGTGGAACACCCTGAATACCCCCGATTTACTTAACATCAGCGAAAAAGTTAGTTTTCAAAGTTCTTGAAAATTATGAATGGAACCACACCCAGTAAAGTTCCAAAATTCGGACTTTCGATTATCCTGTATAATTCTTCAGCCAATTAAGATATCGCGAAGAGAAGAAAAAGGAGCCGAGTCAAGATCATCAATTTCGATATTCTGATGCCCAATTTCGAATCCTTTCATGGCCTCACTGAGAATATCACTCACGCAGTGCCAGTTCACTACTTTACCAATGGCCGAACCAAACTGCATTTTCATGCCCTCTGTATATCGCTGACTTGCACTCTGTTAGTTTCTTACTCGTGGATATGTGCCAATAGACTTACTGCTTGCACTCATCTTGAGAGAGCAAATAGAAATGTTTCTCAGAAAAGATATCAGACCGAAATATTGAAAAAGTCGATATTTTGGGTAAAACGATGTTTCTGTCGAACCAGGTATCATATCGAAAATCGGTCGAACACGTCCCGAGCTATCACATTTCTCTGTAAACTGTGCATCACAGGAGCCACCTGAGATTTTTTTTCAAAAAATTGTGCATCGAAGAATGTTTACTAAAAAAACATAAACTTTTCTCGACCCTGTAGTAACTTTTGAGCGCAACGGGTGGAACTCCCAATTCCCCTTGTAAGTTAGTCAAGAAAATCCGACTAGCCGTTTTCGAGATATAGACTTTAAAACTTGGCAGTAAAATTGGCTTGGTACGTTTCGCTTGGCCAGCAGTTTATTCCAATCTCTGTTAACTTGAAATACACATTCGTCAAAGTACAGTTGAAACTCTAAATCCTAGATGTGTACTTAAAATCGATAAACATACAACTCACATGCATATGTGGGCAATACACGTGCATATGGCATTACAAAGTTCAATCTGAACTTAACAAAATATTACAAATCAAAACTTATTTCACCCAATTATTGTGTCCGGAAATTCCTATGCCAAATTTTAGGGTATGATTCTACATTAAAAAATAAGAAAAAAGTTTCATATAAATATGTGTCCGGAAATGTCTCTACAGGGTTACTGGTAATTCGATACATTCCTTTGGAGATGTGATAGGGGAGGAGGTAAGGAGTAAATTTAACCCTAATATGCATTATGCAAAACTCGATAGTTTTTGAGATATTTCAATTTTTCTTTTTTTCTCAAAAACGTAGACCTTAATGTCTTAAAAGCTAGTTATCAAAAAATGTATTGTACTTTATTAAAACTTTTCAACTGGATTACTTGCCCAACACTATGATCTTATGTTTGGAATGAAAAAAGTCCGGAAACATTTGGATTATAGGAAAATTTTAAATAAAAAAGCGCGAAAAATATTTTTCAAAAATAAAGTATCACAATTTCTTATCGGTTATTTTTACAAAAATCAACAAGCAACATTTGTACAATTTTGTTTTAAACTTCCTTATTGCAATAGCTATCCAACAAGGTAAAAACGATACCAAAAACCCTTGATACGGTTTTTATTTTTATGTGAACAGTAAAAAACGTACTTGAAAATAGTGCTTAATTTTTTATTATTTTCATATTAATACTTACCTATTTGTTACAAATCTTGTTCAAAATGAGAGCCCCTATTTCGTATACATGCTCGGCAGCGTCTTCTTACTTCCGTCTTCGTTATCCTGGTTGTCAGGGTATTCCGAATGTGTTGGGCAGCGTCGGTTATCCTTTGTGTAAGATCTTCTCGGGTATTCACTGGGGTTGCATAAACCATCTCTTTCATATGACCCCACACATAGAAATCAAGAGGTGTTAAGTCGGGGCTTCGCGCTGGCCAAAGTATTGGACCTGCCCTTCCAATCCAACGGTTAGGAAAACATTGATCCAGTAACTGCCGCACTGTCAGCCGATAATGTGCTGGACAACCGTCGTTCTGAAATATCATTCGCTCTCTGACGGCGAGAGGAACATCTTCTAAAAGCACCGGTAGGTCATGCCTTAAAAAATTTTCATACATTTCCCCGTTTAAATTGTCTTGAAAAAAATGTGGTCCTATTAAATAGCGGCCAATGAGTCCCATCCACACATTTACCGAAAACTTCCTTTGAAAACTAGTTTCCCTTATTAAACGGGGGTTTTCTTCGGCCCAATAATGTAAGTTGTGGAAATTTGATATGCCCTCGCGATTAAATTTTGACTCGTCCGTCCATAAAATGTCTGTTAAAAAATTTACATTTTCTGCATCTGAATTTATCACAAAGCGGCAGAATTCTACTCTCCTTCCAGGATCACCTTCCTCCAAGCCCTGAACAGGGGTGTAATGGTAAGGATGGCTTCCAACTCCGTGTATCGTTGACCAAACTTTCCATTGTGATGCTCCGGTTTGCCTCGAGACTGTAGTAGTTGAAGTGGTTGGGTCGTCCTCAAAATGCCTCAATATTTCTTCCTCATCCTCTGGTTGATATACGGGAGGAGCACCGGCGTCACCTCTTCTACGTTTCACGGATCCAGTTTCAGCGATAGCTCGGTATGTCCCAGCGAATACGCGGACATTTGGTATGCGGCGGTTAGGGAAGCGACGTTCGTATTCTCGGCGAGCCTCGGCAGCATTGCCGTCACAATATCCGTAGACAAACAAAATGTCTGCGTATTCTGCGTTGGTGTACGCAGCCATAGCACTCAAAACACGATAACAACAAAAACGGTGAAAAATAAACTCAAATTTCGCAACTACTTTGGATTACTGTCACTGTCAAATTGCATCGCAAATAATTAAATTGTTGTAGTAGATTCTTTATTGTTTCTCAAGCATAGCCTACTTGTATTTTCAAAAGACAAATTCCCTTTTATTTGGATAGCTATTGCAATAAGGAAGTTTTAAAACAAAATTGTACAAATGTTGCTTGATGATTTTTGTAAAAATAACCGATAAGAAATTGTGATACTTTATTTTTGAAAAATATTTTTCGCGCTTTTTTATTTAAAATTTTCCTATAATCCAAATGTTTCCGGACTTTTTTCATTCCAAACATAAGATCATAGTGTTGGGCAAGTAATCCAGTTGAAAAGTTTTAATAAAGTACAATACATTTTTTGATAACTAGCTTTTAAGACATTAAGGTCTACGTTTTTGAGAAAAAAAGAAAAATTGAAATATCTCAAAAACTATCGAGTTTTGCATAATGCATATTAGGGTTAAATTTACTCCTTACCTCCTCCCCTATCACATCTCCAAAGGAATGTATCGAATTACCAGTAACCCTGTATAATGCGCTAGAGCATTTTAAAGATGTGCGCCCAAAAAGTATATTTTATCTTTTTATTATATTTTATCTTAAAAACTGATTTATGAAATTGCTTCAGTTTTGGTACATCAACTACTATTAATTAGGGGATAATTTGTGTGTTAACGGCAAACAGAATTTCAAATCAGGAGCTTGGCTATGGGGGCACCTATTAATATTTGTTAATTTTTTTTAATGTTACACAATTTTTTTATAATTTTTAGTTAATTTTTCAATGTTGTCGGTTAATTCTACGTAAAAAAGGTATTCTTCAAAAAATGTGTAGCATTACTTGTTTGTGAGAAAAACGGCGATAGAGGTAATCGTGTCATAGGACATTTCTTAAACATAATTTTATTAAAATGTCAAGAAAAAAGAAAACTATGATTTATAACAAATGTTCGAAATGAGCTCCATTCATTTCAATACAGCTCGTCAACTAGTTCCGCATAGATAATCTTACGCGTTCAAATATGCCTGGGGTGTTTCGAATTACTTCGCATTGCTCTGTTACTCTTTGTTGAAGATGCCCTTCATTTTCTATTGGAACAGAGTAGACTTGAAATTTTAAAAGTTTAAATGAAAAGAAAGTAATCCAGTGGGTTCAGGTCGGGGGATCGCGGAGGCCACGCAACTGGACCACCTCGTCCTATCCACTTTTCTTGACACAACCAGTTTAAATGTTCACGTACCTGAACACTGAAATGAGGTGGAGCTCCAACATGCATAAACCAACTGTCTAGTCTTTGCGCATACGGCACGTCATCAAGTAGGTCAGAAAGGATATTTTGCAAAATCTCTAAATACAGTTCACCATTTAATCGGCGTGGCATCACAAAAAGTCCTACCAAATGATCACCAAGTATTAGTTTTCACCACACATTGATCGTAAATTTGTTTTGAAATCCGGTTTCAAAATAAGCATGAGACTTTCATTTGCCCAAACGTGATTGTTATGAAGATTTTCAATTCCTTCTTGCGTAAAGCCTACTTCATCAGAAAATAAAATGTTACGATCTGCTCGACATTTCATGTGCAACCACTGATAAAATTCTAAACGCGGCTGAAAATCCTGTAATTTCAAGGCCTAAACATGTTGCAAATGATAAGGTTTTAGTGACTGTTTATGTAAAATTTCCAAAACAGAACTTTTAGGTACATTTTCTGGCACTGGTACACTTGAGGAAAATCGTTATTACTCATTTTTTTCGAACATTTTCTTTAGGAATTAATAAAATGGACAAAATAGAAAATTATAGGTTGTGGTAGAACTTAAAAACATTTATAATAATATAAATTTTTAGAATAAATATAATAAGGTCCATTTCAAATAGATATTCATCTAGCAGGCTGAGGAATTGACAGATTCTTCCTATTTCATCCATGCAAATGTGTCATTTATATGTCAATTTCTCAGCTTAGCAGATGAATATCTATTTGAAATGGACTCTAATAAAGTTCGCTTACCTGGACGCTTATTCTATAGGAAAGAGTGAAACTGAAAGTGAGAATTGCTGGCCAATGGAATTCGTCAACAGAATTTTTTGACCAATCAAACTTGTCAAAGTTCTCACTTTCACTTTCACTCTTTCCTATAGAATCATCCTGTATTCATCATTCAGGGGCATCTGAAACAAACTAAACACTGTCATGAGGATGTAAATTTAAGTTGTTGGTAAAGTTAGTACCAAGTAACCAGTAAAATTAATACCAGGTATTGTCGGTATTTGTCAATTGTTAATTCTTGTAGTTGTCTACAGTTTGTCTGTATATTTAATATTTTTATTTTTTTTTGTGTTTAAAACATTTTTAAAATTTTTTAAATTTGATATATGTAATGGATGTATAGGAATTTACGTTCCACATTTGAACAAGCAGTATTTACAATTTTATGTTGGGCCCAGGGATTTGTTACTATTGAACTTATTGGTTTTAGCCCTGATGAAGACTAAATAAATAGTCGAAACGTCGGCCATTTTCAAATAAAGAAGAGGTGCATTATTTGTCCTAATCCCGCTAACTTCACCAACAACTTATAACTTAAGGACGCTAATTACAAAAATGAATATAAATTTAAACGACATTTGTCACAAATGTCAATAAGTGGCATTGGTGAAAAACTCTGAGTAACCTTGTAAATAATGTAGACTATTTTGAAAAATATGGTAAAAGTTAAATTTTTCCTCTGATCAGTTTAATTAAAGACAAAGCGGCCCTAACGGGCCGCTTTGTTTTTCGATGAGAAATCTTGTGGTTAGGTTAGCTAAGGTTAGTTTAGGTTGGTTCAGGTTAGTTCAGTTCTAGTTTTCCTTTGGTTAGGTTAGTTCAGTTATGTTTTTCCTTTGATCAGGTTAGTTTAGGTTAGATCAGGTTAGTTCACTTCTAGTTTTCTTTTCGTTAGGTTAGTTCAGTTATGTTTCTCCTTTGATCAGGTTACTTAAAAACAAAGCGGGCCGTCAGGGCGGCTTTGTTTTTCTATGAGTTTGGCTAGGTTAGTTCGGAATAGAAACGACTAAACTCTAAAGTAGTGGGTTTACCATATTTTTCAAGATAATCTACATTATTTACAAGTATACGCAGAGTTTCTCAAAAATGTCACTTGTTGACATTTTTGACAAATGTCGTTTCAATTTATATTCCCATGACACTGTTTTAACATAACCTTCAAGTCAACTTCCATTGTATAGTTTGTTTCAGGTAGGCGACATTTGTTATTATATTTATTCTAAAAAATTGATATTATTATAAATGTTTTTAAGTTTTTCCACCACCTATAATTTTCTATTTGGTCCATCCTATTGATTCCTAAAGAAAATTTTCGAAAAAATGAGTAATAACGACATCCCTCAACTGTACGTGCCAGCCCCCATTTTCTATCACCGTCAACTTCCTGGTGCTAACTTTTGGATTCGCTGATACAGCATCCAACACCCGTTCTTCTACATCAGGATTTCGGGTAGTCCGTTGTCTACCACAGTTGCGTCTATCTGGAACAAATGTACCGTTTTCTCTTAGTCTATATGTTTTCGGAAGGAGTTCGTCGTCGGGGGTACTTTTCTTGATGTAGCTTTAGAGCTTTACGACTGCAACCATTTGCCCTACCATACATAAAATGAATATCAGCCATTTCCGAAAATGTGTAGGCTTTCATGGCCAACTATGAAATTTTAATACAATTATGTTTAAGAAATGTCCTATGACAAGACTACCTCTCTATTGCCGTTTTTCTCACAAAATCAAAAATTATCTAAAAATTATACAAAAATTGTGTAACATTAAAAAAAATTAATAAATATTAATAGGTGCCCCCACAGCCACGCCCCGGATTTGAAATTCTGTTTGCCGTTAACACACAAAATATCCCCTAATTAATAGTAGTTGATGTACCAAAACTGAAACAATTTCATAAATCAGTTTTTAAGATAAAAAAATAAAAACTATCTTTTGGGCGCCATCTTTCAAATGCTCTAGCGCATTATAGAGACATTTCCGGACATACATTAATATAAAACTTTTTTCTTATTTTTTAATGTAGAATCATACCCTGAAATTTGGCATAGGAATTTCCGGACACCCTGTATATATATTTATCCAGAAGCCATGTTTAATTTTTAGCTTTAGGTTCAGAGAGCACTCTGATATACGCGGGAATCCTATTAAAGGACTTGCTTGCCATGAATTCTGGTCTCGTCTGGATTAGGCCTGCGCAGCGGCAGCACTAAATTGTCCCTCCTCCTCGTTGGATAGCCCTGAAAGTTGGAGTGTGTCAGCATCTCACTGATGTTCTCTTCACATGCAATAAACATTCCAAAAAGGCTAGGAAGAGTAAGTTTAACTCTCTGAAATCACCCCTGCAAGCAGCCATCCTTTCCAATGCAAATACCTCCCGCTCTCGAGCTTTCCCACCCTATACATTTATGTCATTTGTAATGTTCGAGAGGGTGCGCGGGGGCAAGACGACGGAAAATGAACAATGAGGGATTGAGATCGTCTGACACTTGACTTTTTTTACGTTTGGTGAAGTCTGTTTTAAAAATAAATGTGACAAATTTATTAATTGCTTGTCTTTTAATAAAAGTCTTTAGAGTCAAGCAACAAAAGGCTCTACATAAATATGGTCCTTCGAGCCGGATTATACTCTAAACAAATAATACGCTGCTGGCTGCTGGTAGTGCTAGTACAAATTGGCATAATGGACTTTCGAGTGCTTTGTACAATAAGTGCAAATCTACTCAAATACTTGGTTGAGTACCAAATTTGTTTCTAGAACTTGTGTATATTGGAAGTTGGAATATTGGTACATGACCTTGTTACTATTTGACCTACCGCATGTATTCACACAGCATCCCATTGGTTTGTTGGAGAAAAAGCAAAGAAAGAGTGAGTATTGGCGTATCCTTTTTCCTAATCCTTAATCTATGTAGTACATAAGTGCTGTTGGTGAAGTTAGCGGGATTAGGACAAATAATGCACCTTTATTTGAAAATGGCCGACGTTTCGACTATTTATTTAGTCTTCATCAGGGCTATTCTCACTTAGAGAGGGTAGTCAGTTAAAGTACGATTTAAGATAGTTACGTACATAAGTGCCTTATTTTCTTAGATATCTTATATCAATCGCAGCATTTCTATTCGAGACTAACGAGAGAGGTCATTGAGATCTTTAAACACCACATCAATTTGAACAGGAAGGAGGAAATTTCGTTTCTAAATGCAGACTGGTAGCGAGTTCTACGACATACTTCAAGTGCGCCAAAAACGCGCATTACCACTACCCCTACCCAGTCGCTCCACTGCAGTGCGACGGCGGGGGAATAATACATTGTAGATAAACATTGCCTCATCGCCTTTGATAATGTCTGCCGCAGCTATCAACGAAACGTCATGAAGAAATTCCATTGGACCCGGATGGCTTCAAAGCCCGGAAAACACATTAGATTTTATTTTAACCGGCCGAGAAAACCTTCACGGTCTTTTAGTACCAAGTTTGTTTTGGATTGCGTTCGGGCTGGCCTAGAGGTCATTACGCCGGAAGAATGAACGAGAACCACCAGAACCCAGCCCATCACCGTTACCAAAGTAGAAAATGGAGTCGTGTTGGAGTCACGTTTGGGCTGATTTGGTGATTGTTACGCCGGAAGAACGAGCACCGTCAGCGATCCTCAGAGAGTATACCAAGTTTGTTTTGAGTCCGTAAGAAGGGCGAAAGCCACCTTTAGTGCTTACGAGTCGCGATACGGTACTCCTTTCCTTGTCAATTAACGGTCGAGGACAGCTTCAATTTTGTACTTCTTTGCCATATAAACAGCCTATATGGAGAATCTGTCCCAGGAAGTAGTAGGATGTGTAGTAAATTGGCGTATTGGGACAAGAACTCAAAAAACTACGAACTCATCAACGACGTTTCGTTTAATTCAACTTAAACTTCATCAGGGCTCGAGTTACGCCGAAATCACAATTAAGCTTTTTCTAAATTTAATAGTCATAAAGACGCATACTTTAAGTCGAAAAACTTTGCTGTAAGCAAATTACCAAAAAATCACCACAAATAGACGACAGCCAGCGACCTGGGGCCAACAGCAACAGCATCAACTGAAAGTAGCTATAGACATCAATCAGCCAACCACACAAACTACAAAACTGGCCACCTTTAGCAACACTGCGGACCAAAAAGGAAGTCAGTAGGACGTCAGTTCTGACGACTTCAAGATGCTTTATCTATGATGTCTTTAAGACGTCTTTTCGACGATCTATGCGTCAGTCCGCTTACATAGACCCATAAAACTTAGACAAGATACTGTCCACTTTTAGCACCATACGTCAGTCTAGTCACTTCTGCCAATAAAATACGCTCTTAGAAGTTGAACACTTTTCTATAATAAGAAATAAAGTCCTTTGTTTCACTTACATGATTGAAATTTTTAATTAATATATTTCGTATGTACTTTGTATGCATCTAGCAACGTGACGTCATTTTGACATCAGCGTGCTACTGGGGAAGAGAAGCAAAAACATCACAAGAGGGAAACTTAATAATTGACAAAAACGTTTCTGCGCAATATCATAGGAGAAATAGGAAAAGTGACAAAAAAAGACAAAAATAAGAACTAATGGGGAACAAAACAGAAAACATAAAAGGAAAAAGGGCCACTGCGAGAAAGGAGGAAAACGAGCTCCTGTCTCAAAAGCAACCTTGTAAGAATAACATCAAGACATCAAGATTAGTTAGGGGAAGTAGAAGGACCACAACAGAGCAACAAGAAAATATGTTCTACATCCATCTGGAAGAAAGCTGCTAGTTATAAAAGCATATTTGCGAAGTTTGCAAAGCGTAAAAATAAGAAGCTATAGTTGAACTTTACCCCCCCCCCCCCCTCCTATAGACCTGCTAATTATGGAAAGACAAGAGGCAAAAAATGGAAGAATGTCCATCTAAGTTCAAAACATACGGGTGGCCCAAGGTTTGTTTACCGTATAAAAATGTGTTACATATCAATACTAATCATTTATAGTACCAATAGGTTTTTATATTTTTTTATAGTTACATACATTCTTAAAACTAGCTTATTTCTAAATATAGGTAATAAAATATGGAGGGTACGTGATATCACTTTTAATTTCAGCTATAGATAAATCATCAATCTTGGCTGTGTACGATGAATTTGCACGTGACAGTCTATATAGATGACTTGTATTGTGCGTCCGACTTAAGCCACACTGGACAGTTCACATTGTTATGAAAATGTCGAAGGTATATAAATAAAACGGAATTAAATACTTTCAAAATAAAGGTTAATATTAGAAGAAAAAATAAACTCCTGGCCGAATGGCGAAGGACATAGTTTCACTTTTTCGTTTATAGTTACGGTTGCGTTAGGTAACAAAAGAAGCATCAGAAAGATGAAAAGTCAGAATGACTGACCCTGATTCATAACAATTAAGTATTTAATAAAACTATTACGACTAATCAGGTTTCAGTAGCATTGGAGATTTTCTTTGGCTCAAGCGACTCCCTCCTATTCTTAGAGTTCCACCACTGAATTTCAGTTTTTACGAAAACTATAAAGAACGTCGCTGTGAGAGTCATTACAATTGCCAACGATAGGAATATCCACCTCCACATTACCAAATTCGTCTAAAATAATGCATAGAGTTCTGCGTATCCGCGAATAATAGAGCGATAAACTACTTACTTGGTCCGTAATAACATCCAGAAGAAAAGGTGCACAAATGGCAATAATCTGAGCAATAGTGTTCTCTATGCTCATCAAGACGCCTGCATACCTGGGAGATAAGTCCACATGATTTACCAGTGATCCAAATATTAAAATGGCGTCAATTCCTGAGTAAACGTACAACAAAGCTATGCCTAAAATAACTTGATCCTTGGTGATGAAAGCTAGCCAGACTAAAGCGAGAGAGGGTACGTAACTTCCAATTCCTTGGGTTAATCTTCTCCATGTTAGAAGAGAGAGACGGTTATTAGCTACCAAGTAATCTCCAAAGATCGCTAGAGGCGTATTTACGAGGATTTGGACTACGTTGGTCAATGCTGCAGTAATGCCGTTCTGCAACGATTGTTACGTGTTATTAATGTAGCACCAAAGAACTTGAGTTAGTACCGTGGATATATCCAGCCCTAAACCTTTACCTAAATACGTGGGCACCGCTGCATCAGTCAAGGTGTATCCCCAAGAAATACCTGCGTTAGCAACTGCGATGGCCCAGAATGGCAGCGAAGTGAGTATTGCTTTCAAGGGAACTGCCCAGATGTCCTATAAAATTGACACATATTCAGTCAAATGCTGTTGCGAAAACTCTTCACGACAAGGGTTTGGAACTTAAACCCGCTCCAGTTCGTCTCAAATTGTTTACTCTTATTCGTCGCTTATGTAAAAAGTTTGTACAATACCACAACGGCCTACTACGAAGAGTTGCTTGGTCTATTTTAGCTTGAACCGTGTCATGACCGTGAATTCACTGTGATTTGATTTACACTACGAAGAAGAAAAAGTTAAAATTACGGAGAGAGGAGCTTGCGTTGTTTTGTCAGACAAATCATCTGGTCTTTGCTCGTTGTTTGTGATTGTTTCGTAAAATTGTATTTTGTGAATCAATTAAGTTGAGAAAGTTCATGTGTTCTCGTGAATCGAGTTTGAAGTGATTTGAGGTATATGAGATGACTTGTGTGATATGAGGAAGGTGCGTTGCTCGCTTTTTGCTATCAATTGGATGATTTTACTGGAAGCTAGTGAGGCAATGTGAGGGCTGTTATCAACACCTGACAGGAGAGAAAGTAAAGAGATACAATGAGTTTGCTTTTGTTAAATAAGTTGCAGTAAAACTTGGTTAAGAGCTTTAAATCTTTTGAGGTTCAAGACGAGGTTCTGGTCTCCTCAAAACTATTACTCAAAGAGTTAAAACTACTACAGTGGCCTTACTTGTTTTTCTTTGGTTTCCAAAGAGTGTTCAATGTAGTCTCTTTCGATTTCAGAAATAAAACGGTGGCTGTCGGGGCTGTCCGAAGCTAGCACCGCCCAAAACGCACACCAAATCAAAGAAACTGTTCCTAAAACATAAAACACAGCGGGCCAACCCCAATAGCTCGCAGACACGTAACCAGTGGTCAACATGGCAATTATCGATCCAGTTTTGTTCCCTGAAAATTCATAATTATCAAAAAAAAACTTAGTTTGGCGCAATTTCCTACTAACCTGCACGTGCAATCATAGACAACAGAGACCTTTCGTCTCTGGGCACCCACAGCCCTAAAGCGTGGTGAATTGCCGGATAGCAGAAGCCTTGAAATAGACCTTGTACTACTCTGTAGGTTTAGTATTGTTTATTACAGAAATAAAATTATTATGTACAGCGGGTATTTACCTGCAAACTATAAGGCCTGTGCTGCCATAATTGTATACGCTCAGCGGGATGAGCATAAAAGCGATTACGTTGATGAGCATGGTGGCTAGGAGCACCCATTTGAAGCTAAACCGAATGAAAATGTATCCGGAGAACGGTTGGAACACCACGTAGGACCAGAAGAATGATGAGAGGATTGCGCCAGTATTTTGCCAATCGTAAGTCTAATAATTCACTTAATAATAGAATTATTGAAGAAAGTATATTAGGAGAAAAGATAAAATTTTAAAATAAAAAAGATAAAAAAGTATTGTCACTAGTCTATATTATTTAAATGTTTCGCCCTTTGATTCCTATATCTTAACTTGAACATGCCACTTTCTTCGTGTTGAGGCAATTTTGTCTTCATGTACTTTAAATGTTTAAGTAGATTTGTTTTGGTTATTTCACTTCCTTTCACGGAATACTTGATTTTTTATTAATTCTAGTTTATACCTTTTTATTTTTTAGTTTCTTTCTCTGCTCTGTTTTGCTTAAGAGTATTTTTCAGTCCTCCGATTGGAGTCTCTTTTATCTTTTTACACTTGTGTTTATTCATTTTTTTCCCACCCAAGTAACCAGCCAGTTTGTGTCAGATGATTATTTTACCTTATTTTTGGTTTTCATTGTTTTTTTTTATATCTTTTAGTCACTTTATACAAGCCTAGAAGTGGTTCCGGGGAAAACTAACATTGTGGGCCCCGCAGGTGCTTTTCCTGAGACTAGGTGCTTCTTCTATTCGTCCATAAATTTTTTGCAGCATACGTCTTAGAGAAACAAGAAAAACTTCTTCTTTCGGGGTTTTCTTTTCCTGCCTTCTTCTTAGATTTAGGTTTGAAACCTCTGTACAGGTTCTGCTTCTTCTGCAATTTTTGCAAAATTTGCATTTCTTTCGGTAAGCGCAGCGTTCTTCTTTGATTTGCTCTTCTTATTCACTTCTTATTCAAGTCACCCTCGATAGTAGGAACGATATCTACTTCATCTGCTGGTTTTGACAGTATTTCATTTGTTTCCTCAGGCTTCGCTGGTAGAGCGATCTTAACCCCATCCTCGTCTTTCTCTTCCTGACATTTCTTTAACGGTTTAAGCTTGAATCCCTCGGATTCTTTGTCGGGTCTAGGTTTCCGTGGAGCTTTGCTTCAACATTGTTATTTTCTCAGTTTCAGGTATCCATTTTTTACAGGCTTTGCTTATCGTGTTCTTTGAGACTTTGAGAAAGATTGATTTGCACCTTTATAGGGGAAGTAAAATACTTTGAAATCTGGGCCCTTAGTGTCAGCTTTCCGTTTTTCTGGATCTATTTTAATAGTTTTTTCCGGAGTTCCTTCTCCTTCATTCTTGGACAAGATATCACTGTCTTTGAGAAGCGCTTCTTAAATACTTGCTCCAGTTACTTATTGGAGGGAATTCAACATGGGCAATTCTGCTCTTACACCGCAAACCCAAAGCTTAAGTTTCTTTGGTAATTTTTACTTAATAGCAAAATTGTTCATGTTGAGTTCCCTCTCCAAGCCAATCAAGTATCTTTTGCGAGTACCTTAGAAGCGGTTCTCAAAAACAATTGTCCAGGAACATTGAAGAGTTCGCAGGCAGTTTTCACAAACCTGAATCCCAAGAAGACAAAAAAGTTTGAGAACGTAGAAAAGTTCGATGATCGATAAACTTAAGGGACGAGAAACTGGTAGACAATGAGTATAAAAAGCGGCTCAATAAATGAAAAGAGGCGAAACCAGTACTCATTCTATTACCCATTCAGAATTGTTTGGCATCTTAATGGGTATGAAATGTTCTTTTTTTCTATCTTTCCCTTATGTCAAGAAGAATGGCGAACAACGTTAAACAAGAACACAGCAAGAACAAAGTTAAATTTCCAAGGCTAACGAGATGGCAAATTTTTGTGAATAGGTAATAATAATGGTTGTTGAGGTCAAGCCTCAAAAGTAAAATTGACAGATCATCATAAAACAGTGACAAATATCAAATTGAAAAAGTTTCAAGATGACCAAAATTGGCAGAACCCACAGAACTGAAACTTCCTAAGCTTAAGTTAAAAAGCATGATTAATTGGATGGATGAGGAAAAGTAATAGGAGGAATATCTATAAATTTACAAGATGAAAAAAAGGAGAGGCCAAAGAAGTTCAGGGATGTCGTGAACGATTTTTTTTATCTTGAGAAGCTCGATCTTGAAGTCGAAGACCTCAACACGGTGAAGAACATGTACGAGGAGTTCTGTTGTTCGGTCAGCGAAACCCTAAGAAAAAAACTGTTACAATCAAGAATAGCTGGAACAAAGAGAGAAGAAACAGAAGATTACTGATTGGTTTGAAGAACCATAGAGAAAAGAAAGAGGAGAACCTCTAGAAGAAACTATTAAAATTAAAACCATTATACCGGTAGAAACAGCAACTTTTGAAAAGGCACCAAAGAATCCTTCACTGCTTCAATGAAGTCATTGAAAGGGAGACATGACTTTATAAGTCCTGAGAAACACGACAAGGAAAAACCTGTAAAGAAAAAGAAGAAAGCAAAGAGAAAAAAAACGATGACTGAAACCGAGGAAATAACCATGATAACAGAACAACGTTACACAGAAAGCTCTACGAAAAGTTAGACCCGAGGAAGAACTCCGAGTTCAAGCTTAAGGCGGTAAAGAAGAGGGCTTTCCAGGAAGAAGAGGAGGATGTGGTTAATCTGGCTCACCTAGCAGAATCTAAGGAAATAAAAAAGGTTTCCAAAACCCCAAGACGAAGTAGATTTCGTTTCCAAAGAGACCAAACCAAAGAAGAAGGCTGGATTTTACCAAAAGGAGAAGCTTCTTCCAAAGAAAAGGAAGAAAAAGAAGTTTTTAAACCTAAACTTAAGAAGGATACAGAAGAAGAAACTCTTGAAACTGTAGAAGTTGTATTAAAGAAAGAATAACCAGCGGACCCTGAAAAAGTTGAAGCCGAATAAGTTTTATTGAAGAAGCACCCAAACTTAAGTGGCTGAAGAACAAAGTTACCGTAAAACCTAAAAAAGAAGAAAAGGAAATTGTTTGTTTTTTTTTGTTGTGTCGACCATACTATTTGACTAGGCTGAGTATTTTGCTGACTCAATTTAGCATTATTAAACGGAGTTATTCTTTTGTTTGTTGATAGACAATAAAGTTGATTTGACTTGAATCATTTGACATAAAATCTGCTCCTCTAAAGCCCTAACATCCTTTAATTCTAATTGCACTAAGACGTCATAAGTTGATACGATTATTAATTAACATGAAATTTAGTTAAGGGTGCTGTAGATACTCACTGGAATATTCGGATTTGATGACGCTGTAGGATCTGTCATTGCCACTATGGCCAATGACAATGTTGACCTCGTAAGGAATGTGCAGACTAAGAATGTGTGCATTAACACGATCATCAAGTGACGCACTCCGGCTCTAGGAGCTGTCGAGCATGAATTTCAAGTCCAATAATGATGATAAACAAACAATATAACTACGTACCTTTGTTTGGTTTATCTAACTCATCGCACCCTTTTTCAGTGGTGGTAACTGCAGGTTTCTCACTCATGATGACTTGGCACTAAATACGACTGAATCAAATATTTCTCAAACAGAGGAAATTCAAAATACGATTTATATCGTCAATATATGTTACTGCTTAATTATTGCGGAGGAGATCATTGTGGATTATTCAATTAAAACGATTTATATTGCAGTTTCTGAATGAAACCAGACAGTTTTTATTGGAAATAGTTTATTTTATAGCATAGTTTACAAGCCAAGCAAACTCTTCGCTAGCCGTGCTCCCAATAAAATACTAATATTGGAATAATATCGCTCAAGCGTGGTTTCAAGGTCATAAATTAGTCAAAAAGAATTATAAATTTATTGGGACGTAATTAAACAAAATCTCGATTTGGTGACGAAACTTAATCCTTCCGAAAAAGGAGCTTTAGCTATAGTAAACCAACGTTAGTGATTAGATTTCTAAGTTTGACGTACAGATAAATTTAATACGCACCATACAAATTCAATCAAATAAATGATTTCATATTTCACTTACCAATATTTTTTTTCGGTGTTATGTGTTATTTTAAACTCACATGTGGGGTGCAGCTTGTCTCACGTTTTGACTTTATTTATTTATTTTTCTTTTCTTTCATGCACTGCATCAATTAGCCGCAAAACGTGTTCTGGCAAGCAATGAAATGGTTAAGTGTAATAAAAGAACGTTTCTTAAGGATGGTTATAGGTACTCTCACAAGGCTGTAAAGCCTCCGCTTGATAAAGCTTCTTCAAGCCTTTGAAGACATTTGCGGGGTATAGAAGTTCCTTATACCCTAGAGTTAGTATGTTATTTTTAATTAAAATAAAACTGCAGGCTTCAGAATATTAAAATAGAATTTATTAAAAATATAATTGTACATAATGATAAAATTTTAAACGTATAAACTACATAAGGAATAAATTTTCATAGGTGAATGACGTTGAAAATCAATTAATCATACAAACTAGCTTTTTTTTGCATGACGTAAATAATTAAAACGTGGAAATAAAGTTGCACCTAAAGACGTTTCGTTATCAATATAATATCGATTAAAATTTGTTATTTTACTTGTTAATAATAATATATCGTTATTTTTATAGAATTTTGATTATTTGCAAACACAACCAACAACTCCGACGCACTCTCGCCTGGCTTTTCAACAGAATTAGATGTAAAATTTACGGACAACAATTTCCTCTCAACAGGTACTCAATTAAAAAAGCAGCTTTCTTAAATATGGACCTAATAATACCTCATGTCCGAACTTATCGGTAGTAGTAGTAAAAAACAATCACAGTTCTCTTCTGATCTGAGGGAAGAAATAAAGTTTCTTAAAAATGCGCTCCATGGCTTTTCCCTCTCTTTTCAAACGTTCTGAACTATTCAACAGCAACAATTCTACATGCTAGAAGGATTTTGTATCATCAGTAATTGGGTTGGCTCCGTGGGTACTCAGGGATGCCATATTTAGTGATAATACAAAATACTAGTTAATAGTACAAATACTTAATTAATAAGTAAATAATTTAAGAGTTTCTGGCGTTTTCGAGCATCTCTCGTAGGAATGAATCCAAATTTACGTCCGGCACTATTCTGCAAATAATATTAATCATGTAAGCAACAGCATACACATTATGTGGTCAACAGCAAATAGTAATATTGCTTGCTATTGATGCAAATAGTAAATTTGCATCAATAGAACATGTTTCTTTTTGTCATTGAAATTTGATCAAATTCTTCAAATGGAAAGGATATCAACACACAAATATTGTATATTTTTAATTAATAAAATGACCTATTTCTATTGAGTCACAAACCAAATTTTTTACAAAATCGAGCATAAACACACTTCTCGCTTGCGAAACTGCCAACGTTTCGACCTTTACTAAGGTCTTTCTCAGGGCTCTTACAGTAAAGGCACTGTGTCACATGTCGGGAATAATATTCCACTCTATCAAAAAAAAAACATCCAATAGCCATACGAAACTTCGAGTAAACCAATACTACACCAGGACGATAAAAAAATTAGTAAACGTTTACTTAAGTGTGTGTCGTACAAATTTTACTCATGTGTGTGTCCTTCTGGCGTGGTCTTTGTTTGCTCGTGTTTCGTATGGATTAGGGTTGTTTTCCTAAATTATGCATAAATTCACTTCACATTTCAAATTTTTAGCTTCGACTGCATTAAAAACTGCATTAAAATGAAATTTAAAGCCTGATACAACGATAAAAATAATTGAACCACCAGTATATCATCCCAGCGGTACGGACGCAGTCAGCCTCACAATATCTTAGCAAGCTGGAGAGAGATGGACGATGTATTATACGTTGCAAATTTAGTTCAAAAGATAGTCTTGATCACTATTATGTAATATTTGATTTACAATCAATGTAACCTAGTTTTAAGGAAGTTCAGTTTCCACTGGGTGAAGACGAGATAACAGTTCCGGAATCCTTTTTCAAATTTGCAGACGTTTCGACCATTTATTAAGGCTCTTGAGAAACCGTTGCACAGTATGCTTACCGCTAGACAGTACGTGAATGTGCTTTACTTTTTCTATGTACCAACCTCCTTTGTTTCAGAACATAAATAGTCATAAAATGCAATCTAAAGTGTCTTCAGGGCTTTGAAGCCGTGATCCATGGGACTTTCTTCCTGACGATTGTTCTACAGCTGCGACAGACATTATGAAAGGCGATGACTGATTTGACTGTGGTGAGCTTCATGGTATTTATTCGCCCGCCGTCGCGCTGTAGTGGAGGGACTGGGATGGAGGTAGTGGTGCGCGAGGTTTCGGCGCATTAAGTATGTCGTAGAAATCGCTTCCAGTCTGCATTTAGAAACGTAATTTCCTCCTTCCTGTTGAAATTGTAGTGCTTAAAGATCTCAATGGCCTATCTCGTTAGTCTCGGATAGAAACGCTGCGATTGATATAAGATATACACCTGGTTGAAAAAGATGTCGTGACCTTCGGAGAGAGCGTGCTCTGCTACTCTGACTTTTGTGTATGTCCCAGCCTGAAACTCCTCTTGTGTTCCATAATTCTCGTGTTGACACTGCGTTTGGTGGTTCCCATGTATACCCAGCCACAGCTGCATGGTTCTCGGTAAACACCGGTTGCCGATAGGGGTTCTCTGCGGTCTTTGGCCGATTTCAAGCTCTGTTGAATTGTACGAGTGGGTTTAAAGACAGTTTTAACATTGTGCTTTTCCAGTAGCCTGTCAAAAGATCTTTTCAGATACTTCATTTCCCGTTCCAATTCATCCGGGTTACAAATTCTCTTGGCTCTCACAGACAGAGTCTTTATGACTCCCCTTTTCTGTCTGGGAAGATGATTGGATCAGTTATTGAAGTATCGGTCAGTGTGTGTTGGTTCTCTATAAACGGTGAGCGCAAGCTTCCCATTCGGCCTCCTTGATACCAAAACATCAAAAAAACGGTAGACGTCCTTCCTCTTTTCTATCTCCATAGTGAATTGAACTTTTGGGTTGATAGAGTTGAGGTGTAAGAGGAAGTTTTGAAGTTCGCCCTCGCCATGGCCCCAAATAACAAAGGTGTCGTACACTTATCGGAACCAGCAGTGTTGGACCAATCTGGCAATATCTTGTGGAAATTACTGGTTAATATGTTCCTGCAGCAGCAGAGCACGCTCTCTCCAAAGGTCACGACATCCTTTTCAAAAAGGTGGATATCTTATATCAATCGCAGCGTCGAGACTAACGAGAGAGACCATTAAGATCTCTACACACGACAACGATTTCAACAGGAAGGAGGAAATTACGTTTCTAAATGCAGACTTGGCGCCAACCCCTTACGCCACCACTACCACCATCCCAGTCCCTCCAATGCACAACGTCGGGGGAATAAATACCACGGAGCTTACCACAGTCGAATTAGTCAACGTCGGGAAGCACTAGAGATCACTTCGTCCATTGCCTCATCGCCTTTGATAATGTCTGCCGCAGCTGTAGACAGTCAGGAAGAAATTCAATTGGACCACGGCTTCAAAGCCCGGAAAACACTTTAGATTGTATTTTGACCGGTCGTGAAAGCGTTCACAGTCTTGTCATAAAATGTGCCGATTTTCATTTCTTTTATGAACTTATCTCAGACATTACTTTTAATTCCATGGCTTGCTACGAGCTTTTTTTTTTGTTATGAACACCCTTTAGAAAAGACAAACTGTAAATCTAGCGTGGATTGTCCATGTTTATTCATATCTGACCCAGATCCAGATATTACACTCACTGAAGCCGTTGCTGAAATTTGCAACTAGACGTCAGAGTATGACGTAAACGGTCTGTGACTTTTGACCATCATTTTCACGCTCTTTTATGCGTCGGCTGCCAAACTCTGACCGTCACTGTCATCTTTATATTCTTATTGAGAAAACAAAGAAAGGGAATAGTCTCAGTCGCAAGATTCCATTTGAAGTTGAAGACCGCAAGAAGAAAAAGCGGGGGGAAGTCAACGAGTCGTTAAGATTTCAGCCTAAAAAAAAAGCTCGAGCAAGAAACTGCTGAACCTGTTACAATTAAGATTATCAAAAAGAAAAAAAAACAGAGAAAGAAGAGAAACATCTGTAAACAGATACTTTAGGAAAGGACCCTAAAACCTGCTTAAATAGCCCAGATTTCGAATCATCTGACTTTCCCCATAAAGACACTGAAAGCGAAATCTATGAACCTACAAGTCCTGGGAAAGCACGTCAAGGGAGAGCTTGTAAAAAAAGGGAGAAAACAAAGCCAGAAAAACTGATATTTGAAACTGAGAATAAACCATCGAAAAGGGTATACCAAAGCCTCGAGAGGAAGAGAGTGAAAGAGTTACAAAGAAAGCATGTCAAAAACCTAGACCCGAGGAATTCAAGCTTAAGGGTGACTTTTACAACTATCAGTAAAACTTCAGTTTGAAGTTAAAACACCAGTAATGACGTCGATTGCATTGCTACAAATAATGCAATCTACGTCATATATGAAGTTTTACTGATAGTTGTAAAAGTCACCCTAAACCCATAGACACTAAAAGGAAGGACTCAGAACGAAGAAGAGAATGTTTTTAAGATCGCTCATCCAGCAAAGCAAGGAAAATAAAAAGAAATATTACCAAAACCTATCGATGATGACTTGAAGAAGAGGAAGAAAAAGGCCAAACCAAAGAAGAAAACTCTAGAGGAAGCAAGTACTGAAAGGACCTGTTTTAAAGATAACTCCCGAAACAGAAGAACTCCCGAAACTTGTTGAAGTTGTTGAAGTGGTGATAAACGTGAGAAAGCGAAACTGGTTGAAGTAGAAATTACCCAAAGTACAACCCAAAGATGGGGCGAATTTCAAAATTCACCAGGTCATCTACCGGTTAAGCTGGTCATGTGATGGCCATCTAGCAATTTAATGGATCAAGCAGGTGACTGATCTACCCGGTAGATGATCTGGTGAGTTTTGGAATTCGCCCATTATGAAGAGATGGTTAAAGAAAAAAATCATCATTATGGAACCGCTTTTAATGGGGCTCCTTCGGAGAAGAAGCCACCTCCGAAGAAAAATCCGCGGAATTTGCTCAGGTGGTAGAGCAATAAGTTACAATCGAAGATGCGCCTGACGAAATTCTAAGACCATACATTCCAAACGAACTATCAATTGTCGAAGAACCGATAGAAGAAGCAGGTGTCCTTGATTAATGCAGAGCCCACAGTATCTTGATCCTAGAACCATTGTTTAGTTGTACCAGAAGTGTAATACTAATCATCGACATCTTCAGATTTTTGTTTAGAAAAGAGCCAAATGCAAAAGAGGTTTCCGGCTACAGAACACGATGACGTTCCAAACTGTTATTTTAAGAACTTGGAAGCAATGGCCTTTCACGTGTAGCATACTTAAGTCTCACTCTTGGTAACCCAACTTCTCAAAATCAAAAGCATTTAGTTCTTTTTGTGGCCCTTTAGTTCTAACTTGAAAAAGTCATCATTTAATATACTCTTCAATCCACACCGTGTATACCACAATTAACTGTCACCTTTGCAACACTTTAGCAAGAGCTTTAATAAATGGTCGAAACATCGGAAAAGTGTCATTCTGAAAAATTCATTTCTGTAAAAAATTCACAGCCCTCTAGATAACGTTTCCTAATAAACGATGAGTACCTAAGAGTCAATCAGTGAAACTTACCTATAATAAAACAGGTGGTCTTGGCACTTAAGACCAATTGACCGTAGTACAGGTAGCCTAAGCAGCAGTTTGGCGAATCGACCAGGCTCGTTCGGATAATTCGTCCGCACGTACTCCTCCATCACCTCGTACACCTTCTCACGTATCCCGTTTACGTCTTCTTTACACACCAAACCGCGGAATTCTGACGATACGATCATCATTAAACCTCAACATGCAAATAATAAGAAACAAAATTTGGACAACGTACCTGGGTTAAATAAAATCACCGCCCTCAAACAGGCGAATTCCGTCTTGTCCACCCTGATTTCCCGTAACTTGTTTATAAAGTCCTGGATCCAGCCATAAATGTTGGCCACTCCGATAGCCGGTGACGTTGATCTGAAAACATGTTTTTTAGTTTGCAAACTATCTAGCACGGAAGGACTCGAACCAAAAGAAACTTCTACTATTTTTCAGAAATGTGTGCAATGTTTCTACATTTATTTGACTTCGCAGAAATTTTTTGTGTCACATAATATTGGTACACTGACAACAATATTAATGACACACAGAATTTCTGCGATCGCTTACCAAAATGGCCCTGATAAAGACTTCAAATGAATGTAGAAACATCGGCCAAATTTCTGAAAAATAATAGAAATTTCTTTGCGTTCCTGCTAGTCCTGCTAGATAGATTACAAATTATTTTAATGAGAGCGCTATTTCACAAAAAAAGCATCAACCAACTAATATAGGTACTACTAAGGAAATAAATTATTCCATGTCAAGGACTTACAAGCTTTCATTTCATGATCTCTGCAAGTATTTCTAGGCTTTAATATTTTAAAGTATGGTAGAAATATAGCGTGGTATATAAGGCCTTGAAGAGTGCAAAAAAAATCTAGAGGTGTTAGATCGGCTGGTCTAGCAGGCGAAGTAGCTGACCATCTTTTCTAATCCAAGAGCCTGGGGACTCTGGAGCAACTTTTGAACCATTTTGCTGAGTCATAAACCTTCTGTGAGGCAAGTTGACCAGTGTTTTGAAGTTGATCACTTTTAACATTTATTGAACATTTAATGTTTTGTTTAATCTGGTTATTTGCTCCAATAAATTAAATGATTTGAG
Organism: Taphrorychus bicolor; assembly: GCA_951812265.1. Classification (NCBI taxonomy): domain Eukaryota; kingdom Metazoa; phylum Arthropoda; class Insecta; order Coleoptera; family Curculionidae; genus Taphrorychus; species Taphrorychus bicolor. Next base: position 24,272,019 of record OX638304.1, read on the forward strand.
TATACTAGAATCAAAATCAAAATTAGTTTTTGTTACAAATTATTTAAATAGTTTTCCTGCTTTCCTGAAACGTAAGTTAAAATAGATTTAGTGGTTTTTGTTCCAGTAGACTCATTTTTTAGTTGGCATTTTAAATGATTTTTATGTTATCAACAAAGTTACAACAAAAATTAGTTTAAAAGTCTCCTTTTTAAAAGTGGGAAAGAAAAGTATGCGCTCCATTTGAAAATCCAAAGTTAAGCTATCTATGACCATGAAAACTAAAAAGTAATGGATAAAAACTTGACACTGAGGCGACCTCCAAGCACAATATCAACAAAGTGTCCAATGCTTTGCTGGTATTGTGATGTTGCGATAGTGAGTTTGAATTTAGTTAGCTGTTTTTGTTATTCTTGATCGTAGCGTGTTCAGGTGGCGGCTCTATAAACCATTAACTTATTTTTAACATCAAGTAGCCGTTTGAAATCTGAATTATGACGTTTTTGTCGTATCTTCCCAACATGAGCTGAAAGGAGATAGACATAAAGAAAACGAGAGGTCAAAAGTAAATGAATGAGTTATATATAGCTCTCTCAAGGTACGTTGTTGTATCAATAAGATCGTCCTTGTCGCACTAATTTCTATTAAACAATTCCCGAAGTCTACCTTTTACTGCTTCAGAACGGTGATTAATGACCTTACAGATCGTCTCCAGCAACTTGCTTTGTTTTTTATTACCACAATCGTCAAGATTCACTTATACTCTTGACAAAAAAAAACAGCAGAAAAAACTGCAGTCGCCATTTTGTACACAAAATGAGAAAATTGTATAACTGTTGTTAACAGAATGGCAAATGAATATGTGCTCGTTTTCCCCTCTGTTTCTTCTAATAATAAAATGAACTCTTATTACTTAAGAACTTAAGAATGGAGTTACCGTCGTGCAAAGCGCTCTAGAGACCCTATCTCCCCCCGATATTGACTCATTTCTATTTGACATATTTTTTTTCATAGAATGCACCGTTTTGGAATTATAAAGCTTTCTCATGTTAAATGGACAACCTGGTGTACAGGTTTATTAGTAAAATGGACACACGTAAACTCGACTTGACGTCCCTATACACCTAGTTGCGTGATGTTTCTCTACAGGGTGGTCAATCCGCCGGGAAGTGCATCACTAGATTAGGAAAAAAATACTCATTAAAAAATCTGAAAATTCGATATTGTACTAACGTCGATGGGGCACTCGACTAACATGTTTTCAAGATGGTAGCACTTTCTTGTACTTGTACCGCAAGCCAACGCAACCTTTGTTTTTCTCACATAGAACCCACGTTGAAAAGAGGTAAATAACGGGTGTAGAACATAAAAAAACAACGTAGAATATTATTCCTGAACTTCGCTTATTAAAAGAGCCCTGAGGAAGATCTCAGTAAAGGTCGAAACGTTGGCAACTTCACAAACGTAAAGTGTTTTAGAATGGATTGGAAGCAGTTCTGGCAAATCTTGTGATGAGCGAGGTCATTTCACATGCTTTGGATAATTTACCATTTGAGCTACATGTCATCAAACTCTACGTATTTTATACGCTACTGGCTTGCCCTAGGGACCAAGTTGATCATTTACTTGGTTATTTCAATAACTTCCATAGCCGTTTTTTTTTTGTGATTTTTGTGAAGTTCACACTTGAGGTGGAGAGTGAGGGCAGTATACCGTTCTCGGACACGCTAGTGAAGCGGAACGATGTTGGGTCCATATCGAGCGACTGGCACATAAAACCTACAGCTTCAGGTAAGGTTATCAATTACTTATCCCATCACAAAAAATATAACAACAATAAAAAATTTATATTTAGAAGCAATATACTGAGTAATCCTGAATATCGTTCGAAGAACGAAAACATTATTAAACATGTCTTAAAACAAAATCATTACCCTACACCCCTAGTCAACAGGACTATCACTCAGTATAATCATCATCTGCCAAACAACGAACTTTCTATCTACGGCTCATCTGAAGAATTCAATTATTTAAAATTTCCTTACATAGGTGGCCTGTCAGAGGGAGTAAAAAAGCATCTTCAAGATAGGAGCCTTCAATGTAGGATGGTTTTTTACAGCACCAGGAGTGGTGGACGCTCTCTTTTCTAAAAGGGTCTTTTTTGTTTTTAGTGTTGGGTCTTTCGTCTCAAAGACCCTACACTAACACAAATACAATCAAATATTGTATACAAAATTCCATGCAATAATTGTGATAAGTGTTACATAGGACAGACTAGACAGTACCTTAAAACCCGCACTGTTCAACATAATTACGATTGCGGAGAATAGAACAGGAGAAAAATGAAAAGATCGCTGTAGCCTGGACCTTTATTGCTAAACTAGACATAAAGCACATGTTTGGAGTATTTAACCTGATATTGATTCAGCTTTTAACGAAGTTACTCCAATTTCTTGCGAAATGCGAACGCGGTCCTAAAGTTACAAAGTCAAGTTCAATTAGTAAGGGTTAACCAAAGGGTTAACAGATGTAAGTTAACTTAAGGCATGTTTGCCAGCTTTTAAATTTGTGTATTTTCTTGAAATTCTGGTAAACGACTGGCAATGTTTAGGTAGAACCAGTCCCTGGGATATTTTGTTTTCATTGTTGTTTCGATATAAAAGAACTGAGGAGCAAAATTTCGGGGATTCGATTGCCAGCCGTTGAACAGTTAACATCGCTAATCCTAGAAGTAGAACCCTATAGAAACAGACCGAAGCCCCGATCCTTGTAAGCCCCATTTTCATACACACACACATCCAGGCACTAGCGATTGTTGGGCCCCTTTTTCAGACACTCACATACACGGGTCATAGTGATCGTTGGACCCCCCTTATTCACACAAAATATACAGTGCTAAAGCGTTTGTTGGGCCCCATTTACACACCCAGGCCAGAGCGATTGTTGGGCCCCATTCATACGCTACTGTAACGAAGTTACTAAATTTATCTTTAAGATGAGGCCGAGGAATGGTTTTATATATAATTTATATATTTATATATAAGGAAATGTTTGTGACGGCGGCCTAACTAGTTCAGTTTACATGTAACCTATTTGGTGTCAAATTCAGATTAGAAGGTTAATAGTTTATGGTTATTCAGTATTTCAATGTTGTCAGTTTTAAATTTCAGTCATTTGTCAAATGCTAAACCTGTCTAGTTGGATTAAATAGTTTGGCAACTTTATCCTATAATACAGGACCAGTTCCTAGAAATTAGGCAGTAGGCTTGTTAGGATTGTTGAACGGATATAACAGACGGGAGCATGACAGCCGGAAGGCATTCCATTGCTAGCAGCCAAAGAATAAAGAGCTCCCTAAAGAGTTAAAAGTAAGGAATACCCTTTAACCGAAATTCACACACACAGTCACTACACGGGGGTCTGGCATTAGTAGGACTTCTCAAACATTCATTACACGGGTGCCTGGCAGTAGTAGGGCCCCACACACACAATCACTACACGGGGGTGGTCTGGCATTAGTAGGACTCCTCAACCATTCATTACACGGGTGCCTGGCAGTAGTAGGGCCCCACACACACATACAAACATTACACAGGTGCCTGGCATTAGTAGGGCTCCTAAAACATTCACTATACGGGTGTCTGGCAGTAGTAGGGCCCCACATACAATCATTACACGGGTGTCTGGCAGTAGTAAGGTCCCACATAAAATCATTACACGGGTGCCTGGCATTAGTAGGGCTCCTCAAACTCACACCGTCGGAACTCTAAAATTAGGGAAGCATTTAGGGGTTATTCGAGTATTACAAATTAATAGTTTATCCATTTGATAGTAGGGCCCCATTCCGTACCGTTATCATCCATAATCTCCTCCGATTTCCTCACCCATACCCTTTTCTTTTCGAATTAGACTTTCTGTAGATTTGTTATAAAGTTCAAGAGTTTCTTATCTGTTTAGTTGGAAATATTGTGATAATAAATTATCGATCTTGACTACTAAATCTTTGAATCTGTTGGTGGACTGAATGCGTGTTGTGTGACTTTCACCTCTAAGCATAAAACAACATATCCTGGGATTCATTCTCCACTGTTTAAAGGATTACCCGTTAGGCATTTCTTCGGTGGCCCCTCTACCACATAAAACCAATAGAGGGTGGCGCCCCAGACACTTCTTTTTAAGTAATTAAAATAACTCAAAATCCTCATGGTAATCCTTCAAAGAAAGAACCACCCCCAAATTACCTTACAATACATACACGGCTTAGCGTTTGTTGGGCCCCATATATATACATTTCACCGTCAACTTACCGAATTAGTTAAATTCCCGTAACCGTTCCCATTCAAACAAACCCCTACTCAGAACCATATATTTTCCTTTAAATCACCGATTGTTGGGCCTCTCGCTATAATCCATAAAAGTCCTAAACCGATCAACTTTTGTAACCTTGTTGAGATTGCATCTTGACAATAGAGTTTTACCGTATTGATTCTACTGTGTATCTTTCTCTCAAATAACAACTAAAGAAGAACGCCTGGACAACTTTCTCCACTGCCTAAAAGCTCCCCGGTAGACATTCCTGTGGTCCCCCTCACGTAAAACCCATAGGGGGTGGCGTCCGAAATAATTTACTACCAGCTTGGACGTCAAACGGCCAACACCATCAGGCCCCCCTTCGGCTCCCAATAATCGTTACAAGTTTAACATCAGCATATTACCGAAGCGGTACAATGTTTACGTGGCTGAATAAAGTATCTATCCTGGGTCTAGAGGGACCGTTCATATACATATATGATTGATTATCTCCCTTCATAGAAGATAGGTGAGTCTCACCATCGGGGGTTTATTTATACACTTATTGATGCAATTATATAAGTTAAAGCATCGTTTAATGTGTTTTTAGCCTTGAAAAAGACTAAATTTAGTCGAAACGTCGGCATTCGGCATTCTTCTACACACATCGTAAAGTGTTTTTTTATGTCCATACAATGGCTATTCACTTCTTTCAACGTAGTAAAAGCACGCAAAACATATATGATGATTCTAATTCACAATTTTGAGTTGCGAATTTCTATTTTACTCTGAGTTCTAAGTAATTTTTGCCAAATTACCCATGCCTTTACCTTTAAAGATAACGAAGAAGCAAGTTTCTTGGGAATCGGTTAGGGCATCAAAACAATAAAACTCTTCAGTTGCCAAGCTTTCGGCAGTATTTTTATTGCCTTTTTCAGGGCTACAAAATTATGGCTTATGGATGGCAAAATTAATAAAAACAGTAAAAATCCCTTACTACTACCTTGTTTCTCGATATTGGTCATTACACTTTAGTGACAGGCTGAGGTGTCCCTGTAATCTCTCGGAGTACACGGCCAAAGAAATTCTGAATTTTAATTTTAAATCTTTTGTGTAATTTTAATAATTATTCACAATTTCCTTGGCCATGTAGTCCGAGAGATTACAGGGACACCTCGGCTGCCATGGTGTGCCAGCCTGTCACTAAAGTGTAATGACCAACATCGGGAAACAACGTAGCAGTAAGTGATTTTTACGGTTTTCATTAATTTCGCCCTCCATAAGCCATAATTTTGTAGCCCTGAAGAAGGAAATAAAAGTACTGCCGAAAACTTGGTAGGTGAAGAGTTTTATTCTTTTGATGCCCTAACCGATTACCTGAGAAACTTGCTTCTTTGTAAACTCTCCGGTCGAGACACTCACCATATTTAAAGGTAAGTTTTGAAGAAAACTGCAGTCTGAAAATCAGATTTTTTAACTTCGGAAAGAGAAAAAGAATCAAAGTTCCCAATCAATATTGGGTGGTGCTATATGAACAAAAAAAAATGGCGTTGGCCTCCGGTTTAACAAAAAGTGCTTTCACCCCTGAAAATATTTTTGGGGTGAGTTGCCCTTACCGACTTTAGTACAAAACTAAATTTTCTGATTTTTAGTAGGTAAAAATATTCGTCGGACCACCCTGTATGAAACAATACTACCCGATCGTACAGCCATAATAAAGAACACTGCAGCTTACTCGTTAATGGTCACGCCTGTGGCTAAAAGAATACCCTGCTGCACGGCCATGGACCGGTGGGCCAGCGCCATTATATGCAGCTCGTTCCAGCTGTTCTTCAGCAAATTGATCTGATCCTGCATGTTGAGCGACGTGAAGTGAGGAAGGTACTTTGCCCAGTCCAGGAGCTGCAAAAGGTGGGTGTTGGACGCCTGCCGGATGTTACTACTGATGTTCTGAAAAAAAATCGAAAAACTCTAGTTTTTCCAGATTCGTCAAACGAACCAATAATATTAAGTGTGCCATTAAAAAAAAACTTTATATCGTAAACTTGAAAGTCGCTTATTTCCTGTAGCAGCCGAGATTCAAAAACGTCCTATATAGAGAACAGGAATAAATCTGAATGGGAAATAATTTAACCCGAAAATTGGAGCAGAGATCAAAAAGGTGGCGTCCTGTACAATAATTCTTGAAGAAATCAAATCCAAGACACTACGACCATAACTCCAGTAGGGGAAGTTAATAGGTCATCTAGGGGAATAAAGTCCACGTGGGTAGGTACTTCAAACTTTACTCTTATAGTTAGTTTTTCTTTTGATATCCTCATGACATTATGATACAAACAGAGAGTTTTTACGTGTCAGCTCATATATTTATAGAAAATTATTGAAAGAAATTGAGCGTCGTAGTTACGCCACATGTAAATATCCATCAGACAAAACCTCAATTGATAACAATTGTTTTGGTGCACTTTCCGAGAACTAATCTGGAATCCTAAGCAATCATAAAACGCGAACGGCAAGGTCGTGGGTGCATTGACGCCCGAAACGCAAATAAATGCGCCACGTTTATTACTCGTTATTGGATTATTGTTTTGATTAGCGGACGCGTCCGATTATCTAAAAAAACACAGACAACAATAAAGGGTCTCACCTCTAACGAAGCCGAGACTTCGTTGCACTCCACCCGCTTTTCGGCCTCCACTATCCTCTCCAACGGCATGTCCACTTGCATGTTTGAGGTGGATTCCACCTCGGATGTGTCGCGGTCTTTTGTCCTTTGTCGCTCTTCCTGGACCGCTTCCCGTTTCATGCCCATGTTTAGACATTTTTGGTATCTACAGTATTGACACCTAAACAACGTTTTTTTTTTTGTTAAAGTGAACTTCTTGCTCGGAGCAAAACGGTAATGACGTTTCATACCTGTTTCTCTGCCTTTTATCGATTATACAGTTCCTTTCTTCCCTGCAAGCATATGAGAGGTCTTTTCTGACGGTGCGTTTGAAGAATCCTTTGCAGCCCTCACAACTAGGATGAATAACAATTAGTAAATTACAAACAAAAAATAAATAAATGATTTTTATACAGGTGGTAGTAAAAAAACATCTCACGCCCCAGTTATGGTTATCACTAACACTGTGCACGTGACCTAGGAAATATGGACAGAACAAGCAAATGCCGATATTTTCCTAAAATTGATCCTGTTTTTTGGCCACGAGTGCGCCATTTTTAAGGAACGCGTGACGTAGTTTTATTGTCGAATAATGAATCGAAATCAATGATCGGTGGCGATTTTAATTTTAATTTTCTTAGTACTGACCGCTTTGAAAAATCTACTTATTTCCTGCGGTATTGTTATGATTGTTAAGGAACCCACAAGGGTTATTTACACTTCCAGTACCTTGCTGGATTATGCGTGCTGCAACGAGTTTTTGGATTGCACCGAATGTAATGTGGTTGGCTCAGGTTTGTCAGACCACCAGGCGGTTTTATGTTTTATCCCTAAGACTGAGGAGCTGAATGAGTTCTACTGTACTGGTGCTGGGGGTATGAACATTACAAATACCGGCCACGGGCATTTTAATGTGTACCTGCGCCATGTTCACGTCGCAGAATCTCTTTTCCTTAGCCCAACCAATGCTGGAGAGATTAGAGAAATACTTTCGGAAATAAGGAACTTGCGCGCTTCTGGTGACGATGGCATCTCTGTCCAAATATTTAAAAGACTTCCAGTAGCTGCTTTGGATCTGACGGCCGATTCAATTAAGGAGATTTCTCGCCTTTTTTTAAAGTCGGCTGTTGTTATTCCATTTTTTAAACGTGGAGATCGTGAATTCCCCGAAAGTTATCGTCCCATTTCCCTGCTCCTTACTCTTTCTAAGTTGATTGAGAAATTGGTGAAGAGAAGAATGATATCATTTCTCGATAGAAACAATATCTTATCAAATAGTCAGTTTGGTTTTCGTCAGTCTAGGGGCACTAACGATGCAATGTTTGCATTCCTGGAGGACCTGTATTTGAGGATTGAATGAGGGGGACAAGGCGTCGGCGGCCTTTGGGACCTGTCGAAGGCCTTGGACTCCGTTAGCCACGACATTTTGGTGTCGAAGCTGGAACGGTATGGATTTAGGGGCGTTGCTTTGCGAGCTACGGGGGAGGGGGGGGGGGGGGGACATCGGAAAAGACTGGAGTTATGTTCTTTGCATGTGAACTGGGCGATGTCAGGATAGATACTGATGTAACTGGATTTCAACTTCACCAATGCATAAAAAACATATGAAAGATATTAATACTAATACGGGGAAAACACGCGCATCCTAGATCATTTCATTGCCTCGTCCAAGATCTAATAGGTCTCATAGGTCGCTCATATATAGGAGCAGAAATTTTTTAAATTTTTTTAATTATTTGCCGATGGATTTGCGAATGCTCAGGAACGGAGGATTGTTTCGGAGACGACTGAAATCGCTCCTTCTTTCAAGAAGATTTTTTCGCGACAGTTTTGATTGATCGGGCCCACCGCGCATTGTTCCCTACCCTGTGACAAATGTGAGTGTGTGTTGATTGTGTTATTCTTGACTGCAATATTACTTTTAGATAGGACATAACATTCGTAGATTTATTTTATTTTATTGTATTTTATGGCAAATGGTATAGCGGGGTGAGGACAGTGAATAAAAAACTTCTTCAGTTAAATTTGATGTGTGCTGGGCCTGAGTTGTTGTCTGGGGTTCAGACGGCGCCTTAAAATTGTGTTTGTTCTAATGCGTATTATTGTAATTGTCTTCCGTAGTTCTTCTTGGGCAAAAAATGTATCTCTATGCTTATGACATGAAAACTTCGGCGCGTTCTGCAGAATAGCCTTGATAAAGACGTAAATAAACGTCGAAAGGTCGGCAATTTCTGCGTAAAGTAGAAGTTTTTTATTCACTGTCCTCACCCCTCTATACCATTTGCCATCTACTCTCCTGAAGGACGCTAATCAACTCCACTATTGTATTTTATGTTAATGATGATTTAATTTTAATCTTGTCATGCTATATATTATAGTTCACAGCATCATCATGTATTGTAAACTTGTATATTATTATGTTACTTACTTTAGCTTTGTCAATAAGATTGTAGATATATTTGGCCAATAAAGCATTCATTCATTCAAACTTTGAGAATATACAAGGTGTCCTAAAGTCAGGTTGCACAATTTTAACTGCATATTCTAGCACCAAATATAAGGCATAAAGTTCATATAAACGTAGGCCCGCAAATGCTTCGTTTCTGATAAATTTAATTCAAATACAATTATTTATTTTTGATCTACATCGTTAGATCTAGCAATTGATACCCAGAATCTACAAAGCCTAATTGTTCATGCAGTTGGACACCCTTTTACCATCCACACTCTTTTGCAGCGCGTCACTGATCGCTTTCACCTAAACAAAAAACTGAATTTTGCACTGAACACCGGTTTTGGAAGTTTTGCAAAATTACCTAGGAATGCACCTGATTTTTCCATAAGACACATGTTTCCTTCGTTCTCATAGATTTCCAATTTAAACAACAGTTCTATAAGGAAAATTTAAATGTATTTCTAGATACTTTTGCCAATTTAGAAAACTGTGAGATATAAGAAAAATTTGCAACAGACAACAAAAGTTTCTAAATTGAATCAAGAATTCAGAGTTTTTAAAAAAGTTTGAAACTTTTTAAATCTTTTAAATTCGAAAATTTCAAATCTAATAGCATTTTCGATTTATGACGACAATGCTCCTATCCTCTTTTTGCTTAATAAAAATTTACTCTTACGGTGAGTTTATGCTCATTTAACATTTCAGACTTATGAAGTTAAAAGTGAGGTTTTTCAATTGGTTTGTGAAACCAGTTTATGCTTACCGAAGATTTATCATTTAGCATTTAAAGAGTGACCATGAAGTTGACTTAACTTAAGAGTTTAGATTTAAGAGTCCTTAAATGAAAACCAGATGCCCATGTCCTCTACTGCAAATTGAAATATTTTTCTCTATAACGAAATGGGCAAGACTGCTTTTAATAACAAGAAAACAAGTTAACGAATTCGTGCAGACCAAATAGAGACATGGCAACAGCATTTTAAAGAGCTTTACGATGCGAAAGAAACGCTGAATATAAACGAATACGAAACAGACATAAGTGGTACAGTCACTGACGAAGAAATAGAAGCAAAACTCAAAAAATTAAAAAACAGAAAATCACCCGCACCGGACGGCATTTCCAATGAGCTTTTGAAATATGGAGGCCCAGAACTTGCAAGGAAACTATCGCAACTATTTAACAAAATCTTGAACGAAACGGAAACACCAGATGATCGGCGTAATAGCATCACCATACTCATATTTAAAAAAGGACTAAAAATCTGCCCACAAAACTATACCTCTTAAATACAGCAATGAAACTATTCACGAATATTCTTAAGGACAAACTGGAAACGCAAATTAAGAATGAGGAAGAACAATAGGACCTCACAAGGGACGGTCAATAACAGTCGCAGTATTCATAATAAAACAAATAAAAAGCTATATAGTACAATATGCCAGCGTATATTTGCTTCATTGACCTAACAAATTCACGGAAAACATCCCAACACCAGGAGGAATTAGACAGGATGACAGCCTAAGTCCCTTTTTGTTTAATCTTCTCATGGATAAAACTATAAATAAAGTAACAGATCTCAACCTCGGATACAGACTGGGCAAGAAAAGAATTGGTATGGTGTGCTACGCCGATGATGCAGCAATTATTGTCGAATCAGAAAACGACCTGCAAAGACAACTCTTCCAGTTCTTCCAAGTAAGTTGCCAACTCAATATGAACAATTCTATCAACAAAACCAAATGAATGACAATCGCGAAAGATCCGCTCAGATGTAAGCAAGTGGAGGAAGACAATCCCCTAGAACAGGTGATGCAATTCAGATAGCTGGGCATAGAAATATCAACCCCTCACGACTCAGTTAAAGACCTGAGGAGCCAGATTAACAAAGCATCGGTACTCTCAGGATGCCTACAAGAAATAGTTTGATCAAACCCGTACATGCGCAAAGATAGCAAAATTCGAATCTACAAGACTTGTATCAGATCGATCATGATGTACGGTACAGAAGTCCGTGAAGACACCAACAAGACGAAACACATGCTAAGGGTGGCCGAAATGAAAACACTGAGAACAATAGTGGGACAGATCTCCAAGAAGTTGAAGATTTTGATTTGCTTTTTTTTCCAATATCAACATCTCGTGTCGTTGATTGTTGTTTCTTAAATCTTAAGTAGAAGCATAAACAACTCAATTTCCTTTAAATATAAAATCTTAAATGTTAAATGTACATAAATCCTTCAGTAGAGAGCTTTAGAGCAACACAATCGAAGACGCTAATGAAGTTTTCTTGAATGGGCGATTTGAGTGGTGACACACAAGATGGGCAAATAGCAATTTCTTGAAGCTATCTCATAAACATTTTCCGTTTCAACTCATTGTGAAAAATTACCTATTATCGCTAGTTATTTATGCATAGCCAACGATGACCTTGGTCGGGATTTTTAAAACTCATACATACGTACGTAGGTGCGGCGATTTATAACCGAACACATCTTAAGACTGCTGTATTTATTACTTGTTTACTTCGCCTGTCGTGTTTACTACTCGAAAGAGACTTAAAACTCTTAACTTTGGCTTACACTGAAAACGAGAAAACATAACGCCTATCTTGTCCTTCCGGCTTTGGGTCGAACATGTGACATTGCCTTAACCGTCAAGGGCGTGTGAACTAACACATTATCACGCCAACACGAGTCTTATTCGTTTCATTATTTAACATCAAAGGCATACCAACCGCCGAGAAAAACCGCGACTTTATTACTATACAGAGGGCCTTCATTTGAAAACGTCATCTAGTTGGCTGTGATATGTCAAAAGAAAAGAATGAAAGAACATTAATTACGTTATTCTTTTCTGTGAAAAATCCATAGCCTTCTAGATGACGTTTTCTAATGCACACGGAGTATATATAAAAAAATATCACGTGTCTAGAGGTTTTACCTGTAAACTCCATAGTGCTTTCCACTAGCCCTATCTCCGCATATCGAGCATAAGTGTTTGGATCCGCTGAGAGGGTGATTTGGGGGATAGGGACTTCCTTGACCGGTTTTTTGACCTCCGCCTCCCGGCGAAGGGCTGAGCAGCCCCACCTGTCCTAGAGCGTAAGAGGTGGGACTGTTCGGCCCTTGAGGGCTAAACTGACCTAAGGTGGCCGTGTCCGGTTTCAGATCCAGAGGAGATTGCGGTCCGATGGGACCCATTGACAGATTTTGATCGAGCGTCAGTCCTGTAACACGAACAATTGTTAGCGTAATTGAAACAGCATTGGCAATGACATTAGACATAAAGAGAACGGACAAAGCTAATGGATAATTGGGCAAATTATTATTGCGGCGTGTGATTTTCCATTTTATATATGATGGTGTTAAAATTGAAGGTGCTCGATTCAAGCTGGTTGGTAACCCATAGCATGCAAAGAATAGCAAATCGCTCCGCAAGTTTCCACCGGAATGCCAATAAAAAATCGATGTTGTTAACCTTAAAATATAATCGGCTAATTAATGAGATTTATAAAAGGAGATGGATTGCGCAGTAGATGTTTAGGTATCGCGAGCAATAATATAAATAAGTATTAATAGAAAGAATTGCGAATTTATTGCAAACCGACCTTTAAAAGAATTCAAATTAGCCTTTTAGCTTAAGCTGATTAATGTTTAGTTGAAACACCATATAGTTCTTCTATAGGGTGTCAGAAGGTGATCTGAATGACAGACAGACTGGGCGGCTATGGCGGACTTCCAAGGCCACCTACTTATTCAACGCATCGACGGGCGCAGAGGTCAAACTGAACCCATCCGAATAAAACAGGTGGCGGTGGCGCTCTTGCCCATAGATGTATAAAATAATCGTTAAAAAGAAAAAATATAGAATATAGCTAATAAGGATGGATATTTATTAAATAAAAGTACGTAGTTTTCATTGCCGAATTTTGTTTAGATAACGATTACCACAGAATGGTAGTGGCCTAGTTTTCGAAATAAAAATAAACTACTGATACGATGCTGACTGGCCTGTTTTTGGAGGTCTCCTTTAATTGTTGAGATCGAAATTGGGTCAGTTGTTCTCCTCCTGACGCAAAAGCAAATGAGAGGTGAGTGATGTGGGAACATTTATTATGAGGATGATAAAATGAGTGAGTAGTGAGCACAAACCAAACCTGACGAATATAATATACTCACCGTTGGCGCACGGATAACCTTAAAATAAAAAAATATATATTATTACATGTATGGCAGGCTTACAACAACCTAAACTAGTAATCAATTTGTTTTGAGATACAGTTCCCTTAATAAGGTCAGTGCCTGTGACCTTTATAACAAATCCCAAAATAAATCTTCGCGCGGGACAATGTCTAAATAAATAAGGTCAAAGGCAACATTAACGAAAGTTTACCTAAAGACATTTGAGATGTGGAGAACCCCCCAAAACTCCTGCTCCAATGTTGTTGTTGGGCCCCCTGTATAATCGCCGTCACCGACATCATGGGTTTCTCCTTTTTCATCATTTTAACTACCACAACCTATATCACAGCCTGGTTCACAATCACAATAGTCTCACTTCTAACTTTCTCTCGATGGTACTAAGTAGTGATTCTATTTTACCCCTGCCTCGTTTGGATCCTTTCTTGGAAAATTGATTAGGAGATAAAACTTAATGAGTGAATGAGAAAGCATCAGACATGTGTGAGTATATGTCTGGATCGTCAGAGCTGAACTAGTATACTCGGCGAGACATCATCAACAAACCGAAAACGCTTAAAAATAAACTTGGGGCGAGACGTTCCACCAACTAACTACACTGGCGACGATATGTAACGCTCAACGAGGTATAAAACAGAAAGGTCCAAAGCGGAAAGGAATTGACTTTTAAATTTTTGTTATTGCCCTTTGGAGTGAATTGTAAGTGCTCCTTTATAAACTGTAGGTTTAGTTAAAAAATGACAAAAAAACCGATTTTATTGGTGGCCATTATAAGGTTACACCTCAATGGAAACAAACATAGACGCCTTCGGTTTATCAAATTTACACTCGCGCAAATATTTACAAAGTGCGCTTTCAGATGATGATAATTTGTGTGTCGTTCGCAATTCGACCCTGACCGTCTCTACTAGATTTAAATTTGGCATTCGTGTCATTGAGATAGGACATATGGATACGAGCGGATCCAGGGCAGGACTAACAAAAAAACCACCACCACACAAGATTTTTCTCGTTTACTTTCCGCGACGCTCCTTTGTTTCGCGTACCGACGGACTGGTAAGAACGACGACGACGACGGCGGAAATCGTGGAAAAGGCGGCGAGGCGGCTGCCGACGACGCGAAACAAAACACTATCATGCGACGACCACGCGATTGCGATTGGCGTCGATGGTGATGGTCGCTCTAAAATCATGGGCTACTGGGACTGCGCCACGGATTTTCAAGGGCATACACCAAAATAACACCCATAATGAGAGTCATCCAATCTGCATTAGTCCGGGCCTCCATACCAAGCAAAAGTATTGGGGATCAGCTAAACGTTGCATATCTATCACTCATTCACATATTTTTGCCACTCTGTTACCTTTCAAATCTTTATTTTTTTCGGCACATGTTCAGAAAATACGATTAATAAGTCAAAGATTTCTCACCCCTACTTGATGTCAATAATAAGTTAATGGCTTATACAGTGTGTTTCTTTTATGTGTTCCCACCATTGCTATCTGCCAAAATGGTAAACGTAACAAGTTTAAATTTGGAAAAAGTTGCTTTTGGTTGAGCTCCTTTAAGATTCTTCTTTGAGGTTGCTACATTTTCAGTAGTTTCCGTAGTTATAGGGAAAAATGTAAAATTTCTCAAAACTCTTTCTCCAGTGAATAATTCGTGAGAGAAGAAAATTTTTAATTAGAAAATGTAATTTTTTGAAGCTCTAAAAATCATTATATATATAACAATAACTGAGTGACCATTACCAACTCATTTTTTTTTTAAATACGGACCTGGAAGTTTTACTCTATATTTCGAAAGCTCTCGTCATTCCTGAACTAACCTGAAAGATCAATGTACTATTTGATTAAATTTATAATAAAGCCATCATCAAGGTTTTTTTATGCGAGGTGTACATTAGAAAACGTCATCTAGAAGACTACGAATTTTTGACAGTTTTTCACAAATACTTTCTTATTATTAAAGACAAAAATAAAAGGGGACCAGTGATTGGTGCGCAAGTGAATGGGCTTCTCGGGGATATATTTTAGACAAAATTTCGCAAAAATAAAAATTCGTAGTGCGTAATTCGAATTTTTGAGCGATCGTCTCACAAAGTAGAAACTTTCAGGGTCATCATAGTTCCCATAGGTAATTATAGAAAAATCGCAAAAATTTTAAATTTTTTCAGTGTAATGGTGGTCGTTGCACCCCCTTAGATGGACGAGCAGCTGGTCAAGGCCATTTTTATCTATTTAGTCGAACCGTTAGGTTTACAAGGAGCTAAGGGAAAATTTTGAAAGAAATTACAAAATAAAACATAAAAAATTACAAACAGTTTTTATTACTTAATTATTTCGGAAAGTTCAAGACGGCCGGAGGTCGTTTAATTTTTTTTCTACTACTGGCTCGAAAATGAACAAATGCGCACTACTAACTATTGTTGAAAAGCGCATGACAAACAGCTTTTGATTATTTTGCACACGCCTTGCATATATTTTATAATATGAATGATCGTTTATGAGGCAAAATCGCCGTCGTAGAAAAAATATAGTGTGCAACACACATTCTTCACACTCTTGTGACGTACTATCGCTCGCCTAGGGCTCGTGTCCAAACCGTCACACTCGTGTGAAAAGTGCAATTTTCGACATTAGTTGCACAATATTCGATTTTCTACGACTGCCTCGAAAATAGACAAATGCGCACTACTAACTACCGTTGAAAATCGCATATTGTAAAAAGCGTGCGCAAAGTCCCTAGAAAAGCGTGTGCAAAGTGGACTTTGCACACAGTAAACGAAATTTAAAAATTTCTACTTAGCCATGAGAAATTTTGGTCTGAAAGTAACACAAAATCTCAAAGTTTTGACTTGCATTGTTAGTCTAAACGTAACACGATTTTTTTGATTTTGTTCTCGTAACATTTTGGTCTAAAAGTAACACAAAATTAAAAACATTTGACCTCAGAAACAGGAAATTTGAGTCTATTCGTAATACAAATTTATTGCATTTTGAGTGACGAACACGAAATGATACTTAGTAACAAGAGATTTTTATCCGAAAGTAGCATCAAGTTTTTAAGTTTTGACTTTAGTAAAACGAGATTGTATTTTAAAGCGTAACACGAAATTTAAAACTGTTTGCTTATCAACGAAAAATTTTGTTCTAACAGTTAGACAAAATAAAAAAAATTCAACGTTAGTAGCAGGGAATTTTAGTCTAAACGTAACAAAAAGTTTTTTAAATTTTGACTGTATCAACACGAACGAAATTGTAGTCTAAACACAAATATAAAAAAATTTTTTAGTAACAAGTAATTTTGTTCCAAAATTAACATCAAATCTTAAAGTTTCGACTTTGGTAACATAAAATTTTAGCTAAATGTAACACGAAATTTTGGTCTGGAAGTAACAAAATCTCAAATTTTTTACTCGGAATGTTAGTCTAGACGTAACACAAAATTGTTTAATTTTGACTTGGTAAGAAGAAATTGCTGTCTAAAAGTAACACAAATAATACAAAATTTGACTTTACTAACAGGAAATTTTAATCTAAACATTTTACGACAATTTAGTCTGGAAGTGAGACAAATTCTCAAAAGTTTTACTTGAAATGTTAGTATAAACATAACACGAAATTATTTAATTTTGACTTAGTAACAAGAACTTGTGGTCTAAAAGTAACACAAAATTTTAAAAAATTAATTTAGATATCAGAAATACTTCCATTACATTGATCTGAAAGTAACAACAGTTTTGACTCTAGTAACGTGAAAAGTTTGTCTAAAGCATAATACAAAATTTTTTATTTTTAACTCGAAGTGTTAGTCTAAACGTAACACGATTTTTTTAATTTTGGCTTGGTAACAAGAATCGTTGGTCTAAAAGTAACACAAAATGTTAAAATTTTGACCTTGGTAACAGGAAATTTTAGTCTAAACGTAACACAAAAAAAATGTTTAGTTGGTAACAAGAAATTTTTATCCAAAAGTAGCATCAAATTTTTAAGTTTTGACTTTAGTGAGACGAGAATTTATTTTAAATCGTAACACGAAATTTAAATTTTGACTTAATAAAACGAAATTTTGGTCTAAGAGAGAGTAACACATTTTTTTTTTTTTTGGCTGTATTAACCCGAAATTGTAGTCTAAACGTAACACAAATATAAAAAATGCAGTTAGTAAAAAGAAATTTTGTTCCGAAAGTAACATCAAATCTTTAAGTTTAGACTTTGGTAACAGAAAATTTTAACTAAATGTAACACGAAATTTTGGTCTGGAAGTAACAAAAAATCTTAAAATTTTATCTTGAAATGTTGGTCTAGACGTAAGGCAAAATTTACAAAATTTGACTTTAGTAACAGAAAATTTTAGTGTAAGCGTAACACAAGTTTATTGAATTTTGACTATAAGAACACGAAATTGTAGTCTAACCGTAACTCAAAAAACCTAAACGTAACTAAAAAAAAATATTTACTTAACGTAACAAGAAACTTTTATCCGAAAGTAGCATCACATTTTTAAGTTTTGACTTTAGTAAGACGAGAATTTATTTTAAAGCATAACACGAAATTTAAATTTTGACTTAATAAAACGAAATTTTGGTCTAAGAGTGAGTAACACAATTTTTTTAAATTTTGACTGTTAGTAATAAGAAATTTTATTCCGAAAGTAACATCAAATCTTTAAGTTTCGACATTGATAACATGAAATTTTAGCGTAAATGTAACACGAAATTTTGGCCTGGAAGTAACACAAAATTTTGACTTGAAATTTTAGTCTATATAGATATAACACAAAATTGTTAAATTTTAACTTGGTAGCAACAATTTATAGTCTAAAAGTAACACAAAATTTACAAAATTTGACTTTAGTAAAAGGAAATTTTATTCTAAACGTTTCACGATAATTTGATCTGGAAGTTACACAAATACTCAAAAATTTAACTTGAAATATTAGTCTAAACGTAACACAAAACTATTTAATTTTGACTTAGTAACAAGAAATTGTGGTCTAAAAATAATCAAAAATTTAAAAATTTTGATTTTGCTAACGGGAAATTTTAGCCTAAACAAAATTTTAAAATTTCGACTGTAGTAACATAAAATTTAAAAGAATTAATTTAGAAGCCAGAAACACTTCTATTACTTTGATCTGAAAGTAACATCAATTTTTGAAGTTTTGACTTTAGTAACGTGAAAAATTTGTCTAAAGCATAATACAAAATTTAAAACTTTTGGAAATGTTAGTGTAACCGCAACACGAATTTTTAAATTTTGGCTTGTTAACCAGACATGTTGTTCTAAAAGTATCACGAAAAAATATCAAATTAAAAATTTTGAATTGGGTAACAAAAATTTTTTGAATTTTGAAGTGTTGACTTTAGTAATAAGAAAATTTAATCTAAAGCGTAACACAAAGTTTTTAAATTTTGAAGTAGCAAGAAACACTTGAAAAGAGAGCGTAGGTAGTCATCAATTTGTCGATCAACCCATCTGCGTACTAGTTTTGAGGTCTACCTACTATGATATATTTTCATTTAATTTCGTTCTGATCCCGATAACCAGCGAGGTACAGAGCAATATGGACTGCTTCTCGAACCGAGAGCAATCTGCCATGCAGTGTTGGATCTAAAACATGCTGGTGGATGTCGCCTGCTTGTGCTCTGTACAAACATCTCACAAGAAACACTTGACTAAAAAATAACACAATATTTAAAAAATTGTACTTTATGAAGCGGCTACACCCCGATTTAAAATATACAATAAAAATAATTTTATCAATAGTTTGCATATTTTAAATTAATTTATTTTGCTAATATTTTTTTTTGTATATAAGTCAATTAAATATGTGTGTTTATAGATATTAGTGTATATTTATTAGGTACATTATATATACAAAAAAATTATTCGACTAAACATAACGTTATTATAACGTGACTATGAGTCGTCATTCTCACGTCGAAGAATCGACGTTATTTATTTGTCATTTTTTCATTAGGTGACGTTGAATAACGAATGATCGCCCAAAACTTGACGTTATAATGACGTCACGTTTCCGCCTGGGTTACTATCACTCGCTTCGTACAGAGTACGAAAATCACTCTTCACACTTATGTCACTCGCTTACTTTCACTCGCTTACGGCTCGTGTCCAAACCGTAACACTAGTGTGAAAATTGTAATTTTCGAGACTAGTTGCACAATATACGATTGTAAGTTCGGCAACGAGATGAAAAATGCGGTATTCGCTTTGGGCGTGGCTTTTATAAGGGGGCGAGTTGGAATTGTTCCAAGTGTTTCACCATGATTTTGGTGAACTTTGCGCACGTTTCACCCTGTAGGCAGTGCTGCCAGATCAAAAATTTCTGGAGCGGTAGATTCCGCCTATTGAAAACGGTAGATTTGGGACTGAAAACGGTAGATACATATATTTCGGTAATTTGACTGACTCCACGCTCGACTAATACTATACGATATTGCGTATAAAATTTAATTTTGATAGGAAACGTGAATTTTATATATATTTTTAAACATATATCCATTATTTTGTTGGGGAACGTTTATTGACTTTCGAGTTTTGTGTAACACAACTTGAAAATCTAAAAGAAACAGACATATAAAGTTATAACAAACAGTAATATATCATCTCAACATGTGCTAAAAGAAGATGGGATATAAAAAAATGAAGGTTTGAAAGGTAACTACCTAGATGACAAAAAATAAGTGAATGGGTAATATCATTGTAATATGTATGTACCCTAGTAGCACCCTGACGTCAAAATGACGTTAGTTTATGGTCGCGTTGGTCAGTTGAGACTGGTGAGTACATAATGACACCAATATGACGTCACACGAACTAAAGACGTCATCAACTCACGTCATAGAACTGATGTGAATAAGATGTCATTATTAAGTCATCTAGTTCATATTTATAAAATATTAATGACTTACTAGTAACAATTAAAACATTTATAAAGCAAGGGGGGTTCTCTCATAATTTTATATTAGAGAGGAAGGCAAAGTGATGGAGATTTGCCGATTTGCCCCTTTTTGCGGCGCCCTCTATGGGGTCGCTTTGATTGATTCTGACGATCCCAGGCGGAAACGTGACGTCATTATAACGTCAAGTTTTGATGATCATTCGTTATTCGACGTCACCTAATGAAAAAATGACAAATAAGTGACGTCGATTTTTCGACGTGAGAATGACGACTTATAGTCACGTTATAATAACGTTATATTTAGTCGAATAATTTCTTTGTATATTTAATGTACCTAATACATATACACTTATCATATTTAATTGACTTATAGGTATGCAAAAAAAATAATAGATGACAATTTCATAAAATAAAATTTTTAACTTCTTTGGCAAAAAAAAAAATTTAAAATATGCAAACTGTTGATAAAATTATTTTTATTGTATATTTTAAATCGGGGTGTAGCCGCTTCATAAAGCAAAATTTTTTAAATATCGTGTCACTTTTTAGGTAAGTTTTTCTTGTTACTTCAAAATTTAAAAACTTTGTGTTACGCTTTAGATTAAATTTTCTTATTACTAAATTCAACACTTCAAAATTTCACTTAGTTTTGGATCAAAAAAGTTTGGACTAAAAATTTCTGTTACCAAAATCAAATTTTTTAAATTTTGTGTTATTTTTAGAACAAAAGTTCTGGTTACCAAGCCAAAATTAAAAAAATTCGTTTTACGATTGTTACCTACACTAACATTTTTAAAAGTTTTAAATTTTGTATTATGCTTTAGACAAATTTTTCACGTTATTAGAGTCAAAACTTATTTGATGTTACTTTCAGATCAATGTAATGGAAGTATTTCTGGTTTCTAAATATTTTTTTTTAAATTTTGTGTTACGTTCAGATTATAATTTTATGTTACTACACTCGAAATTTAAAAATTTTGTGTTAGATTTAGGCTAAAATTATCTGTTAGAAATCCCAAAATTTTTAAATTTTGTGTTACTTTTAGACCACAAGTTCTTGTTACTAAGTCAAAATTAAATAATTTCGTGTTACGTTTATACTAACATTTCAAGTCAAATTTTTGAGAATTTGTCTCACTTCTAGACTAAATTGTCGTGAAATGTTTAGATTAAAATTTTCTGTTAGTAAAGTCAAATTTTGTGTAGCTTCTAGCCTACAATTTCTTCTTACAAAGTCAAAATTAAACAATTTTGTGTTACGTCTAGACTAACATTTACAGTTAAAATTTTAAGATTTTGTGTTACTTCCAGACCAAAATTTCGTGTTACATTAGCTAAAATTTCCTGTTACCAATGTCAAAACTTAAAGATTTGATGTTACTTTGGAAACAAAGTTTCTTGTTACTAAAGTCATATTTTGTGTTACTTTTAAACCACAGTTTCTTGTTACTGTTACCAAGACTTGTAAGTCAAAATTTAACAATTTTGTGTTATATCTAGACTAAAATTTCATGTCAAAATTTTAAAATTTTGTGTTACTTTCAGACCAAAATTTCATGTTACATTTATGCTAAAATTTCCTCTTTTCAACGTCGAAAATTAAAGATTGATGTTACTTTCGGGACAAAATTTCTTATTACTAACTGTTTTTTTATGTTTGTGTTACGTTTAGACTACAATTTCGTGTTGATACAGTCAGAATTAAAAAAAATGTGTTACTCACTCTTAGACCAAAATTTAATTTTTTAAGTCAAAATTTAAATTCCGTGTTACGATTTAAAATAAATTCTCGTCTTACTAAAGTCAAAACTTAAAATTTAATGCTACTTTCGGATAAAAATTTCTTGTTACTAAGTAAATATTTTTTTTTGTTTTACGTTTAGACTACACTTTCGTGTTCCTACAGTCAAAATTCAATAACTTTGTGTTAATCTTAGACTAAAATTTCCTGTTACTAAAGTAAAATTTCGTAAATTTTGTGTTACTTTTTTCATGTTACAATTTCTTGTTACCAAGTCCAAATTAAACAATTTTGTGTTACGTATAGACTAACAATTTCAAGTTAAAATTTTAAGATTTTCTGTTACTTCCAGATTAAAATTTCATGTTACATTTAGCTAAAATTTCTTGTTAGCACAGTCAAAACTTAAAGATTTGTTGTTACTTTCGGAACAAAATTTCTTGTTACTGTTTTTTTTATATTTGCGTTACCTTTAGACTACAATTTCGGGTTATTAAATTTAAAATTAAAAAAATTTTGTGTTACGGTTAGATTAAAACTTTCTATTACCAACGTCAATTTTTTTTATTTCTTGTAACTGTTAGAACAAAATTTTTCGTTGCCAAGTCAAAATTAAAAAAATTAGTTATACGTTTAGACTAACATTTTAATAAAAAAATTTGTGTTTTAGCTACTTTTACAAAATTTCTCGTTGCTAAGCAAATAGTTTTAAATTTTGTGTTACGCTTTAAAATAAATTTTCCTTTTACTATGGTCAAAAATAAAAGTTTGATGCTACTTTCGGATAAAAATCTCTTGTCACTAAGTATGATTTCGTGATCCTACAGTCAAAATTCAATAAATTTGTGTTACGTTTAGACTAAAATTTCCTGTTTCTGAGGTCAAAAGTTTTTAATTTTCTGTTACTTTTAGACCAAAATGTTAGGAGATCAAAATTAAAAAAAATCGTGTTACGTTTAGACTAACAATGCAAGTCAAAATTTTAAGATTTTGTGTTACTTTCAGATAAAAATTTCTCAGTGCTGAGCAGAAATTTTTAAATTTCGTTTAGACTAAAATTTCGTGTTACTGCAATCAAAATTTAAAAAATTTTGTGTTACGTGTAAACTCAAATTTCCTGTTACTAATGTCGGAATTTTGTGTTACTGTTCGACAAAAATTTTTAATTACCCAGTCAAACATAAAAAATTTTGTGTTACGCTTTAGACTAAATTTCCATATTACTAAAGTTAAAATTAAAAAATTTGATATTGCTTTCAGATCAAAATTTCTTATCAGTAAGTAATTTTTTTTAATTTTTCTGATACGTTTAGACTACAATTTCCTGATACTACATTCAGAGTTAAAAAAAAATTGTTTTACTTTGCGACTAAAATTATAACACACAGTTTTAGTCAAAATTTAAATATTTAGTGAAAAATTAAAAAATTTTCTGTTATTTTTAGACTAAAATTTCCTGTTACTAAAGTTAATTTTGTTAAATTTTGTGTTACTTTTAGAGCTTATAATTTCTTGTTACCAAGTGAAAATCAAAAAGGTAGTAGAAAATTTGGATTTTAAAAACTTTTCAACTCTTTTGACGTAGTCAAAAATATACACTTCAGAAGAGAAACCGTTTGTAGAAAATAATTTAAGTAACGTCATTCTCACCTCGCAAAGTGACGTGATTTTCACGTCACAAAGTAACGTTATGACACGTGGAAAACGTGATCGGTCTGTGACTTACGCCCATCATTCTCATTATGACGTTGTTTAGACGTCATCCCATGACGTCTTTGGTAACCAATGCTTACCAAATAATTACGTCAAAATAACGTCACTATTCCGCCTGGGATGTGTTGAGAGACGTCCATCTTGTCAAATTACTCGTTCATAAATTTTTGCCGTATCACACAAAATAACAAAGTTAAAATTCTAGAATGCAACTGTGATTTTTTTATAGTAAAAAAAATACTTGACGTAACACTGACGTCAGAGTTACTTGATTTTGTGTAGCCAAGCTGATGTCAGTTTCACGTCAGTAAACTAAAGGCTGTGACTTAGGCCCGTCATTTTGACGTCACATGACGTCATGTTTTAGGTCATTCCGACGTTACATATGCCGTCATTGCCACATCAACGTGCTACCTGGGTATACATATATTTGTACCTATGTTATTCAGACACAGAGTATTATTGTTAAGATTTTTACATTTTGTACATAGCGCTGTTAAGATATGAAAATAGCTTATCAAATATTTGTTTTTTGTTTTCTTCACTAATATTTCCGAATGTTCGAATTACGGTAGATTTTAAGGTCTCTGCGGTAGAACGGTAGACGAACTCTCAAAACGGTAGATCTACCGCAAAAACGGTAGGTCTGGCAGCACTGCCTGTAGGTCACACTGTTTTAGAGGAAAAAATATGAAATAATTCAAGGGGATAGTAGATATGTGTCGCTTTCTAAAACCAAGGGTCTAGCTTTGAATTTGAAAATGTGACTAATTTTTAAACTTTACATCTTAAATTGCCACTTTGAGGTCGATTTGTGCCTAAACCGTGTTAGTAATTGAAACGCTTGCGGTCCTCTAAGACCGCAAGCGTAAAACTTGAAATATTTTCCAAAATTAAATTTTGGTCAAAATCCCGAATGGGTTTTAAAGGGCGAACATTGACTAACGGTGAAAGTGGTCTTCGGAACCATTCGAGAACTTTGGAGTCAACCAATGACCTAGAAGATATGGACAGCCAACCAATATATTTCCCTAAAAATGGTCCCTTTGTTGGCTGGAAGTTCGTCATTTTTAAGATTCCCATGACGTAATGTTGTCGTAAGCGCACGTCATACAAGCGTCATAGCAGTTTAAGGCCGGATTGGATATAGATTCTCGATTGTTTTTGGGTTTAGTTAGGTTAGAATTTAAGTTTTAGAAAACGTTGGAGCTAGGTGAACTAAGGGCTAGAAATCCTAGCGTTCTAGCTAAGAGATGGATATAAGTTCGATAATCGATTGAAATGCAAATAAGTAATAAAATAAGGATAGTGGACGTATCGCCGCCATTTTTAAAGTTCCGTTTGCTAAAACAGGGGGCCAAAACTGTAAAACAGGAAGGGGTCTCCAGACGTAATTATTATCTCGTTGGCGTCAACATTTGACAATTTTCCAAAACGTAAGCAACAACTCTAAACCCTTGAAACGAGGAAAATCGGCCGGAAAACGAGAAAAACTGTTTGGCCAGACAAAGTTTGATAATTTTCCAGAACGTTACACGCGATATTTCTGGGTTTGGAAACCGTTTTCTAAAAAACTGGATGATTTGACAATGTCATGTCGGGATTCTAAGGTCAGGCTAAGGGCTCGGGTGAACACGAGAATGTGCAAAGACAGTGTCGGTTACAAATGGGGGCAAAAATGTATATTCTCGAATTTTCAGAAGGGCATGGGTGGAGCTAATAATTTATTTTACCATTTTTTGGTACCCTACCTTTGGTACCAAACCCATGGGTACGATTAACGAAATTTTTTGAAAAAGTTTTCAGGCTTTTTACTGTTTACACTTGTGTTTTCCGTGAGAAAAACGTTGATTAATGTACTTTATATAAGAATTCAAGTTTTGGACGGTAGGTACATACGGGGGTACGATGAATTGTGATATATTACCCATTGACTTATTTTTTCCATTTAGTTACTTTTCAAACATCAACCTTTTTTTTTATAGCCATCTATACACAGGGTGGACCAGATTTTTGGTGCCAAACTTTAAGGAGGTATTCTACGTCCAAAAATAACCCTAGTTTGCTATATAAACCATAGTCTAAAAATACTCCGTTACGGAAATACAGCGTGTTAAAGTTTTTTTTGAAAAACCAAAAAATTGATTTTTTTCTGAAACTGCCAGAGATATTTTTATGAAATTTTACAGGTGTCAATAGCGATGAAAGACTCAAGTTTTGCAATAGAAAAGGCCTTTTCAGCGTTACCAGTGGCGTGCACTGAGGCTCGTGACTGGCTATTTTTCAACAAAAAAGTGATACGCTACTGGTTTTTCTGAAGATAAAAAGTATATTTGAGGTCCTTGTTCAATTTGAAAGAAAAAAGGCCCCTTGACTTTTTTTCGTAGGGCACACCGTTTAATAATAATAAAATATTTTTAAATGTTTGTGTTTAAATGGGTTACCTAGCTATTTTTTAATTGCATACCACACTTTTAATAGATTATTAATTTTGTTACTTGCGTACCGCCAGATAATCAATATTTGCCACGCCTTGTTGGCGTAGCTATTCATGGCAACCTAAAACAGCCAAGCTTATTTTTTTTAACTGTGTTGTAACAATATTTATTTTCAGAATTAAAAACTAAAAGTAACTAAAACAATCATTGAAAACATAACAAAAACAGTTATAAAAATTGTTCAAAATGGGAACCATTATTTTCAATGCACAACTGGCATCGACGTATAATAGACCGATTTAAATGTACTAGATGTGGTAATATTTGATTGCAACCATATCTTATGCGGTTCATAAGTTCTTCTTCCGTATTGACAGGAGTCGCATAAACTTTCTCTTTTAAAAAACCCCACACAAAAAAGTCTAACACGGTAAGATCCGGAGACCGTGGTGGCCATGTAACTGGACCCCCTCTACCAATCCACCTATCCGGAAAATGATTGTCCAGCCAATTTCTGACATTTCTGCCAAAATGAGCGGGACAACCGTCAAGCTGAAACCATGCATTCTGTCTTAAAAGTATCGGTATTTCTTCCCACATATTCGGAGTTTCCGTTTCTAAAAACTCTAAGAAGTTTTCTGAGTTCAAACGTCGAGGTAAAAAGTAGGGTCCAAATAAATGGTTGTTGTAAACCCCTATCCACACATTTAAGCTAAATTCAACTTGAAAATTTCGAGGTCTAATGGCGTGAGGATTTTCATGGTCCCATACATGTTGATTATGCAAATTAACTACGCCGCGGCGGGTAGAGCAGCACTCGTCAGACCACTGTATGTTGTTCAAAAAATCCCTATTTTCTTGAACTGCGTAAAGGATCCACCTACAATAAGTAATTCTTTTTTCTTGGTCTCCTGGATGTAGCCCTTGAACAGGTTGTAGGTGAAATGGACGCCGATGATCTCGTCTAAGAGTACGAAGTATATTGGATTTTGAGGTGCGAAGAATACGAGAAGCAATACGGGAACTCGTTGTTGGATTTCTGTCAAATTCATTTAATATCTGTTGAGAAATTCTTCTTTGTTGTTGGTTTTGGTTTGCATCTCGATCCTCATGCGAATTCCTTAAACCTTTCTCCATTAATTGCTGATGGACTTTTGCGAACATTTTACGACTAGGATGCGTTCTTTGCGGATATCTCCTTCTGTATTCTCTGGCGGCCGCCCTTGAGTTTCCGTTAGCAAATCCGTACACAAAATGGATATCCGCTATTTCTCTATTTGAAAATCTAAACGGCATTTTGACACTAATGAACCTTACAGAAATTAGTTATGTTAAATTTGTCAAATATTGTCATGGAAACTGCCGCTAACATCATCAAGGTGGTATGCAATTAAGAAATAGCTAGGTAATCCATTTAAACACAAACATTTAAAAATATTTTATTATTATTAAACGGTGTGCTCTACGAAAAAAAGCCAAGGGGCCTTTTTTCTTTCAAATTGAACAGGTACCTCAAATATACTTTTTATCTTCAGAAAAACCAGTAGCGTACCACTTTTTTGTTGAAAAATAGCCAGTCACGAGCCGCAGTGCACGCCACTGGTAAAGCTGAAAAGGCCTTTTGTATTGCAAAACTTAAGTCTTTCATCGCTATTGACACCTGTAAAATTTCATAAAAATATCTCTGGCAGTTTCAGAAAAAAATCAATTTTTTGGTTTTTCAAAAAAAACTTTAACACCCTGTATTTCCGTAACGGAGTATTTTTAGACTATGGTTTATATAGCAAACTAGGGTTATTTTTGGACGTAGAATACCTCCTTAAAGTTTGGCACCAAAAACCTGGTCCACCCTGTATACGATAAAATGTAAATAAATAAAGTAAAGATACGATAAAAATGTAAAATCAATTTTCCAACGCCTACTTGACGACAATAATAAGTGAAGACAAGACCTAGCTATCAGAGCTAAGGAAGCTGAGTTACGTTAATATTTAGAGAACTGTTTATGGCACCGTACATGGTTTAAATTGGATGTTGGGTGCCCATAGGGGTACCATGAATGGCAAAATAGCTAACACAGTGTTACGCCCGACCGTCGGTCCACAGAAATTCGGGCCGAAGCGGCAACGCCGAGTGCCGACCGCGACCCCATTTAGAATAAACGAGAACCGGGAACAGTCGCCTCAATTCTCGAAAGTACCAATGTGTACCCCACGCCAGGTATATAAACCAGCGACCCCCTCGCGAGAATCGTGTTGTAATAGTTACAAGTGTAGTTAATTGACGATAAATTATTGGAACCCGTACCCAGTAACAATTGTAACATGGCGACTAATATATAGCTGTTTTATCGAGTTGAAAATCAAATGGTATAGGTTTCAATTATGTAAAATTCGTTAAAAAATACATTCTTAATAAATTCAAGATGACCGCTTGGAAAAGTGGTTAAACGGCGACATCGGGAACGGTTAGAGCTAAGAACCTAAAATTTGGTATGTGGCTTGCTTATGCTTTGGGCTACGAGGGAGGTATACATGAACCGTTGCAATCGAGGTTGCAATTTTCTTTAAACCTAACTTGGAGAGTGAATAAAAGTCCAATAGTGTGGCCACCTCGTTTCCCCTATATCAGGTCTATGGATTTTTCAATATGGGGATTTACTAAAGAAAAACTCTTGCAAAAAAAACTTATAAATAATATACTGTTATGTTTAAGAGAGAAAGGATGACATTTTGAACATTTAGGATAGTTAGATGCTTTTTTTATACTAATTAAATAAAAAGTTCTTATAAAGATGGATTTTATAATTAAAGTCAATTCTTCAATTTATACATTGATTATTAAGAATGACAAGCGCTTCTAAAATGTAGAATAAAAAATCCAGGTTCATATTTAAAAAAAGAAAATTGTTGATAACGGTAACTCAGTTATTGAAAGATACCTAATGACATGCGATATGAAATTGTGTAGAGATTAAAAAGTTATTACACTTTGTAATAAAAAATGTTCTTCTAACACGAAATACAGAAGATTGAAGATTTGAGAAATTTTCACATTTTCCCAGATAATTCAGAAACCACGGAAAATGTGGCAACCTCGAAGTAGAATCTTAACGGAGCTCAACAAAAGGCAACTTTTTCCTAATTCAAGCTACTCTTACCGTTTCAAAGATAGCAATGGTTAGAAAACATAAAAGTAACACGCTGTATATACCTATTTCTCTCTAAAAGTAATGACGACCGTCTGGACGGCGTTTACCAGATACAATTGTCTATATTGTTTATTAATGTATCCTCTCCGGATGCACGAAAAGGAGCCTTACTACAGCCCCAAACCGCCCATACATCTCATACATTTTTATCGTGTTTTCAGAACATGGGAGATAGGTAGAAGAAAACGAAGATTTAGAGACATCGTAGATGCTAATAATAAGTGAACGCCATATAGGTACACAAAATAGACCAGGCAGTTGGTACGGAAGCTTCCAAGGTCTGCTTAAAAACAGCCGGTGTGGTTCGGAAAAAATTCGCCCTTCTTTCCTGCCAAGGTTACGGGCATAGCCATAGCCGGCGTTTTTTCGTCCTGAACTGACCTTGGTGAGGCTTATTATGTAATTCTGCGGTTAAATCCATCAAGTTCGCGCAATTTATGACTTCTTAACATTCATTTTGCGACAACACCCCGACCCGACCAAAAAAAAAACAGGGGCTATATCGATCGTCTGCCGTCTCGCCGTAATCGTGGGACGGGATGGGTTTCCACTCTCTCTACTTTCGGCTGGGGACCGGGGGGATCCACCCACGGGGACCCGCAGGGATTGTTTTTGTCGTTCAATTTCCACGAATTTGCGGGATTGTGCGCCATCGGAGCTTCGTTACCAGGCAGACATCGGCGGATTTAATTACCTACAAAGTCGAAGGCCAAAGACTTTTGTTTGAGTCCTCCGCCACTGGCGCACACTAAAAATAGGTCACCCCTTTCCTGGGGCCCCTGTCAACCTTGACACGAGCCAGTTTATTTGGGTCGATGCGGCGATGGATTGGAAACCAGAAAGAACTTGGCCGGATACGTATACATTTGAGGCGAGTTCAGAAAGGCTAAATTTCGGATTAATCTCCACTACGTGTATCTACAATGTGCTTGTATATACAATTATATAACCCAACGGAGACATCAAAAATATGGTACGGAGTTGCTGGGTGTAGAGGAAAGTAAAAAAGTGTACACGTAAGGGAGACTAAATTGTACTCTTTATCGTTAGAATGTACTTAGTCTGGCGCATTCGTCATATTGTGACAATGTGAATTGTTGCATGTTCAACAATTTTGTTTCCATTGTTATCTTATATCTACTACTACTTAATAAATATTTCCTCAAACTCTGACAGTGACTCTTGCTCCGATTGTTCGTGTGCTCTTGAACGCTGCTCCACTCCAAGTTTGTTGATTGTACTACTTTTTGGTCAACTGTACTTGTACAAAGAAAACAAAGCACACAGGCGTAACATTCCTGGCTGTAATTGGGGCAACGTCGTAGAATAAGTGTTATGACCCCAAGACGCAATTTATTCAGGGTCAAGAAAATGGAAAGACGTAGACGTTACTCATAAACCATGCCACTGTCATGTAGCCACAGGTGTGCAAAGCACCTTGGCGCCGGAGATATGGGAGCTCGATGTATGGGACCTATGTACTGCATAATTAACGTAAGTACTGCATAATTAAAAATTAAGATAACTTTTTAGGAAATCTAATTTAACATTTAAAATCAACCCTAACGGGTCCGGCTGCGGGGCTCCGTCGTTTCCTTTGTTCCTAAACTGGAAATGGCGGTACATCTTGTAGCATAAAGCAAGAAATCAGTTTATAATTAGCACGCGCTTAAATGGGTAATGTAGGTTTTAAAAACACTTCTTTACATCACTATTCTATCCACAATCTTCAGGAAGAATTTTTGGCAAAACCACCTAAAAACGTCAAGAAACAAGTGAATCTTTTATTTGTTATCAGTGAGATTAACTACCAAAAACGGCGCAAATTGGAATTTTTCCTAATATATAATTTTTAATCTTTGAAACCTTTAGTAAAACTCCGATATCCTTATTTTACAAGAATTTTTTTGCTTAAATCGGTTTCTTCATTTTTATATAAACTTTCTAATGATACCAAAATTAATAATCAAGATGATATTTTCATTATGATCACCAAAAAAGTACCTTCACATTTTTGAAAGTGCCAACGTTTTGACCTCAATGAAGGTCTCCCTCAACATTAGTTTTGTTTTCCTTTCGGTTTTCCTTCAGGTAGCAAGATGCTGTGAAAGAAAAAATATGATGTTACTTTCGCACAACCAGCAAAAAAAAAGTCAGAATAGGTCCTAGTAAAGAAGGGGAAAGTGTCATTGAAAAGAAGAACCTCATTGCTGAGGTTTCTGTGAGGCGAGCTGTGAGGGATTCCGTTGAGACATCCTCACCGGACGAAACTAGTGTGGCGTTTTTAGGTATGTCCGCTTCCTCTGCTTCATGCAACTCCCAGGACAACCCACTCTGCACCCACTGAGGAGCAGGGAAAGAGTAGGGATGGGTGGATTGAGGGACTGTGAAAAGGGCCTTTAAGGCCTAGTCGCAAGGCTTCGGCCCCCTCAAGTCTACTACTACCATTACTACTCCTTTGCTTCATCCATCAAATAGGAAAAACTGAACGCGTTAATAGCAAAGCAAAAAAAAGGTTTAGAATCCAAACAAAAAGAGCGATAAACATGACTCGAACAAAACAAGATTTAGATCAAGAGAAGTCTAGAGAGAAGTGGGCTGAAAATAAAAAAGCTTTGAATACAGGAAAATTCCTGAAGATTTCAATAAAGTTCAAAATGTTGGCAGTTTCAAAAAAGTGACTTAGTTCTTTTTGTCCTACACATGCTATCCAACATCTTCCCATAAAGATAATGCTTTTACTTTTACTAATGACTACGAACTTCCTCATAAGAAACAGTTAACCCAGCAGATAACATTAGGGCATATTCTATCTCAAAGATGAAAACTATGTTTTCAATTAAGGTAAAGTGTAATAAAAGTTGTTTCTTTTACACAGTCGTAGAAAAAAAAATGTGAAAAAAAACATACAACAATCACAGAACTGAGGAGAAGAAGAGGAGAAAATTTCTTCATAAAATGTACACCAAATATCTCTATTCAAGAAAAATTTTAAAAATTTTATAAAATTTACCTTCAACCCCACTAAATTCCCCACATGTGTACATCAAAATTCCACCAGTGATTTTTCGCTCAGCTGATAATGCATAAAGGAAATAAGAACCGACGGCAGCGTGGATGCAGTTTGGAAGTCATTCAAGGGACTAACAAATAAGCTCATAAGTGAACATACGGTAAGAAAGGATTAACCGAAGAAACTGAAATGGATGATATCCGAAATATTGCACCTCATGGAGCAAAGGCGGCAATATAAAAGAAACCCAGAAAAATATAAAAAGAGACAAAAGGAAAAAAAACAACAAATTCGGATCGCCAAAGAAAACTGGATGAAGGAAAAATGTAAGGAAATGGAAGACTTGGAGAATAAACATGACATTTTCAACATGTATAAAAAGGTCAGAGAAGTATCAGGTTTATACAATAAGAATACCACTAATATGCTAGTAGACACTGAAGGCAAAAATATCTTAGATGAAAAAGAAATCCTTAGAACATGGTTCAAATACATAAATGAGCTGTTTGATGATAATAGACCGAATGAATCCAACTTTGATGACCAAGCTGATATAGACGGAGGACCAGAAATTCTCAAGAGTGAGGTTCTATTTGCAATAAAATTCGCAAAAACCAAAAAAGCCAACGGACCTGATGACATCCCAACGGAGCTGTTACAAATGATCAAAGAAGAAAACATTGGAATCTTAGTCAAACTGCTTAATGCGGTATACACGACTGGAGACATACCGGAAGATTGGCTGAAATCCGTATTCATTCCAATTCCAAAAAAACAACGAGCAAAACGATGCAGTGAGTGTAGACTAATAAGCCTTATGAGCCATACCTTGAAGGTCTTTCTCAGGATTATTCACGGGAGAATAAGATCGAAATGTGAATCAGATTTAGATGAGACCCAGTTTGGATTTAGAGACGCTTTAGGGACTAGAGAGGCACTGTTTGCTCTGAACATACTACTACAAAAATGCCGTGACCAGCGCAAAGACGTTTTTGTGTGTGTCGTTGAATACGAGAAAGCCTTCAACAGAGTGAAACACAGAAAACTTATAGACATCTTAAGGAACATGGAGGTGGACAGCAGGGACGTTGGAATTATCAAAAATTTATACTAGCAACAAGCTCACAGAAAAAAGGTAAATTCTAGGAGGCATCAGACAGTGCTGCATACTGTCACCACTGCTTTTTAACATATATTCAGATAAAATCTTTAAACGGCTACTCAAGAACAAGAAATGGGAGTACAAATCAATGGAGAATATATAAAGACGATACGATATGCTGACAATACTGTCATCCTGAGTGACAAACTAGAAGACCTGCAACATCTACTAAACTGTGTAAAAGCAGGACAAGAAATGCGGCTCAACATAAATATCAACCAGACAAAACTTATGGTCTTCAGTGGACAGCCACATCCTGATGCTGCACTACAGATCAGTACAAAAAATATAGAAAGAGAAACCCACTTTAAATACCTTGGATGGTATATCCCTGAACATCTAAATCCAGATAGAGAAATAAGATGTAGAATAGTGACAGTCCAAACAACATTTCGGAAAATGAAACCACTATTCTGCAATGATAATCTGAACCTAAAATTACCGGCAGAGAATGGTAAAATCCTACAAATGGTCAGTGTTGATGTACGGGGCAGAGATCTGGACCATTAAGGCCACTACAGTTAATTGGTTAGAAGCATTTGAGATGTGGTTACACTGGCGAATACTGAGAATACCCTGGACAGCTATGCAGACCAATGAAATGGTACTAAACAGGGCCGACGCAACACGTTTGCTACTAAATACAGTTAAGTGCAGGAAAATCTCATATCTTGGACATGTCTTCAGAGGAGAGTGATACAGAATCCTACAACTGATCATGATGGGAAAAGAGGAAGGACATAGAGGAGTAGGAAGAAAACAAGCTTCCTGGCTGAGGAACATCCGTGAATGGACCAGTATACGCAGCGCAGATGAACTGTTTCGATTGGCGCAAAATCAAGAAACACTTGTCCAAGTAATTGCCAACATCAGAAGGACCTGATATGGCACTCGAAGAAGAAGAAAGATGCCTTTGCCATTTTATCCAGAAAAAGTTTTTGCACCAGTGACATAGGCGTTTGCCTGTATATCACTACTCATGAAGTAGGGACCTAAGACATCCTTAAATGCAGCTCATCTTTCATATACTTAAAATTAAACAATCAGGACTGAGATTTAACCTTTGGAAACTTTTTTTATAAGGGTTGGGAATATTCTGTCTGCTGCCATCAACTTGCCCTTTGTAAAAAAATGCAATAAACTCGGCAGCAAAACTTTTCATGAAAAAACTTGCAGCTATACCCTACCTTATTAAAAAAAAACTTAAAAGGCTGCTTTTCAATGTGCAATTTTTTCCAAAAGTTGCAGCAATATGTATTGCATGCACGTGGATCTTTGGTCAAAATTAAATTGCTTCAAATTTTTGTGGTACAAGAAATTTTATTGTAGCAAAACAATAATTTTGCTAACTTTTCTAGTAACTTTTAGGCTGCCGTCACATACAGCGGAACGGAGCAAAAATGTCAATAACGTCATAACACATGTCAATTCCTATTTTAGATTTTATCTGATTGGTTTAAATTCGACTGTCAAATTACGCTCCGTTCCGCTTTTAACCAAATTCCGCTGTTTGTGACGTCGCCCTCAGGATTCAAACAAAGATGGTGTCACAAGTAATAATTTGTGCAATTACAATAATAGAAATAAATTTTATTTTCTTTTTCCTGGGCTAAATATTTTAAACTTGCACAACTGTTCTCCACTAAAACTATCCAAAAAAATTCCACCAATTTATTGAGAAATTGGTACAAATGCTGCAATATTATTTACACATTTTTTTTTATTGTAGAAAGAAAATAACAAATTTCCAAACTGTATGCACGATATGCAATTATTTGCAGCAATAAATTGTAGCTGAGAAAAATTCCAGACTGTAAAGCAACCTTCAGATAAATAAAATCAAAAGGAACGAGGAACACTGGCGCCACCTGTTAGTCAGAGACGCT
This sequence comes from Taphrorychus bicolor, assembly GCA_951812265.1. Taxonomy (NCBI): domain Eukaryota; kingdom Metazoa; phylum Arthropoda; class Insecta; order Coleoptera; family Curculionidae; genus Taphrorychus; species Taphrorychus bicolor. The sequence continues at coordinate 24,307,700 of OX638304.1, forward strand.
ATTAGTTGATGACAACTGATATTGTTTACAGCGGCCTTCCTACAACTTCATTTTAATATTAATATTCCCTTAATATTAACATCTTTTAAAAGAATTAAAGAAAACAGAAAAATCTATCCTATTTTCTACAAGTAATAAATTCAATAAAAACGGCTCAATTTTCAAATATCTTTGCTTTGCTTTTATTTTTTTTAACTACCCTTGCTCCTTTTTCATTAGGATAGTTCATGCAACCCTACATTATGAAAAAAATATCGCAAATTCATGTTTTACTTCACAACCAGGTTCTACTCAGTCGGGGCACTGGGCAAGGGAAAGGTAGGTACTACAAAGAAACGCGGTCAGTGAACTAAATAGGCCGACCCTGACTTTGCCATTGCCCTTTCTACAGCACCTGTGTGACCTATTTACTAGCAATATTACCCGCTTTCTACACTTACCACGGTCAGAGTTATCCATCATTCGTTGATACGCTCACGCAGGTGCGTTTTCAATGGAAATAATGAACTTTTCACTCAAAAAAAGCAAATCAAGGGACACCCTACTTTCGATACGGTAAACATGGCCGAAACTTGGTCCTTTCGCCACCCTGCGCTTGGGTATTCTCACATTCAACATTGGTGCAACATCACTACACTTTGAAATTGAATAGATCGTATTGGTTTTTTAAATTACTAGGCCGGATATTTCATAATTTTGAAAAATTTTGTTCCTGGGAACGACGACCCAGCTCACTCACACGGCTGCTTTAAGCATTAGTGGCGCCATCAGGCGGGAAACGCTTCACATTTAAAAACTTGATTATTAATTGAGTTTCCACATTTTTTGCTCAGAACGCCCCTAATAAAGTTTATTTATTTTCCAATTGAATGAAGAAAGGTGAGGTTATTTGACTTTAGAACATTTATCTCTGTCTGTAATAAACACCATATAAATAATAATTAATTATAATTAAAAATGATTTATGGATATGGGTATTTAAATAAGGTGTATATTTGGTTGCCCGACCTCTGTAAAATATTCATATGTCAATTTCATCCTGTGGCGTACTAGGGAAATTATTGTACTCTATCGTTGCGGTTTTAACCTTTAACCGTAAGGCTTATTAAATTTTTTCCAGTTCTATATGGTTTTATTTATAATTGCAACAGACGTGAAGAATAAAATATAGTTGTTATTCGTTGTCAACAATCGGAGAGGGTGTATGTATAAAAGATTGTGATTTAGCGACGGCACTGCACAATGATTATGTTATTTGCTGGTGAATTGTGAGTTGCCTATCATTAAATCTATCACCCACCAGTAACAAACTAAAATAGAAAGGCTCAGGTTGTTGATGATGATCCTGCCAGAATCTGAATCTAAAATTCAGATTATTCAGAAGTTGTAATAAATTGTAAAAGTGTTTTGTAAAGGCGCTAGATCAAAAAGATTGAACAACCATCTCCCTGTTTAAAATCTGTCATCACGTGCTTGTTTAAGTTGTCAATAATATACACGGTGTCCCCCGAATTTCAAGACCTAAAATCGGACTCGGTAGTTTGTAATAAGCCGCGTGAGGCGAAGGAACTCAAATGGGAGTGGCTTTAATCGCGCATCAAGGATCGGGATCTATGGATACGTGAATGCCCGTCCGTACCTCGTACCTCTCAACGTCGTTTTTAGTACACCGTGTAGAGCGACAGCGGAGCCTCGGGGCTTTTCAAAAGGTAATCGTAGGCCCGTGGAATTGCTGGGCTCGGTATTCTTACAGGTTTTGGAGCAGACAGGAAAATTGACCCAAATCGAGCTGTTTACCTTCTGGAGTCCGCGGTCAAATCGTGCGGAAAAGTGGCTGTGCTTTGTGGAAAAAACGCAAATAAGGACGGTATATCGATTCGACGGGGCCCCGATCTCATGATTTTTCAACGCCAGGAACTCAATTTCTACCACAATTAAGCCAGTCAGGAAGTGTAAGTTGTCCTGCTTATTATAATGTCTTTTGTATAGTCTTCTATTCAATTTAACCTTGTTTAATAAGGAAATGAAGGAACCTACCTTGGTACCTGTTTATAGAGTAAGAAGGGTCATTATTTTGCTGCTCCACAATCACTGGCAAAATCAATTTATTATACTTATTTTTTACTTATGCAGCTTGCATGCCTCACAACTACTCATGCAACATGCAAGTTTCATAAAGGCAATGTTGAACATCGAAACTCTGTTCAATAAGTTCCTGCTTTCCATGGTACAATGGTATCTGTATCTACCTACATATTTATACTCTTTAGGTACACCCTAATAAAGTGCTAAGTATTTCGGATAACCGAGCAGAGATCTAACTAATGAATTGTGACAATACTTACTATTAGGAAAGTAGGTAACTTAAGGCAACTAGACAACATTCTTTATTCTCTAAGTTGGTTACCTTTCTTTGTATCAGGCAAAACCTGTCATAATAAAAATAAAACTGTGAAGACAAGTATTGAGGTCTCCGAAAATAGTAACCAATACTAATTTGCCATTATCTGTCTATTTTAATACAGACACATCACTAGGAAGGTTATGAAACTAAAGTCACTTCAGTAGGTGAAATGATTTGTCTCCCAAGTTAGAGTCTGTACAGCAAATTGTTTAAAGTTTTGGATGAATGTGGGCCATAAGTTGTAACTTATTAAAAAATTGATGATGAGTTTAGGCACATTGCCAGAAACAACAGGCTTGAGGTCCTGTGCACATGTCATCCTGTTGTGTTATGGTCTTCATTTGTTCCTCATATAATCTGGTCTCGTATCTGGTTTGTGTAGGCAGTAGAGTTTGTAGGAAAATTTTTAACTTTCTTTTGGCAAGCTTTCCAAACTTAAAAAGCTTGAGAAAGATCTGAATCAGGATCAAAACATTAGCAGTTTTATATTCCCAGGTAAAACGACCCTTAGCTTAAGCTCTCCTGAAGTGCAATAGTGCACCCTTATCTCACCACAACTTCTAGCTTATGCTTTCCTTTTAGAAACACCTCTGCCTCTTGCAGTCTTACATAAAGGTCAGTAAACCATGTGAAAACCGAGATCAAAATCTGTAATTGAATTTATCACATATATTTAGTGCTATTTGTTCCTTAATTAGATGTGTCTTAATCCAGTGGTTAATAGTCTATGTAATTCGACCTCAAATATAACAAAATGTGATACAATTTGCACATTTTCTGGCAGTAACACGTTGTGGTACTTTCTTGAGGGCCCCAGTGGTTTCAATACATAGTTGAGAAGTAGACATTAAAATTGGCAAAAAATACAAATTTTTAATTGTTTAGAAGTGGAGCTCTCAGGTTAGGACTCATGACAATGGTGCCATGCCAACTGAGTACTGACTATTTAGCTGTTACAGGAATATCCGAGGGAATATCATTTTTTGGAACTCGGAACAAGCAAGGGAGAGATATGTTACTCAAGTTTTTTTATTTTTAATAGTTATAATTTCTTTGCTCATTTCTATTCAATTACTTAACTATTCATTTTACTTAAGTGCACCACATCCTTGGTGTTGCCAATGGTGTCAATGCATAAAAGGAATCATTTGTGAGTGGTTTTGCACTGTAACTGGGCAAAGCTGAAAAAGACATTTTACTCAGCGTGACATTTACATTTTTTTTGCAAGCAAACAGAATTAGGATTTATCCTACTCGCTGTCCATGTGCAAATTGATTTTGGCCCTCCCCAAATATCACTAATTGCTACAATGTCTACAAAAAAAACGCCTCTATTGAGAAGAAACAAGTGTAAGAAGGGAAAGTTGACGATAAGAGTGAAAATAAGAATAAACTGAACCACAGAATAAATATAACCTTAAATTATAAAATTATGGTCTTGCCATTCACGCTTTGGCAGATGCCAAGAAAAAGCTGTTCAAGAAGCGGGTTATCACAAAACAAAATTGTGACGTTTAGAAAGGCACAGAAATTACTACCACTGAGAAGCAAGAAAAAAGAGCCAGGCACCATGGTAACTATAAAAGAAACAGAAGCACCACAACCTGAGACTACTGTGACTGCAGAGGCAAAAACGGCATCTTTAGAATTTAAGCCCAAATTTTGAGGTTGTGATTGTTAAAGAACTCCCTGAAGAAGTGAAGCACACCACTGTGAGAGAAGAATGTAGGCCCAAAAAGAAAAGTGTTAAGAGAAGAAGTGTGAAAAAAAGAAGGGAAATAAAGAAGAAACCATCGGAACTTGTAACTTTTGAGGAAGGTCAACAGCCTGAGATTACTGTGTATGCTATTGTCAATACTGTTACTGAAGTTGAAAATACCATTGTCTTGAAGGTGAGCAAAGAGTGAGGTGAAAAGAAACCAAAGAAACCCAAGATTAAGCAAATAGTTATGGACCAAGAAGAAATGAAGCCAGAAATTTTTGTCCTTCCAACTACCAGAAAAAGTTTAAGAATTTGCATTGCCAAAGTTAACTACAGACATTGAAAACACATTTTTCTACAGGCCTTACTCTCTTCTTGATACAACAGCTAAATTTGAAGAAAACCAAATTGAGCCTTTCCGTGAAATAAAAAATTTCTCGTATGAGGACGTAAAATTAAAATTTGTGGCCGCTCCTTGCTTGCACCCCTTTGCCTATAAGTAGACTAACCTCTGAGCAGGATATAAAAATCCTACTTTTGTAGGGCTCAATTTGAAATCTGTTACTTGATTAACCACTTCCGAAAAGTCCATAAGATGACGCAACTGACATATGACAGGCGATCCGACTGACATATGACATTCGACACGACTCACGTATGACAACGATGCAACAACATAGGCGTTTTCATCTGGCATAATAATCTCGCTCAGTATCTCTCAATTTAAATGTTTTATCTTTATTTATATAAGAAGAAATGAAGCCAAAAAAAAATTTTTTGTCCATCCAACTACCAAAAAAAGTTTAAGAATTTGCATTGCCAAAGTTAATTACCAAGTTAACTACAAACATTGAAAACAAATTTTTTTACAGGCCATACTCTGGCCTCTCATTTTACACAGCTCATACAACAGCTAAATTTGAAGAAAACCAAATTGAGCCTTTCCGTGAAATTAAAAATTTCTCGTATGAGGACGTAAAATTAAAATTTTTGGCCGCCAGTTGCTTGCCTATAAGTAGGATAGCCTTTGAGCAGGATATAAAAATTCTACTTCTGTAGGGCTCAATTTAAAATCTGTTACATGATTAACCACTTCTGAAAAGTCCATAAGATGACGCGACTGATATATGACAGAGGACGCCACTGACATATGACATACGACACGACTGACGTGTGACAGACGACGCGAGAACACAGGCGTTTTCATTTGGCATAACAATCTCGCTTAGTATCTCTAAATTTGAATGTCTATCTTTATCTATATAAGAAGAAATAAAGCCAGGAACATTTTTCGTCCATCCAACTAACAGAAAAAGTTTAAGAATTTGTATTGCCAAAGTTAATTACAGACATTGAAACCGATTTTACTCTCCAGGCCTTACTCTCTATTGATACAACAGCTAAATTTGAAGAAACACAAATTGAGCCTTTCCGTGAAATTAAAAATTTCTCGTATGAGGACGTAAAATTAAAATTTTTGGTCGCCCGTTGCTTGCACCCCTTTGTCTATAAGTAGGATAGCCTCTGAGCAGGATATAAAAATTCTACTTCTGTAGGGCTCAATTTGAAATCTGTTACATGATTAACTGCTTCCGAAAAGTTCATAAGATGACGCGACTGACATATGACAGACGACGCGACTGATATATGACATGCGACACGACTAACGTATGATAGACGACGCGACAACATTGGCGTTTTCATCTGGCATAACAATCTCGCTTAGTATCTCTAAATTTGAATGTTTTATCTTTATCAATATAAGAAGAAATAAAGCCAGAAAATTTTTTTGTCCATCCAACTACTAGAAAAAGTTTAAGAATTTGCATTGCCAAAGTTAATTAACAAGTTAATTACAGACATTGAAGACAATTTTTTCTACAGGCCTCACTCTCTATTGAGACAACACCTAAATTTGAACAAAAACAAATTGAGCCTTTCCGTGAAATTAAAAATTTCTCGTATGAAGACGTAAAATTAAAATTTTTAGTCGCTCGTTGCTTGCACCCCTTTGCCTATAAGTAGGATAGCCTCTGAGCAACATATAAAAATTCTATTTCTGTAGGGCTCAATTTCAAATCTGTTACATGATTAACCACTTCCGAAAAGTCCATAACATGACGTGATTGACATATGACAGGCGAACCGACTGAGATATGACATTCGACACGACTGACGTATCACTTACGACGCGACAACATAGGCGTTTTCAGCTGGCATAATAATCTCGCTTAGTATCCCTACATTTGAATGTTTTTTGTTTATCCTTGTCAAATCCGTAGGATTGGGAAAGTATACCTCATTCACTTATTTTTGACATCTCGTTACCTTTAAAACCTTCATTTTTTTTATTCCTATCTCTTTTTGGCAGATGTTGAGAAGATAAAAAAAATGTCAAAGTCAAATTTCCAACGCCTACCTGACGGCAATAATAAGTGAATGGTTTATAGGTAGGAAGGGAAGTAGAAGTTGGGAAAAAATATACCAACTTAAAGTTCTAAAAGTGATTGGTATGGCAGCGGAAATCGACTAAGAACTTGGCTCTAGGAGGAGAACAAGAGCTCTGATCGCTCCTTTCATTCCACGCCTGCGCGCAACTTCAAAACCTATGAGTTCAACCCTATGGAGTTTTCAAAGGTTTTGAAACGGCGGCAAACTATACGCGTCACTCTAAAGTTCGATAACGACGTAAAGATAAACTTTTTTAACGAGATTATGACACAATTTTACAAGATGCGTGATGAAGACTAAGTAAGTGGGTAAAGTAGAGTATCCAACTTATAATAGGTATCATTCCCTCAGATAAATCTCTCAATCCATGTAGGCACAAAGCAACTTTCCGGAATATTATTAAAATATATAAACTGTTGACAAACAATTTTTTTATCTTTTCAGGTGATCTCATGATGTTTCAAGACCTAACATAGGCCAATCGGCTTCGTCGCAGGCTACGCCCGCCGCCCCCATGCTCATTGCCGAGGGGACGACTTGTCCCGCCTCCACGACCACCTCTGCGGGTCCGCCCGGCTCCCCCAATGGCGCAGCAGCATCCCCGCCCCCTTTCACGTCGTTAGTGGACGTGTCGGGCGTGGTCAGCGTTCCGCCCAGCCCCACCGCACGCCCTTTGCGCAACGTTTCGGATGTGCGCAGTTTGCTGCAGGCGGGCAAAGTCCAGGAGGTGAAACAACTGTTAAGGGCGAGCGCGTGGCCTGCCAATCATCAAATTAGAAAGTACGTGTCTTGCACACTATTTAATAATGATAAATAATATAAAGCATTTTTACCTGAGTGCAAACAGAAAGAGGACTTTTTGTTATATTTTTTTCTATAAACCACTGTGTACTTTTATTCATGTTTTGTATTCATTAACTTTTTCCTGTCTTTTTATCAGCTTTTATCAATCAGTGTATAATAATGACTTTGGGTAGACTGAGTCTGCCATAGCTCAAAAAATATTCGACTTCTTCTATTTTTCTTTAGTTTTTTTGCAGTGTTTGTTAACATGTCAAAAAGGCGTGGAGAGCTTCTCTCTACCACCCACCTCGCTCCCATTTTTAGAATTGGTGTGGCTCAGTTGAAATCATCATTACTTTTAGTTGCAGCGTTTTCGGGTGGTGGATCTAGAGCGTTCTTAACTGAAACTATTCCCATTCTTTGTTTTCTCAGTTAAAATGTAAAGATGGGAATACTCTCTGGGCGCGATCTAGAACAACCACCCGAAAACTGTTGTGGGTTATAGACAAAGATGTGAGTAATATGTGGTTTTGATTGCAGAGAATTATGGCCTTTGTTGTGTACGCAACATGCCAAAGCCGGAGGGGTGTCGGGGGACGGTTTTTATTGGGACATGGTGGTGCAGGTGTTCGGTTCAACGGAATTGCCCGATCGCCCGGTAGGGCTGCCAACGTTCGTAGAACCGTCCCGGTGCCACGCCTACCATCTGACGCGGTCGGGACGAGCGTGCGCCGATCGGGTGGTGAGCGTGCTCGGTTACGCATGCCCGGACATCGTGTACAGCCCGGCGATTTATCCCATTTGCGCCTTATTGCTGCATTATGTGACCGGTAAGTAAACGTTCACTTACTATCGAGGTTATTATGAAAAATGGCTTAGCGTACAACGTGCAGGGGGCCGATTTGAGTTTGGAAATGTCGATGTTTATAATATAAAGATTAAAAAAATGCAGATGGGCCGGTTATTTTTAGCGACCGCAAAGGTCTATTTTTAACGCTCGAAAGTATTAGCTACACAACTCGTAAGCGGACCACTTCAGGATGGCTTTTATGAGGAAAATCACTCAACTTTGAAGAATTATGCGCAATCTGGCTCGATACGCCCCGTTGAACTCGAAAATGCTCTTTACTCTTAAATAATATCATTATTTTGAAAAGTACTTAGGGTGCTGTGATTAACTGACGCGGCAAACACATATTCTGAAAACTTAAAAATCTCACTTAAAGTCAATCCCTGGCAATGGCGGGCCTTGGAAAAAATGGCAAAATTGTCCTACTTTGTGGTTGTGGCATCAGGTGAGGAATGGGAAAGTAGGTTTGGTACAGAACGAAGATTTGGTATCTATTAGCTATTCACAAAAGTCTCGTTTTTGACGTTGTTTACCAATCCTCTTGACATGAGCTAAAGAGAGATGGGTAGAGAAAAAACTAACTGTCCTTGGCCACTAACATGCCTTAAAATCCTGAATGGCAAATAGCTGCATCGCATCAGGTGAGGAATGGGAAAGTAGACAGAACGACAATTTGGTATCTATTAGCTGTTCACAAAAGTCTCGTTTTTGACGTTGTTTACCAATCCTCTCGACATGAGCTAAAGAGAGGTGGGTAGAGAAAAAATTAACTGTCCTTGGCCACTAACATGCCTTAAAATCCCGAATGGCAAATAGCTGCATCGCATTAAGTGAGGAATGCGAAAGTAGACAGAACGAGAATTTGATATCTATTATCTCTTCACAAGAGTCTCGTTTTTGACGTTGCTTACCAATCCTCTCGACATGAGCTAAAGAGAGGTGGGTAGAGAAAAAATTAACTGTCCTTGGCCACTAACATGCCTTAAAATCCCGAATGGCAAATAGCTGCATCGCATCAAGTGAGGAATGCGAAAGTAGACAGAACGAGAATTTGATATCTATTAGTTCTTCACAAGAGTCTCGTTTTTGACGTTGCTTACCAATCCTCTCGACATGAGCTAAAGAGAGAATGGTAGAGAAAAAATTAACTGTCCTTGGCCACTACCATGCCTTAAAATCCTGAATGGCAAATAGCTGCATCGCATTTCTGCAAACTTTTTAAACATCTACATATTTAGATGTTTGTTCTATCTTTATGGTAATAATTGTATAATATTCATTTTAATTTTGAGTAGAAAGAGTATAAGGTACTTAAGTAGTAAGTTCATCCTGAATTACGTTAATAACACAGTAAATGCAGTATTTTTTTATCTTTATGATCTGTTTATTTCGTTAGGAAAAGTGTGAAAACTTAAAAAGCTTCGGAATATTACTGAACGGTCATAAGTGCTTCTTTTATTACATAAAAAGGGTAGATGTGTATACAGAAATTAGCGTTTTTAAGTTTACAATACGTAGTAGTCAGAAGAGTATCGCTGTTCATTTAAATCACATTTTTTATTGAAATTTGTATTTTGGCAAAACAGTCAATATCAGCTCAGCGTGTGGTAACTTTTTTCTGTTGTCACTAATTGTGTCATCACACTTAAAACAGCTTATCAGATATAAAATCAGATATCAGATCTTAGAACTGTTAGATAAATGGAACTGCCAGATTGATCAATTGATGTCATTGCGACTTTTTATACCAGAACGTTTTCTACCTGTTTTTCCTACTGTGACAATGTTCAAAAACAACAACATTCGGGCTGTTTGCGGCTTGTTGCACGTAGGTGTCCCTATCTCATAGCTATACTGCTTTCTTTAATGACCATATATTCGTATCAAAAAGATGTTCTGGTAACCTTTAGGTTAACTCAAGTTAGTTCTGTTAGTTATCCTCTCAGGTTAGTTCAGTTATTCGTTCAAGTTTGTTCAGAACAGGACAAGTTAGTTCAGGTTGTCAGGTCAGACCAGTTTAGCTATCTTTTTATTTTTGTTACATATGGCAATGTTGCACATTGGCCTGCTGGAGAAGAAGTTTTTGCATATCGCAATTTGCAATAAAAGACGTTTGAACTTACTTGTATAAAAGATCCCTGGTTAGAGGGCTCAAATTCTCGATACTCTAATACTCCATTTTCTTATTCGCATGATGTCATCATGACGCATAATCTACGAATTTACTGGCCCAATCAGCAGTTCCTGATGGTAGGATGGTCTAGTGAGCAAAACAAATTTTTTGAAAATCGAGTTTGAGCCCTGAAGAAGTGTAACTTTAATTAAACGAAACGTCGGCGATGAGTTCGTAATTTTTTTACTTCTTGTCCCAATCCGCCCATTTCTACACATTGTCCTAACGTTTTGGGGCACGATCTCTACATTAATTCTAATTTGTTGTTCATAATGATGCAGGTTATTAGCTCATTCTCATCTAAAGTCCGCTCAAATCTAAGCCCGACTAAAAATGAAACAAAACAAATCTCTGAAGAGACATCAGAACCTGATAAACCCTCGATTATGGATTAACATTTCTCTTAACAGCCAACTCGGATTTGTCTATCACGATCTGATAACTTTTCAGAGCTTTGTTTTGTTTCAATTTTAGTACGGCTTGTATTTGAACGAACTATAGGTCGTACCTAATATACGATTTGTACAAATTTATCACAAAATAGTCTGTTTGTGACTGTACTGAAAACATTTACGAATGTTTTAATGGTTTTGAAACGAAGATACTGATCAGATTTGTATCTATTTTCATAAACTGTTATCGATACCTACTGATATTTATGGGAAGAATCAATCGATCAATCAGATTCGCTGTATTGTCTGAAATTTGTGGATTCAACGAGAAAACAATCAAATCGAATGGGATTAGTATCTGATGATTAATATTTAGGCAATAACTTAACTCAGGTTTGAAATACATTAAGATTTAAGACATTTAAAGGGAACAATTTATGAGACCTGGAACATTGTTTATCGTTTAATTACGTATAGTATTGGATCAGAACATATTTTAAAAAAAAATGCTCCCAATTAAGGCAAGTTAAAAAAAGAAATTATATGATTTACCCACGTCCTATTCTTCATTTTAAAATGCTCACAGTTCTAAAAAGATCTCTTTAACTTTTCTTAAAGCTTTGGATTGATTACAACCGCACCCTAAGTTTGACACATGACGTGTTTTGAACTTCACTGTGTTCTAACTTTGTAACCTTGCAAGATACGTAAAATATATCGAAACGTTGGCAAGCATTACTAACTTCATACTTTCTTCCCACTCGATTTATTCGACTCCACTCTGTTAATACCCCCAATGGTAGTGGTCCTGTTATTGGAGAACTAGATCCTGCCCTCATCCGTAGTACTCTTACAATTTAACAGGAACCTGCGATATTCTCTTCGTTGCTTTTTGTACTACCCCTAAACAATGTTACTGTTTGTTTGTTTATAGAGGACGAGGCACACAAGTCTTCAACCTTAACAGAAGTAAAGACCTTATGCCAGAATTCTTGTTGCAATGAGGTCATTAAAACACATTGGCTTCGATTAAAGAGTAACTTGGTAAAGAAGGTTACGCCAATGCGACTTCGTCTGTTATCCATCGATCTGTCAATCATCCTCACTTTACAAATCCTGGAATAATAATGAGTATTCCCCGTTTTGGAGAGCTACCCATGATTACACTCTTCGCCAACACCTTCTGCACGTATGAAAGTAAAACACTTTTTTGTACTGATATTCGTAGCATTGTTTAGTGCGAAAAGGTTTGTTGATTACGAGAATATCATTTAAGTAATCGTCCTCAAACCATCGCTGTAGAGTGAACAAATATATTGACCAGACTGAAGAAACAAAATGCCTAATCTTCTTTTAATCGAAATAGTGAAGTTTCTATAAAATTTGACTAAACTGGAAAGTTTTTGATCAGTTAGGAGATGCTTCTGAAACAGAAGGTGTTGAACTTAAAAATGAGTAAATATTCAATTGGAACATTTGCTATACTTTCTTTATAATGTGAATCAGATGATTCGGAAATCTTCACATTACCAAGGGTTTAGTCCTTTTGAGTGACCAGGGAATAAAATCGAGTTCTAAAAGCGAAATCACTTGGATTTTACTTTCTCTTAGACGAAAATAAATTGGTGTGCTATTTCTATATTAATGCTTGCGATCCGAAACCAAGAATAATATTTTCACTATTTTCCTTTAAGTAATAATTGGGATAATAATTTTCTTCCGGCATTATGCTTTGCGTGTTTAGACAAATGTAATAATGATCATGATATTTCAAAAACCATTAACCTACATGTAACAAAAATCCGGAATATTATTTCTAGTGACGTCCTCTTGACACTATGGTTTCGTTAAGCATTCCTTTTAGAAGTTTAGTGACAATATCCCAGTTTATTGAAAACGCATTTCTTTGACAACATTATATCTTGCGAACTCTAGCTAGCCTCGACTGGTATGCCTGACTATCTAGTTTTTGTCTTAATAGTATATAGTTTCATAAAGAGCGAAAGTGTCACTTTCCAGGTAGAGAGTACGGCATCATATGCGGGCCAGAAAAGGCACTTTAACTCCGAATATTAAATTTTTTTTTCAAGCGGACTAAAAGTACGTCATTTGTTTTCTCCACACGCACACCTAAAGTGGGCTTTCTAATCCTGAGACCAAAAAAAGTAGCAAAAAAGTCCTAGGCAGTAAAAGTTAAGTCAAAAGTCACCGCTACTGTCAGGGTGGCGCATATATAAACGATTTTCGTTCACCAAAATTATTTGAACACTAGATGACACCAGATAGACCGATCTGAGTGTATTGCCATCTTTACATTCTTATTGAAAAAACAAAGGATGAGAATAATCTCAGAGCGCTCGAGAGCACTACCCGAAACTGTTATTGAGTTCGGTAATTACATTCCGAGCGCTCGGGACATCAGTCTATCTCACATTAGATTGTTAAGATTTTAGGAGATGGTCTGTGTCCGGAGCGCTTGGATGGAATTACTGAACTCGGCTTAAGTCGAAATCGCATATGTTCTCGAATTCTAAGTTCGTCTTTTAAATGTCACGCGCGTCATCACATTTATCTGTCAATGTGATTTTTATTAATTTAGTATTGATAATAATGCTACAAATTTTTAATTTACCATAATTTAATTAAACCATCTAAACCATTGGTTATGATTTAATACCATTAAAACCATTGAACATTGAAAACCTCCGTTCTAACACATTCTATTTATTTTACAAATAATACCTATACACCACTATAATTTGGTAAGTACCTAGACCTGCTTAAAGAGGATGAGAGAAAATTGCAAAACTGAATCACTCTGAAATAGACTTCTTATTTCCTGCCCGCTTGAAAAAAAAAAGTATATGTTACTCGGAGTAAAAAGTCTTTTTGTGCTTCGCCCAGTTGCAGGCCTCAGCTTCGCTTCGGCCGTCAATCTCTGGGCTTAGCTCGAAAAGACCCACTTTTACTCCTAGTGACAGAATCTACTATTTTCTCAAAATCTTTGAAATATATTGAGTTTTATTATAAAAGTACTTAGATTTGTAGAGATGATCTTACCAGCGGCAGGTAAAGACTTTTCCTACCGCCCGTCGGCGTCGCCGGCAGATAAAGTGACATCAACCAATGCAAATTCTTCCCGTTTTAATTTTCAATCATCATGCAAGTTACCGAAAACGCAAATGAACGTAAATTTCGATTCGATGTTAAACTACCAGTAGAATAATCATTTTTATAAAATTACAGTGGACTTGGCTAATAAGAATTCTAAAAAAGAATTTCTTTGTTGTATTCTGCTTGGATAAGTTCCTTGTGGCGTTCAATCCATGTATGATAACTATCCCTAATTGCTAAAAAAAATACAAATTGCCCAAGAATTTGATTTTTTGCATAATCTATATACCAAAAACTTATCTACACTTTTCAGTAAATATTGAAAGGAAGTTTCTTTCAAATTTACTGTTTTATCAAAATAAAATTTCACTAAAAAAAACATTTGAGCAATTTAGTTCATGACATAACAGGAATACTCCTCTGAAGGTATGTGACACCTGTTAATTTAATAATTGTTCAATATCTAGTTTTCTTCACTAGCGAAATTAATTCACTATTTAATTACTAATTCAATCAAAACATTATAAAATTAAATTCAAATCAACTTGCCGGTTTATATTAGATCACATATGGAGCCAAGGCCAGCAGCCGCGGTTGACGTTCTTCTTGATTTTAGATCGCTTTGAGATGCATACATGTTTTATTTTTGGTTTCAATAACTTAACCAATAACAATTTTAATAACTTTTCACTTTTTTCTCCCCACAGCTTTTGCGATATATAGCCCAAATTTGAACGGAGGCCACCCTATATTAGACCTGCATAAAGCTTTCAGAGTCTTCAGGACGATATTTTTTCAGAGGGTCGGTTTCACTTTAGCCCCCAAAAATTTATTCTGGTTTGTCACTGGCTTTAAGACAAGAGTTCAATTCCCCGTTCCATTTAGACATTTTTTATCTTTTTTTTTTCGTATCAGGCAGTAAGTACAGAATTTTTCTGAAATTTAGTACATATAGATAATTGTGTTGTTTTATCGACCTAAAATACGTGGTCTTCATTAGAAGGCGCTGTAGAAAGCTACGAATTTTGTTCCTTCATTTTTTTCTTTCGCCACTTCACAGCCAACTGGATGACGTGTTCAAATGAATGCCCCTGTATTTAAGTAGGATGTAAACGAGAGTTCTGCGCCATTTATCAGAACCAATCAGGAACCCTGGTACTAGCTTCTAAGCCCCACCCTCAACCAATCAGAAATTGTTCCATCATCCTTTTGTTTTGATATTTCACAGCCAACTAGAGGACGTTTTCAAATAAATACTCCCCATATTCAAAACGGCAACACTTTTTGTTATACCGGAAGGAGATTTGTTTATTTTAAATTGAACATCTCGTATATTTTATAATAATGTGTGTAACACAACCTATTCCAATTTTATGTTTTCGAAATATATGGTACTAATTTGACAGATTTGGGCAAGGCAGCAATAAGTTTGCTGCCTTTGTGAGTTAACCGCTGAATGCCTTGATAACTTTTCTTTGCGAATCTAAATATTGACTTTGACACCTCAAAATCTTTGATTTTTTTTGACAAGTGTCAAAATTAATATTTAAATTCGTCTTGAAGTTAAGGTAAAAATCGTCTCGCTCTAACTCAAGGCATTTGCACGTTACAGTCCTCGAAAATGCAAAAAAAGTCATAATTCAAAAGTCATTATTTCGAAAACAGTTGAAAATCACGTTGTATTATATAAAATATTCTTAGAATTTCGTGAAGAATATAAAGATGCAAAAATATACAGTCTGTTCTATTTGAAATACATAAGTTAGTAGGTACAAACAAGAGTTCTGCGTCATTTATCCGGACCAATCAGCAACGTCCTATCCCCCATCTTGATATATCTGCGTTCTTTTAAACCCTTTTAACCAATCAGAATCGTTAAACCTCAGTCTGTACAGACTCTTAAGCCCCACCTTCAACTAATTAGAAGCGCCCTAACCGACAAATTGAAAATACATTTTTTTCCAAAATCTTAGGCTCCGCCTTTCTGCGAAATATAACTACAGGGTGCCGTATTACGTATTTCCGGTATAGGTTTTCGGGGCAGAAGCACTATGTACAGCCACATCATTTTAAGTCGCTTACTCGATTAGCCGTTTTCCTGTTACACTTCTTAAAAATTTGATACATGGGGGTCTTATGGCATCTAAGGCCGATCTCAAATCTAGGGTAGCGACTTTATTGGCTGCTCGGTTTGAGAGATACGACGCCATCTTGATTTTTTTTTAAAGGAAACACCATGTATTTACCTACAGTCTAACAGAGCTGACGGGGGCAGATTACACAGGTTAAGAAGTGTAACAGAAAAGCTGCTAATCGAGTGCGCGACTTAAAATGATGTTCCTGTACGTCTCTGGACATATTTTGGATTTCGGAGAAAGACGGAGCCATTTCCGAAAGGAGTAGAGCCTAAGATTTTGGATAACATTGTGTCTTTGTATTAATTCGTTTAGGTCGCTTCTGAGTGCAGTGTCTGTACAAATATTAGGGTGGGGTTTAACTATTCTGAATGGTTGGGGGTGGGGCTTAGAAGCTAGTACCAGGGCAGGAGACGTTCTTGTTTGGTTCGGATAAATGGCGCAGAACTCTCGTTCATACCCTACTTAAGTTAACATCTACTTCCGGAATAACGAATTTTTAATCATCCTGTATATTAAAAAAAACCTTTACAGTTAGGTACACAGTAGGTTAGTAAAATTATTTTACCTTCAATTTGCTGTATCAAATAAAGTGGTAGTTTAATGACGTTGGAAGAGAAAAATTGTTTCTGCAGACAATAAAGCACCACAACACACAGGTGCAATCTAATCTAATTTAATCTGGTTTCGTTTGTTTGACGCCATGTCGTCATGGACTTACGCTTTGCCTCTTGACGTTAGCGTAACACATCTCTATGAGTTATTGTAACAGAAAATAAACAAAAAATTATTTAAGAAGAAACCAAGGGGTCAAAATATTCGTGTTTGCCAAAATAAAGCTATTCTTAGATCATCTAACCAAAGTGTGATCTAGCGGTGGCTCGCTGTAAGATCAGCTGACGACCGTGTTAATTTTAGACGATGTAAAGTGTATTAACTCGAAAATCTTTTATTATTTGAGAGGGTTCGAGCTGACATTATGTTTTTTTCAGAAACCTGCATTTTTCGTCCTACGATGACTAAGATTCAGAACACCTACCGCTTGTTCTCGATTTTTAATTGGCAAGTTTTGGAACGTGGACAAATAATCTGGAAAACGCTGCCTGGTTTTGTTTGTTTACACTTTTAGCGATTATTTGTAGATCGTAAAATTGTATTGGAAAAATAATTTCCTTCTGTATATTCAGGGCTATGGCTTCGAAGCTGCTGGAGCTCAGTAATCCAGTTTTACCTAAAAATAGTCTTAATCCCGTATTTGTTGGCGAATTTCCTGGCTGGCGGCGGGTGTCAGCGGCCCAATTTATGAACTGTTTCATATTTGTTTGGATAAAGTCAATTAAAACTGACATTCGACCGTTGAGAAATCTCGGCGGGCACCTAAATATTTATCCACGTATTCTTTGGAGTGTTCTATACGAAAATTTACAATGTAAACGTAGATTTTTCAAAAGTCAGCCTCGCATTTATTTCATTACCATACTGCGGCTCACCTCGAATTAAAACAAATTTTCCTCGATAAAAGTCGGTGTGGATTTTAATTGGCCTTCTACGTGTCTAGTTTATCGAGTGGCTTTTAATGCGAGGTTTCAGTTTCCAGATGAAATTGAAACTGAATTTTATCCAGTCTTTATGGGTCAACATAATTGAGGTGATTTTGACTCAAAAAGGCGAGACTTACTTAACACGAAACTGTTGCGTTTGATGATCGCTTCTAATTGGTTAGTTCATCAAGCCACTTGTCCGATGTTTAATGTAATTTTAGCACCAATTACTTGTCATTTGTGGCACCTTGAATAAGTTGGTTCCGTGACTTCGCTGAAGCTCTTAACTGTGAGTACCTAATTTTGTTGCCGCCTCATGCAATAATTCGGCGAAACGAAATTTATACCTAATCATTCCCAATGTGTCACCTGGCAAATTCGCTGTAATCAGAAAGGGAATTTTGTCGCTTTGCCAGGACATTCTTTCCAAGGCAACGTTCCAAAGTGGGTACAAAGCAGAGTTGTTTATTACCTCTTAATAGAGAGGTGAATTCCTTTTCTAAATTTCCTGAAATCTTAAGTGCGTTTCGGATTTTCGTGTATCCTTATTTGGTCCTCTTTCCTGCAATATACCTTGTCATATAAAGAGTGATTAAAAACATATTTACTATAGATAACTTGAAAATTAGGTGGGCTCGTAATTTTTTAGATAGAGGTCAGTGATTATTGGCTTATTTCTCCATTTCTATGGAACCCATGTTCCCAGAAACATAGCGGCCGGATTAAGCTTAAAATCCTAAACAATGTTGGCGATCGACATAAAGTAGGCTTAAGCCACGTGTAGCTTTCTGGCTATGACGTGCTCTAGAAGTCTAAAAAAAGCCGTAATTGGACTCAAACTCGAAATGTCTTAAGGTTTACGTACAACTCTATACAAGCATGTATAAATGATTCACTTACTATTGCCGTCAAGTAGGCGTTGGAAATCTGACTTTGACATTTTTTTCGTATCTTCTCAACATGTGCCGAAAAGAGATAGAAATAAAAAAAATTAAGATTTCAAAGGTCACGATAAGCCAAAAATAAGTGAATGAGGTATAAATATTTGACATTTAAACTGCTCATAACGATCGCTTTCCAGGAAACCGCCATCCGATAATAAAGGCCTATTGACTCTGGATTCTGTATTTGAATCGTTTGGGGGAGCTCAAATGTATGGACAGGGGTAATTTATGTTTGGATCAATAATTAAAAAACTACAAGGTGTGAACGGCTGTATAATGTCGACCTTTTGGCTCTAAAATAGACCATCCTCAGGGCCAACACAAACCCACGCCACTTCTTGTGCGTTCACTTAAGTCAGATGTCATTTATATGACATATAAGACAAAGGTCGGATAGGTACCCCACTATAGGAAATCGACGAATCAAAGAAGATTGAACAATTCGAGATAATTTTTTCATAAAAATGTCTTTGCTGTTAAGAAAGAACGTGGAAGTACGTAAACGCCGCCTCCTTTAACTTTACTGTTTTTTAATTAAAAAGAAAAACAGTTTTATATAAAATTGCAGCGTTTTGACGAAGGATTTGAACACAGCAGATTTTGACTACGCAGTGTGTCACAAATAAGTTTGACAGGTCAAATATATATTTTTTTAAAGCGGGCACTTTTTATATATTTCATGAGTTGGATAGAGCGAATCAAGGCGATTTTAATAGTATTTGATGTGATTAGTTTTTCTTTAATACTAATGCCAAAGAAGGGTAAAACATTTTGATAGTTAGGACACGTATAAACTCACATGGGTGACACGCTCATGTTTTTTTATAGACTAGAGTGTTGTCCTGAGTCGTTTGCTCGTCGTTTCGTCTGGAATGTTATTCCAGACAAACTTAGCTTATTGAAAGAGCCCTGAGGAAGATCTCAACAAAAGTCGAAACGTTGGTAACTTCTCAAACATCAAGTGTTGTTTATGTCTTACACCTGCTATTCACCTCTTTCAAGAAGAATAAGCTCACTTGAAGTTGCAGCCGAAAATATGACCTGAACATTTTGGTCATTTACAAGATCTGAATTTGCTAGGTTTTACTGCGGACTTTCGACATCAAGTTTGGGAAATTTAATATTAATTTTATTATTACTATTTCCTCCTTGCTTAGAAACTATGGAAGTGACTTAAAATAATATTTTCCTTACAGCCATTATTAACCTGATCTGTGTTCGATTGAAACAGTCAAATATAATGTTGCAAACTCAGGGTTCAATAATACCAGTGTAGCGATTTAACACGAAAACACTATTTATTTATCCTACAAATACACACAAGTACAATTCGACTACTAAATAGCTCACTACTTAACACTTTATAGCCTTCTGTTATCGTTTGGTACTTTAGCTTACCTATAGCTCGATTAAATAAGACTTATTAAATAACGGCGACGCGTATCGCCTTTTATACAAAGTCCTAAAAATATAGAAAAGCCTAGAACATTCTCAGAAGAAAAATAATTGATAAGCGACACACAAAAAAGGTCGTAAATAACTGCGTTCTAAATAAACAGAGCAATAAATCACTCGTGCCAGTTCCCACGCCGCAGCGCCCGGATAGGCCGCGAGCCGCGAAGGTTCAACCTCCAATGTCGCTCCTCCTCCCAGCGCCGCTCACCGTAACAGTATAAAAAAATGGTTTCAAAGGTAACGAGATTCCAAAAATAAGTGATACATGTTCATAGCATAGCTCATATGGTCCAAAAATGATTTCTCGCCTCAAAATGTTTGTCTGTCTTTGAATTAACCATATTTTAACCTAAAGCTGGAAAAATTTCTCTCGTGGGAGCCAGAAAGTTTTAACTTCGAGGTTATGAAATTGGAATGACACATTGGACCAGACGCCAGCCGACACAATTTAGCACCATAATTTCAAAATCACGTGGTAAAATAGAAAATTTCACACATATTCCTGTGATAGCTCACATCGTCCAAAAATTATTTCTCGTCTGCAAAGGTTTTTCTATCTTTGAAATAATTAACTATCTTTCAACCATATTTTAACCTAAACCTGGAGGAATTTTTTTGTCGGGGAATCCAGAAAGTTTTTACCTTCGGGGTTATAAAAATTGGACAATACTACATGGAAGAACTCTGTTTGGATGCCATTTTATACAATTTCTTAGTTTTACATTTTTGTTGAAATCTGCTTTATTAGGCTACTTTAAAGAGTGATTTAAGATTTTAATACCGACAATAGACCACTTTTCAGATTGCGCAATTCAAAAAGTACCCCGTGTTCATTGAAAACATCATCTAGAAGGCTATGACTTTTTGACGGAACAGGATCACATAATCAAAGTAAATAGTCTTTTGTTCTTGAACTTTCTCTTTTTGACATTTTACAGCCGCCTAAATGACGTTTTCAAATAACTACCTCTACATATCTGCGAGTACCTCAATAATAATTTGTGATGTTTGTGATGTTTCTAGAAAACGTTGTCCACCTTTCAAATTTGAAGTAAAATATATACATCCATCAATGCTGTGTGGTAAAACGATATTCATACATTGTTTAGGTGCAGTGGAAGGGGCGCGCTAAACAAACATCAAACCGATATTGTTTGTAAATAGTCAGCTCGAATAGCAATTAACAACGTACACTGGTCTTTGACATTGATAATAATAATTTTTGATAAACAATAATAAGTCTGATATTGAGGCTTTTTTCCGCGTGATTTGTGATTTCCCACATTATCTTTTTCCATTTATTATATAGGAGTTTCACGATCATTCAACCGTTTGTACGTGACACTTGAGGCCTTGTAGAGATAATTAGACGTACTCTCAATGATTGTTATCTATAGATACTTAATATAGAGTATTTTTGAAGATAAACAATTACGGAATGTCAAGTATAGCAGCAGTCATGGGGGCTATCGATTACTTTAAGCAATGTTCTGAAGTAGTACCTTTACCAAATCACGTTGGCTGAAGCCTTGTTGAACATCATAATTTCAAGACCCGGAGGTTTGGAATCATGCGGATCAAGGGGTAGGAAAATATCTGGAAATATCTAAAGTATGTTCTGGGATTAAGGGAAACCAAAACAGCGTGGCATCCCAATTGGATAGAATGGTCGAGAGACATAGCGGGATCAGAAATTTGTATCTAACCATGTTTGTCAACGAAGTAACTACCTATAAATATAAAGTTGTTGAAATCATTTTGGCGGACCTGTTTCGGCTTTCAGGTCATCTCAGAGCCCAAAACTGATGGTCTGAAAGCCTAAACCGGTCGGCCAAAGAAATTTTGGTACATTTTTTCCCCTTCAACGTATTCAACATCGTGTACACAGCTGAACACAAACTTACCTTAATTTGCCTATTTATATAATTGTGGAGAATTAGAGAATGTGTGTCCAGTCTCCGGGATTTGACTTCAAAATGATCTTGGATGGCCACAACATAATGTCCGGTTGATTACATCTGTCACTTATGGAGTATATCTACTTACGTCTACGTAACTCGTCGAGAGAATCAAGTTTCAATTAGTATAGATTTCGGTATTCAAATGTCCACATGAGAAAAAGGAGAACTGGCGGGCCATCTACTGTGCCTTTGTTACCAATCGATCCTCTAAGAAAGACTGCTTCTTCATCTATGATGTTAAATCAAAGAAAATGTATAGAAAATTCAAACCTCTTGTCTCTCTTCAAGAATAGGCGAACGTTTCGACTGTTTTGCGGTTTTTATCGAAGCTACTTCTCCCTTAATTCTATCAGCGTTACTGGATTCTAGACATTTTTGAATGTGCTCCTTATATGTGAGCTGTTTTCATTCAAACAAAACGTCGACTTTTTTTAATCCACAACAGTTGTATTCGCCCAGACATGGCCAATTACATCGCAGAAGTCTTTCATTACTGTAACACAGTAGACGCTAATATTAATATCCACAATTTCAACATAAATGTGTAACAGACGTGGTAATTGGTGACTTAAAGAAGTTTATTAATAATTTTTCAAAACTGCAACAAACTCGAAAAATAAGCGGTGTGTTTAGTGTAGAGTAGGAGATGTTCACCACTTGTCATCTTTTCCATTTCCTTTAAGAGTTTCACATTTCATAAAACGAAGAATCACTCGTGGTCTCTTGTCACTTTTACTCTGCTCCCCTGATAGTAAAAGTTCAAGTTTTCGTCAAATGTTTCCTTTTGGAACTTGTGCGAATTTGAGTGCCCCACGAGGCCACCCAAATTGGACCCTCGTGGTCCAATTTGGGTGCACAAGTTCCAACTTTATAAGACCCAGAACCACTGGCCGCTTGGTTCTGGGTCTTTTATAACAACATTTCAAGTTTCCGTCAAATAATTCCTTTTCTTGTGAACTAATACGCCACTAGCTCTTTGTTGCGGTAATGTGGGTACACAAGTTTCAAATTTCATAAGAGCAAGAACCACTTGGCGCCTCTTGTCACTTTCACTCTGCTCTCCTGATAGTAAAGTTTAAGATTTCCGTCAAATCTTATTTTTTTGTGAACAAATACACCCCTGGCTTATTTGGAAGTTGACTACACACTCTTTGAGAGTTTAAAATACAAGGTGGACCATCGGAAAGGATCCCCCTGTTTTTAGTTGTTAGGGGAACAAATTTACGAGCAGTTTCAACCCGCTAACCTGAACCTCCAAGTAGAGGTAAGCATTGACTTTGAAATTTTAATTGGAAAGAGATACCTCGTTTTGAGGATCTCATCAAAGTTTGTTCATTTGCCAAATGTCATGTCATTGGATCAAGCGGCCGGTTAAACTTTGCAAATTTGTAAATTTTACAGGCTCTAATTTAAGTAATTTGATTTGGTTTTCATTCTCCTTTTAGGTTAGGGGGTTGAAATGGCTCAAAAATTTATTTCTTTTCCCTAAAAACTAAAGTTGACGTGTTCGAGCGATTTTCGATGCATATAGTCAGTTGGAAGAAAAACGGAGTAGGTCCTTTTCGATACTTTGACGGTATCAATTTCTTCTGTCATATCTTGATACTAAGATTTCAGCTTCTACTCAAAAATTACACGTTGACAGCCAATTAAGGAAAATAGTGTCCCAGAATCTATCTAAAATGTAGGGAAATCGGAGGAATTGGAACAAGGCAGCAAAAATATAACTATAGATAACTCTTCATCCACGTTTCGCTTAATTATGCTTAAACATCATCAGGACTCGAAATAATACCGTAAAATGTCTCTAGTTATACTCATAACAAAAGGCTATCAGGAGTTTATCTTGAACACGAGACACAAGGAAATTTGGAAAACTGTAAAATAATAATTTTTATCTTAGACACGAACCACATTAAAATTTAGAGAACTTTACAATCAAAATTTATATTCATAATAACAATAATGAGAAAATGTTTCACTCAAAGAGCCCAAAGTATTCACCAAATTAATGACTTTTTGACAATTTTACGGTATTACCATCAAACATGATGATCATGATCAAGTTTTAAGTTCTCTCTGATAGATTAAATAGGTTGGTCCGCCATATTGCTTTGGGGGGCAAACATGTATGACGTAATTCTGGAGTTGTCAATTTGGACCTCATGAAGACTGAATTGTCGAATGCCATCACTTCTAGCTCTCCTGATAGCCAGATTTTTTTTGTGTTAAAATAAACAAAATAAGTGGGACGATCTGAGATTGTTGTAGGCTATGTATGTAGTGTTGGCGTTTCGTTCCGGGGTCTACCTTGGATTCGTCAGTAAGGCGTGGTAGACCCTTGCCTTATACGTCAGGGTGAGAGTTCAAAGTTGGAACTTGTAGTTGAAGACAAATTCGGCGCAGGAAAAGCGGTGTGATGTTATGAAGAATTTCGACTAATGCTGCCACCTGTGAGTCGGTGGGTGAAGTTTCGGCGCTGCCACGTGCGGCTCGATGGAGGATGAAGTTCCGCCACAAGTTCAATTTTAGTTTTTGCCCAATCTGCTTTCAGTGCTATCTAATTTGTGAATGTTTATTTCCTTAAATTGCACTCCTCACATTGCTCTCCCGATGAGGGATTTTTAGGTTTTATATTAACTAAAATTAACCATAAAATTGCATTTTGTTTCTCTACATTCTACGCATTTTTGTTCTCCTGATGAAAGAATATCAAATTTCTTAAGAACTAAAATATCAGAAACCACTAAATGTCAGTTGGTTTTTGAAATTTTTTTAAATAACAACTACTTGATTGTCACCGTGCACACGGCAATAACCACTTGATAAAATAACAAATTTCAGGGAACAACTTGAGAAGAAGCTTTGTATATGTGAACGGGTTCTTAATAATAAATTTTTTAGGTATTCTTTACCGAAACATAACGCGTTTTTTGACGCGCCTCGAGTGTTTGCTTTCTCGATTGTCAGTTTTCGTAATACCTAATATATCTGAGGTGTGATTCTATAAGCAGTTTGGACCCAAAACCACTAAAAAAATCCAGGATTCAATTAAATAGTTATTAAGCGAAATGTCTGGAATTTGAAGGTGGAGGACCCGAGGGGCAGCAGGACCCGATTGACCTGGCCACCTCCAGAGAAGTCCGGGTGGGGACTCACACACGAGACTTTGTCTCCCTTATCACACAACTTTCATTCCAATTTAAAATTTCATTGGGGGCGCCCGAGGGTAGAAAGACGTCCTCTTAGATATCAAAGTTGACGTGTTTTTCCGTTTTCCTAAAAAGACAATAAAGAAAAAGTTATTCGGATTCGAATCAATCGCATCGTGGACTCTTCCTGTGATCTATTTATTCGAGTGTCTTGTCATAACCATATTCATTTCTAAGAAATATTCGTATGATGTAGTTAACTCTTGAGTACTCACTTGTATACCTTAAGCTTAAACTTCAACTGAAGCTTAATCAAATAGGCTTAAAACTATATTCTGTGTCCTTTTGGCTCTGTATTGTTAAGGGATACTGTTTTTAGATTTAGATTTTAGATAAAGTTAATAGACATTAATGTTTCTACTCCATCGATCCAATGCTTCAATCGCCAGGGGAAAAACGTTTTCAGTTTTGGGAAAGCTAATAACAAATAAAGAGTCTGATAGACTGCAAACCTAATATATAGTCGGTGAGAGCCTTATATTTCGGCTTAAACAGTGTTTTGAAGTAAAGATCTTCTAAAACAATGGATTTATTTAACAGGGCCGTACTCCAAAAATGCGTATGTTATACTAACCTATTATACAACTTTTCATGTTTATAGGTTAAAAAAGTATTCATTCAGTAGTTCAGTTTTTATTTCCTGCACTAAAACCTTTCCCGATGGCTAATAAAAAACCTAAAACCAGCGTTCAACCCTGTTCCAGCTTCGGTCCCGCGGGTTAAACCTCCCTCGTTATCCCCGATTCCTGCGTTTTTCCTCATATTCCGCCTCGTTTGTGACGTCAAGAAGTCTGGCTTAATAAAAGGGCATAGAAAAACTAATCTTGGATTAGGCTTAAAATACTCAACTGCATATTTCCGCTGTCGCACACAACTTTCCTGATTTCGGACATTTTCTGTTTCAGAAGAAGAAGCTTACCACTGCATGGCTAGTTTAGTATCCTGTAAAGAAAAGACTTTTATAACGCAGACCAAGCTGCTCTACGAGGTCACGTGGAAGACTGTGATGCAAGTGTGCAGGAAGCACGTGGTAAGTGACAATCGTGCATTTAATTAGGTGTTAGTTGGGTGAAATGGAGTCAATTTGTCTTCATTTCACTGCGTGGAATTTTTATTCCAGAATGTCACTTATAGAGGAAGTCGTGGGAAGAGCATGCTGTATGTGTGGTTGCCAAGGTCGAAATTACCGTTTCAGATAATTCGGTTTGTGTGATTATAGAGAGTGCTTGTGCAAAATGCAACTAATAAGGCTCTTATAATAGATTACCAACACAAAAAGTATACAGGGTGACTGTTTTTCGAGTTTAACAACTTATTTGAGGGGGATACGAAGAAGGTTAAATTATTGGCAAATTTGCGTAATTAGCAGCCTGTAAAAACGATGATTTCCAACATTTTTTAAATTTCGACTGAACTTTTTATTAGTAAAAAAAACTTTGTCGACACATTTTAACAATCACATTTAAAAACCAGCAAAATCTAACCCAAAAGTTAATAGAATGGGTTTCGTGCACATGACGTCTGAATTTTAGTAAATATATCCTCAATTTAATAATTAATTATATAATGTTTGCAATAAAATTGGTCTTTTTGCATTAATTTTAAATCCTATTAAGGCCTTTTTGTGGGATCCAAAGTTTAAATGTAGTTATGTTGATGCCGAAGCACACAAATACAATATATTTTTTGTTTTCAACCAATGTAGTCACGTGCCGCACGAAACCCATTATTAATCCAGTCCATACCTCTATTTATGCATGAGTTACCCGCATTTCAAATTTGAAGTTATTATCTCCAAAACTGGATAAGCTATGGAAAAAAAGAAATTATCGTTTTTTAAGTTTAACACCCTGTAAATTGTTACAAAGCATTTTGTTAGGTGCTATGTTTATACAGAGCGTCATTGAAAAGAAAAGCAATGTTAGTATACCCTACTTTGTCGAAATTGCTTTAGTCAGGTTTTCAAAACACAGGGTGATGAAATTTTATGAAACAACTCCAAATTTTTTAATTACTCTGAGGAGGCTTAAAAGGTTAAAACGAAAATTTTCTGTTAATACAGCGTGACCGTTTTTCGAGTTTTAACCATTTGGATTTCGGTTAGTTCAAAAGATACGAAGAAGGTAAAATTCGGGCAAAGTTGCGCAATTAGAAGTCAATAAAACTGATGTTTTCAAATCTCGAAAATTCGGAAATATAATGGCATGGACTTTCTAGGTCTAACGGTTTTTGCTTTAAAATTAAAAAGTTTACAAAAAATGCAGAAAAAATATATTGGAGAAGTGGAACAAAGTTATTTTACTTTTCTGAATAACAAAATTGCTGTTAATGGGAATTTTAAATAATAAAAAAGTTTTGAAACACTTAAAAAGTTACACCAATTTCTAAGGAGTATATTTTGAAAACCTTTTTTTTTTCACATTTTTGCAAATATTTAGAAAACGATTATAGAGACAAAATTCTTGCATGTGGCCAACTCTTTTTACAAATTGAACAGGGAGCATAAATCTCAGAAAATAAACACTTAGTACCGTACAATAAAAACAAACTGGAGTGGTAAAATAAGGGGTCCCGACGCAAACAAAAATAAATTTATGTAGATTTTTAAAAAACCAGTAAGTCTTTACAGGGTAAACGTTTTTCAAGTTTAACAATAAAAATCTCGGTTATTTGAAGAGATACGAAAAAAGTTAAATTAGGCAAAGTTGCGCAATTGGAAGTTTATAAAACTGATATTTTTAAATTTCGACTGGTTTTGCAAATATTTGCAAACCAATAGTCATATTGCGAAAACCTTTTTATTTTTTCTAGTCTTCATTTAAAGAGATAATTAAAAATCACTGAGACTTCTTCATAACCACTTTTTGATCACTTTAACGTCATGTTTTCAAATTTAAAATTCGACCTTTTGTTGTCATGTTACCATCATCAACTTTATTTTTCTTTATACGCTCCCGGATTTTTTATATCGGATTCTGAGTCTACTTGCACTTTTACACTCTGTGATTAATAATTCTATTACTTTTTAGATTTTGCTGATTTTCATGATGTGATGTGATGTGTTGTGTTGACAGTCCAGTCTGCGTACCCACCACCTATCAAGCAGTTTATTCTATGTAATGTGTGAAGATTGAGCCTAATCCGACTAAAATATCGGCTGGTGAAAAAGTCTGAATTCTGCGGGGCCAAAAAGATCATGGCATGACTAATTTTAACAATTATCCCAAAACCAGCTAAATCTAACTTAAAAGTTGATAGAATTATTAATTATCGCATAGGTAATACCGAATGCAGAATTGCAAGGAGATTGAGAATCCGTTATAAAAATTCCAGAACCGTATTTAAAAAAATGTAGTTGATGATGGTTGCATAAAAACGAAACTTGGCATTTAAGTTTGAAAATACCACGTTGAAGAGAGCAAGTAAGTGGTGATGAAGAAGTGTCATTTATTTTTACTTTTCTCTTTAAATTAAGATTAGAAAAATAAAAGAATTTTTCAAAATTTCAATTTTTTGCGAATATTTCCAAAACCAGTCGAAATTTGTAAGCATAATTTTTATAGACTTCTAATTGCGCAACTTCGCCCTAATTTAAACTTCAGAATACTAAGATCCCTAAGGTTAAAGTCGAAAAACAGTCACCCTGTAGAGATCCTTAACATTCAATACATCTAAATGTAGAGAAAGCCGAACATTGAAACCAGGGTTAGGTAGGTCATTAAACTTACATTCGACGAGTACACACTTTTATTGATAACCAGGTGGTATTGATAATTGTGCTTCTTACACCACCTAGTGCAACTTAATAGTGTCAGATAGTTTTTAGATTGTTTGAAACTACCATAATTACCGTACATTATTGGACCTACTTTGCATGTTTACAGCCAATAAAGTGTCATTGCTATAATATTCAATTCATAGGCACGCTGCTTTTGTTTCACAAACTGTTTAATTTGCCTCAAAATACAGTTTCGTGCAGGAAGTTGCTATGAAAATCTATAAAATGTAACGATTTTTCCGTTCTCTTTAATTGATACCCGGCAGTGGTGTAGACTGTGCTCAACAATAGTCCTCAGTGTAGGTTATTTGAAATCGTATCAACTTGTAGCCAAATCAAATCGAGCCATTTCAAGAGTTCAATTGTATTTTCCTGCGATAACAAAGCGATAATAATGACAAAATCCGTAGAATAAGTGTGTGGTTGCTGTAATAATCTGTCTATGGTATTTTAATAATAATTATTATTACTTTTATGTCGCATAAATGGCACCAACAGGATTCAGAAATTTTAAATCACGAAAACGCTTGAGTTGCTATATACTATGGACATGGCAGGTTGAGGGGCTAAAAAGAAGGTTACTAAACAGAAAAAGCTTCTTTCTGATCGTCGTTTTATAGTGGTTTTATTACTCCTTCAACTGTCGGATTGTTTTTATACTCGTAGGATCTCAACTGCATGCGTACAAACAACAATCAGAGAGTAAGAGTTGCAGTTTTACCTGTGGCTTGCAGCCAAAGTTAAATATTGGTTTCAAGGCAGGGGACTGACTCTTTTTAGCCTGGTATAATTATTAATTATAATTCTGCTCCACTTTTGTGTGCAGAGTTATTTAATGCGCTTGTGGGCCCCATTATTGAATAATGAGCTTATAGGGAGGTGTCGCCTTGCACGTTAAGTGTACTATTATTCTCACAATAGCACATGAACGTTCGTAATGTGAATATTTTGAGGGATAAAAAAGTAGTAGGTCTATGTAAAGAGGACATTTTTTATTTTATTTGGAACTAGAAAGTGATTTGCTTGTTTCGTTCTCGTTTTGGTTTAATTTTTCATTTTTCATCTCTATAAATACCCCTTTCTGAGATCACGAGTTTCATTCTAATTGTTTTTTGTATCTATTACTTATAACTTGTTGACGAAAATATATCATTATAATGCGGTTCTATATATAGTTACAGGCATAATCTTTTGAGTGAACGAAACACGTGCCCTAATCAATTCAAATGTCGCATTATCTCATCTGATTGACGAGTGAAGTTTCTCGCATTTCTATTGTCTTGCAAAGGGACTAATAAGTTCTATAGTCTTTACTGCCGCTCCATTTACCATTCAAGCTGTATGGAAAGATCCTCAGAGGTTCTTGGAGGATACAAAATACTGTTTTGTGATAAATGCAAGACAAAACATCCGGAGGCATAGAGTATATCTCATTCAGTTATTATTCGCATCAAGTTAACGTTTGAAATATTTTTTATATCTATCTCCTTTCAGCACTGGAAGGCAATAATAAATGAATAAGTTATATACCAAGGAATCTATTTATCAAGAGGCAAAAAGAATTACGTGGCGGGGATAAAACCATAGAAAAGTTGAAAAGAAATAGCCAGATATATCTGGATGAGGTTTCAGATAAAGTGCAGGCACTCGAAGCAGTCTCATAACATTGACTCATGTTAATTCGTGTCTAGAGAAAATTATTGAAATTAAACAGCTCCATTGATGTATCTAAAGAGCGGATTGAATTTCATGAAGCTGTGGAAAATTGTGTGGAAAGTAAATGTAAAGAATAAAATAAACGATAGAAGAACTGCAAAACAGTAAAAACATTCAACACGCTTCAAACGAACTTGAAACTTTGGAAGGTGGTACCCAAACATTAATTCATTCTTGGGGTGAGGAGGATGACTTGGAGATGGAAGAAATCTTAGAAAACCGTTGAGAAGAAGCAGGGAAAAATCCACCCAGAAGAGAATACGATGAAATCTAATATTAATACCACATTAAATCTGAAGATAACGATCTGTGACGATCTATCTATTAGTACTCTAGACTACTTACTGATATTGAGGCTACGTGAAAGATACGCCATTTAGATATAGATGGAGAGTGGATTAAACTCAGTGCAAAAATCTATTTTTTTTAATTAAAAAAACTGGTTTTGCTGATATCAGTGATGACCATTGTTCTGTTTCTGAAATTTGTAATCGTGTACCTAGTCGCGCCCAATTAAGGAAAATGATGCTGTTGGCAGAGCTACCAACTTGGTACTGTTGAAAAAGAGTGACTTTAGAGTGGTTCTTTCTACTGTGTATGACAGACTTATACGGATGTACGGAAACGAGATAAGTACCGTCACAATGTATCACACATGTGTCACTTGCTGGTCATGCACGGTGTGTTAATTTTATTTTGTCACACTTTACATACACATATTTTTTGTTTCTCGATATAAAGATGCCATTCAAAGAGGTTGTAGAAATGTTTTATATGGAACTATTAAAATTTTACGGTCGAGTTTTGTTTTCCAGCAGTGAGATATCTTCACATTTTTTAAATAAGACACCCTGTATGTTTTGCTCTTTTTAGATTGGCATTTTTCTTCTGATTTCAAATCTGTGTCATATGATGTAATTATTTTTAATAGTTTTGCTGTATTTTCGTTCAAAACTTACTACTACGTTTAAAACTGCAGTTCGTGCCCCATTTAACTTACTTTGTAAGTCTTCTAGTTTCTAATATCTCTTCACTAAACATGGAAAAAACCCTGTATATGAAAATACAACTAAACTATTAGAGGTATTTACAGCAGATTAGACATATTTACACAATAGTATCTCTACATCAAAAACCAAAGTATTTACAGACGTTTAAAACTGGGACAAAATAAAATGAATACACTGTACATTCATACGACTTCGGCACAGTTTGAAATAAGAATGTAGAAATTGAAATTTTTTTGACCACTCTAATCATATTTGTAGTTATTGTAGAACATTGGCTAAGAGTGGAGGAAACAATTGAGGGTTATGCTATGTTAACCTCAATGTAAATTTAACAGTGGACAATAAAAAGAGAATAAAAAAATATAAAAAAAATCTTTAAGTTGATCAAAAGAGGGGTTATTCGTCCTTTTTTTGCGTTTTCCAACTTTGACACTATTGTATTGTATTGTATTGTATTGTGTTCAATGTGAGCGGACTGGTACAGTCCTCCCCCGCGACCTGCAGTCTATTGTGGCTCACTCGAAGTTTTGCCAGCAAGGTTTGCCCCTGCTAGCCCCACTAATTGTCACCCTTTGTAGGTGGTCAACCTCTCGGGCAACACTGCTCTCTCGGTGTTTGCATCTTGAGGTTCAATGATCGTGTTTCCGAACAGTGAGTATCGCAATCTGGCAATAGCCAGGCAGTCGCATAGGACGTGCTCAACTGTCTCGTCGTCCTCCAAGCACAGCCGACTCTCCTTCTCTTCGGACAGTCCGACGCTATGCATGTGAAATCTTAGGTGGCTATGTCCTGTGTACAGTGCAGTGGCTACTCTGATTTGTCTCCTGTTTAGTCTGAGGAATGTTTGGGTTTTTCCCCTTGTTGTTCCCGTGATACATTTTTTGGAGTGTGATAGTCCGGGAAGGTTTTCCAACTAGTCCTAGGGCTTGGCATTGCTCCATTTCTGGAGCTCATCCTTGACCAGAGGGTATGGGACTCCCAGAGCCGGCTCCGGGCCTACGAATGCAGAGCCTGCCGCCCTCCTATCTAGAGAGTCGGCCCTCTCATTGCCCTCGTGACCACGATGGCCCGCAATAGATACCAGTGTGACGCTCTTCTCCTGCGAAGGGGTGTTTATTGATCTATTGTGCCCTCCCTCCTCTAATAGGTGTCGGCCACACAATTCAATGGCATGTATCTCTGCCTGAAACATTGTTGTGAACCCCCCTCTCTGCTATGCAGATGCCATCCGATCTCCCGTATACTCCGGAGCCAGTTCCTTTGTCGGTTTTGGATCCGTCCATGCACCAGGTACTTCCTGCTAGTTGCAGATCTTCGCCTCGTTCGTGTCAGTCTGCCCGTGAGGAAACTTTGACGACGTAGTGAGTGTCTAATGTACGTTTTGATGCTATTAGGTCGGAGACCATGTTCAATACCGCAAGGTCGTCCAAGGCAGCCTGGGCATTGTTGGTCTCACCATCGAATGGGTGCGGTGCTGTGTGCGTCACTTGTTGCAGCCGGTATGTCGCCTTCATTGCCTCTCGTTCCAGGAGTATTGGAAGTGGAAGCAGGTCAAGCATATCAAACTATGGCCACATACGTGATTATCGGTCTTTTTACCGTCACGTATAGCCATATAGTTTGTTGGGTTCCCATCCCCCATGATTTTCCGCACAGGTTATTACATGACCAAAGGGTGAGCTGTGCTCTCCTAATGGTACGAGTCACATGTGGGATCCAACACATGGGGTTGAACCTCTGTAACTTGAGAAAGAATAGACCGATTGGAGTGAATCCAGCGGTTCTCTCTTTGTCTTGTTGTCTTCTTCCAGTTACCGTTGGAGATAGACACCTTCGAAGGTTGATTTTTGTGGACCCTTTTGAAATCAACTTTAAACACACATTGTTAAAAACTAAATTGTAATACAACTTTTACCCAAATTGGCTTTCCTACGTTCACAGAGTTGAAATCGTCTCAGATAAAAACAAAATTAGATAAAACACAGAATAAGAAAAATCTAAATTTCCTCCAAGTTGACCAATTCGTTCTTATTTAGTGATTTCCAACTTGAGAAGAGCAAACTTGAGAAAAAACAGACCGATTGGAGTGAATCCAATGGTTCTTTTTTTTGCTGTTCTCGTCCAGAAACCGCAAACAACAGCCTCATTGGTTCAAAGGTCTTGGAGATAAACCCCTTCGATCGCTTTAAATACACATCGTTAAACAAATAACTTAAGAGGCAGTAGACCGATTGGAGTGAATCCAACGGTTCTTTCTTTTTTCATGTTGTCCTCTTGCAATTATCGCCAACAGCAACCCCATTAGTTCAGAGGTTTTGGAGATAGACCCCTTCAATGGTCGATTTTTGTACCCTTTTGAAATTAGCTTTAAACCCAAATTGTTAACAAACCTACTTATAGTACAACTTTCACTTAAATTCGATTCGCAGAAATTTGAAATTGTCTCATTCAGAGGAAAAACAGAATAATATATATATATATTTTTTGAAGTTGACCAAAGGTACCACACTCTTTTTCCAAATTTGAATCTCCATAAAATGAGAAAGAATAGGCCAATTGGAGTGAATTTAATGGTTTTTTATTCTTCTGGTTGTCCTCTTCCAGATACCGTAAATAGCAGCAGTAAAAAAATTCCTCAAGTTAACCAAAGGGGAGTTACTCCTTCGTTTTCAGAGACTTCCAACTTTGAAAATCTATAGTAGGGGAGAAGTTATTAATTTTATGAACCATGATTTGGGCAAAGGGTGGTTCCTTGAGGACCTTTTAATATCCAATAACACGACAATGCCTGTCAGGGACCCTAATCAGTGTGGATTTTTGTCCGACAAGGACCCCATGCGATATTTTGTCTGAGGCTTTGGACTCTTTAAATGAGCAAAATGTTTCTGCGACTTTTCCAAGACTTCAAGTGAGTGACGAGATTCTGCTGAGAAATCTGGCCGCATTTAGCTTGGCTGGGGCGGCTCTGGGGTGGTTTTACAACTGGTTGTCAGAGCGTCTTCACTTTGTTAATTTGGGTCGTGCGTTATATCGGGGTCATTTACTTTGTTTGCAGACGATACTACTGTGTTGTGATCCCTCGTGGATTCTTATCGGCTTCTCCACGATGTGTCTTCTGACCTAATTAAGATTAAGCAGTGGTACTGCTTGGCTTTGTTTTTGTTCTTCAGTAGAGGGCAATTAGAAGTCTGTATGGCATTCAAGGGCTCATTGCTGCCGTCTCCTTTTGATTCACGGAATACCCTCCGTTACATCGTCGTGTACATCGACGAGACACTCTGTATTATTCACAAGCATAGTTCTGTTCATGGGCCAATAGTTGTCAAGCGTGGGATTGATGATGTTCCTTTGGGGATCCCCCATTATAGCTTCGTTAAAGGTTCTTAATGCTCAATGTTCATTTATTGATTTGAGATGTCTGATTTTGGACAATAAATCAGTTTTTTTCGAACTTCTCTCTCTCTTTTTCTCTAATTGTTCACATTATCATCGATATCATTTTTGTCCCATATGACGAAAGTGTCATCGACTTACCGATTTTCGATGACATGTATCAACTGCAGGTATTGGTCAGACACGAATTCACATTGGTTTGTTTAGTCAGGGATTCTAGGTCCGTTTTTTTATTGAGGGTAATTTGAATGGCGCTACTTACCTTCAGCTTCTTGAAACTAACGTTGTTCCACTCATAACAGAATTACTGGAAAATGACTAAAATTTGCTTCAAAATGAAGTAGTTTTCCAGCAAGATGGTGCACCTGCTCACTAAGTAGTTCCCGTTCGAGAATTTTTGAACGATCGGTTTCCTGGACGATGGATTGGAAGACGTGGTCCTATCGAATGGCCGCCTAGGTCACCCGATCTGTCACCTTTGGATTATTTTTTATGGGGGCATTTGAAATCCACAGTGTATGCAACACAACCGGCCAACATTGAAGATGTTAGGCAGAGAATAATAGAAGAATGTCGAAAATTGAGTCCGCAAGTTTTCGCAAATGTTCGTGCTCTCTTGCAAAGACGACTGTATTGTTGTATTGTGTGTGTTGTTGTATTGTGTATAGAAGTTAACGGAAGTCACTTTGAACAATTGCTTTAACGGTAATTGCTAACTTGATGATGACCCTCAGTTTTGTCCCGAGAACTACTACAGAATCACCAACTGGGCAAACAACTTCTTCCAACGAACACCCCAACATGGGGAACAAATAACCGAAGACACATATTTCAACATTATAAATAGTGGAAAGTCAAACGCTTCTGTCTTTGACAACATCATCAAAAAAACACGAAGGCTACTGTCCAGAAACATACACACAAAAATCATAAATATGATAAACTACTGCCTTGTGAACGAAATTTTTGCAAGCATTTAGATAAAAGGACAAGTCATCACGATACCCAAAACAAACTCTAATTATTCACAGGTGAGTGGCTACAGACCAGTTACTCTTCTATTAGTATTAGGAAAGACATTTGAAATCATAATAAAACAGCATATACAAGAAGACCTTTGCGAGCACTTTCCCACGTACCAGTTTGGTTTCAAAGAAATAAATGCTACCACCCTTCCTGTCACCCTATTAGCCTCAAACGTTCAGGCTACCAAAATTAAAGGACATAGATCGGCTGCTGTATTTCTAGACATAAATAATGCCTTCGATAGTGTATGGCATCATGGACTTCTGTACAAACTCTACACTCTCAACTGTCCTGCCTACTTAATTCACATAATAAAATCATATCTTTTACAGAGGCCAGGGTGTTCCTCAGGGATCCCCACTCTCAACTTTTCTTTACAACTTATTTTGCCATGACATCTATTCAGAATTTCCAACCAATGCCAACAATAAACAATCTTACATCCTTCAATATGCAGACGACACTGCACTTGTATACCACAATAAAACCCCTTTTGCAGCGACAGCTACAAAGCTGTCGCTGCAAAACTTGATGGACAGAACCTCAAGTTGGTTTAGCTCATGGAAATTGAAACCAAACCACGCTAAATTTCAACTACCGAATTAATGCTGAGTCACCAACATTACATATTTCCAATAAAACAGTTTTTCCTCACTACGCTGCCAAATACCTAGGTGTTACAATAGACCACAAGTTTAATTTTAACATGCACGTAAAAAACGTTAAAGCCAAATGCACAACAAGAGCAAAGCACTTCCGAATCCTTACCTACCGAGACCAAGGAATCAACATCTCAACGGCCGCCCATACATACAAATCAATATGTCGCCCACTTTTACAGCTTTAACAGCTCTCCACAAGATCGAAGTAGCAGAAACAGCATCGCTGAAAAACATCACAATAATGAGAAATCCAAGAAACCCGCTGCATAATCCATCCAATGATCTACTCTATCGAGAAACACAAATAGAACCGATAATTGGCAGACTTACCAGTCTAACAAACAAATTCACCAACAAGAGGTCCAACCAAGAGCACCTCGATGCCCTGTGTATTGAAGAAACACCCGTACGAACACGCTGCACTTCAACAATGAACCCGTCTATTTAATATTTTATTAACCATATGTTCAAGTTTCACACTATTTCTGTATAACTCAACTTCGCTTTTGTTCTCAAATTTTATTTTTTTTTAGTGTTTAGTGCCCCAGTACCAATGAAGATAGTGTGGTATCGCGAGATGGGGACAAAAAGACACTTTATCTTCATTTAGAATTTTTATTGTTTTCATGTCTCAATTTCATGCGAATACACAAAATTAATAATAGAATGCATTCCTTACGAAATAACCTTTGCAACGATGTGCCACACAGGTGTGGTGACGGTTGAAAATTTATAAAGGGTGGCTGTGACGGCTAAGGGGTTGATGACAGCAACTCAGATTCTGTTCTGAAGTTGAATTCTTTGTTGCCATGTATTGGCACTTTTCAAACAAAAGATACTTTTGAATGATATTGTGGGTGGCTACTTTTCGTTGAACAACCCTGTATAAATCCAGCTAAATACATAGCAATCCATGTAAATCCCACTAATTATATGTTCCAAAATCCATAAATAACTTTAAATACATTTGTATTTATAATTGGGTGTCCCAATTTTAACCAGTGACATTCATATCCCTCTGTTTGGACCTGCCTTAAGCAGGTTTTCCTCTGTAAATCTTCTTAAACTGTTTATCTACTGTGTTGCTGTTGTTGGTTTGTTGTCAGAATTTTACTTTTTTAATTTCTGATAGCTTGTCTTGTCGAATGCTCTTTCATCAGTTTGTATGTTATCTAAGAGCTGCAATTTGCTTTCTTTGATAGTTAAGAACAGTCAAGATGAGGAATATAATATAACAAAATTAGACAAATTAATGGCAGAGAAAACATTTAGTATGTTCACTTTTTTCAAGGACCCCAACCTAAACCTACATTTTGATTCGTCTCTAGTGTGTCGTATGGAGCTGTGTTGGTTATATAGATATAAAACCACCATCTGGTCTTGTGTCTTATCAGCAATAACAGTAAAAATACTCGAAAACTAATGGCCAATAATGACGTCATCAAATTCCTTCCTAAAAGTCTGTGGACATAGTATAGTAGCTGTCCAATTTGTTTCAGAAAGGCGCAGCCGTGCACCTGCAACGGCACTGTAGCGCGGGACGGGCGGAACGCGTCTACATGGATTGGATCTGGTGGATCTTCCAGGGCCTACCCTTTCAGCACTTGGTGCGCGTGATGGACTGCTACTTCCACGAAGGAGTTAAGGTAAACAGAAACTCTCCTCCGGCTCCGATCTTGGGCAAAGAAACCGCGTGTAAACAATCCGGTTTATTTTTAAGCGCCTGTTTATGTGCGGTAAACTTTATTTTAAGTAGGATTCCGCTTTCTATTAATTTATTGGATAAATGGCCGGATGCCATCCAGAGGCGTCGATCATTTTTTTTTGTAAGAATTTTTTTAACTAGGTCCTCTATCGGACCGCGATGGCCATTCTTCTGTTGTTCCACAAGCACTCGTCGTCCAGCTCGTCCGAGTGGGCCGCTGAGATCCAGAAAAACGGCGTGGACTCGGCTTTAAATAAGTTTTGCCGGGAAATGCCGGTCACACCGCAAAAAGTATTAAAGGTAACTAAGTGCAAGTTAATTTTTTTTATAACCTGAGTTAATATGATTATAAATTTGAGCAGGTTGCCTTCGGAATTCGAGGGCTCAGCTCGTCGTACATTTCGCGGGTATTTATCAAGACTGAGATGCTGCTGAAGAGCCGTCAAGTAATGCACGGCTCCAAACAGCTCGTACGATCCCGATCGAGCGAGAACTTGCCCAATAGCCAGAGCCAGAACAATATTCAGATGGTCTCGCATACCCTGACCATTAGAGAGGTAAGTCGCTCTCAACCCTACAGCACACTTGTCATATTTTCTAATTTTATTACGTACACACAGTATGTATGGTTTCTTTGCAAACACTTTTTGCCGGTGTGTTTGTGAATTGCGATGCGAGTGACTATTTTTGTTTTAAAGTAGTGCTGAAGGTTTTCTTGTCTTCAAGATGTTTTTCTAAAGCGAAACTTGACTCTTTCAGCTGGATAAGCAAAAGAAAGCCATTCGCACTATTCACTGTATTTCGAATTTCTTTGTAAGTCTTATTCCGATTTCGCCAGTTTGAGAGTGAGAGTTTCAGGCGTTTAATTTTTTTTTTATTAAAGTATTTGGGTTTTGACTAATTAATCCGACATAATGAGGCTTCACTTCCAATAAAACAGACGGTTTTCCCAAAAGTCAAATAAGGATAAAATAAAAAGCGTTTGCTTGAGTTCAAAACATAGTTCTGACGATCTATCGAACCGGCTAGACCAGTCATTTGTTTTGGTTTGATGCAAGTTGCTAGAGCGATAAACTGGCAATCTAGCACTAGTATTGGTTCGGTTCTAGTCGATTATAATTAACGCGTGGGTGATCTTAAGTTAATTCATATAACAGTGAAGTATGGAGTACCCATATGCGAAAAATCTATCTTGTACAAAGATAATTGGTAGATAGCCACTGATATGATTCATGAATTATACTTACGTCCTTAATTAATCCACAGGAAACAATCTTTCCGAACTTTTTTAGGCTGTGAATCTAAAGGTCTGCTTCAGCAAGGAATCAAATCAGTGCGGAACCTTCAGAAAACAATCCAAAATATGCTCAAAACTTCCTGACCGCGACTGCGCAATTTTTGACTGTCCGAGATTAGTTTGATTCACACAATTATGCTGCATCAATTTTTTTCTAATGGCAGTTGAAATGCGATATCAACCACGTAATTTTTTTTGGTCTCTTTTGTCTTAAACGAACTTCGATATTTTTTCTTTGCCTTGGTACCGGGCCAATAACGGGCCACGATGCCATTACGTCAAGCGTACATGCGGCCTTGGATTTTGGACCTTTTTTAAGGCGAAGGTGTTACAAGAGAGATGATTATACAGGATGTTCCATATCAAACGAAACGAGCCACCCCTTATATTTATTATGTCATAGTGACTGGAAAAATTTCCCGAAACTCGTCGATTGATTTTGTTTGGAGAACATGTTTTGACGTAGAGTTTTACCTCTCAAAATTAAAAGAAAAGAAGGGTCGAGCGATACCTCATTTGGTGGGACGCCCCTTTACAATGGAGTATGAGGAAAATAATTTTGACGAATCCTTACTGAACAAAAAGACAAGAAAAATAAATCAGAACATTTCTTTAGTTTGGGTTAATTTTTTGTTCATGGAAGCAAGGTGTTTATTTGATTTGTACTTTTTCTCGATCGTTTGGTCTATTGTCAATGGATCTGTTAAGTCGATGTCAAACGATTGGCAACTGTTCAGATGACATTGAAACTTAGGCGCCTATTTTTTTTTCACGCCTTTCATGGATGATGTCTTGTCATCTCCTACCGCCGCGTTTTCAAAGCTTCCTCTCTCCCTCAACGTTTGGTTTTTCGGAACTTCTCAGCGTGAAGCCATTCTCAACTAGGCTGAAACATGGAGAGTCTTCTCTTCACCTGCCCTGGCCTTTCTCATCTCTCTGTCAAACTGATGTCCCATGCGAAACACTGCAAGGCAGTCTTCGACTATCATCATGGACGTCTTTTGCCCTTTTTCCACTAAAC
This sequence comes from Taphrorychus bicolor, assembly GCA_951812265.1. Classification (NCBI taxonomy): domain Eukaryota; kingdom Metazoa; phylum Arthropoda; class Insecta; order Coleoptera; family Curculionidae; genus Taphrorychus; species Taphrorychus bicolor. The sequence continues at coordinate 24,348,425 of OX638304.1, forward strand.
AGTCGAATATTGAATCAACGCTGAAAAAAATCACCAAACTTGTTGAATCAACTAATATGTAGAGATTTGTTCAATGTAAGTAATCATGCCCATTGAATCAACGTTATTAACAATATTGTTTAAGTCCTTTAATCAACAGCATTTAGCAAAAACTGAGGGCCTTCAACTGGCCATGGAAAGTCCAGCGACCGCTCGACTCTTCTTCCTTTCCACTAAACAGTCGAAGGTTGAATCAACGGCATTTGTTCAATGTAATCATGCTCAGTAAATCAACCTTGTTTAAAACGTTTAATCTACAGCATTTAGCGAAACTAAGGACACTTTAAAGTTGTTAAATTCTTACGACAAATGTTAGTACAATTTTCCTGTTCTTCATACACAATATTATAAAATTCTGCAAGGGAGCAAAGTCCCAATTTTCCTCCACAAGCTTCGACATAGATTCACGCACCCTTTGTGTTATTCCTTGGGATGTCATCAGCTCGAACCGAATATTATGACAAGAATAACTAATTACAGTAAACTGTAAGACAGCAGAGTACTCATTTGATTTAAATATGATTAAATATACAGGGTGTTTCAGAAAGGTGCTGACAAACTCTAGGGGTATAGAGGGTCTCCAAGTCATCCAATTTTTGCTCTTAAAGCCCTATCCTCAAACGCATCATTTTTGAGACCAAAGAAATATTTTCTCATGGGTTTTTTAGTTATATTTCTGGAACTAATTAAGATATCCTACTGAGTTTTTGGACACTTTTTACCATTGTTTGGTTGTACTTTATGGGTGTTTTTCATGTTTCAGTGTTTAGGATCGCCTGGAGTTGTTTTGCTTCTAACTCCTACAATACTAGAAAAAACTTAAATTTGGAAGCACTAGTCTTAGCAAAGTCAAAAGCTTAGTCAAAATCGTCAATTTGCGCCGTTTTTGAGTTAAATGGTATTTTGTGATGAAAAACATAAGTAAAACAGCAAAAATTACGTTTCATCATTTTTATTTATTATCGCGAAGGCTTAACAATCAAGCTGGTAAAACGTTCTTTTTCACCTGCAAGATTGTTATTGACGTGTTGAGTGAAAACGTCAATAACAATGTAGTGTCAAAAATATTTCTTTGACACCCTGTATCACAAAAGGCGGTGGGTTTGCGGATTAAAGTTTATAAGCAAGTTGTATGCTTTGACGTCTTCTATAACCCTCTAAAGTTTGTCAGCACCTTTCTGAAACATCCTGTATATAGAGTACAATCGACTGGTGCCACTAATAGGAGTTTCACTTTACTAAATTTCACCTCATAATTCAATCTCTTACAATATACCTCAACGCGTAAACAATAGAAGCTCTGGAAACTCAACCAAAACAAACAATTATCTATAAAATAAACAAAATTACGTGCACCTTGCAGTCCGTGCACGAAATCTCCCTTTAACAAGGACGGAAATCAATCCTGTTGGATCCGGATTTCTTGAAATGGATCCAAAACAGGTTTTTATAACTTTGATTTAACGTCCGAAAAAAAAATGGTGTTTTTTACGCTTAAATGAACTTAAAATTAACGTGACAACTATAACCAAACCCTGATGAATCAACGTTTGACTCTTTACTGGGTTTTTCAATTTCAGGGGGAAAATATCGGGAGAAGGAGACAGTATCAAACTTCTACGGTTACTCAGTAATTGCCCACGTTTCGACCACAATTTTACATCTTTTTCAAGGCCATTCTACTCAAATTGTAAAAGTTTTTGATTAACTTGCATCAAAACATGTATGGGGCACCCCTGCCACGCATTCCCTTCGTGGTTCCTCTACATTTGTCTACGGTTTGTTCATTTCAGTGTACGTCAACCCCCTGTGATTGTGTTGCTGGAAAGATGATAGTTAACCATATGTCAGAAACGACTACAATTTGAGTAGAACAGTCTTGAAGAAGATGTAAAATAGACTTCGAAACGATGGCAGTTTCTGCTAAACTGTAGAAGTTTGATTTTGTGCCCATCTTCTGAATATTAATATCTTGGTAATTACTATTAGTAGAATTAAATAAGTGGTACGAAACGATACACTGGAGGGAGTTTTGACGTCTCCATGCGTGCTATCTGATTAATTGCCAGTGTTGGCATTTGGCGGCGCGTGCCTGCTAACACAATTTGAGTACATAACATCCGCTCCCTTTAGCGTCATCATGCAATTCTACTATGGAAAGGTCAGATTAATGGAAATGTTGTATCAACAATTAGTTCTAAATGAACTAGAATAGTCTGTTAAAAAAAATACTTGTACTGTCGACCTAAAACAAAATGTACCCATTCACTTATTTTTGTTATCTGCTTATTTTTGAAACCTTTTTTTTATACCCATCTCCTTTTAGCACATGTTGAGAAGATACGATAAAAATGTCAAAGTCAATTTTCCAACGCCTACTTGAGGATGGTTTATATGTACGAAGTTACATGTCTGGGTCCTTTTCGAAGTACTCTCCTCTCCGACACACACACTTACCCCAGTGGTGTTTCTACTTGTTGGAAGTTGGAACAATCATGTGGTGATATTCTATAATTTACGGCGATGTCGATGAAGATAACGAGTTACAACCTAAAGCAACCTAAATTTAGTTCCAAAATCGATACTAAACCGAAGGCATGGATGATGTAGAATCAAAGCCGATAGTTGTGTTTTTGAATTTTATCGATTTTTGTAGTTCTGGGTTATTCGAAGCGGGAAATCGCTATGTATGTTGATAATATACATCACACTCTGGTATGCGCACTCTGGTATACTTATGCAATCGCACTCTGGTATGCTTCTTCTGGCATACCCCTTAATTCCTTCTACGCATTTGCCTTATTATTAGGAATTGTCTGAAATCTTCTTCCTTTCACGCGTCTTTTCAGTTTTGAGAATAAAAAAAATATTCAATAAATAAAGTCAGGTGAGTAGGGAGGAAGAGAGAGGGAAGAACAGTGATCGAGTGTTTTACCAAAAACTGACAAGCCTTGATGGGCTGGAGCATAGTTGTGATGAGCAATCCAGTTAACACACCCTTCTGGCCCTGTGCGAGGACTGTCGTCTCTCGTATGGTTCAATGAAGTAAGTTTGATTTACTGTAGGGAATGGGAGCCATTCTACAGTACTCCTGGTGACCAACAACCCCCTTAGCATCAAGGAACACTGTCAGCACTACCTTGACATTGGGTCTGGGGTTGTGTTTTTCTACCCACTATGACAATTGGACATTCGTTTCAATGCCATAACCCACGATTCTTCACGCACACAAGGTAGTGGGAGTTTTGATCTTCTTCTGAATGATCCATGACATACATAGTTGGAGGTGATGGGTTCATTGTTCTTCTGTCATCAAGCGTGCCACAAATTTACCAGCACAGATTGAACTGATATTTCAGACTCTTCAGCATGTCCCTAATGGTCAGACGACGATTTTCAGGGGGTGTTAGTTATTTTGACTCGTGGGTCGTGAGTGGAAGAACGTCCAAGATGCTCTTCGCCTTCAGTCGACTGCCAACCATCCTAAAAACGTTAATTTCACTTGAAACATGTCTTAGGCTTCATAGCAACATCGTCGTATGTGCTGTTGAGCAGTTCGAGTTCCCAAACTCGTTGTCCTTTTTAGGTTACCTTTTTTCCAATCAGCCAAACGAAAAAATTGTATCCTTCTAAAAACTTGGTAGCCCTACAACAAATAAATTGAAGCGAAACCAAACGCATTTTCATCGAACCAAATAAACCCGCTCAATTCATACAGTTTGCGCATGACGTGCAAATACTTCCATAACATACTGCTTATTGCCTATGTTGGACATTGCTGGTCTTTAAGTGCAAAAGGAGAAGATAGAGACACAATATCTTGTACTTTGCAGAATTGAACGTGCTTGATTGGCACGACTAGACTGATTGTCGATGTTTATTTCTGACCTTGCACAGAAACCCTCCACTCTCTTCCATTTCCATGCCCAACTAATGTTGCCGATACTTTCTCGAGTTACTCGACGCAAATATATGTGATGGAAAAATATTCGATACGGAAATATCTATTTCTAACAACATAATTGCTGTATTAATTGGGGATTTGGTAACAACACACGGAAATGCGCATAGTGCATAGAGTACAAGCTCCCCACTTTTAGACATCAAAGTCATCAATGAATAGGCAGTATCTTATAGTATGTGAATACATGAACTGACCTCGTAAGTGCCAGAAGGATGCTCTCACTCCAATTTACGTAATTTAGAGTGATTCATCACTATCTGTCCCTTAGTGTCTTGAAATATATATTTTGAAGATTGCTCTATTCTGTCTCAAAAGGAGAGTCAAGTGTATGGAAAGTACTCATGTTGACGTAGGACTGAGCCTTTCTATAGAACGGATTTTTTAAATTTTGTTCAGCTTTGTGTATGTCTTTATTGCTCTGTTCTTTATCGTCTTTGGGTATTTACGTAGAATTTATTTTTTGTGGTTTTGTAGTTTCATACGATTGGTAGACACTTTCCTGACTTGGACGTAAAATACAAACTAAGGGTTGAAAATAGTAATAACTATTAATTTTGACTCGACTTATTATAAGTATAATTGAAAATGTACAAAACCTTAATTATTACTGCTAAGCACTCCTATTAACAATCCTTGAATTATGGAGCTTATAACAATTGCATTTCTGCAATCTGCTGATTAACAGTTACTGTGGAATTAGTATTAGTAGAATAGTAGAAAATAGTAGGAATTATCCGTAACAAATAGTAATTTTGGCTTGTTAACGTGCGTATAAATTGTACAGCTGTTACATAAAACTTAAGAAGTGAAGGTGCCATATATCAACTACTATCTAGTTTATATAATAGAGTGGCTGTTTGCATTGTAATTTAGAAATTGTAATATGCTTATTGAGGATACGCTACGATGTTTTCAAATTATTGCCTTGTTTTGGACTAATTAATTTATAGCTCTTAAAGCCTTTAATTTCAAGCAATATATCTCTCTCTCTTTCCCTCTCTGTAATTCTACATGATGAGTTAATAATTTGTGCAAAATATGATTTTTCCCATTTGAAATTGAAACGAATAAACAACTTTAAACTACAAAATATTTTATATTAAAAACAACATTTTGTGCGCATCTATAAAATATTGTAAATTATCGTTAAACTAAAACCTTCAATACCAACTGAATCTGCAGTTACCGCTTTCTGTTGAAAAACTAAAGTTTGTTTAACTGGAACGTGAAGCCTCCAGATAAAATAACCGTCATCCAGACAACGTAAAATCGATTATATTTTTACCTAGTTCACCGACTTTGGCCCCTGTTTTTTTTCTGTCTTACCGTATTTTTCAATTTTTTTTTCTTGGCTTTATTTAACATTATGCGTCCTGGTGAATGGTTTTCAAGCGCTCTTTGTAAATATCCGTTGTAATGCCGTATTCTTAACATGTTTTTTTTTTAAAGTCCGGGCCGGTGGTTGTGGTGTAAAATGTGTTGTTTATTATTTACGTAACAGTTTAACACTTTTTTTTATAATTAGAACTTTGTGATGGCACCGTGTAAAAATTAACAAGTTTAGTACGTTTTGTTTGCCTTAAATATTTTTACTGTCAGGTGGGTTTGACATTAATTTCACATGCACACGTTCAAGGTACGTATTTTTATGACTCACAGAGCCTTGAATAATCAAAACGTACTAAGCGTAATAGCCAATGAGTTGGTGTGATATTTTTTGAAACGTCTATGTTGGTTTTTCAGAAAATGTCCGAAGAAGTGTACAATGACATGGTATTGTATTAGTTTTATTTCTTACTTGAGATGCATCTACGTTTGTTCTCGTCTTGTTTCAATGTTTCATTCTAACCTCTATTACTCAGGTCGTCGACTGATATGCTATTGATCTTAGTTAGGCACTTGGTTAAGAAATAATTCCAAAATCGTTTTGTGTTGGCACATGATCAACAATAAAGTGGCATTTCTAGAAAAATCACAATCATCATGTTATGTTGTGCTATGCTAGAATAGCTTAAAACTCCTTTTAACTTTCAATGAAGCAAATGAAGGAGCTGATGAACCAATTCAGAATATTAATTGTACATGTGCCCATGTTGTATTCCTGACCATTTAACTATTTTATCAAGCCTTTTAAAATCTCTTTTGCCACGAGCTTCAAACAATAAGAAAATTTTAGATTTTTAACATTCGATTAACGAAAAATGGGTGACGCGTGCTCAGCCCACTGGACTGGAGCCAAGGGCATGTGACATCTATCATTTAGCAAAGAGGTAAACACTTCCCCACCGATCTATTACCTGCTTATTAGTAATTGAGTACCTTATGCTATTTAAACCTAAAGTTCAGAGTTTACTCTTAAGCAGCAACCTGATATGTATTATTCTTTTGGAACACTTTGGAATTACAGAACCAAGACAAACTAAGGTCAAGGCAATTCCATCATCACGTTTTCATCGATAGCCGTAATAATTTAACCCGTATGCATGTACTGAATGGTCAAAAAAAATATATATAACAACGTCTAATATCCATCTCATTGTCATTTCTGTTCTTTGCGTGTGTGTACGATTTGGGCTTAATTTAAAAATTAATGTCAATTAAACCGGGAGGGATTTGCAGCATCAATCAAACCGGCCAGTGGCGGTTGCTGACCAAACGAAGTAATTAGATCAGAAATACGTCTATATGTGTATTGTTGGAGATTATTTATTTAAAGCCGCCGATCGAAAGTTGCGCTTTGCATTATTATTAGCGGCGATTAGCGGACTAACATGCGAAACCGACTGACAATAATGATGAATGACCGCTAAATTAAACCCAATCGAGAGGAAAACATGCCAGGTGTTGTCGATTATAGATAGCTTTTGTCCCTATTGTGTTTGCACGGTTTGAGAACGTCATTAATGTTAAGTGTGGTGAATTCATGTCCGATTGTAGGACCTCTGATCGCTTCACTTCAGGTTAATATTTGTGGGTGCTTTGTTTGGGACACTTTTTATATCCCATTAATTTAGCTAAATTATGCTCTTATTCATGACATACAAGGAAAGAAGGATTACTCACATTTAACAGAAAAAACTCACTGTTCAAGACTGAAACCTGATAACTAATACCGGGTGTTACCTCCCCGAGCATCTTGACAACGTCTGCTCCTTATCTCTTCTTGCTCAGTATCCCATACTTCATTAAAACTTTCAGAAAGTTCGTTCAGGGTTGAAGGGGAACGTGGAATGGCTCTAAGACGCCAGCGTCTTATATCCCATACTTGTACTAAGGGATTTAAATCTGGCCTTCTTGGTGGCCAATTGGTGCCTACAACGGCCTTCCATATCCATAAGCATGAAAGTTTCTCCAACAAAAAGTTCGACATTTGGACTCAAGATATCTGTCGTGTCAGGATACCTTCCGACATTTTCTTCTTCTTCTTCTTCGGCCTTATCCGTTCCGGACGTTGGCTATCATCAGGGCAATGCGTACTTTGTTGCCTGCAGCGCGGAACAGCTCAATGGAAGTCACGCTAAACCACTTCCGTAAGTTCGCGAGCCAAGAAATTCTCCTTCTACCTGGTCCTCTTCATCCCTCCACTCGCAGGAACAGCTGTAGCAGACGATACTTGACAGGGTTTCTCACGACATGGCCCAAATACTCAAGTTTGCGTTGTTTTATGGTATTCATGAGGGTTAATTGGCAGTTCATTCTTCGAAGGACCTCTTCGTTGGTGACATCAACCCAGGTAATTCTTAGGAGTGTTCGATAGATCAAAACTCTTGATTTTTTTTTCTGTTGCTTCGGTCAACGTCCCAGCCTCGACACCATACAACCATACTGAGAAAATATAGCATTTTATTATTCTCTTCATGAGCGTCATGCTGAGATCTCGACAGCAGAGGAAGTGTTTTATTTGTGTGAACATTGTTCTAGCCTTTTCTATTCTGCACTTTATTTGTTTGGAGTGGTCCCACGAATCATTGAGGTTACACCCAAGATAAGTAAAACTACACACTCTCTCTCGATAGCTTCGTTTTTACAATAAAGCCCACCGCGTTGATTAGGGGACTTACTTATAACCATGTTCTTCTTGATATTCAGTTCCAATCCGTATTGTTCGCTTGTGTGTGTAACTCTGTTGATAAGTTCTTGTAGCCCCTCCAAGTTATTGGCCAGTAAAATCGTGTCGTCGGCATATCTGATATTGTTGATTAGCTCACCATTCACCTTAACGCCGTCTGTGGTGTCTTCTAGTGCCTTCCTAAATATTTTCACCGAGTAGAGATTGAACAGTAAGGGTGATAAGATGCAGCCCTGTCGGACTCCACGTTTGATTTCTAAGGTGTCTGACTCGTTATTTTCAAGATTTATAGTTGCTTTCTGATTCCAGTATATTAGCAATGATTCTTATGTCCTTTCCATCCAAGCCCGTATCACGAAGAAATTTTACCATTGTTTCGTGTTGACAGCGGTCGAAAGCATTCCGAGGTTCCAACATTTACGATCACTGAAATCTGTCCTAAAGATACACATCTTCATACTACAATGGATCCACCGCCTTAACTTGCACTATCTGCAAAATTGCACTGAGGGGATCTTTCTCCACCTTTTCTAAAGAACCCCATCTGAGAAAATAATTCTTGCCTAGCCCAATTTTCTCAGCCTGCCACTTAATGTGATGTGTGTAAACTCTAAACCTGAACGAAGAATGCTGCGTTGTCTCCCTAAGTACTAGACCCGTAGCAGCCTTTCTGGTGTATAGACCATAAAATATGGGTTTCAAACCTAAGGGTGGGCACCATATAGAGGGTTGATTTGAAACCCTTGAGTAACTTATTTTCAATGGGAATGCGAAACTACTTATTGTTAGACTTTTAAAAGGAATTTAAAATGCACCAAAATCTTGATTTATTTAGCTCATAATTCACTTTTGCCTCAAGTACTGTTGAGTTCTTGTGCATCCTCAAGATCGTCGTGTCATCGGAAAAGCACACGCATTTTCCGTTTTTAATGGCCGTATTTAGGTCGTTAACTTACACACAGAACAATGTCGGCCCACCAATGTGGAATACCAACGTCAAGCATTCTCCTACCAGACCCACCGATCTGCAACTGGACAGAGCGATCTTCCCGATACGATTTGAACCATTCCAGGGTTAGATCGCTAAAACCTTACACTTCAAGCTTCCTAGTACGAGAAACACAGTCGAAGGCTTTAGCCAGGTCGCAAAAAAACAGTTTGTGCGTCCTCATCCTCATTCAGATCAACATAAAATTCCTCTATCACTTGTGGTCATGCCGTGACGGACGTCAAACTTCCATCAGTCAACAATTCATGAGAAAAAGATGAGAACCTCACCGAGGAATTGGAACAGAATATGTTAGCGCCGACTTAAGCATTGGAAAACTATCTACCTACACTCTACTTATTGTTAGTAGGCTCATTAATATTTGTCCGATGTTGCTGAGAGCATAGCGGCCAATGACCTAGTACCCAGAAGCAAACCAGTTATCTGGGAAAGCCGCGAAAAGATTGGAGGAAAAGCACCCCACTCCTTTGATACTTTATGGTTGAATAAAAATATAGGTCATTGGCACTTTGATGGTATTCAGTATTTAAGACGTCTATACTAATAGCAAGACATTCGTGGTAATTTTTTTTGCTCTTTTGGGTCGAGCTGACTGAGGTCACGTACGCCACTTTCCACCCTTTGAGCGATCACAACGCACAAGAAATAAAATGCCGCATAGGAAAAGCGAAGACGGTTTTCAACATAATGAGCGCCGTCTTTAAAAGTCACAACCTATCGCTCGAAACAAAGGTGAGGCATCTAAGATGCTGTCTTTTTCGTACTACTGTATGGTACTACTACAGATACAAAAAACTTGAATCATTTGAAATGTGGCTGTACAGGAGAAATCTCAAAACACAGGTGGTCCCACGAACAAAGAAGTGCTCAGAAGAATGAATGGAGAACTGGAAATCATGTATGCCATCAAGAGCCAAAAAACTCGAATATCTGGGACACGTCATGAGAAATCAATACTGATACTCCCTACTGCAATGCATAATACAAGAGAAAGTCAAAGGAAATAGAGGACCCGGCAGGAGAAGCTGCCAATATCCGGAGAGGTACCTGATGAAAAAGTGCTGGTTGTGGCTTGATGGTGCTTTTTTAGGCGAAACATGTAGCCAGGAACCTCAAAAAATATACATTATTTGAGACTGCTAAATGCTACTTTTACAAGTTCAGTTTAAACTCCAGATTTGACGTACATTGTATTGTTTATTTGTCAAAATGTTTCGTGAACCTTAGATGTGACCAGTCCTCTATCAGCACCCGGAGTTTACAAGGTTCCATGCAGCTGTGGCTGGGTATACACTGACACTACTAAAGGTAGCATCTCCACGAGAATTACGGTACACAAAAGGAGTTGCAGGTTGGGGCAAACACAAAAGTCACCAGTAGCAGAGCACGCTCTGAAGGTCACGATAATCTTCAATTATGTGGATATCATATTGCGCTTTGCGTCCTATCAATAATTAGAAAGGTGTTGAATCGCAGGTGTAGGACAACACCTGCGTTCTAATTATGTGGATACTTTTATCAATCACATGAGAACAACTCCAACATATAAAAAAAGGAAAATTACGGCCCTAAATTTAGATTGAAAGCGAGTTTTTGCGTCATACGTCATGTGTCCCAAAACCTCGCTCCACCCCTACACCAGCTCGACAGTGAGAAGTATAAAGACTGTCACTGTCACGCTGGTGTAGTAGTAAGGCAAGCGAGATCGTACTTCGCCCAATGCTTCATTGCCTTTGATAACGTCCGCCGCAGTTGTGCACGAAACATCAGGAAGAAATTCCGCTGGACCATGATTTTGAGGCTGTAGACCTTATTTTGACGGACCGTGAAAGCCTTTACAGTATGATATTTTTGTCAACGTGGTTCACACTTGATTGATGTTGTAAATGCCTTAGAATTAACGTATGCATGCCGATTGTGTTTGTGTGTGTGGCTACGCGTAACCCAGTGTGCCTTTTTCCTGCTGCCCGTGCGCAGGGAGCGCACTCGCCGGAGCCGCGCACGCTCGCCATGGGCGTCTACCCCATCCAGAACGTCGACTCACGCATCCTCGACCAGCAGGATGTAAGTCTTGGTGTTGTGTCTTAGACCGGCTCTAATAGCACTATGTCCTTATATATATTTGTGTTATACGCCTCAGGCCAATTACGCAAGCGAATCGTAACCGAGTTATGCACCAGTTAGAGTAGAAGCCTCAGGTCTAATAGAAGTTTTACACTCAATAATTACTACGCTTCTTCCAGACCCCGTCCTACCTAAATCTAGCCCGTTGGTTCCCGTTTTCCCATCCGATTTTCCAAGACCGGGATTTGCACCAAAAGGCCCGCAGAATGGTATTTTTTACTATTTATTATTTTGTCCAGCTTGAAAGTCGTTTTAAGTGCCGGCTCAAAGGCGGTGAGTTTACATTGCCTTCAGTCACCACCATGTGCACCCACTCAAACGTGTTTATATCAACCTACTTAGCGCTGGTATTTGGCTTGTCAATGTTGGGAATAATTGTTTAGATTGGGGTTTTCATCGTTCCCGTGACGTCAATCTTCGGCGAAGACCGTGCGGTCACGCTTAAATTCTCTATATATCTGTTGGACAGTATATTCCGGGTCGGGTGCCAAAAATTTGCCACGAAAATAAACAATCCGAAATAACAAACATGGCTAAACGAGAACGTCGTGTGACTTTGGGTTTTTTTCATTCACACAGTGGCGTGCCCAGAGATCTTGCAGGAAACCTCTATGTTATATAAATTAGTATTGTCAACAACAACAACAACGTGAAACGAATCATTGTAAGAAACAGCTTTGTTTTCTTCAGCTTCCATTTTTTGCAGAATTAATCAATAATCAGACATTGATTTAATATAATTTTTGGGACGCCCAAGAGACGAGGCCATTTTTAATTTATGTATCTATAAAAGTGGGCTTAAAAATAACTTCCTGCACATGCAGCCGAGGTCCATCCAGTAGAATAACGAGTTCATTTGTAACTTTGACAGCTGACACCTAGTTATAGCATATTGATCAAATTAATCAATTTAAGTATACATTTTTGTGGCCCACATTCTGGGAAGAAAATCTCAATAAAAATTGGCAATCAACCCGGAATAGCGCATCCGATAAAACCCATAAACCATCGCTAAGTGGCATTTTTATAGCCCGTTCACGCAATTTACATATTGACTCTAATATTTTCAATGGCATGCGATTGAGCATCGTGCATGTGCGTTTTTTGCCCGCGCGCTCGCATGTTATCTCCAGTTCAAGCCGCATTTTTCTTATCTTTTATAACGTAGGTATGTACCACTGTATGTGAACAACCATACCGGAAAGAGACAATCAAGACAATTTTTATTGTTTTTATTATTATTGCCCGTCCGGGCGACCGCTGTCGGTCAATTTAATTTGATTGCTCTTCGCGGAGGTGGGAGTCCGCCTCGTAAGCGTCTTTATTGAGACGGCGATTTTCTGCCTCTTTAGCCCTAAATTTCAGACAAAATACGTATTTTTAAAGGTAGAAGCAGCAGCTGGTACATATCTTCAATGGAGCCCTCATCTTCTGTTAATATGGAATGTTGGATTAACAGTGGATGGAGAAGCTATCAATGAAGATTCTTTTTGGAATTGATATCTTTGTATGACTTTCTTAAAGACAAATCTCATACATTGATATTTTTCCAACATAGATCAAGTCAGCCATGATTTTGAAATTTAATTATTTTCATAGCTTCTAACGTTATGGTCGTGGTTGCCAGTCCGGATCACGATGTACCAACCGATTCTACTCTACACGACTGAAGAACATGGATGTTCGTTAACGACGTTTTACGTTAGGGTGGAGCAGCACGAGCCGACGTTGCTGATGATCAAGACTTGTAATAATGAGGTGAGATTTTGGACACTTAATTCAAAATTAGTCAAATTCTAGCGTTATTATATTTTGGCTGGCTCCAGATCATTGGAAAGTAAAAAAATAGCTTTAACTATCCGAACATAAGGCAATAAAAGTTACTTCACATTTATTAAAATAGCAAACAATAATAGCCGATATTTCCCTAACAATGGTTCTGCCTTTTGGCCGGAAGTCCGCCATCTTTGTGAGTATATACAGTGTGTTCTAAATTCGTCGCTCTACGTTGGCTTATGGAAAACTCTAATAGGTATCGCAAAGGTTAAATGGGGAATGTTTTAAAGTTGATTTCATATCCGGCTTCGAATTAGGCATCGGATATTTCGTTTTTGAAATATCTAAAAAAAAGGTGAATTTTGTTTATTAGTAATTTATTTGATAGCTGTCAAAGTTCACAAAATGCACTACAATTTTGGTTTTTCTTATGGCAGCCTTACTGAATTTGCTTTATTTTCAAATCTATTCACAAAGTTCCAGTTCAGTGATCCCTTACAAGTACATAAAACAACGTAAATGCGCTAAAAACAACTTTTTTCTCGTTTGAAGATAGGTGAGTTTGAAAATTTTTTTTCTCAATTTCCAGTTTTGACCCCCTGCAAATCTAGAAAGAATTCAACGATCAAAACGAATCCAGCAGTTTATTCCTCTTCTTAATGTCTTCTTTCATCTACCAGAAACAAAACTCGCATTGGTTCGATAATTTCGAAGATAGACTCCTTAAATGTTCGATTTTTGGGCATTTTTAGTATAGGTATTTTGGCCATTTTTAAAAACCTCATTAATTGGGCAAATTTCACCCGAATTCAGTTTATTAGGTTCTTAAGTAACCCATTTTGAAGCAAAAAAAACAGCACAAAAGATTAAAAGATTTTTTTAATTGGCTAAAAGGGTGTATTACGTCTTTTTTTCTAGGTTTCCAACTTGTACCCCCCTGTAACTTTAGAACGAATGCAACGAGAATCCAACAATTTCTTCCTTTTCTTGATGTATTCATTTACCTACCACAAACGAAACCCTTATTTTGGTTCAATAATTTCGGAGATAGACTGGTCCTTCGAGCCGGATTGATTGAGGACGGGATAGGTAGCGGGTAGATACTCTCTGCGGTTCTGACAGGAACAGGTCAGGGATGCGACCCTGCCTACGCGAGCCCTGAAATACCTCCCATACCTAAACCGGGAGATAGTCAGGTCCTAACCCTTTATCCTAACCAAAAGCCAATTATCCCTTCCCATATTTCACAACCACCCTACCAACCCGCACTGGCCAGCGTGGTAGAGCAAATGGCTAAAACCGCAGTAATGATAGTACATCAGAACGCATGGACCTCAGTTCCCGGCAGCTCGAAGCTGAAGGATAAGGAAGCGAGCAAAGGCTGCGAAGAATCTCCGGTACAGGATAGGCTGCCAAAACCGAAAACTGACTATTGCTACTCTAAGTACCAGAATGTCACCAAGATCCACAATATCAGTAATATACCTCATATACGAAGGACAAGAAATGGGGCTCAACATAAATATCAACAAGATAAAATTTATGGTCTTCAGTCGACAACCACATCCTGATGCTGCACTACAGATCGATACGAAAAATATAGACAGAGTAAAATCGAGAAAAACTTGCCCAAGTAATTGCCAACGTCAGGGGGACCTGATATGGCACTTGAAGAAGGGGCGAATTCCAAAATTCACCAGGTCATTTACCTGGTAAATCAGTCACCTGCTTAATCCATTGAATAGCTGCGGCCATCACATGACCAGATTAACCGGTAGATGACCTGGTGAGTTTTGGAATTCGCCCAAGACCTCATATAAAAACTAAATACTGGATACTCGCTAAAAATTATCCAGGTATACGCATCCACATCCGCACACTCGGACGCTAAGGTGGAAGTATTCGATGATGCCCGATTTGGAATTCCGCAGGGATCTATTCTTGGACCCTTGCTGTTCCTTATTTACATTAATGATCTGGAGGGCTGTGACAATATGGCTGACTTTTTGCTCTATGCTGATGACACAACCATAATAAGAACGTTATTGATTTTTGATCCAATTTATTGAGATGTGGTTTTGATTTTTGAGTTGTGGGATCAGGGTTGTTATTGATTATGATATTGTTTCTGTCGATGCCAATAGTCATTCGCCTCTTGTCGACCTTTGTACTTAATGTTTAGAAATCCGATGACTCTCAAATCTGTCTAAATTGTGAGTATTTAAATGTGTAAATTTTAAAGTGGCCTTTGTTTCGTCCCCCCTTTTTAACTGTATTGTTCTATTTATTATATGATTTTAAAGGATTTTATAACAACTTTTAGTGTCCTGATGGATGCTGTAATATATAGCGAAAGTTCATAACTGAATTTGAATAACACCCAACACATCATAATAAGAACGTCACCAAAAATGAATTTGTTAAATGACTATTTAAATGAAACCAAACTACATGTTACAGACTGGTTCCTAGCAAACCAGCTGAACTTCAATGAATCAAAAAACCAAAAACTAATCCTATCAACTCGTTCTATCGATAATATACAGAATGAGCCGACCACATTTCTTGGAATCAAGATAGGTTCCAAACTCTCATGGATACCTTATCTAACCGATGTGTGCAACAAAGTAGCATTGGGTGTCTTTGCTTTAAGGTCACTTGCATCCTCTGTTTCGAGGGAGGCAGCACTAACAGTATATTTTTCTTTTATTTATTCTCTCATTCAAATTCAAATCATCCCTAACACATATGGAGAGTGTTTTAGACCCGAATATAGAGGGAGTGAGTGAACGCACTTATTACAAATTCTATAAAAACCGCAGTAAAAGATTGCCAGACACAAAGCACCCAACGAAACGAAAAACTCAGTACAAGCACCAAACAACTAATGGAAAGAAAAAGAAATCTGGCAAATAGACATACAACAAACGCAACAGAATTAAGACGCCTAAATAGAGAAATATCCAAGGCAGTGCGAAGGGACACAAGAACATAAAACACAAATGAAATTTTGAAGGTAATTGAGCAAAATAAGGGCATGAAATTACTATGGAAGCCATTCTCCGAAGGCAGGAAAAACATCTGGAAGCCAGCAAAACAGAGTGGCCAAATGACAACAAATAAAATGGAAATATTAAAAGGTTGTAGAAGACTTCTACGCGACACTATTTAGCGACAAAAGTGCAGTGAGCTTGGACACCAACATAAATAGGGTGCAGAATCAAGGGTCCGAGGACATTCCAAATATTATAAACGAAATAAGAGGAAAGAGATACGAAAAACAATAAAGCAATTGGCGACGACGGCGTAGCAGTCGAGTCCCTAAAAGCCGGCGGAACTACATTATTAAATGCATTAGGCAAGTTATTTGATGGTTGCCTACAAACTGGGACAACACCTTCTCAGTGGGATAGGGCTATAATTATAGTGCTGCATAAGAAAGGAAATATCACCAACCTGCAAAATTACAGACTCATTAGTTTACTGTCGCATATATATAAGTTGTTTATGAGAATCATTTGCGGGAGGTTAACAAATAAATTCAAATCACAAATGACCATCTGCAAGTAGTCAAATCCCTTATCGAATAATGCATCGAGTATAATGAACCCCTCTGCATAATTTTCGTTGACTACGAAAAAGCGTTTGACACAGTCTTCTTCTTGATCTCAGCTAATCATTCGGAGGTTGCTGATCATCATGGCTATTCTAACTTTAGAGGCAGCTGTCCGAAATAGTTCGATAGATGAGAGGCCAAACCAGTCTCGCAGGTTACATAGCCAGGAAATTCTACATCCACTGACGCTTCTGTGCTTTGACACAGTAGACCAGCATAAAATGCTGCGGGCTCTTGCTGATTGCCGTATCGATTATAGATACACCGAGGTCATCAAACACGTGTACCGAAGAGCAAAAGCTTGGGTTAGATTGCAGGATGATTCCCAGGACTTTGATATTGCGCGAGGTTTACGTCAGCGAGATGTCACATTGCCAAAGTTATTCACAGCTCTCCTGGAATATATGTATAAACAGACCAACTTTGGTGGCATGGGCATGAATATAGATGGCGAAACGCTAAACCGTCTGAGATTCGTCGACGATATCTTAATTATCGCAGGTAGTATGGACGAAGCAAAACAAATGCTGCAGATGTTCAGGGAGGCATCGAACTCTGCTGCACTCAAAATCAACACTAGCAAAACTCAATACATGATAAATCTTGTTATGAGTGAGGCAATCAAGATAGACGGAGTAGGCATAGAACAAGTAAGCTTTTAAAAATACCTTGGTCACGAAATCTCTATTGGTAGAGACAACCAAACTCGTGAAATATCAAGACGAATAGGCGTAACATGGGCGGCCTTTGGAAGGCTGCGCAATATCTTTAAATCAGACATTACAATGTGCCTAAAAAGAAAAGTATTCGACCAGTGCGTGCTGCCGGTGCTTACATACGGAGCTGAAGCACAAAGAACACTACAAATAAAATAAGTATCGCTCAGAGGAAAATGGAGAGGTCGATGTGAGGTATATCGCTAAGAGACAGGATCCCAAATGTACCATTAAGGGAGAGGTCCGGAGTGACGGACGCGGTTACCCGTATAACAATCTTAAAATGGAACTGTGCCGTACATGCGCGACTTTCGGACAATCGTTGGACAAAGCGGATACTTGAGTGGAAACAGCACCAGGACGCATACAGAGGTAGTCTGTCCACCAACCAGATGGACAGATGACATCAAAAGGATAAAGACCAACTGGATAGAGGCAGCAAAAGATCGGCAAGGATGGAGGAATGTACGGGAGACCTATGTCCAGCAGTGGACGCGATTGGTTGATTGATGATGATGATGATGATGACGAAACCCGAGGACGCACAAAAAAGAGACTCCTACCTTATATGATCCGTCGAATCGTTGAAACCTCTTATGCAGTTCTCTGTCTGGATACACTGAGTATTGCCTCGATAACTGGTCACTACTTCGAAAAAATTGATTAATTATCGGAACACGACCCGAGAGCTCAGTAGCAGCAAACGACTTATTGCTTACTGACTGACTGAAGGTCACCGAAGGACAGAAAA
Organism: Taphrorychus bicolor; assembly: GCA_951812265.1. Taxonomy (NCBI): domain Eukaryota; kingdom Metazoa; phylum Arthropoda; class Insecta; order Coleoptera; family Curculionidae; genus Taphrorychus; species Taphrorychus bicolor. Next base: position 24,366,489 of record OX638304.1, read on the forward strand.
AGCCATTTCCATTTTATTATCGTTTTGCTGGTATAACTGTTGAAGGTCTGGAATTAAGACTTCCTACTTTATGATGTGCCAACGTTTTGGCTCTGAATTGAGCCTTCCTCAGGGCGAATCGAGGTTAGGAAGTCGCATTGCAGAAATAAATAATCAACACTCCATAACCCGCACATTACTATTATGTCCTGCCACCTTCAGTTGATTGTTATTTTACAAAAATTAAAACAAACAAAGATATTTTTTATTTTCTACACTTTTTTGAGAAGATTTGACCAAAAAATCCTAGCGATCCAGCTATAAAGGAAAAGGAAAAAAACGATAATTATTTAAAACTGACCTTGTTGTGCAGAGTGCTGGCGATTGTTTATAGTTCTGCCATATGTATACCTATGAAACCCTCAATAAAGGTCGAAACGTTGGCAATTTCACAAACGTGAAGTGTTGCTTATGTCCTACACCACCAGCTTTCACATTCACCTCTTTCAATTTAGGTTTTATGTACTTGTGAGATATCACTGGAATCGACATTTTTTGATGAATTTGAAAATCGAAAAATCCAATATGGCCGCCATAAGAAAAACCAAAGTTTTGTTTCCAAAATCCGCCATTTCTTGTGTTTTTTTTGCGATATCTTCGAAACCAAATTCGATCACCAATTGGAAATCGGATCTGAAATCAGCGCATACGATCATCTAAGACATTCCCCGTTTAACTTTTGCCCCCCCCCTCCCCCCCCCCCCTCCCCCCCCCCTCCCACCGATGCTTAGTAGGTTATACAAAAATGGACGATATCCGCGATAGTGACGTCGCTTGACGAAATTAATCCAGATTTGTCAATTGTTGTGCTCTGACCACGACATTACATCATTGGTCACACAAACATGACGGACATCCGGCCTAAAAAGGGAACAATTTTAAGGAAATACCGGGATTTGGTACCTCCAGGGCATGTTCACTACGCCCCTGTTGTCAGCTTGTGCCTGAAATCGAAGTGAATTATATTGCCACAGCGACAGGACGTACTATGCGTATTGTGCTTTTGTGGATTTCATGTATATTTAGTTATCTATGGCCAAAATCTTATAGATAATTTGCGGCCCAAATACATTACCGCCCTTCTACTTCATAGTTCATAGGGTCACACAAAATTGGTGACGATATTCGCCGAAAGTGACGTAACACGTCAAATGATTCGAAATCGCAATTCAAGCGAGATTCAAATACCTTACCGACCCTTCTGCTTCACAGTTTTGCCTTTCCCCCTTTTTTTAGTATAAGGTGACATAAACATGGCGATGAACACGCTCAAGGTGATGTCACTTGACGTCTTAAGTCAAACGATTTGAAATCGCAATTCGCCAATAATTGTGCTCTGACGATTATATTACCTCATGGGTCAAAAAAATATGACAGACTTAAATACTTTTAGAAAAATACCCGGGGTTTGTTTGGTAGTCTCTAGTCCTACCTCCATGGCATGATCACTTCGTCGCTGTTGTTAGCTTGTGCTATATTACGATGACGCTAGGACGTACTATGTATATTGTTGTTTTTTATTGTGAATTTGGTGTATATTTAGTAATTTATGGCCAAAATCTTATTGACGATACGACCCTTCTGCTTTATAGCCTTTGTCTCCTCCCGCGTTTTTAGGTAGGTCACTCAAAAGTGGCGACGATATTCACCGAAAGTAACGTCACTTGACGTGTTAGTAAAATGATTCGAAATCGCAATTCGCCGATTGTACTCTGACGATGTCATTACGCCATGGGTCAAAAACATGAGGACTTCCGGCCAAAAAAACGGGACCAATTTTAGGAAAATACCGGCATTTGGAACCTCCACTTTCATGCACGAGTAATACGATTAATTATTTTTTAAGCAAAGCCAAATGGGATCATTTCATTGTCAATGTATCAAGATCATCTGCCAGCCGTCATTGAAATATATCCATCTTTTTTTGAATTTGCTAAAAGAGACAGTGTCGACGCTACAAGACAATCTTGACATTTCAACTGATACATAGACTGATATGTGATTTTTCGAGTTAAAAAATTATGAATTAATGGGACTCAGTTAATGAATAATTGTGCATGCATTATCTGAATAAATGCACAATGATGACCCGACCCTATCGTACATTAAAGTAAAACGTGTTAATACACAGTCGACGGAAATCATAAGGTATCATTGTCCTAGGTATTTGGCGCTTATTGTTCATCCCGTTGGTGCGAAAGGAACCAAAAAGACGACCGAGGCAATCGCCAAGCCTACTTCGGCACTGGGGAAACCTTCCTCTTCTCACTGTATCCTGAGAGAGCCAAGTACCCCTGGATAGGTGTGGAGGGGGAGAGAACCGTATCCCACGGGGCGGAACTGTTCATGGCCGCCGACAGCAAAATGATAACAATAGGGGGCGGGTAAGTTCAGTGTACTTTAAGGTAGTACTTTAATGCGCTCATTATTTTTTGGTCTTGTCTCATTTTATAAATACCGTTATCTTTTTTGAAACTCCTCTCCCTGGTTACACCTAAATGAAGCTTGTCATTCATTTATCAAATTTCAATAAATTCATATCAATCCATTACAAAAAGAAAATTTGTAAGTTGAATGACCTTTTTCTGATAAATGAAAGTTAATTGTGGCCCGCCTTGTAAGTTTTCGTCACTAACTGCCCATATGGTATTCAGGCACCTGGTTGCTGCTAAGAAACTCCCCGCATTCATCTCGTTAAATCTTTCGGGTTGTGTGATTTTAATGATTATTTAGAGTCCTATTTTTGATTACGAAAACGAGAAGTTATTAAATATCTGCGAGTCGATGTGATATAGGAATAGAAATGTTAAAGTGGAATCATAACGAAATCTATGGCGAATCCGAAAATAACTTTCACGTATTTAACCTTATTGTTCTATTATCTTATTATTTCTTTTATTTCCTTAATGTACCTTATTTCAGCGAGGGCCAGGCGATCTGGATGGACGAGAACATTCGCTACGGCAAAACGGATCACTGCGCCACCTTCAACAATCCTCCGCTTTGTCCTAGTGGAGATTTCGAAATCCGCGTCCTCGAGGTCTACGGATTCGCCACCGACATGAATTAGCCACCACATTTTGGTGGATTTACAAATAATGTGCGTACGTGGACCCTTTTTTAGCCTTAAAACTAAGGCGTTCGTTTACGTTTTAAAACGTATACCAAGGCGGCCGCTCAAGAACCAACAACACCCCGCATCAATAATTTAGTTAAGGGTGGTCAATTGACAAGATGCTCTTGTTGGTTTGTGAATCGTCATGTGATTGAAAAAAGAAACACGTACTAGTTACATTAAGCTGTGATCGGTTACACTCGTTGGGTACTTGATACGAAAGAAAGGGAGAGAGAGAGAGAGAGAGCGAGAGAAAGAGAGAGAGTGCATTCCTGTAGAGGGAGAAAAACGTTCAGAAGAGGGCATGTAGCAAATAAGCGGACTGCGCCACTTGAGAGCAGTATTATTTTGTTTTTAAATAAATTTGGTCTCAATATTTATTTATTTTTTAGGTTACGATGTTAGTGCGCTACATGTCGCGTTTCGCGCTAGACAGTTTTTAATGTTTGCCTGTTATAGTCGTATTAAGTAGGTCCATGTGATTTGTTTTAATCCACTGCAAATGCTTGCCGTATTTTGAAGTGGTGATAGTAAGTGTGGGAGCGATACGCCCCAAAACAGAAAGTTTTTAACAGAAAAAGCTGCATTGTTTCGCATAAAACTAGTTGCGATTGCAATATATTGATGGGACATAATCCCATGTAACTTGATTAAGTTATGCTTTACAGTTAGTCAAGTTTTTTGGCTGGAAAGGACGCAAGCTACAACTCGGGGGTGTAAATACGTAAATTGTTATTTACCTAATGCATTCACATTAAGGCACATTTTATACACGTATAAATCCAAGAAGGTGACGTAAACAACGTAACAAGAAAATGTATCTAATAGCATAATCGATATCAGCACTATCGATTATGAAGATCACGCACTCAGATGATCATCATTGAACGGAGTTGTCAGTTGAGTGCTCCGTTCAGTTATGAGGAACGAATAACCCACCGTCGACTCTATACAGGATGGTCACTTTTACAACGTTCACTATTGGGATATCCGAACGGTAATTTAGGAAAAAGTTACTTATTTTGATGGCCTTTAAGGCATCTGCCTGAACTAGATTTATATGTCGCAGTTTCTGAAATATCTTGGAAAAAGTGAAGGGTATGCAAAAAATAAAAATTCTGCCGTGAAAACTATCAATCCTATTTCGATAAAATTTGGAAATCTGACTTTTTTTGTGATGGCATTTGGCATGGCATTGATCGATTTTTTTCCAATTTTTACTCTTAAACTCAATAACAGACTGAGTAGGAAATAAATTTTATCAGTCAATGGCAAAGTTATGAATGACAACCAAAGAATGACTTGATTTTTGCAAAAAGAAAAAGATAAAAACGCATTTTTAAGATTTTATCTCTTTTCTGCCCCTGTGGCATACATCACTAGAATGGGAATTTTTGTCTCTATTTTGTGGTTTATAAATCCAATAGGGCGCATATAAGAAAAAATCTGTCAATGTCATGCCAAGTGTCATCATGAAAATCCACAAGTTTTATCGAAATTATATTGATAGTTTTAACAGCAGAATTTTTTGCATGCTTTTACCCTTTCCGAAATGTTTCAAGATGGCTTTCAATGGGGATTAAAATGCGCGGAACTTTTCCCTAACCTAAGAGAGCCTGAAAGTCTTACCCGTTGAAGATCCCAATGATGAACATTATAAAAGTGACCACCAAGGGTAACCGTTTTTTGAGTTTAACCATGGGTTGCTCTGTTATTTGAAGAAAATCGAAGGGGGTTAAATTACGTTTCGGAAATAGTCGCAAAAAATCGAAATTTTGAAAAACATTTTAATTTTTTCTAGTCACAATTAAAAAAAAAAATAATTGACACCTCATAGCCACTTTTTGTTCTCTTCAACGTGGTACATCATCAACTTGCTGTTTTATGATGTAGTTGCGTAGGTTCCGTCGACGGCAGCAGCTGAGAAGTTTAGTCAGCGAACGCTGAAAATCGGCACCTGATTGGCCAATTTCAGGGTTCGCTGAGTAAACTTCTCAGCTGCTGCCGTCGGCGGAACTTACGCATTGTTAAAATTTGTTGATGCAAACAAGGCTTACTGCGGGGTAAACGCAGCTAATTTTAACTGCTTTAGCCCCTTAACTTAGGCAACCTTTTAAACACATTTGTATTACTCTTTGATGAGTACATTTGTTCAGGAGAAAGTCTGTTTAGTACTAAAATTGGTGAAGATACAAAAACTGGGAAAAGTTATTTTCTGTGCTAAATCAGGTTTACTTTAATTTCTCTTGAATAAAAAAATACTGCGTGTAAGCAAAAAAGTACAATATACCACTAGAAAAAGTAACTAAAACTTTAAATGCGTCGTCCGTTTGGTAATAGACAATTTACTCTTTGTAGTGTGTGAATTCAACCCAATCCGACTAAACCATTGGCCGATAAAAAAGTCTCTAGTCTGCGGTGGCTAAAAAGATCGTGACCCAACTTTATCGTCAAGTTTTAACAATCACATCTCAGCAATCAATATTAATATCAGCAAAAGCTAATCTAAACATTAATAGAATTACTAATTGTTGCATATCACCGAATGCAGAATTTCTAGTAGATTTATAATCTGATACAAAAAATCCAGGACCGTATTAAAAAAAAAATAAATTACATTAAAGAGAGCACAAAGTGGCTATGAAGAAGGGTAAATTATTTTTAATTAGCTCTTTAATTGAGACTAGAAAAAATAAAAATTGTTTTCCAAATTTTTAATTTTTCGCGAATGTTTCCGACACCAGTCGGAATTTTCGAAATTTAAAAACGTCATTTTTATAGACTTCTAATTGCGTAACTTTGCCTTAACTCTAAAAACGGTCACCCTGTATAGCCTGTCAGAGTGGTTATAGTTTGAAATAGGCGTTGTAAAAAGGTATTATATTAACTACTTTTTTAAACTAATTTATCTCGAAATTCAAACATTTTATTGGCGGAACTTTACAATTCCGTCTGCTGAATTGTAAATCTCAGACATTCAAGTCGGCTGCGTGTTGTCTGTCAAGGAGCAAGAAAAGGGAGGTCGCCAAAACACCAAGTATTTTACTATAACTGAGGTGGAAATGCAACCGTTTTTTCTTTTTTTTCTTCTTTTCAGTTTACGACAATATCCTTCCCTTCAGTTTGACTATATTCTATAATCCTGTTTTTCGGTTATACACTATATTTTTAAATTTTTAATGGAAAGCCGTGCCAACCTCGTGGCCGATATTGGATTTCCGTCCCAGCCGCAATATAAATGTGGGTGTCTCTACTGAGGATTAAAGTCCACAGATCTGTATCCTTTGTGGGCTTTCGACAGTCACTTCGGACGCGGCCCGACTCCTGATCTCTTAGGAACAACATCAAACCGATGCAGAGCCCCCAAATTAAGCTGGACCACCCACTTCACTATCGAATTTTCCCTAAGAAACGGTATACTTGTGGTAGAAACACACGGGTTTTACGCACAAAAAGTTTAGGGATTTTTTTACTCATTATCCCCTTGTTTCACCGTCCCCTGGACAAATGTGTTCATATCTATTTAGTTTGCAGAAAAGACGTACACAACTTTTGGTAACGTACCAAATTTTATTACTTAATCTGCACACGTTTCGGAAGAATGATTTGAAAACCATTTTTAAGATCGAAAAACGCTGTGTTTCCTATACATAGGGTCTGGAAAGTTTCATATCCTGTGTATAAGAAACAAAGCAATTTTTATATAGAGTTTTTCTTTTTCAATGAGCAACGGCAAAACACAAAAGTTCAAGTGGGCGGCGTTTATAACGGGACACCCTGTACAACTGACATAGAACTCTCAACCCCACGAATCAAGGTAACAGCTTCAATTCAATTTAGATTCCGGGCCGCTCTCGCACGAGAGCAACGAGAAAGTCGACTTCTTGATAAGAGTTGCAAAAATTGAACTTATAAGTTTAACTTAAAAGAAGGAGTGTCTCAATTATACTCTATAATAAAATTAAATTTAAATTAAAAGATTTTTGCATTTTTTACTGTCACCCTGTAGGGTGGTATGACCCTTAGGACCTTATTTTAATTCCTTTTAATTGTTCGAAATTATTAAAAATTGGACCATAATATTAATATAACATCAAGCACGTAGCGTCATGTTACTTGCTCCAATCTTACCTAGCAAAAGAAAAAAAATCTAGTAAATGTATTGCAGAGGCATGTTTCAAATTGTGTCTTTGCACTATTGCAGAAGCATCACCACATCTTATTATTACTCTTGTTATAGTAATCAGAGTCCTTTAATTAGTTTTGAGGTGACAAATCCGGTTTTAGACGTCTTATACATGTATATATGATTATATATTCAAAATGACACGAACCTAAGCAATATTCTTCCCAGATATTTTGATTTTTCGAAGATTTACGCCCCCTTGAGCTTGTAAATATAAAGGTCCTTAAGGAGCACTGCCAGTTGATCGTGTGACAAAATTAGACCCTTCTTCCCCTAGTAAACATGTATAATATTATAATGTAGTTAGTCGACTGCCAGTGCTTTGCTTTAAAATCACGAATTCCTTGATATTTAAACACATTCAAGTAATAATAACAATTGTACGAACATAACAATAATTTTACTATATTATTACGAACTTTCCAAACTGACAAGTACTAGATTCTAGTCGTATTAGCTTTGTATTTTTTGTGTACCTTATACGTGGACATTTTCATCTAAACGTAAATTATTAGTCGAGTGCCAAACGCATTGGTTTGGGCGACATTTCACCGATGTTAAAATGCAACGAACATCTAGTTAGTACCTAATCGTCGTGTACATATTTATATTATAATAATCATTGTTCAGTGTACCTACTACACACATAGAAGACTTTACTGTACCTATTCATAACTATTTACGCTACATATACATCTCTTCTATGTGCCGGTCATCTTCAAACGCTATAGTATCATAATATATGTATGTAAAGCCATTTTTAGCTCCACTACTATAATATTTGTATCGTGTAATGCTGTGACAACTTCTCCCTTTTCAAATCTAGACGTGTGTGTAATTTTGTAGTTATTAGTCAGTGAATTTGAAAAAAATATATTACTATCCACTATAACATAGTGGAGTTTTTCCTTATCCACCATTATTTGTTGTTGTAGATTCAGAAGACAGAATATTTGCCAATCTTACTACTACTCGTTATGTCTAACCCTAAACTTACTATAATTCCTCATAATCTAACCATTCAATAAGACTAAGAAAATAATTCTTATGGTATCAAAGTGTTCTTAAAAAAACCGTAGATCAAAAGCACGATTATAGTGAACAAACATTAATCTAAGATTTAGCGGCCCCCGAACAATCAAACAATAGGAGTATCCATTCACATGAAGTTCTTCAAATGCATATCATCTCTCGCGCTTTGATAGCAAAATGCTCGACTCGTGCACGATAGTTCCCCGTTTAAAGTATTCTTTACGCTGTTAAGTTTTAAAAATTTTATTAATCGTATTATTTTAACTATTTTTAAGTGTATGGTTGTGGATGAATCTTTTTGTTTTATTGCCCAAGACTTTTGGTATGGATCATATCGTAAGACAGCACAAAAAACTGGTCCTTCGGTCAGGTTAAATAAGCGACGATTACTAATGTGCGGCGAATATAATAACGATTTAATATTATTAAATTGATACATACATTAGTAAGTTAGACTGTTATAGTATTTTTTGTTTATATGTGTATCAAAGGCTTTTAGTTAGTAGGTATTTTATTGTTTTTGTTGTTGTATATGTAGTATATAAACGTAATACATATAAATTTCGAGCGGTGTTTTTATTTCCTGTACGATCTAATCTTAAAAGAGGTCAAGCCGAGTGATTTCCAAGGGGACATTCTACTTACTCAGGGTGTCCCGAAATTTGGTTGCCAAACTTAAACAGGTCCAAAATAATACTGATTTGTCAAATAAATATATCGAGATGTGCCCCTTAACGGAGCTACGTTACTTTTAGGTTCACTTCTATAAGTTCAGTTTCAACTTTAGTTCAGGTTAGTTAAAGATAAACGAAAGATTTTGGCAGATAAACAATGCAATGTGCGTTAAATTTAGAGTTTAAACTTCAAACTGAACTCGTAAAAGTGATACTAAACAGAGAAGCAAAACTATAGTTTTCTTTAATTTATTCTTCTAGTGTTGATAAAAGAAATAAAATTGTTTCTCTAATGTAAAAATTTTTGTACAATGAATCTAACCCGAGAATCGAAGTTGTGATCATTTGGTGTGATCACAGGTGTACCATTTGGGCAAGAACAAGTACATAATTTGCTGTAACTTTTTTTTGAGTTGCCATTTTACGTTTTTCTTTTTAATAAGTTGCGAAGACTCTGTGGATCAATGCGAGTCTGTGCTATGGTAGAACGATGTTACTAATCCGGGTATTAATTGTGGATGTCATTTTGTTTTATTAAGTTGGCTTCCAGTTCCTTAACACAAAAGATGTAATCCTAACAGAGTTCAAGCCGAGTGATTTCAAACAGCCATTCTATTACAATCTCGGTTGTTCACAAATTTTCTTTTGTAGAGTGGCAATAACAGTCGGTACTTCAAGCTATTCTTCTTGATCTCAGCCTCTCCTTCGGAGGTTGCTGATCATCATGGCTATTCTAACTCCAAACCAGTCTCGCAGGTCGCGTAGCCAGGAAATTCTACGTCGACCGACGTTTCTGCGTTTCACGATCTTCCCCTGCATGATGAGCTGCAGAATTTCATATTTTGAATTACGCATAACATGTTCAAGAAACTTTTCTTCTTTTAATTGGGAAAAGAATTTCCATTTTCTTATCCATTCTTTCCAGAACTTGTTCATTCGTAATAAGGTCCATCTAGGCGATCTTTAACATTCGGCGGTACACCCACCACTCAAACGATTGCAGTCTCTTCGATGTTTCCTTGTTCAGTGTCCATCCTTCAAGACCATATAGCAATACTGGGAAGACGTAACACCTCACCATTCTCATTCTCAAAATCAAAGATAGATCTCGGGCTGTAAGCAGTTTTTTCAGTTTCATAAATGTTGTCCTCGCTTGCTCAATTCTTGACAAGATTTCTTGTTTGTGTGGAACATTTTCATTTATCATAGTTCCTAGGTATTTGAAGTGATGGATTTGCTCAACGGTCTTATTGCGTATAGTTAGCTGACCACTGATGTTCCTTTTGGATATTATTAGCATTTTTGTTTTATTGATATTAATATTTAGCCCATAATCTTCGCTAAGTAATGATACTTTGTCTACCAGTCTTTTTGAGGCAGGGGTGTGTTCTACCCCCTAATTTGTTCTGTCAAAGCATTGTCATATTTCACTCTGAAGTTGGTCCGCAGTAGAGATTTAATATTATTCTGACATCGTGGTAATCAATGCCAAGTCCTTGAAATATATCCAGAAGCTTTTCATGCTTGACATTGTCGAAAGCCTTACTATAATCTATGACGCATATGTAACGGTCTTGGTTTACATCTAAGCATCTCTGCGACAAGACATTCAAAGCAAAGATGGCCACTCTCGTACCCATTCCGTCGCGGAATCCAAATTGGGTATCTGAAGTTTCAGCCTCACATTTTTTGTATATTCTAGTATGGATAATGTTTACAAAGATCTTCAGAACTTGACTAATCAAACTTATTAGTCTGTGAGCATCACACTTTGATGCTCGAGATTTTTTCGGGATAGGAACAAAGATGGAAAGCAGCCATTCTCTTTCCTGATGTATAAATGCTATTGAACAGATCCACTATGACACTCACTGAACGCTCATCCAGCAGTTTCAAGACCTCACAATGCACCTCATCTGGCCCTATTGCTTTACCGGATTTTGAGGTTTTGATGGCATACTCTACTTCTTCCTCTCTGATGTAATTATGTCATATGTCTCCTTTCCTTGGTCATCAAACAGTTGAGCTATATAATGCTGCTACACTCTCAGTTTGGCATCGAAGTCAGCAACCAGTGCGCCCTTTTCATCTTTCAGTGTACCAGTTTTCTTCTCTCTCACCACACCGGTGACTTCTTTTATTTTTTATTTCTTTTATTTTTTTATGTATTATATTTTCAGACCTCCTTTGCTATTCTTATTTTACTTCTAATTGTTTCTGTATCTCCTTGTACTTGGTGTTATCCCTGTCTTTGTATCTCCTTCTTTCTTCCAGCAATGCCAAATTTCCTCTGGCATCCATCTCTGCCTAGTTCTGTTCTGATCTGTTCTTGCCCTTGCTTGCATGCAAATGCTTTCTTGTTGTGTTGTTATTATTGCTTGTTTAGTTCTGGTCCACTTTGCCTCTTCACCAGATCACCAACATTTTCTTCGTGGAGTTTATGGAGTCTATTATTTACGTTATTAGTTACAGAAGTTCGGACTTGTGGTTGTTGTATATTTCGAATATTTAAACTGGTGTTTTGTGCTTGGGACTGTCTCCTCTTTAACCTCACATATATATTCATTACTAAGGGGTTGTGGTCACTTCCGACGTCCGCTCCAGGGTATGTTTTCACTGATTTTGTGCTATTCCGGAATCTCTTGTTAACGAGGATGTAGTCAGTCTGATTTCTAATTATTCGCTTGTCGCCCGGTGCTATCCACGTGTATAGCCTTCTTTTCGGAAGTTTGAACAATGTGTTACTGACTACTAATTCCTCTTCGATACAGAACTGCAGCATTCGATCTCCTCGTTCGTTCCTCTCGCCCAATCCAAAATGGCCAACATACTCTCCACAGTTGCCCTCTATAATCTTGGCATTGAAGTTTCCCATTACAATAGTTATCTCTCGTTTTTTTGTAAGCTTAAGGATGTTCTGAAGCTCTTCATAAAATAACTCTGCTTCAAGCTATACATTACGCTAATTTATGAGGCTATTATGCTAAGCTAGACGGTACGCAAATTTATGAGGATGCCTCCGAGTCTGAGGTTGAACTGTCTTAGACTCATGCCCTTGATCATATTTGGAAAAATATTAAAAAGAGCTACGGAAGTGCAACCAAAATCTCTGGGAATTGGCGTGAGTCTGTGCCATGGTAGAACTTGATTCTGAACAAAAGAAGATGTTACTATTTCAGGTATTAATTATTGTGAATGTCATATTGTTTTATTAAGTTGGCTGACTCTTCCTTAGTTTCTGGAAGGAAACATAAATAAACCAGGAACATGTGCTAATGAAATGTCACTCTGTATTCCAGCCCCGGAACGACCCTGATGGTAATAAGTTTCTGAATATGAGAGACGTTCTACCACTCGAGGGAGTTTTCCTTGAACAAGATGCTGTGACTCATATGCAAGTAGAGTTATAAGTTACAACATACATACTCTACTAGCATATGAGTTACAATGAATACAAGACAATGAAAACAAGAAATAAAGACAGATGGATATATGAAGAGTGGAAGTAGTAATGTGGTCATAGCTCGTCACTTTGAAAGGAATCTGTAAAAAAGTGTTAAGTGACTATCTTTATATATATCTACGGCTAGGCATTATATACATTGCATTATTCACTGTTTGCTAATTATCTCAAAATATGAATTTTGGCACTTATTACTTTCTTTCATCAATTATCAGGAAAGGGCTTGGAATAGGTACTTGCGTTAAAGGTAAATATTTTGCATTTCATAGAAATTTTAGGTATTTTGGTACTCTTGGGTAATCATAGAGATCCACACTAATTAAAGATTTTTTCTAATGCTTTCCTTATGTACAAAAACAGGTCTGATTTATAATGATTTGGTGCGCTAGTGAAACATTTCCAAGCCCAGGACAGATAGAACTGATTTTTTTTTCTTTTAACACTAATCCTCTATTAACAAGAATAAATAGACATAAATAAGCCTACAACTTATTGTTGGCCTTTGCGGCAGAACGTGAATTCTTATTGGTTACAAAGATGATCTCCCCTGTAACCGTACTGTCAAACCGTGTCAAGGTTTATGAAACTGCCGTGCTTGTAGGCTTGTTCTAGAATATACACTCCAAATGTTATTGATAAAGTTTCATGACTGTTCTGACTTACAGTGAAATGATAAAACATTTCAAAAGCCATACAAATGGCTGAAAAATATCAATAAAAGAAAAATTACGGATTAAGGAGAGCAATATTGAATAGAGCCTGAAGCCCAAGAGATTAATCTCCTGGCTTACTTACCAAAGGATAATTTACGATTATACCCCATGTTTGGCAACTAAAGCATACTCTGTGGTAAATCCTTAAGATCCAAAGCTTAACTATAGTGATAAGACAATATATCAGGAATCTAGTTACTGACTTCCATCTTAAACAAACTGACAGCGCCGGCAACGAAAATATGCTTCGGATGTCGCCAGGTATACCTAACCTGAACTATTCACTTATTTTTGTCATTAAGTTACCTTTGAAATCTTATTTTTTTTACCTTTCTCCTTACAGCACATGCTGGGAAGACACAATCAAAATGTCAGATTTCCAACGCTTACCTGATGTCAGTAATAAGTGAATGGCTTATAAATGTGTGCATCTATAGGAAATGTGTATGTATAATAAGGTAAGCAAATGTGTAAGGTAAGCCATAAAACATGGTAAGTTGATTTATATCTTTTAATATACATATATTTTATTGTAAATGTGCTAAAAATTTCTAATAACATGAAAGTTTATTTAGCCCGTGTTCACTAGAAAACGTCATCTAGAAATCTATAAATATTTGCCAAAACAGATGACATTAATCAAAGTTTTTGTTCTTTCATCCTTTTCTTTTGACATTTTACAGTCAACTAGATGACGTTTCCAAATGAACACCCCTACTTTATTACATTTTATAGCACATACTTTAATACCCCCTCTTAAAATCAATTTGATTTAATAGTGGCTCATTCCTCAGGTACAGTTCCCAATTGGCCTTAAATTTTTCTGCTATGTCCTGAGCCCTGCTGTTGCCCGATATATGAGGAGTTATAAAAACCTAAGATACAGAGTGTAGCGTCTACAGTTATAAAAACACAATAGGTCATTAATATAGTGAGGCAAAGAAAATGTCCTTGTTATGTTCAGTTGTCGGTTTCGATAAATAAAGCAAATTTATAGAAATTCTAGAATAGTAAAAAACTATTTGACAAAATGGCGAAGGTAATTGGGTATTCTTCTCATATGTCTTTCAAATCTTTAAGACAAAAATTTATAGGAACTTAATATTTTTATATATTCTGTATGAATCCAGCCCACATTCTAGCGGTGGGACCTCATTTTTTTCAAACAGAGCATTAAATTAAGTAGTTTAAAGCACAAAATTGTCCATTAACGTTATCATAATTGCATAATTTTAATTTTAAAGGACAAATACAACTGAACTAACATAAGCAAAGAAAAAACACAATTGAACTAAGCTGAACTAACCAAAAGCAAAGTAACACTGAACTAACCTCACCAACAGACTGGGCACACAGGGGGCCGCAACTACCCAACTTAGGGGTCGTAGCGACAAAAACCAAAAGACCATCGTAAAGGACAAGAAAAAGTGTGTGTGAACTAACCTGAACTAACCAAACCAAAGGAAAAACCATTGAACTAACCACTGGGCTCTGTAGCCTGCATTTATGGGGGCTACCTTGTTGCTGCGGCCTTTAAGGACCAAAGGCGGCCCTCACTGGCCGCCCTAAAAGACAAGTAACACTAAGCTGACCGAACTAAAGAAAAAACAGAACTGAACTAATCTGAGCAAAGCAAAACAAAATTTAACTAACCAAAGGTAAAGTAAAACTGAGCTAACCTAACCAACAGAGCCCACACTAACGTGCAGCAATCAATAGGCCTTCCTAAAGGCTGTAACAAGGACCAAAACGGGCTCCGCGCCATAAAGGACAAGTACAACTGAACTAACCAGCTAAAGAGCATCAGGGAGGTGGAGTATGTATAATCTGCGCCCCCTATCTGAAAGCCACAATGGTTTCTTTAGATCTTACCTGTTCACTGTGCTTCAAAAGTCCTATAACTCTAACTATAAACACATCATATGCGGAGATTTCAACGTAAACTTTTTAGAGAACAGCATTCGCAAGAATACACTCTTGAATTTCCTCTCAGAATACCACTTCGTCCCAAGAAGAAGATCTCCCACCCGAATCACTCACCGTACGGAAACTTGCATAGCCAACATCTTTACTGATTTCACATTAAATAAAGCGCAGGTCGTCGACACTTACTTATCAGATCATACATATCAGCTGGTTCATTTCACTACGCAAACAAATCTTGAGACCCACTCTGACCTTTTTTTTGTCGCAAATTTACCGTCTTCCGGGTCGAGAAATTCCGATACCAAATATCACAATTGGATTGGAATGTTCTGCTTGCTGACGTGAATAATATGAAGATAGATTCATACTTCGACGTTTTTTATTCAAAAATATTAGTCACATTTGACAATGTATTTCCAATCTGCAAACTTATCCGAAAGGATAACAATAATAGCAATTACAAAAAAATGGTTCACTCCGGAACTAAAAAATCTCTCCGGCCTTTTAAAAGAAATGCGTATAGTAAATAAAAGATTGAATAATAAAACATACAACAATCACTACCGAAATTTAAGATCTTTTTACCACAATCAGCTGAAAATAGCTAAAAGGACTTACAATAATAAAAGAATAAATCATTGTAAAAACATTATAAAGGAAAGTTGGGCAATAGTGCGAGAGGCGCAATCTGGCAAGACCTGTGGTTCTCGGATTGCTCTAAATGCGGCAGATAAATCATTAGACTCCCCATTCGAAATATGTCAGGCATTTAACAAATACTTTGCAAACTTTTCTAACAACAGTCCCCCGCCACGCAAAGCACCTGATGAGCGGGGTCCCGTTCAGGTTCTCCCACATAGTTTCTTTTTAAGGCCCACAACACCTATGGAAGTTGAGCAAATTATTGCCAGTACTTGTAATGGCTCGTCTGTCAGTATCGATGAGGTACCTGGTATATAACTCTGCACTGGTCTCTCCACATAGCGCTGTAACCCTTAAATGCAACAGTAACAAGGACCAAAGGCGACCCTGATGGGCCACCATAAAGGACAAGTAAACCTGAACTAACCAAATCAAAGGAAAAACAATTGAACTAACCTAATCAAACCAAACTGATCTAACCAAAGACAAAGTAAAACCGAACTAACCTCACCAACAGACTGAACACACAATTGGACAGACAATCACTAGGTTCTGCGGCCGGCTTAAAAGCCGCAGCGAAAAGGTCCAGAGGCGGCCAGAACGACAACTAAAACTAAATTGACCTAACCAAATGAACCTTCTGCCTAATTGGACGCATTCAATTTTTTTGCTTTAAACAACTTAATTTGGTGCTCTTCATTGTAAACTTAAAAAGACCTAGAAATTCCTTAATACCTAGTAATTTTGCACATTGAGACGAGACCTACCTTATATAGGTTGACCTACCACAAAAGAATCAAGAGCATGAATATCATTCAAAACAATAGCAGAGTATTTTTTTAATTAGTTTGGTTTGTGTTCCTCTGGATTTCTTAGGCAATTAGAAAAAATTGTTGAACTTACATTTGGTTGCCCCCATAAGCTGCTGCTTTCTGGTAAAGGTTCCTCCTCGAAAACATCTAAAATTGCCCCAGATATCCATTTTTTATTAAGTGCCTCCACCAGCTCTGACTCTTTTATGACACTTCCTCTTCCAATATTAATAAAAACTACATTTCTTCCACCTGAAATTGAAATGAGCTAAGCAGTAATTGCTAAAATAGCTGGCAGGTATCACTTACTTTGGCAATTGCAAAGCATACCATTTCCCAATAAGTTACAAGTTTCAGGTGTATTAGGCAGTATGTTGATTACATAATCCACATTGCTCAATGCCTCAGGAAGACCACTAATTGTATAGTATCTACTTATAGGACTCGGCTCATCAGAAGGGATTGTTCTTTTAAACCCATAAATTTTGGCTCCTAAGTGGTTTAAGGTCTTTGCAACTAAATGTAACAATTTATTGTTAATAATTGAGTCCATTTCCACACAATTTTATAATATAAATTCATACTAAATATGCCAATTGAGCCAGTCCCTAAAATCAATATAGTAAGTTCCTTGAAACTTCGATGGTCATATCGACATGCAGTTGGATCCCATAGTTTTGCTTTCTGATTTTCTTTCACCTAATAATCTTACTGATAGAACATCATTCTATAACAAAACAGATGCATGCAAGTACCTTAAAATAGTTTCGTTCCCAAAATATTATATTTCCTATCACATACTCCCCCATAAGCTGACCAAAATTATCTCCACTAGTTCTAGTAATAGGAAATGTTGGTGGTTTGTCCGGTTTAATATGAGGCCATAGTATATCTAAACCAGCCCAGGTCCCCTGAATCCATTTGACTTTCGGTAAATCATATAGGTGAGGCCCTAACATATCATAATCTCCTAAGATGATTTCAGCCTTCTTCAGTGTTGAGGGATCTTGACAACAAAGAAAAATCTAATTTAGCTGTGAAATGTGAATAGTTAGCAGTTAAAAGTAGGTACTGCATGTGACTTACCTGATGGTTCAACTTTTAAAAGGGATAAGGAAGGTAAATCTTGGGATAATTTGGTGATAAGTGAATCTGAATGTCTTGAAAAGACTGCTACTGTCCTCGACATGGTGTTTCGCTTTCAAGTAGGTATTTTCTTTAATAATAAAAAAACCTAAATACTAATGAACTTAGAAAACAAACATTTTAAAATTCAAAGAGAGAAACTAAAGCCTAACCTAAAGCGCCACCGTTCGGTGAGTTGTTGAAGTAATTTTCTATTTACATATATCTATCCCTTACGTGACATCTAAGATAGAAAAGGACCAACATCAACCCTCCACTGTTCTTAAAAAGTGACAAATTTGGTAAATCAAATCAAAAGTGAGGTTATCGTTTGTTATGACATCATACGTCATTTTTTATCTTTGAATGGGTTGAATTTTTCTGTATTATTAATTAGTTCAGCTTTCCCTCCTCATTTTTTTCTATGTAAATAATGAAAATGCCACCTCCTTCGATGGAAAACCAAAGTTCGGGCCTCCTGACCACGGACGAAAATCTGCACATCTTCAGACTCCTAGGGAATCGCTGCCAAACCATCGCTACTACCGTAGCCCAACTCTTTTTGACTGCGCCACCCAATCACTCCCAATGGATCAAAAGGGACACTGGGGTGTTGTGTTTCGTCAAAGACAATAGCAGGAAGAACTACTTTTTCAGGCTTTTTAGCCTGAAGCGAAACCAGATGGTATGGGAACATGAGATGTATAATAATATCGAGTATGCAGAAGCAGCCCCTTTCTTCCATACATTTGAAGGTAGGTAGGTAGGTAGGTTTCTATTTCATTGCTTATCCAATGGGTACCTGGTGGTACCTCTCTTAAATTTTTCCAAGCAAAAACCTTATTAGTTCATACTTGTGGGCTTTTCAGGGTAGGTATAACTGCAACTGCAGATGTACTTATAAGAACTGGTCATTTACCATATTGTATTAAAAGCAAGGTGATTGTTACTATCTAGGCAAAACATGATTTTTTGATTCTTTGTTAAAAAATGGTTACTTTATGCACAACAGCAGATAATTAATATGTAATTCACTGTCAGAAAACATTCCAACACACACCCCAAATTTTTGCAAAAAGATTTAATATTAAATAAATACCACACAGTAACAGTTTACTCTCCAGACCCCACCTTATTTTCACTTCTTTTGTTTCAAGATGGTTAAATTCAGGCAGTGTTTGGTGAATCATTTAATGCTTACTTTTATTTTGAACAGTATCTATCTATTCTTACCCTGCTAATTATACATTTATTTTATCTTTAGAAGCTTGGCATTATCTACAGGATCATCAAATATTTAAAAATCTCTGAATGTAAAAAGTGCCACTTTGTTTTCTTATGCAGGGTGCTTGGGTTAATTTAGTTCAGGTTGGTTAGTTGAGTTAAGTTCAGTTGTGTTTTTTTTCCTTGGTTAAGTTATTTCACTTATGTTCTCGTTTTGGTTATGTTAGTTCAGTTAGGTTGCTCCTGTAATTAGGTTAATTCACTTAAATTCTTTCTGGTTAGGTCAGTTATGTCTTTCCTTTGGCTAAGTTAGTTTGGGAAGAAGCACTATGTTTTTGTTGGATGTGATGCACTGTGGTGCCTGGATAGTAAACTGTTACCAAAAGCAACACTAAAGCTTCATTCACAACCTCATAATTATCTTTAAAATTAGTAATACAAATTAACTGTGAGAGATTGGCATAGGCTTGCACTGTAGATTACTCACAAACTCTAAAATTAGAACTTAAACATACACTTGAATTAGTACTTAACGTAGGAGCTTGCAAGGGCCAAGGTTTTGCGTTAATTTACGTACTAATTCAAGACACTGTAATAAATTACTTAACATATAACATAGAATTGACGTAAAATATCATGTATTGGGGGGCATGACCAAGTTCAGATACCTGCATTATCGATTTCAGTAGTTTTCGAAGGTTTTTCCCAAGGTGGCAGCAAATAAACTTAGTGGAAAATAGAAGTGTAATTAAACTGACTAATTTGGCTGCTAATCTTCAGGTTGTGCATAAAGCTTAAAGCTATTTTAAAAGTATTGAAAATGCTTAAAGGGAACCCCAAATCTTTTTATCATCCACATGTGCACCAGATGACCTCAAATACCTAAAAATATGTCACACAATATCACTAAA
Source organism: Taphrorychus bicolor (assembly GCA_951812265.1). Lineage (NCBI taxonomy): Eukaryota > Metazoa > Arthropoda > Insecta > Coleoptera > Curculionidae > Taphrorychus > Taphrorychus bicolor. The sequence goes on from OX638304.1 coordinate 24,386,351, forward strand.
GGAATTAGAATTCTTGTGTGCATACAGTTTTCATTCACATACAGTAAGGTGATCAAAATGACTTATTTAATTCAGTACATGACACAAAATGATCAAACTCTCAAAATCACCTATTAGACGTTATGAAAGTGATGGACATTATAGTTCTTGACTCATGGGGCAGCGCATATCTCTGTTGCCAGCAGATCGGCATTTCATGCGAAAAGTCCTAAGTTGAATTCCCTACTCCCGACAATCTTTTTTATTTTACATTTTGTATATACTTCATGGGAAAAATAGTACAACTTGTGAGAAAGTCATTCGCGTCATTGCCCACCCTCGCTTGAGGCTCAGGGATAACATATGGGGTGTTCATTATAAAACTTCATCTAGTTGGCTGTGAAATGTGAAAAGAAAAGCTTGAAGCTTGAAGAAACAAAAGTCCATTTACTTTGATTATGTCCTGTAATGTATATATATCCTTTTCTGTCAAAATTTCATAGCCTGCTAGATGAAGTTTTATAATGAACACCCCATATTTCACGCTATTAAGCAAAACATCTTGGACTTTTACACGACGTTCGAGCAGTAGAATCTCTGCTTGTTTTTAAGTGAAACTAAGCATTAAGCTCGAGGCTACTTGCTTATGTACCCACATAGCTAACCACGCCCACCATTCCTATTGGCCGGATCGTCGCCACCGTTGCACGTCAAGCGACCAGCACGTCCGCCTTATCAACGGACGCCATACCTGATACGGCGGACGAGTGCTGGTCGCTTGACGCGCGACATTGGCGACGATCCGGCCAATAAGAATGGTGGGCGTGATTAGCTGTGTTAGTACATAAGCAAGTAGCCTTGAGCTTAATGCTCAGTTTCTCTTGAAAACGAGCAGATATTTCACTACTCGAAATGTTGTATAAAAAACTCAATAAAGAATGGAAATGGAAGTCCAAGATGTTTCACTTAATAGTACATCATTGTCTACTACCTTTAAACAAATATTTCACGCTCGCGTGTAAAGAGATACTTTCTTGGCATGTATATAACTATATAACTATTTGAACTTGGAAAAACAATATTACGTCATCTTTCAGGGGAGGACTGCATTGTAGCATTTAATTTTGCTGATCAGCATGAAGCCATGATCTATAAACATGCGGTCGACTCGAAAGTCATGGCTAAGAGAAGGAGAGAAGAAAAAAAGGCAAGGCAAGTGGCCCAAGCTACTAATACACACATTAATAATAATTCTAATGTAATGTTGCCACAAAAAAATTTGGATTTTACCGCTAAGCAAGAGTTTAGGAAAGAGAAAAGGAGAAGGAACATTACTAAAGCTGATATCAGTATGTCTAAATAGTAGTATTTTCGATAAATATGTTTGATGCACGTTTGCTTAAGGTACCCCGATGGATTTTGTTCACATTTCCCATGTGGGTTGGAACCCAGACACAGGTTTTGACATATCAAGTGAGGATGCACAACTCAAAGCCCTCTTTCAGAAAGCCGGGGTGTCGGAGAAGCAACTCCAAGACAAAGAAACCAGGGAATTTATCTACGATTTTATTAACAGACACAGGGATTTGGGAGGCGATGCCAGTCCTCCAGTGGTGCCGCCCAGAGGTCCACCGAGGCCCTCTTCGGCTAATCCCAGACCGGCACCGCCACCACCACCGGTTCCTCAGGGTGGTTATGGTAAAAGGATGATGTTGACCTATTATTTTTAATGATAGATAATTTTCATGTAGAAACAGCGGCATCGAAGAAGACCAGGCCACCATCTCCCCCCAAGCAAACGAATGGCCCAGTGGCGCCGCCTCCACCTCCCCCGCCGCCCATGATGACAGGAGCTCCTCCTCCGCCACCGATGGCGATAAGCAATGGGGCTCCTTCTCCTCCTGGTAACTTCCCAGCACCTGACGCCAATGCGACGTTAATGCAAAGCATCAGAGAGGGTACCACATTAAAAGTAAGTGGAATTATTGTTGTTTAGAGTTAAGGCTCTATGTCAATCAATATTTCAGCCTGTAGATGACTCGAGGAACGATAAACCTGCTGTCGATGACGCTAGGGGTGACTTGCTCAGCGCAATCCGTAAAGGTATTCAATTGAAGCCTGTGGATGAACGTGAAGTGCGGCCCGTGCAGAATCCATCACCGACTGGTTCGGGAGGAAACGATTTGGCTGGGTAAGTTAAATGACCGTTTTATTAAATAAATAAGGCAGTTAGGGTAATTCTGCAAGAATGTGAATAAAAAACTGTGGCCTATACATGAGATGTAACTACATTTCAGGGCTCTCAAACAGGCTTTGTTGGAGCGAAGTAAAGTTATCCACTCGGAAGACGATGACGACGACACCAGCAGCACCTCTAACGACGACGAGTGGGACGACTGAGTTGTTTTTATCAGTTTATTCATATTGTTTGTTATTATTCTCTGTAAGAATTAAAACGTTTATGTTTATTAAATGATATAAATATATTATATTTTTACGACCATCTTCACTTGTTTCTTTCAATTAAGTCCTATTCCTAATCCACATGCGCATGTTATGCCACCGACATGGTCGTTATGTTACAATGACGTCGGTTTAAGGTCGCGTTGTTCATTTTGAAACCGATGACCAAAATAATGACGTCAATATGACGTTACATTGCCCACCGCATAAAGACGTCATAATTAAGTCATCTATTCTGACCAATGACCTAGAAGATATGGACAGAGCCAACAAATGCCGATATTTCCCTAAAAATGGTCGGGTTTTTTGGCCGGAAGTTCGGCACTCTTAAAGTTCCTCCCACGATGTTGTCGTCAGTGCACGTCATACAAGCGTCATAGCAACTTAAAGCCGGACCGGAAATTGATTGTTTTTGGTTTTTGTTAGTTCTAGCTAAGGTCTAATTCTACGAGCACTAGCGCTGTAGAGAGGAGATGGATATAAATTCGATATTTGATTCGATGGAAGTAAGAAATAATAAAATTAATGACAGTGGCAACCATTTTGCAATAAATTGACGTCACGACGCCACCGAGACGTCACTTCTGGTGGACATCGTCACCAGTTTAAACATTCCCATCACTGTTAAAAAAGGGGGTCTCCAGATTAGCTCAATGACTCTGATGAAAAGATTTTCGGAGTAATACATTTTAACTTATATGTAGGGACTATATATAAGGAACGCGGGAATCAATGTTTTTATATAGCAAAGTTCCTGACTTTAAACTGACGTCATTTTTACGGAATTTCCAAAGGTCTTTATCATGTTCAACAGCTGACATCAGTTTTACGTCACTGGGGTGTGACTTAGAACTGTCATTCTAACTTTTCACGTGATTTTAACGTCACATCTGCCTTAACAACGCCGTCATTTTCTTGTCATCATGGGGTACTTATTTCTTGTTATCCCAGGTAACAAATTTAGTCTTATACGTCGGTTTACTATAAAACGACTCGAAAAGACCTCATAGATCTTCCAAAAGGTCATAAGAAACATGACGTCTATCAACGCCATTTTTAGTCCGTAAGTGTGGTGCTAAAACCCAGCCGACCAGGAAGTCTCCTATGGCGTGAATATAATGTTATTATATGGGTCTAAATTGGTGAGCGTACACAGGTGCCTAATGTAGGACCAATATTAATAGTGTTACGATCGCAGCAACGCCGCATGGGAGGCGGGGCAACGCATGGGAGCGTGTTGGTTGGTGGAGCTTCGCGACCTATCCGCGCTGCGTCATGGCTGACACGAGTGATTTATTGCTCGTCTGGCTTAATCTAGAAGGCAGTTGTTTACCGTTTTTTTTTTATGAGATTATTCAAGAATTCTTATAAAGAACTTTCTAGGTTTTTCTGTAATTTTAGGATTGTATATAAAAGGCGCATAGAGCGCCCGAGTAGAGTAGTATTATTTTAAGCGAGCTATAAGTAAGCTAAAGTTACGAAGCGATAATAGAAGGCTATAAAGTGTTAAGTAGTGAGTTATTTAGTAGTCGAGTATATTTGTGGAATAAATAAATAGTGTTTTCGTGTTAAATCGTTGCACTGGAATTTTTGAACCCCGAGTTCGCAACAATTGGTGTCAGAAGTGCGATTCCAGTGGGAACTTGAAAACTAATATTGCTGAACTGTAAGTGAGTGCTTCATTGCCGGACATTACGTGTTTATGCCAGTGACCAGAAGCCAGCATCAAGCGATGGAGGATCAACTTGCCGCCCTGCTGTCCCTTATGCAACAACAGAAGGAAGAGCAAGAAAAACGTTATAAGGAACAAAAAGAAGAGCAGGAAAAACGTTATAAAGAACAAAAAGAAGAACAGGAAAAACGTGATCAAATACAGGAGCGACGTTATCTAGAACAGGAGAAACGTTATAATGAACAAAAAAAGGAACAAGAAAGACGTGATCAAGTACAGGAGCAACGTCATCAACAATTCAAAGAAGAATTAATGAACCATCTCGCAGCTAGGGAGCAACAATTGGAAGAAAGAATAATGCAATGCGTTAACGAATCCGTTAACGGCGTGAACGAATCCATTAACGGCGTTAACGAAGGACTCGAAGCTGTCAACCAGAGGGTTCTCGAGCTAGAAAAGAAATTCCGGGAACAACTTGAGGACGACAACGTGTCTACAGAGAGTTTTAGCACATCCAACGCTAAAATTAAGCCTCCCGATTATGACGGTACTACGGCCTGGGAAATTTATAAAACACAATTTGAGGCAGCTGCAAAAGCTAATGGCTGGTCCGAGCCCCAGAAAGCTACATCATTAGTGGTAGCACTTCGTGGAAAAGCGGCTGAACTACTCCAATCTCTGTCGGCAGCTGATCAAAGTAATTATGCAGTTTTAGTACACTCTCTGCAACTACGATTTGGAAACGAGCACAAAGAAACCGTGTTCCAAGCCCAGCTGAGGATGAGACAGCAGAAGTCAGGTGAATCCTTACAAGAATTTGAGGCGGACATAGACAGACTAATTCACCTGGCATACCCATCAGCCCCTGAATGTTTTCAAACGCAATTTGCCGCCGAAAGGTTCATTGAGGGAGTTCGAGATAGTGACATGAGATACCACTTACGTCTAGTAAGGCCCAGGAATATCAGCGAGGCACTAGTTCGGGCCCTGGAATTCGAGGCGTCACGAGTGTCATCTAGTTCTTCTCTTCATGTAAGAATGGCAACTTGCGATGACGAGGAGGATACGTCAAGGACTGAATCCATGGCCAGTTTACATAAAACGATTAAGGATATGGCAGTCAATATACAAGCCCTGTTGGGAAGGACGCCTCGATCAACAGACAATCGGGGCATAAAATGTTTTAACTGCGGCAGACTGGGTCACATCAAGAGTAACTGCCGTAATAGGGCAAGAAGTCCGTCGCCGTCGTTTAGAAGACCAGGCGGCGACCAAGACCCAGGAAAACTAATTCCGGTCAATGCAAGGGGGCAATTGACCGGGGCCGCTAAGACCCCCAGGATCTTTAAAGTCAATAATTTGGGTGGCAAAAGTCTCACAGTGGCCGGACGCATTAAAGGACAGAAGATCCAGATTACCATCGATACAGGAGCAGATGTGACCATTGTAAGGCCAGATAAACTTTTCGGATATACCATACAACCATTGCCCAACCCTATTATGTTAAAATCAGTCACTGGAGAATCTTGCCCTATAGACGGAGAAGCCGATGTCACCATCATTATTGGAGAAAGACTTGAAGTTCGCCATAAAGTGTTGGTTGCCAGGATCAAAGACGAGTTTATTTTGGGAATGGATCTCATCAGGAAACATGGATTCTCCTATGATCACAAACAGAATATTCTCACGTTTGGAGATGAGGAGTTTGCATTAACCAATGGAAATGTGGAAACTAGTATCCGTCTACTGGTGTTGGAAGATGTAAAAATTCCTCCAAATTCAGAACAAATTATCACAGTGACTTCTGAAAATGATCCTGGGTGGTCCATAGGACTTATAGAACCTAACCTGGATTTGACGACTGAAATCATGGTAGCCCGAACTTTGACCGACACGAAGAAGACTATGCCAGTACGAGTTGCCAATATTGGAGAAAGGACCATCAAGCTAAAAGAAGGAACAGTTCTTGCCAATTATGAGCCTGTACAATGGGTATGCAATTGTGTCGAAGCAGAGACATCCAAAATTATATCTTCTAACCAAGCTTCCCCAGAAGTTATTGATGCTTTTAAGCGACAGTGGAGTCACCTGTCAAAGGAACAACTTCAGTCTGCTATAAAATTTGCCATGGATGAATCTGATATGTTTAACTTCAAGAGCAACGACAGTCAAACCGATTTAGTTGTCCATAAGATCAACACAGGAGATGCCCAGCCAATACGACAACATCCACGAAGGGTCCCTCTGGCTAAACAACAGGAAGTTAACAGTTTGCTGAATGAAATGTTAAAGGAGGGCGTCATAGAAGAATCATCTAGTCCATGGTCGTCGCCTGTGGTTCTTGTTAAGAAGAAAGATGGTTCAACGCGGTTCTGTGTTGATTACAGGAAACTTAATGATGTAACCAAGAAAGACAGCTACCCATTGCCACGTATAGACGACACCTTAGCAACTTTATCGGGATCAAAGTGGTTTTCCACTCTAGATTTAAAAAGTGGGTACTGGCAAGTAAAGATTGCTCCCGAAGACAAAGAAAAGACTGCATTTTCTACTGGTTCTGGACTATACCAATTCACTGTTATGCCTTTTGGATTGTGCAATGCTCCATCAACTTTCGAGCGACTAATGGAACTTGTCTTGAGGGGGCTGACTTGGAAAACTTGCCTGGTATACTTAGATGACATAATTGTCATGGGACGTGATTTCGACGAGCACTTGAAGAATTTAAGAGAAATCTTCAACAAGTTACGGAATGCTCACCTGAAGTTAAACTACAAGAAATGCAGCCTGTTCCAGAAGCAAGTCGAGTACTTGGGGCATACTATCTCAGAACAAGGCATTAAAACTAGCCATAGTAAAATATCTGCCATTAAAGATTGGCCAGTTCCCCGAGACAAACACGAAGTAAGGAGCTTTTTGGGACTATGTACTTACTACAGGAGATTTGTAGAGGGATTTGCCGACATCGCAAAACCGCTGCACAAATTAACGGAAAAGAAAACACCGTTCTTGTGGAACCACGAATGCAGTCAGGCGTTTGCAAGGCTTAAAGCTGCCCTCTGTTCTAGTCCGATCTTGGCTTACCCTATAAAGGACGGACTCTTTATTTTGGACACGGATGCAAGTAACTGTGGTCTAGGTGCAGTACTCTCTCAAAGACAAAACGGGCAAGAGAAGGTCATTGAATACTACAGTAAGACTTTAAATAAGCCAGAAAGAAACTATTGCGTCACTAGAAAGGAACTGTTGGCCATCGTTAAAGCAGTCGAACATTACCATCGCTACTTATATGGAAAAAGGTTCCTGATTAGGACTGACCATGGAGCCTTGAAATGGTTATTACAGATGAAGAACTCTGAAGGTCAAATAGCCAGATGGATAGAGCGCCTGCAGCAGTACGATTTCCAAATTGAACATCGACCAGGAAGGTCTCACGGAAATGCCGATGCATTGTCTAGACGGCCTTGTAAAGAAGATTGTCGGCATTGTCAAAGAACTGAGCAGCGTGAGGGACTTCCTTTGGTAAGGAGAACGTCGGTAGAAATAAACGATGGCTGGACCACACAGACCCTTCGAGAAGAACAAATGAATGATCCAGATATTGGACTCATCCTCTCTGCAAAGACTGACGACAAGAGACCAGAATGGCAAGAAATTGCTGGTAAAAGTCCAAACCTGAAGGCGCTATGGGCCCAGTGGCACTCTCTTAAAATAGAAAATGGATTACTGAAGAGAGCGTGGGAGAGTCCGGATGGCAAGACCGTAGTCAGTCAGTTGGTTGTTCCTGGAAGCAGAAAATCGGACGTACTACAGGAAATGCACGACGGAACCAGTGGAGGTCATTTTGGGGTCAATAAAACCTTGGCCAAAATTAAAGAGCGGTTCTACTGGGTGAATTATCATGAAGACGTCGAATCTTGGTGCCGCAAGTGCGAAGTTTGTTGTGCCACAAAAGGACCTCGAACAAGATCACGCGGCCGAATGGTGCAGTACACTGTAGGTGCTCCATTCGAGAGGGTAGCAATTGATGTCGCGGGACCGTTTCCTCAGACTGAGTCGGGCAATAAATACATCTTGGTCGCCATGGATTACTTCACTAAATGGCCTGAAGCATACGCCCTGCCTAATCAAGAAGCAACGACTGTGGCAACGGTGCTAGTAAATGAAATGTTCTGCAGATTTGGAGTCCCTCTCGAACTTCATTCTGATCAGGGCCGAAATTTTGAATCGGCTGTTTTCCAGAAGGTCATGGAACTTCTCGGAATTCGCAAGACCAGGACAACTCCTTTGCATCCACAGTCGGATGGGATGGTAGAGAGATTTAATCGGACTATGGAACATTACCTGTCTAAAATGGTGGCAGATCATCAGCGTGATTGGGACCAACATTTACCTCTCATGTTGATGGCATATCGAGGCTCTACGCATGAAGCCACTGGTTATACTCCGGCGAAAGTGATGTTCGGGAGGGAAATGAGGCTTCCTGCGGATTTGATGTATGGAACACCAGAAAAAGAGTCGCTCAGCTCTGAGAATTTTGTGGAGGAGCTTAAGGAGAGGCTGAACAATGTTCATGAGCAAGTCAGGAATAAACTGCGGATATCCAGTGATCGAGCCAAAGCAAGATATGACTTACTAGCTAACTCCCGCGGCTTCCAGGATGGTGATTTGGTGTGGCTATACAATCCGAGGCGAAAGGTGGGGAAGTCGCCCAAACTTAGCCAAAATTGGGAAGGACCTTATACAATTATAAAGAAGATTAATGATGTGGTGTATAGGATCCAGCGGACCCCTAGATCAAAGATGAAGGTCGTTCATTTGGATCGATTAGCACGATACCATGGAACTCTATCTGTTCGGGACGAACAGACTTAGGAGGAGGGCAATGTTACGATCGCAGCAACGCCGCATGGGAGGCGGGGCAACGCATGGGAGCGTGTTGGTTGGTGGAGCTTCGCGACCTATCCGCGCTGCGTCATGGCTGACACGAGTGATTTATTGCTCGTCTGGCTTAATCTAGAAGGCAGTTGTTTACCGTTTTTTTTTATGAGATTATTCAAGAATTCTTATAAAGAACTTTCTAGGTTTTTCTGTAATTTTAGGATTGTATATAAAAGGCGCATAGAGCGCCCGAGTAGAGTAGTATTATTTTAAGCGAGCTATAAGTAAGCTAAAGTTACGAAGCGATAATAGAAGGCTATAAAGTGTTAAGTAGTGAGTTATTTAGTAGTCGAGTATATTTGTGGAATAAATAAATAGTGTTTTCGTGTTAAATCGTTGCACTGGAATTTTTGAACCCCGAGTTCGCAACAATAGTATATTATACAACAAGCATTTAATGAGAGTCATCATTCTCGAAAGTAACGTTTGAGCACAAATTGTCTGAGAGAATAACGCTCATTAAATGCGAGTTGAATACTATACTTTATCCATGACCAATATTCCGGCTTTTCTCAAATACGATAAGTTATAGGTGCCACAAAGATAATTCACAATTTTAAAACCACGAGCACGACTGGTTACGCTTATCGACGGAGCGACGTTTGATGTGTCAGATAGATGACGGTGTAGTCGCCCGTGCATGTTTATTTCAATGCTACGAGGGTGGACGGTAAATTACTTCATTTTATGGCCTATTTTAAGTATTTTTCAGTGAAAAGTACATTTTTTAGTGAAAAAGAGACACTGCAACCTACATTTGTCTCAATAATTATTTGAATGAACCAGTGGTAAGTACCGATTTCATGTTTAGGGCATTCTACTTTTTGAGTTGCCAGTTGCTAAGACGTGTTTCGTTATCATGACAACTCATTATTCACTAGTGAATAATGTTCTTATTCACAAGTGAATAAAGATTACCATTAATCTTGAGAATGTACAAGAATAATGTGATTATATTATAGTATAGTCGTATGGATAAACGATTTTTTTCCACTACTAGACTCGATAAATCTACAACAGAAAATTGCCTAAATTAGTAAGGTAGCGCTCCGCATATTTTATTACTAAGAACAGGCGCGTCTTCCATCCATATGGAGGCTTCGTTAGCGTGACAACCGATAAACAAAATTGCCGTATGATGATATCAAGGCGCCTAATGCGCCTGACAACTGACAGCTTTATCTCCCTAGGGAAATAATCGGCCATAACGTTGTCATTAAAGACAGCTTATGTTCAATTGTTTTATAAGCAAAACGAGAAAACCTACTTTACAGTCATTCTGCTGGCCTTTAACGGTCCGTATTAAAGCTAGCAGTGGAAAAAATATTACGTTTATTTCACGTGAAATTTGGTGAAAGAAATTCAATTTTTTGATACAAAATTGACCTTTCTGATAGAACCAAGCCAGTGACGTTTAATAAACATGCAAAAAACGTTATCATTGTCATGAGAGACACCCTGTATAATTCTTTCTTGTAACATTTGTAGATGGTTTAAAAAAGGTAAATAAAAAAATAATTTGAAAATATTTTAATTTGGGGAGAGCTAATAAATATTTATTAAAACAAGAATTTATTTGCTCTTAAAATGAGCAAATAAGCATTACAGAACAAATAGGTAAATATAAAATGAGCAAATAATTTAATACAAAAAGAAATAAAAAAAAACTATAAAATAAAAAAATGGAAACCAAAGATCTATGAAACATTTTTGAATTATAGAAGCTAAATTTAATATTTTTTTTCAAACTTAAAAGTTTTTTTTTTAATTTTTAAGATTTTTGACGCTTAAGCATATTTTCTGGGATTCCTGAGGAACGTTGATTTAGGTCCAATTTACAAAATACAAAGCTTCAGATTTACGTTTCTTTTAGTGTTTGACCGATATCTATTACATATTTTTTTAAATACAGGGTGTCCCAACTATATTTAGTTTAAACAATGCATATCGTCGGTCCTGCACCGGGTAGGAAAAAGAGCTTTATACAAAAAGTGGATGGTTAAGAAGCTGCTTTCAATAATAATAATAATAATATTAATATGCTTTATTGTCGGAACAAAAAAAATGTTATTGACAAAGCTTATAAAATGACTACATCTAACAAATTCAAAGATAATGGAAAATTAAAATACAAGAAATTTTAAAACTCAGAAGAAAAACAAAATATATAAAAACATTGAGCAATAAAATAAAATCAGGGGGGGGCTCAATTCATTACCCCCTGCCCCACCCCTTGTCCATCACAAGTCAGTCAAAAGTATCAGAAAAAAAATCAATAATAGGAGCGCTCCAAAAGAAAGCTTCTAAGCTGCATTCTGAAATGACGTTCACTTCTTAACTGTCTCAATCTTATCGGGAGCTTATTAAATATTGTCCTGCCGTCATATATCAGCGAAGACTTAGTCAAAGAACTGGTTGGGATACGCAAATGGAGCATATTCGGATACCTAGTAGGACATATCTCAATACTAAGCATATCTCCTCTGTATGAGACACTCAGACTCCAACAGAAACAAACATGCCAAAGTCAATAACCGATGGGTGACAAATAACTGTCTACAAGAATCGTGCGATCCTGCCCTGAATGCATACCTCACCGTTCTTTTTTGAAGGACAAACACAGAACTAAAGAGCCTCCTCGAACAGTTTCCCCGAAAACATATACCGTAGCGCAAATGCGACTCAATCAGGCCAACGTATGCCCTCCTCGCAATAGATGCCCAAAGATGAACGCATATCACTCTAAGGGCATAACACCCAGAAGAAAGCTTAAACCGCAGTGTCCCAACGTGACCATCGAATTTAAGTCTTTCGACAATAACCAACCCAAGAAACTTATTTTTATCCAAAGAAGGCAAGTCAGTATTTTCCAGAGAAACACTAACTTGGCATTTAAAACTCATTGCCAGGTCTTGTCAGTATTCAGAAGGAGATCGTTAGCGTCACACCGCTGCTTTACTCGGTGCATATCCATGTTGACTTGTTCCTGCATAGGTGTCCGCATCCGTGCCACGCCACAAGATCGTCGCATCGTCCGCAAACAAGGTAACACTCCCAGCAATGTCCAGCCTAGCCAGATCGTTAATGTAAATCAGGAATAGGAGAGGTCCCAATACCGAAACCTGAAGAACCCCCATCTCCACCGCCGCCAAACGAGACTGCAGACCGTCGCGGGTAACTTTCTGAACCCTCCCGGGTAGGTAGGACTTAAACCAAGCAAGACTGCCACCTCTAGTATGAAGCTTACTCGATAAGATCTCATGATTAACACAATCAAACGCTTTAGAAAAGTCGCAGAAGACAGCCACCGCCGTCAATCTATCATTCAGTGTTATGTACAAAGCTTCCAGGAACGACAAAATCAGCCGTGCTCCTTTTGCCTGAAGGCGGTCCTTTGCAAGCCTTTTCACTATCTTAGAGAGGGTGGGCAACAGAGCGATCGGCCGAAAATTGCAAGCGTCATCCCCATCGCCAGCCTTAAACAATGAATGAAGCAATCTTCAGAGAATGTAAAAATTGGCCAATCTCAAAAGAGGTGTTAATAGCATCTGACAAAACCCGCAGGGCTTCGTGAGGAAGATGCCTAAAAAGACATGCAGCCATTCCATCCTAACCAGATTCGGTTCCTAATGCCAACAACTGCAGACCCAACCTCCGCGGGGTCCGTCGGAGCAAAGAAAAACGAATGATTGAGATTGAGATTCGATGTGAATTTATTTATGTATACAGGATGAAGCAAAGCAGTCTCGTCTTGTTCTACTCACCCTCACAGAGACGCAAAAGTAACGTACATGACAGAACTGAAAGACGACATAATAGCCGCGACAGATGACAGACGGCAGAGTCTTGCGAAGTTGTTGGGGCTATTGGTGTTTTTCAGAAATCCTCTGTATAATTTTGGTCATTTTAAACCCTATTTAAAAATTACAAAAAAAGTCACACTGACAGACGCTAAACTCACAATGACTTTTGCTGAAGAAAGTGTAGCTCGTACAACTAGGTCGAAAAACAATTGATGCGCGTATGCGCCAGCTGCGCCCGCTAATTTAGAAAAACAGAGTAATTGCCATCTTTATATTCATTTTAATTCATATTGAGAAAACAAAGGATGGGAATAGTCTCAGTGCACTTTAGGGCCGCCAACTGAAAACGATGGCGTGTCATTGTCGTGTCACATTCGCCCTGGTTGTGGTTTCCACAGGTCACTCGAAGCTGCACTTCAAATCCACGGCGAAAGATTGACGCTCGTAGTATATAACTGGTAGGAATATGTGCGTAACTACTCAGAACATATTTAATCTACTGTTTCTTTTGTTATTCGGTGTAAAATAGAGAGGATTTTTTTTTCAAAAATCTCCGACACACCGGCATTTTTAACGACCCAACTGTATAAAAAAATTTGGAATTAGGCACGAGGAAGAAACACTTCACCTGTTTGTTTAACTATCTTACCTTTATTTAAACATAAAAGCAATTTTTAGAGAACTTTATTAATTAATATTTCCATAGCTTAGTACAAAATAATAAGTTTTCGCTTAGGAGTTTCCTCTGTATCTCGCCTCGCACAAGGCAAAAAAAAAGTCGTTTGTGCCTGACCCGGCAGACTAAATATTAAAAAAAGTATTCAGTTTTAAAGAGAAAACCGGGAATGAGAATTTTTCTTAAGCCCAAGTGTGTTGTAAAAGGCAAAATACTCCAGAAAATATTAAGGAAAACCAACAATAATCGCCATCAAAATCGTTATGAAAACATATCTACAAAATACTAAAGTAGAACTAGCCCCAGAAAGTTAATTCTCAAACGTGAGCAAAAAATTATTAAAAAACATTATACTTAAATTAATATTATTAGAATAAAATACACATGGAACAATAATTGTTAACAACAGCAAAAGGGCGAACAAAAAAATGTTTGATTCTTAATTTGAAACAATAACAAAGAATTTTTTTGGTTTCGAGTAGTAGAAGCCGGAATAATAACATTAAAAATTTTAATATGCTTTACCCTAATATCACTTCATATTAATTTTTTTGTTTCGATAAGCCAATGCCCCAAAAACGAGCTGAATTGTGAGTTAAATTGTTTCAAATACCCTTTTCTCACACGATATTACATAGAGCTAAACAAATGTGGCTATTACAACTTAATCCTACAGTAATCATTTTTATCGTTTATTATTTTATTACATTACTCAAAGCTAAAGCCTTATTGCTTATAACTATCATCTTCGCATCTTAAATATGAGGGGCGTCTCACGCCCTCGAAGTTACGCGCAAATCGACAAGAAGAAAAACACGGGAATAACATCCAAGAACGTCAAGAAAATATGGAGTATATTATGTATAAACGTTCATAGAGATACCTATAAGAAGGTGCGAGTGTATATTTTCAACCCCCGTAAGAGGGAAGTTGAAGTATACGAAAAACATCTCGAGTATACGTACGCCCGTGAATAATAAATTTTATATAACCATATATCACAAAGAGTAAAGGAGAACTTGGCCGCAGTTTCGTCACGATTAGATCAAACTACACTTTACAGCTGGAAAATCAACAAAAGAGACATGAAAACGTCATTAATAACAACAGTTTTCGGTCGCTCGAACGGAAACTGCTCGCCGTTTAGTTCCTATAAAAAGCAAACATGGCTCCTTGCTTCTCTATACAGATAATAGAGACTTACCGCCTAACGGTTAATCCTTGCTAACGCTCGTGTCCATTGGGCTGGCTGGCTGCATAACGTTGGTCGTGACACTTGGAGGCACTGCAGGAGGCATAGTTAAGCTTGGAGCCGGTACCGCCGGTTTCACAAACCTTTCCGAAGCCCTATGCGAAGAAAATTAATTGAAATTCGAACACGGAAATAATTAACAATTTAATATAATATGAACGTAACATTAGAGAGTGCTGCCAAGTTCCCCCCTTTAATTTTGAGAATCTCTGAAAGTAATTGCCATCTTTATATTCTTATTAACAAAACAAAGGATGGGATTCAGTGCCCTCTAGGGCTGCCATCCGAAAAGGCTGGCGTGTGATTGTCGTACGTTTTGCGCCTAAATGTGCATTACCAAAAATTCGACCTAGTTTTGGTTTAATAGATCACGCTAGTAGTATATATAACAATAGATTATCTAGAACACTTCATACGTACCTTCTATGGGATGAAGCAGGTGAAGTTCCTTGGTTTCCTCCGGGAGGCGGTGGTGCCTGGCCGCAGGAAGGGCAACGTGGAGGAGGCACACCTGAAGCGGCGGCGAGTAGAGAATCTGATAATCGAGGCGAAGTCTGCATTTGCGACGCTAAACCTACAAAAGTCGATGTTTATCTCTAAAGCCATTCAACCGATTTTTATTTGCGTTGACATATTGGAAAGCTCCATGTATATATAGACTGCTTTAGGTTTAGGTTTAGAATTAGGTTTATTTGTTTGACCAGAAAATACAGAACATGTATGTGTAGCAAGTCAGTAAAAAAAACATGAATGTTATTTATTTATCAACAGTACATTACGGAACGAGTTCCAAATAGTAACAAACTTATAATCCATAAATTATAATATTAATTGGCCAGAGAACCCACTCAGCTGACTGACATCGGGACACAATCTAAGGTTCGCCAAGAACGCGATTGAGATTATATTTAAGCAATTTGCCGTTGCATCCAGGTCAAAGCCATCGATTCTCTCGTTAAATCCCGCCATAATTCGGCTGATCACGCTGAACCTACCGAGCTCAGTTCGGGATCTTTCAATCAGAAACATGTGATTCAAACGCGTATCCCTAAAGGGTACGCGGAAACGAAGACTGTAGAGGAGGTCCGGCGAGTCGATGGTGCCAGAAATTATACCGTAACCCAGCCACAATGTCATGCGTACCCTACGTGTCTCCAAGCTGTCAAGACTCATTAAGGAGAGCCTCTCGGCCTGGCTCAGTGCTCGCCTGTCAATCTTAAGCTTGTAGAGAAGAAAATTAACAAATTTTGACTGCACCCTGTCCAACGCCCCTATGTGGGTCCCGTAGGCACTTCAGGGCCTCAATGTCAGTGAAATCTCGGCATTGGCGTATTATAAAACACAACATACTAAAAGCCTTGGCCACTACGTAACTGATATGTTCAACAAATCTCAGCTCCCCATCGAAGACAACACCCAGGTCGTTTATTATTTGGACTCTTTGCAGGGAGATCCCGTCCAAGAAGTAATCGTGAGTCAGAGGCTGGCGTTTGTTACGAAACGAGATAACCTTGCACTTGGAGATATTAAGTTCCATATCATTCTCCCTGCACCATCGACCAATCCCATCGATAGCAAGCTGCAGACCACAGTCATCGACGCTCCCAACCCTACAGCAGACCTTGAGGTCCTCAGCATATAACAGAAAACTGCAGGCCCCCAGCACATCGGTTAAGTTGTCTAGGAATATCAGAAAAAGCAGAGGTTCCAAGTGGGAGCCCTGAGGCACTCCAGATAGCATACCGAACTCATGTGACAGCCGCCCTCCCACCTTCACCCTGCCCCTACGGCCTGTAAGGTAACTGCACAACCACCTGAGAAGCGCTCCTGAGACACCGTATGACTCCAGCTTGGAAAGCAAAAGATCATAGTTCACCCTGTCAAAGGCCTTCCGAAAGTCGCAGTAAACAGAGTCAACCTGGAAGCCGGCATCAACCGAGGAGCACAAGAAGGAGGAGTACACACTCAAATTGGAAGGCAGGACCTCCCAGGAAGAAAACCAGGCTGATTGGTTGACAAAACAGTTCGAAAACCACCAATCTTGTGGTCCAACACAAGGGACTCGAGAATCTTTGAGAGGCAATCCAGTCCGGTGATAGGACGATAGTTACTGACGTCCTCGCGGTTATCTCCCTTGTGGATCGGTGTGATGTGTGCCGTCCTCCAGGCCAGCGGAAACACGCCGGAGGTCAACGAGAGCTGAAAAAATTACTCCGTGGGCATGCGAGTGTAGGGCCGCACTCCCTAAAGAACAATGGAGGGATACCATCAGGCCCTGGTCCTTTTGATACATCCAGGTCCACCATCTTATTGAAAACCATCGAGCTGGTGATCTCCAGGGAGGACAAGCCGAGAGAGCCGCGGCCGCAGCCTATCAGGGGGATGCCAGGTCCACTCCATGGCGATACAGCACGGCCTACGTAAACAGAGCTGAAAAACCCTGCGAAGAGGTCGGCGATCGCGCCTGGGCCGAGCGCTTCAGCAAGCCCTAAAGCCATTCGTGCCGGGTATTCAGAGCTGCCCCACAGTTGGTTGATGTAGAAGCAGAAAGCCTTGACATTTTCCACAACTCTACGCTGAGTAATATTTATGAAGGCACTATAGTCTCATTCTACGTACAACTTCGACTCAGATCTCAGTGCACTATACGTATGATAATTAATGTTTGATCGAGAAAGCTTGTGTGTTTTGTATGCCTTGTTTTTTTATTAATTATTTTTATAGTTTGAGAAGTAAAGTAAGAAGGATATTTATGCGAGGTAATCCTAGCGGATGGAACAAACGAGTCAATGGCTACGTACAAAACTATTAGAAACTTGTCCAGAGCATCATCAACCGATGGGGTCGCCCTCAGAAAACTCCAGTCCAGTCCTTTGTTATATAACAAAGTAAGTACAACTGAAATATACTGCAGTATGAAACGTTACACAAATAGACACAAAATACATAAAGACGCAGGAACCACATCCATATCAAACAAAAGACGTTTAAAACCGGTGTACTAAAAATTCATTTACGCTATAGACGCTCTGTGAATAGAAAAATGTATTTAGTTTGGTTTTGAACTCTGTAGCGTTTAGGGTTTTGATGCTGACAGGTAGTTTGTTATGTAAGTTCAAAAACTAAGACAGATTTTTATAGATTTTGTGAGTCTGTATCTAGGCAGCCTAAGATGTTCTGCATTCCTAATATTAAAATCATGTATATCAGATTGCTGACTATACCTTGACCTGCTCTGCTGGATCTCAAGTAGGTATATATAAACCGATGGCACGGTCATAATAATGGTCCCTACATGACTCCCTATACCCGAGGTTAAGCAACACTCGCACAGCCCTTTTCTGCATCCGGAACACTCTCAAGGCGTGTCCAGAGCCGCCCCAAACAGTAATTCCATATTGCATCTTTGAATGGAATAAAGCAAAATAGGCGGTTTTCAGTACAGAAATGTCCAGAGAACTACGAAGACATCTCAATGCAAACAATCCCGATGACAGGCGATTGCAAAGAGCATCTGTCTGGAAGCCCCAGTCCACCCTATCATCAATACAAATTCCCAGCAACGTAACACTGTCACCCCTAGCTTCCGCTGTCGACAGTGTGAGTCTCTGAGTTTTGCTCTCATTAAGTGGGCAGAAAACCATTTCCTTGCTCGAATCTCAGCAATCGAACTAGCACTTACTAACTAGAGAAGAGGTGAGCATTTTGTTATAATGGTGGTATCATCAGCAGTCTACAGTCTGCCGGATCGACATATTTTGGAAAATTATACGTCATATGAGAAAGAACAAAGGCTCCAAGACAGATCTCTGAGGCACACCAAATTTCAATGGTAATGTCGACTGACAACGATTTTGAAAATAAAACATAAACAGCTGCAGTGTACGAGCCGAGACACCAATTCTGGAAATCTTACCTGCCAGCAAATCATGACTAATACAATCAAATGCCTTAGATACATCAAATAGGGAAAAAGCAACCTTGAATTTCCAACCGCAACCAAAGAAATTTCCAACAGTATAGTATATTTTTGAATTCTTCTTCTTCTTATTGCGTCCTCTCCTTCCGAAGGTTGGCGGTCCAAATGGCGATTGTGGCTCTGGAAGGAGCTTCTTCTTCTTCTTGATCTCAGCTTCTCCTTCGGAGGTTGCTGAACATCATGGCTATTCTAACTTTAGAGGCAGATGTCCGAAATAGTTCGACAGATGAGAGGTCAAACCAGTCTCGTAAGTTACGTAGTCAGGAAATTCTACGTCGACCGACGCTTCTGCGTCTCACGATCTTCCCCTGCATGATGAGCCGCAGAACTTCATATTTTCATAACATGCCCAAGAAACTCTAGTTTTCTTCTCTTAATTGTGAAAAGAATTTTCATTTGCTTGTCCATTCTTTCCATGACTTGTTCGTTCGTAATGCGGTCCATCCAGAAGATCTTTAGCATTCGGCGGTACACCCACCACTTAAACGATTCCCGTCTCTTCGATGTTTCCTTGTTCAGTGTCCATCCTTCAAGACCATATAGCAATACTGGAAAGTCGTAACACCGCACCATTCTCACTCTCAAAGTCAAAAATAGATCTCTGGAAGCAGCAGCACGAAATATTTCCGTAGACCATCTTCTCAGATTTGAGCCATGATTTCTAGCGTGTTCCTACTGATCTTTCATCCTCTATTATGAGTTTGAGTAACTCGTATTTATCTCCTCTCAGCACATGACCTAAGTATTGAATTTTTCTCTCTATGATGGTGTTGAGCACTAGTTTTTGTTTGCACATGCGTTGGAGTACTTCGTCGTTAGTAATCCTTAATACCACGAAAATTGTAATATTCGTCTCTATTTTGAATTTCGCTGCATAATTACTGCAGCTATTAATGATACCTCGCGACCATTTCCTGTTCTTCTTAATATATTCATTATATAAAAAAAACAAGTAGGTAGGTTTTCTTAAAGTGTAACATTTCAAAACCACTCGAAAAACAAATCTTCTACTCAATGAGAATTACAACAACTTGGAATTGAACTTAATCATCTGAGACCAGAGCTATGCCTACTTGTTTAGATGTAGTGGGTGAGCCACCAAACTGATATTAAATCAAAACTTTTTAAACAGTTCTGAATGAACAAAACGGAACTTCTAAAGTTGTTTTATTGACATAAACAGAGATAACACCAATAGTTACAATTCTTTATTTCCCATATGTTCAGGAAGTACGGCTAATCTGAAGAATTACGTATTACTGAAAAGTGTCTCACGTAAAAATTAATAACATAAAGGCTCTGAAAACAATACAAAGTACTAAGTTTATCAAACAGGAAAACAGTAAGGCATGGAAATAATTGCTCAATTTGAAACCAGTGGGAATAACAACGAATAAATGCTATAGTATATTTGACGATTTACTCTTGCTTATCTCCTGAAATGTTCAGTCTAGCAGCGATCTGCTTTTTTGTGACGAAGACGAAGACAAGGCAATTTTTATAATAGAGTTCGCGGTTTCGAAAACTCTAAAGAAAAGTATAACAACACAAGCACACATGAAGTAGCAATTCAACTCTGAAAACGCGTTCTAAACGATTGGTGAATCATCATTTCGCAAGCTCTAATTGTGTCCACCACCAGACTAGTTTTGCAGTCTACGGCCCATTAGTACGACTTGACACAATCAGAACTTGCAAAATAAATGAAGTTCAATGCGGGTTTTGTGCCCCATTCTGAGTTGTAAAGAAAATCTGGTTTTGCTGGATCTGGGTGGAATGATTAACGCGTGAATGGTAGAACCATTTCTACCACATAAAGCTTTATTGCAAACTATATTGCTGAAGTGCAAGTATAGGGTGCGAAGTTTATTGCAGGCATGTCAATCAAATATGGAAATAGGCTGCCCGTAAGAACGTCGTTGATATCGACGTACGGTTAAGTTAATTCCAACTGCACAACACAAAATGAAAATAATTTTGATCATCAAGTACTGGAACATCCAACAGTCTATTCTTTGTACTTCTAGGCCACATAAGAAAAATGTTGACAAAACTCTCAGTTTTTTGCAGAAAAAAAATAAAAAATATCAGGAGTATGGGGCTATATGCAAAACCTGCCTCGCTTGTCATTTCGACCAAAAAATGGCACTCTCCTGCTAACCGACTTTTCTCGGGATAACCTTGTTTGCTGGGCCACTTCATGTACTTTCAGGGAATATAAGAATAATGTTGGTAGCTGCTTCAGTTTAAAAACAAACAGATCCAGAGTATGGGATTATCCGCCACTCCCACCTATTCCATCACAGAAGTGGCACTTTCTTGATAACCTTATTTTCTCCGGGTGACCTTGTTTGCTAGTCTATTTTATGTACTTCTAGGCATTAGAACAACTTTGATAAGAGTATCAGCTTTTGAAAAAAAAAAAATCAAAAATATCCAGAGTATGGGTTTTACGCAAAATCCGCCATGATCGCTTTTTCGACCATAAAAATGGCACATTTCTCTTCCACTCCTCATTGGAGCCCCAGTACTACAATATACCACTTTTATAGAAAAACTAAATATTTATTGAATCAGGAAACATATCCCTTTACAAACTTCTGTACAAACAAATTTCTCTACAAACTCTTGCAGCAAAAGTGGTTCTAAATTTCTTTTCCGCCATATTATATACTCGAAAACTTTTAACATAAAGACATCAAGTTTTGTTGAACCCTCTATTAACAAACCTGAAAAATATATAACCCAGTGCATAACCTCTCAAAACAACCTCTACATAAACCTTTAAAAAATGGCATCGCTAACGAAAATCGGTTGAGTGGCTTTAGATACAGAGAGTTTAAAAGTTCATTCAAAATTCAGGGTGACCATTCCAATTGCTTCTTAGATTGTTTAAAAGCCACATATGCAAATACAAATACTCTATCGTTGGGATTACTGAAACGTGGCAATCACCCTTGCAATCACCTCTTTGTCATCAAAGCTTAGAATATTGTAAGGCTTGATAAATCCCCCTTGCTGGCTGGTTTTCCTTCTTAAGGGACACGCCGTTTATTTTTAATGATTTTATCACCAAATTTATTGTGTGACCATAACCCTCAATGTTTTCAATTTTTAATTTGGAATGTACCATTTGTCTTTTTTAAACTTGAGCCATGAAGCAATTAAGTTTTATTAAACGAAATGTCGGCAAAGAGTTTATAGTTTGAATTCTGTCCCGATTCGCCAGTTTAACAAACATTTACAGATCCTTTTACATAACATATTTAGTTTACCTTTTAACAAGCCTTTGAAGAAAAAGAAAACAAATGATATGAAAGCAAATGTTTAAAAAATAATATTGAAAACACCTCATGGTTACCAGAATACCGGATTTTTACATTTACATTTATACATTTGTTTTATACATTTGGACTGAACTCAACATTTTCCATTATCATCGCACAGTATTTTTCTTCACGTTTCCTTGTGATCCTGGAAATCTATTAGATGCACAACTGATTGTTCCTGACAACTTTCATTGCCCAATTTAGAAACAAATGTATGTTTGGTGTTTGATCATGAAAGAAAGAAAAGAATTACTATTATAACTAACACTTACCAGGGCTTAGAGGTCGGCTCTGGCTAGGCGAAGGATTGTACGGGATAGGCGAAACGGTGTGCTGCCTCCCACCGAGAATCTGTTCGTTGTAATGTCTCTCCTCTTCCATTTCCAGAGAGCTTTCGCTTTCAGACAAGTGTCTGCACAAAGCCTCCCTACGTTCCACTTCAAGTTGCAACTTTCGTTGCAAACGTAGATTTTCTTCTTTAATGTTACGCTCTTCCTGAGCGTAACGCTGCATTTTTTGGGTGTGCTCCTGTTGGCTGATGGCTAAGTTTTGACGCAGACGTGCTACTTCTTGGCGCAACGTCTGAATGTGAGCGCTTAGATTTGTTGCGGTGTCACCATTACTAAAATTCAACAATTTTTATAAGGAACTATATAGTTCAAAATGTTCAAAAGTTGTTCAAAAGGGGCATGAAGACAAACTTGTTCATTAACAAGTCTCAGAAAAAGTTTTTAAAATCTTATAGGTATCAGGCGATTTCCCCTGAAACACCAATCAGTCCAAATTGGTATGCTTTTTCTTCATTCCTTCTTTTATGGTAAATAGATTTACAACATATTGATAGTTCTTTAGTGAGCAGATCACATATTTACGCGACAAAAGAATGCACCTACAGAGAGTTTCAGAAAATAGCTGACAAACTTTAGGGGATTATAAAAGATGTCAAGTCATTCCCTATTTTGCTTATAAACCTCTATCCACAAACTCACCTTTTTGAGATACAGGGTGTTAAAGAATAGCTATTTATGTAACCAGTTACGAAAAGTCCGGTTTTGTGTAACGAATGAATAGCGAGTTCCCGCAATTTGAATGAGATATACAAAAAAGGCTTTTCGTCACGTGTTTCATACAAGATTTTTTCTAATTTTGACTACAAATACCTACTTAGAGAGAGAATTATTATTACTAAACTTCAATATTTACTTTTAAACCACTTTGTATCTACTTAATACCATAAAACTATAGCAATGGTGTGCCACAACCGAAACCTGCAACTGGTGGTGACACAAACTTTTCATCACTAGTTACGAAAGATTTTACTTTTCGTAATTAGTTACGAAAAGTAGGACGTTATGTCACTGTCATCAGTATTGAAAAGTGCCACTTTATATCTCAAAATTAGAAAAATATATTTGTACCCATTCTT
The DNA here is from genome assembly GCA_951812265.1 of Taphrorychus bicolor. Lineage (NCBI taxonomy): Eukaryota > Metazoa > Arthropoda > Insecta > Coleoptera > Curculionidae > Taphrorychus > Taphrorychus bicolor. The sequence continues at coordinate 24,409,871 of OX638304.1, forward strand.
TTCATCATAAAATATCATTTAACACCACATTAGCACCTTTGACTAAGAGTACATTTCCTGTCTAGAAAATATTGTCTTTTCACAATATGCTTCCAAATTGCATTTTTTTGTAGTGACATACACATTAAAGACAAAAAAATTCCAGGCATAGAATCTAATGTAAAATTTTGTTCACCTATTAACCATTCACTTATTTTTGTCATCTAGTTACCTTTGAAACCATAATTTCCTTATACCCATCTCCTTTTAGCACATGTTGAGAAGATACAATAAAAATGTCTAAGTGAAATTTCCAAGGCCTACTTGATGACAACAATAAGTGAATGGCTTATAATTATGACTCATCCTGCATAAAAAGTAGCAGTTTATTTGATAATTAGTAAGAGAATTATTGCCAACAGTAGTTTTAATTTCTGAAATTCAAAAGTCTGCCTGCACTGAGGCCCACACTTATTGCCAAATTTTAAATAACAAAGTTTAAAATGTATGCACAAATGTGTAAATGTAAGAAACAAACTTACCTAATATCTCTTGGGCTTGCTGGGTCTGAAACTGGCTGATCCAGTTTAATCTGCAACATTCTTTTCTCAGCCTCAAGCTTGTCCATACGTTTCCACAACTTGTTAACAAGGGCCTCTTGTTCCTGCTCCAAAGTGTTTTCCAGCTCCACTTTCTCCCTTCTCAATTGTTCCAGATTGCTCTGCTTGGCCAATGTCTCAGCCTCCAGCTTTTCTATTTTTCGCATCAAACGGTTTACTAAACATTCTTGCTCCTGCTCTAAAGTTTGCTCTAATTTGCATTTCTCTTGTCGTAATTGAGTGAGCTTGCGTGAGAGGTCATTTGTGAGACACTCCTCTTCACGTTCGTAATGATGAGCCAAAGATTCTTTTTCCTTTTTGAGAGCTTGAATTTTCTTCAGCAAGGTGTTGGAAATGTATTCTTCTTCCTGCTCTGCCTTGGCTTGCTGTAAAATTACTTGTTATGGCCAGTTTAAACAATAATATATACAAAACCTACAATAATAACGGAAGCTTTCCGCAAATCACGATTCTCTTCTTGAAGTGCTTTAACTCTTAATTTGTAAGTTTCAAGTTCAACCTTTAGTACTCTATTTTGTTGCTGCAAGCTCTCAATTCGTTTCTGAAGCTGCTCCCTAGTAATTGGGCTTGGAGGCATCATTATAGGGCCCCCATCAATGCTACTGGAGTCAGATTCGCTGGCAGAGTCAGCCATAGTCCTGCCAGTAGTGTGCTAAGGGGGACACTCCTATTAAGAGGTGGTAAAAACAGCATCTTAATTGATTAAGGCATAATTGCTTACCTGATAAGAGACTGGGAAAGGATTTGGGGCAAACACCAGAGACTAGGTGTGCGGAAGAATATCAGCTATAGGTAAAAGTTATATGCCGGAAGGTCCCTAGTGTAGTAGTCCGAATATTACGAAATAAGCGAAAAACACCGTCAGATGTATCACCGTATGGGCTTATTCTAACGGTGAAAAAACCAGTATTGCACCTTTGGAAATAATATTCAGCTTTGTCGACCAAACGGACCCGAGAAAATGCTTTTCAAAATGTGGATTTTTTTCCAAAATTATAATATTTTCTGCTAAGCAAACTGCCCTTTAGCTGTCAACATTCCGTCAAATGTCAGCAAATGGTTTGAAGTTTCAATGACGTCAACTGATTCTATAGGTTAAAGTACTTAGGATTTTAACCAATAGAATCGAGGCATTGCTCAAACGTCAATGATTGGCATTTCTTTATATGTAAACAAAGTATATAATACCAGGATTTTCTTTTCACTTCTATTTCTATTTTGTACAAACAAGCGCGCATTAATCCACAGATTACACCATTAATCTATAGAAGTCCTAAACTACAAGAAACCTATTCCATCTAAAGTAAATAAAACAACTGGACACATGTTTTTCTTTTTTATTCTTACTTATTAACAAATCACAACAAATTAGTGACTCTTTGCCGCTAATCTCTTGTCTCTTTCTTCAGCAATGGACAGCTTAACTCCCTTGCCTCTTGGAAGAGAGACAAAGGCCTTGTTTCCTTTGCCAATTACAAACACATTGTTTAACCTAAAAAGCAAACATTGAAATCCCCATAAACTACCAACTAAAAATGATCATGTGCAAAACCAAAACCATGTTCTCCCCATGGGTAATTCTGAAATAACCATAGAAAAAATTGAATATTCAGAGACCTAATGGGGAGCTGATAATTTAGGCCTCAGTTTTGACTGCAATATTTCATTAACAAGTAAAATGCAGCTTCGATATGGGCCTGAATCAAACACCATAGATTAACCCTTACCTAGTAGCAAAAATATGGTCATTGGCATCCTTGATGTGGACAATGTCAAATGACCCAGGGTGTCTCTCCCTGTTTACAACAGTGCCAACACGACCCAAATTTCTACCCCCAGTGATCATGCACAAGTTACCAGATTCAAACTTTATGAAGTCCAAGATTTTAGATGTGGCAATTTCCAACTGGATGGTGTCATTTACCTGGAATATAAAATGTAATCACATGTAATGAGCAGACACAAATTTGTGTTTATTGAAAATATAAAATTGGTATAAGATTATCAGTAAATGGGTAGTGGTGTAGATAGAGTCATCAAATAAGGCTCAGCAATGTTAAAAGCATCATTTAAAACAGTTTAAACACTTTATAAAGAAATAAGATTTTGTTTGCAAATGTAAAACTAAATATCTTATAACTTACCTTCACCAAAGGATCAGGATAACGAATTGTTCGCCCATCATGAGTCACCAAGAATGGGATGCCCTTAGGTCCAGTCTGCACCTTTCGGACTTTGCACAGTTTGTACTGAAAAATAATTTACATGTACACTGTGCCATACTACAAAAATCTATGTTGTATACAGAATTTACAATTTACACAAATAAATCAGTAAATGGGTAGTGGTGTGATTAGAGTCATCAAATTAGGCTCAGCACTTAATAAAACATCATGTTTAAAAATCAAATCTTTTGTGACATTCAGATGAGTAAGATTCAAATCACTTAGGAAAGCTCAAATGAGCTCTCTACCATCATAAATGGCCTTAAAACTGTAAATTCATCATGGCACATGTATTAGCATTAATTATTTATAAATTATAAAGCTTTACCTTAGCTTCTTCGGCAGTAATACGATGAATGGTAAACCTGCCCTTAACATCGTAGATAAGACGGAAGAATTCCCCAGTTTTCTCAATTGTGACTACATCTAAAAATAATACAATTTATAATTTCAAATTCTAAAAGAGCTTGATTGATAATAACTGTAGTCTGCTTGGGTAATACTGAATTGGTTAAGGCAACAAACCACCAGTGACCTTATACAGACAAATTCACTATATGGCCTCATTTTGACTGCAATAGCACACAAATACATTCTAATACAGCTTCGATAGGGCCAGTAAATCATAAAAATATAAAAACTTACCCATAAAACCAGCAGGATAATTGGGGTCAGTCCTAACTTTGCCGTCAACCTTAATAAGCCTCTGCATTACAATCTTAGTAACTTCACTGTTGGTGAGTGCATACTTTAGCCTGTTACGGAGGAAAATAACTAGTGGTAGGGATTCTCTTAGCTTGTGAGGCCCTGTGGATGGACGAGGGGCGAAGACACCCCCCAGTTTGTCCAACATCCATGCCTTGGGGGCGTTTAAACGTTTCAGATGCTTCTTGGGTCCTCTAGCCTGGAAAGGTTAGAATCATGTAAACATTGTTTTTAAGATGTGAATTAGTCATTTTAGGAAACTAATAATTAGAGAATAGATATAATATGACACGTTTGATTAATAAAGTGAATGAATATTGAGAAAACAGGCAGTAAAACCTAGGAAAGGTAGAGATTTTGGGCTGATTTTGAGTGCATAATATGGCTATTATATGGTAAAAAAATCGAACGCGTTTGGCAAATATTAATAAATTAAGGTACATATTTACAGTTAGTAATCAAACAAATGCAATTTTGTGATCAAAACTCAGGATGAACTAGGATTTCTAAAACTATAACATAAACAACTCACCATCTTGGCAACTTGAAGCGAAAAAAAGGCCGAGTTATGTTGACATCACAGACATATGACGTAAAGACTGTCTGACTGTCATTTAGTCTTCGTAGCGCCGTGGAGGGGAGCTACCTTAACTACAATTAATCCACCAGGGACGTATTAAGGCTTGTTTAACTGAAAATAAAATTCTTTTACCAGAATATGGTGATCATTAGTCAGGGTATAAATTATAGATGGGAGAAGGGAAAATTCCCAAAAAACCTTTAAACCCAATGTAAGATTTTAACCCGGGTTTTTTTCCCATCTTTTTTTGAAAGCACCCGGCAGTTTCAAGATTTAAGGATAGATTTTAGATTAGAAGTCAATAAATCCCAAGGACGCTAGACTGACAGGACGGCCCAATTCCCTCTTTTTCTGTATCCGCGGCCTGACGTCACATTAGTGCTCTGGTGAGATATATCATTAAGAGTTTATTCCGCGGACGCATAGTTTTTTTACATATGCTGTGCTTCTGTTTATCCTGTACTGGTTTAAATAATATTTTAGAAGTGTTGATAAGTATGAAATGGTCTATAAACTAGTAATAATACAAATAGTTATGATTTCAAAGGTAGGTTTATTACTTTGATGCAGACCGGGTTGCAAGCAACAATATTCAATATTCCATAAGCAACTACGAGTTTGGAATACTTACACTTATACTTAGCATATTAATGTACCGTCACATTGTCTTGATGTCTAGATAAGTTAGTAATGATTAGTATTGATAATACTGCTACAAATACATAATGCCACTAGAAAAGATTTTCTGAATATTTTGAATAATGTTCTCGTGCTTGAAGATCTCAGTGGCTTCATTAGTTAGTGTCGGATACTGCACTTCGTTGAAAAGGATATCGCGACTTTCCGAAAGAGTGGTCTGCTACTGCTGACTTCTTTGTTTATACCAGCCTGCAAACCTCATGGACCCAGCAGAGAAAACACTTGATAACAGAATCTATTCAATTAACAATTTATTTAAATTTTGGTATCTTGCGTCTCTCGAGTCGTCAAAATTCAATGCAAAAGCGGCGTGCAATAAATATTGCTCGTGGTGCGTTGCTAATTGCTGGTTGCCTTAGAGCAAGAGTGAGCCGCCTAGGTACTTAATACTGAATGTAATACTTACTTATCCAAAAGTTAATTACGAAAGTCTCTTTCATAATCATTTGCAGTAAAATGCAAAGAGCATGGCATATTGCCTAGGTACCTGGATTGAATGTATAAGTTCGCTGGTAAAGGTGAATCCACTTGTTTCTTATTTTATGTGAAAGAGCATCTTTTCTTTTTGTGAAAAAATGAAAGGATCTTTGTCTGCCTTCTTTCTTCTACTTTAGTTTGTTGCTTTTACATTCAGGAACAGCACAAATCTGACCAGGTATTGTGTACTCGTATGTTTACTAAATCACAACCCAATCGGCACAATCACAACAATAAGGGAAATATTAAAAAATTAGAATACGATCATAAAAAAAACGAATTACCCGCGCCCGCGAATAATCATCGAGATGTCAAATCAAATATTCACATTCACAGCGTTTTCAGGTGACCCCTCTAGAGCGCCCTGAAACTATTTCCGTCCTTACATTCTTATTCAGAAAACAAATGACGGGAATAGTCTCAGAGCGCATCGCACGGGGCTCGGGAAATAATGACGTCATTATCGCTCCCAAATCCGTACTAAGCTGACGTCACGATTTTGGGCTCATGTTGTTTAAATGGCAGTGGACCGTCCTGTACTGTTTACCGTCCTTGAATAAATCCAGATTCTGATTTGTTTTTTGATAAACAAAACACTGGTCAATTGATCAAAAGCTTCAAGATGCACAAACCAACAAATTATTGCTTAATTGGTAAGAGTTAGGCGTATTGAAAAAGTTAAATTTAGAGGTTATAATGGAATGTATCCGGAATTTTCCTGGAAGTGTGCAGGGAATAAACCAGTGTTGGCAATTAACCGGTTAAAAATATTTTTAACTTATTAACCTGTTAATAACCGGTTAATTATCCGGTTAATAACCTCTAATATGTTTTTGCTTTTGCAATTAAAAATTTGCAAGCCGAGCTCTGCATTGCAAGCGGTCTTTATCCAAAAATATCATTCAAGATGTTTTTCCATACGTCTTGCATTTGAAGTGTACTCACATGAGCAATATTTACATTGGCCTTTAACATATTTACAACCAGCTTCTTGAATTTTTCTGAAGTGTTTCCAAATAATGGTTTCTCGACGCCCCATTTTATTCCATCAATATTAAACTTATTAAACTAAATTATTTAATTATTAAGTATAAAAAATACAACAAACTAATTAACTAATAAACAAGGAATCACTCAAATATACGTCTACCGTAGACAAATGACAAACGACATTGACATTTGACGTTTCTTCCAGGTTAACAATCATTAAAGCGTTTTTTTCTTAACGTTAATAACCGGTTAAAAAACGTTGGTTAATTAACCTTGCCAACACTGGAATAAACCCTCAAAAATAAAAAACCGGGCGAAAACCCATCTCTAGTATAAATGCGTGAATAGTATTCATTATTCATGCTGCAACTTTTGTTATTTTCTATTATACACTCCTTTCAATTCCTACAAAACAATTTAAGTTAAGGCCACGGAACTAAGTATAAATTTGAATTTAGCATGAAGAAGCGCGTTGAACAAAATAATAGTTATTATGTATTGTTGTTTTGTCTTTCTTGTTTTCGATTAATAGTATAGTACGTTTTCGAGTATACGACGGAATATAATCAGCTCTTGTTTTCGATTGCATATTGCAATCTTCTTCAGGTTTTTTTTTTAGGTTGAGAACATGATGGTTGTGTCAGAATAGGTTTAGTGCTCAAGTATGCACTTAATGGAGGATAGAAATGGAACCAAATAGGATCTGCCATCTGGAATTAAATTGTTTTTATTATATGAATGGACTTCTGGTAGTAAATCAATAAAGGATGGAAATGGAACCATACAGTGCTTGTTTGGTTCCATGCATTATATATACTGGTGCACTAAACTTCACTAACACAATCGAACAATGTTCTGTCTGGTCAACCTAAAAAAAGCTCTGAAGAAGATTGCAATATATAATCGAAACGTCGGCAAATTTTTAAACGAGAGATGGTTTTATTACGTCCTCTACTTGCAAACCTACCTCTATTCATTAAAAATAATAATATATAAAGTGTTCCATTACAAGAAACAAAATTTTATATTGTAGGGATTTTGTTTTATATATCAAGTCATCTTTTTAAGTCGGAATTTGTGTCGTTTTGAGTCGGAATTTGTACCTATTTTTTGGTCGGAGTTACGGCTTGTGTGTCCGATGACGTAAAGGCAAAGCATCAATTGGTGACGTCACTGCCTGATGACCGACTTCGAGGCAATTTTTTGTGTCCCACAACATCCACTGCTAACAACAGTGTAGCCCAAACCTGTGCAACACGAGAGTATCGGATGAGTCCATTCCATACTCATCGCATACAATGAACTTGGACGTATGGACAGAATGCCGACATTTCCCTAAAAATGGTCCCGTTTTTGGCCGGAAGTCCGCCATTTTTAAGGTACCCATAAAGTAATCTCATCGTCAGACCACATCAATTGGCGAATCACAAAACTTCAATTGATTTGAAGGAAGTTATGAAAGACATCAAGGTCGTCAAGCTACGTCAATTCAAGTGGATATCGCTGCGATTTTTAAAGTACCCACTGCTAAAAAGGGGGCTAAAACTGTAATACAGGAGGGTCTCTCCAGATGTATTACCTATATACTATATATAGCTCGGTGCTCGTACATAATATACGAGGTGTTCATTATAAAACTTCATCTAGTTGGCTGTGAAATGTCAAAAGAAAAGGATGGAGAAACAAAAGTACATTTACTTTGATTATGTTTTCCTTTTCTGTCAAAAATTCATAGCCTTCTAGATGACGTTTTCTAATAAACATCCCGTATATTTGTAAAAAATGTCAAAGTACGGGCCTGCTGGGATCTTAAACTATAATTTGTTCTGGCGCCATCTTCTACCATTCGAAGTAATTGTCTCTTTGTAATCTTTTCAATTTAAGTACTGCACGTGCACCAACAGAGCCTCGCTCTGTCTCTCTTTACAGCGAACGTTAAAAAAGGATAACGTGTATACTGGAGTAGTAAAGTTATCAAACTCGCAAATTGGCGTTGAAAAACATTAATCAACAAATGACTTACGTCAAATAACAAATTTATTTATCATTTTTATCAGGAATATGACTTTTTACGGCTCAAATCGAGAAGTTATGTATTTTTTCACTTCCAGGTACTGTCCGAAAGAGAACATTGTTTGCTAAAAACCTCCTTTTATGTTCGTACTTTACGTTACAGTGGAAAAATAGGATAATCATGTGCGCCACATTCTTTCACAAACACGAGTCGCGGGCGAAACTGGACATGACTTCGTTTCAAAATTGTGTGGCCGACGAAAACCTGGATTATTTACTCTCCAGCTCGGGCAGTACCCTGACCAGTACTGTCGACGAGAGCTACTTGAAAGATTGTCCCCCGTTCCAGATTAAACATGACCAAACAGACTCCGACGAAGGGTGAGTTGGTGTACTTTATTTTTGGAGGATTTTTGAAAAATTGCCAATTTTAGTAATCTCTGGCTGAGCCTTGAGTAATTTAGGATTTGTTTTCAAGTTTTAGGAAATTCGGTGAAAAAATATCATATGGGAGTATTATTAAGAACTATTCAATTAAGTTTATCTCATTTCAAACTACATTCTAATCTTTATTAGTGAGTAGGATATAAATGGAGATACCTAGCCTAAATAGGTACAAAGTTAAGTCTAAATGACACATAAATGAAGACAAAAATGGTATATTCTATAATGGTTGAGATACTGATGTTTCCCCAATGAGCAAACAAGTTTGCATGGTGAGCTGACAGCAATGTTTTGTTTGGAATTCTGTAATTATTTTGTCTTAATATTGAACAGACCTGTGAAGTACTATTCCATAGCAGTTTTAGACTATACCAAGGACTATAATTTCTCTAGTGTTAGAGATTTTGTTAAGTAGCATTTTATTAAGTAGATAGTGTTACTACTTAATAAAATGCCTCTTTTCTTAAATGTTTTTTCACCAAATCTCCAAAGGGCCATCTTAGTGACTCTAGCAACATACTTGATGTTGAACTAGGACTGTCAAGTTTCAAAGAGCAAAAAATGAAGATAGATTAACAAAGCCACAGTATATGTATTTTTGAAAAAAATAAATATTGTTTAGAACTTCACAAATCATATAATAAAGGTATACAAACACAGAGACATACACATATAAATTCTACTAAATTGTCCAAGTAGTTTGAACTACCTACCTAACTTTTTATTCTAATCTAAGTAGTATTTTTGGTTTGATTTTGTTATTTTCAGCATTTCTTTTCCTTCCTTAGATGTTAAATAATCATAAAATTTACTGCGTGTCATATTAAGATTATATTTTATCAATAATTCAGCATCCACTGTTTTCAGTAGTAATAAACTTTTGTCTTTCTGCCAAATTTTATTAATTAAACTTAACACTTTTTCTGAAGATGGATTTGAATGAGGCTCGGAATGAGGCAAAAAAAAACAAAATTTCCAACTTTTTCCAAATTTGGTCATTTCTAATGTAAATTTGAGAAAAATTGTACCCATTTTTGATCCCATCAACTGCTAAAGTTTAATTGGGATTTTTTATGCTCCACTGCAGTATTAAGCAAAACACAGGAGTTGTAACAGACCCCAAAAATTGAAACACCTGATCCCTATGTTGAACTCTTAGGGATAATGGAATAAAATGTTCTGCAGCAAGACAAGAAGTTTTAGATCTCACGATCAGCCCAAACCTTATTTCAAATAATATCTGCAACTGGACAGTATCCTCAGAGCAATCTTGCTCTGATTACAAACATATTTAATCTAAAAACAGGTATCATACCTATGGTCACTTTTAAAGATCCCAAAAGCACAAACTGGGCTTCATATCCGGTGTCCCTCCTGACACAACACCAATATGACCAATATCTCCTTTGACAGTTCTGTCAACATAGGGATGGCAGCTATATGAGAACTGTCCAATTAGAACAACCAAAAAAGACAACAGACAAACATCCAAGTGGAATAACCGCCTGGAAAGTCAGAGGAAAAACTTCTGATAACTCTTTAATAAAGCAAAAATAACTGGCGACTGGGACACATAGAGACAAACCCTAACTAACTACAACAAGCAGATCAGGGCTGCTAAAAGAGAGTCTTGGAAAAGGTTCTGTGGTGGGATTGAAGCTGTGTCAGGAGCTTGGATCAATAAAACGGTCCGATGGAATCTACACCTCCACTAGTAGTGAAATGTTAGAGATACTCGCAAGCTGTCATTTTCCAGGTAGCTGGCTGACAAATTTGGGGACTAGCACAAGCCCATTGGGATGGTTTAAACGACCTAACAGGGCAGATTGGGAGCTCTCCAGAAAAAAAGTGGTCAGACTAACCCTGTTAAAATCTACAATTATGGCTTTTCAACCAAACAAATTCCCCAGGAAGGATGAAGCATTCTGGCATTACTAACACCGGGCCTGGATCAACTCGCACCTCTACTAACAAAGCTCTTCAGAGCGATCCTTGCATGGAACTTTATTCCAAACTGCTGGTCCAGGGTGAAGGTCCTCTACATACCAAAGATGGGATGTAGGAGAAAAGATCCTAAATCGCTCAGAACAATCAGTCTAACCTCGTTTCGGCTGAAAAGCTTGGAAAAGCTGCTAGACCTATAAATAAGGGAGGGAACACTAACAACATTCTTCCTTAATACGGAACAGTATGCATGCATACCAGGCTAACAAATCAACAGAACTAGCACTCCACAACCTGGTGGTGAAAATCCAAGATACCCTGAATTGAAAGGGTGTCGTAGTTGGTAATTTCATAGACATCGAAGGGGCGTTTAATAATGCACCTATAGACTCCCTCCTCAGCGCCAGTAAAGCGAGGAGAATCGAAGCAACAATAGTCCGCCGTTTTTGGCAAAAATGTTGTTTTCGTCTGAGCGAAAAAATGTACCAATAGCAATTATTAACTTGTCATAAACTGAAGAATTTCTTTATAATATGCCACCTCAGAAAATTTCAATGATATGTAGTTTTTGAGTTTTTTTTTTCATGAAAGATTCATATTTCATTGCTTTCATTTTAATATATTGAAGAGAAGGCATTGCTTAACAAATTGCTTATTATTGCACCACTTTGCTGCATATCTTCGGACATTGCTGTAATTTGCAAAGAATTCCTCATATTGCCTCATTGCACTGAGGAAGAACCCTCAGGTACACCCAAAGTCTACAGACACTTCATATTTTACAGCTACAATACCTCTATCTCTCCACCAATCACAAAAAAAACCAGGGCGGCCAAGGAAAATACCTCTCTACAAGAGGTGAATGATCCAAATAGGTTTCCATGCGAGTATGACGGATGTAACAGGACTTACAGTACGGTCGGTAACCTTAGGACTCACTTAAAAACCCATAAAGGTTAGTAGACTTTTTTGTCAAAGTACTATTCACTGTGCTAGCTTCAAAGTCAACGATACTCTATAGATTCTTCAATTACTTTTATACATCTGAAGCAGAGTTTGAAAAAAAGGTTAAATACATTTAATTTTAATCGGGGCAACCCTGATCTCTCAAGTTACCTCAACTCTAAAGCAAACTTCAAGTAAAATTTATATAAACCTTTGTTTTTTAATAATTGCTCTCAAATTTACGTTGCATTAGTAGGAACACAAATTACTATTCGTATTTGCTTTCCAAGTAATCCAGGTAACTTTCACAAAAACATCTGAATGCTTTTAGGAGACTACAGGTTTAAGTGCACGATGCCCGACTGCCACAAAGCTTTCCTCACTTCTTACAGTTTAAAAATCCACATCAGAGTTCACACTAAAGTGAAACCTTTCGAATGCATCCAGGACGACTGTCACAAGGCTTTTAACACCTTGTACAGACTAAGGGCGCACGAAAGGATCCACAACGGGAAGACGTTTAATTGCGAGGCGGACGGCTGTAAAAAATTTTTCACTACCTTAAGCGACTTGAAGAAGCATCGTAGGACGCACACCAGAGAAAAACCCTACAAGTTTGTATAGTTTTTTTAAAATCCAGTTTTACCATCAGCTTAAACTCGATCTGGATTGCGTTGAGAGTTCTTCGTGTGACTGAGGGTGTTGCTCATTTTTTTTTAACCTGCCGACGTTTTGTTCCTCTGCCATTTAGTGGAGATTTACTGGTCTCCCTAGAATTTTGTGTATTGTTTCCTATTAGCAGTGTTCATAAAATGCAAATTAAACGTTTTCTGAAAAATCTATAAATTTGTATTAAAGAAGGTTTAATATACAGGGTGAGTCATAGGGGGCGGTGGAGAATGAAACCTTATATTCTTTGGACGATTTGAAGGGAGGTTTGTCTTATACAGGCTGCTTCAGAAAGGTGCTGACAAGCTTTAGGAGGTTATAGAGGACGTTAAGTCATACAACATTTATTTATAAACCTCTATCTGCAAGCAGAGTTTTTGACATACCCTGTAAGTGACAACTAAACATATCAAACCATGCATTAAATCGTCAAAAGAATAAGAGGTTTTATTTCATTATCCAGGCCCCATTATGACTCACCTTGTATGGCAAAACGTCGACCGACATCCCATATACTCACAACTGAATCCAACCGGATCAGACTACTTGAGTTTAAACTATTAACACTTTTCAGTGCGTCTTGAGAATATTCTTGTTTCTAAATTCTTATTGAGATAAGAAAGAATGGGAACATTCTCAGACCGCTCTAAAGCCACGCTTTAAGGTATGAAACAGTGTCGAGTTGTTTTAGATGTGAAGAAAATGGCTGCGGTAAATCCTTTTCCGCCTCTCATCATCTGAAAACTCATCACCGGATACACAGCGGTGAGAAGCCATACGCATGCAAAGAGACTCCCGATTGTAGCAGGGCGTTCGCCACCTCTCACAGTCTAAAGTCACATATAAAAACGCATCAAAAGCAGATTGGTGGCGGTCAATTGGCCACCTCGAGCGTGAGTCAATCGGCTCAAGATATCATGGAAAATGGCTCAGAGGATGAAAACATAAAAATCGAAGATACGAATTTTGACTTTGAGACCAACTTTACCTTTGACAGCTTCGAAAGAGACGTGGGTTGGAGCGGTATGGAGGATCAGACACAAGCTAGTTCGCTTGATATTATTGCCGGTGAGTTATGTTATTTTTATTAGTCACTGTAGTAATTTCGCTCCAAATTTGTTCTTTACGAGATGTAGAGAAACTGGGGTATTAAAACCGCTGACGTTGATTTATTTATGACTAATTCGCAATTGTTTATTCATGACTTAACACAGCAGTTCTTTTCAATGGTTTTTAATGGGTTGCAATAAAGTAATTTTAATTAAGCTTCTATCTAATACATTTATCCATGTTTACGGTAGCTAGCGAATTGTGTCGGTTACTCGCTAGTTGACATTGTTAGCTATTATCTAGGTACATGTGGAAATAGATTAGAATTTAAGTGTCTTTAAGAAGGCTCTACTTCATGGTTGTGTTGAACAAGCACGTAATAATTGTTTATCCATGGTTCAGATACGTTCAAATTCGTATTGCTGTAAGATCAGAATTATTGTTATTAATTGCATTTGCAAAGTGTTTTATGATCTTTAGGTAATTTATGGTTGTTGATATGGTATGGAACGAAGGAAATTTCGAAATAAGAGTCAATATTTTCATTCAGGGCTCTATAGTAATTCACTATAATAAGTATAGTTTATGGGCCTTCAACAATATGTTTTTCATTAATATCGTTGGAGGTTATGTATTCGCATTGCGGTCACTTTACAATACGTACCATTAGGATTTTAGAAAAGGTGAGAGAGCTACTGGGTCGGTTAAATTAGGAAAAGTTGCGCATTTTAATGCAACCTGGAGACTAGACTTCTGTCACAATTTTCTCTCGTGAAACCCATCAATCTGATTTTGATTAAATTTGGCATGCTCAGGTATTGAAGGATTGCGCTTTGAAAGGCATTCCTTCAAATGTCCTCCCCGTCGTCCATTCCAAAGTTAAACCGTCACATTTTCTTGTTCTTTGAAGCTAGGGTGACGAGCTCCATGATGCCAATCAAGTTTATCCTTCATCAGAATCCGTTGTTGGTCAATGTTGCAGATAGGACCATTCGCCAACGACTATTTCTCCTGATCTTCGATCGATAAAAAGATAAAATAGGCCGACGCCGACGGCATGTTAGATGGTAGAGATATTAGAGGGTACGTTTTTTGCTGCAAAAAGAAAATTAACACTTCCATCGTGTGTATGAAATGTGGAAAAGTGTACCACCGCTGCTGATTAAACAGTGATTGGACAGAAAGAGTGTTAATCCTTAATAAATCACGATTGTTGTCTCGTGACCATGCGGATGATAAAGAAGATATACTGCCGCTGGGGTGGAGGATAAGTACGAACATTTCTACAACATTTTTTACTATTCTTTTCATGGTTGTTTTCCTTATGCTCGCGTAGAATTCAGAAAAGGGATGGTAACTGGGTTACAACTGAGATTAAAAACTACTCCGATCAACAGTGTTTTACAAACAGACAAACAGTGACATTGTTCATAAGCAGTACAAAACTGAACGGCGGGAGCATCGTCGTCTTCTGTCTCAATATGGGGTATTTACAATAGGGAATCTTAACAAAGTAAATACCATACAAAACAGTATAACTTTGAGGCTTATGAATGGTGAGATTGTAAAGGACCTTCCTAATTGCTAATCAGTGTCCCATAACTTCTGGCGAAGGTGCGACTCCGGATACGGGACTGTCAATGCCCCTACAATTTTTTGTTTTGTTTTTGGTGGACAGTTTGGAGGTACAATGAGCCTGTCTACTAAGTTTTCGGCAGGTCTCGATGAGATACCGGTGGTGTTGCTGAAGCGTGCCGGTGTCCACGTCTCTCTCCTGCGGATGCACATCATAAACGCCTGCTTTCTTACTGATGTCTTGACGCTTAAAAGAGCAAAGTTAGTGCCTGTGCACAAAAAAAAAAGACATGCGTGACATGTCTTACTACCGGCCTGTCTCACTGCTCTCAGCCTTTTTGAAGGTGATCGAGAGGGTTATTTACACTCGACTAATGAATTTCCTTAGCCATCGTTTCATACTTTCTGATAGTTAGTTTGGTTTTAGATCAAAGCGCACTACACAGTTGGCCGTTTACAGGGTAATATCTTATACAGGGTGTTTTTTTTTAAGGTGGGCCATAGGAATTACCATGCAATGAAGTTCGATGTTTTTTTTTAAATGAGCCATAGCAAATTTTATAGTAAAATAACCTGAAAGGTAGACCATTATTGAGTATGCTGGTATTTTTCTATTGACATTTATTGTTTGACATGATGAACTGAAACGTTATTGAACTTCAGGAAAAATGTACACAGAAGAAAAGAAATTTATGTTTTCGCTATAGTCTTCTGGGTCGAGTAGCAGGCCTAAAAAGAGATAATAAAAGAATACCAAGGCTCTTCATTTTGCAAAATTCATGTCAGACAGCAGCGTCAAGTTAAAAACACAACCCACCATTCTCAATAATCCAATAAAACCTTTTAGGTTATTTTGCTGTAGTATTCGCTATGGCTCATTTAAAAAAAAAAACATTGAACTTCATTGCATGGAAATTCCTATGGCCCATCTTAAAAAAAACACCCTGTATGGCGAAGCACATAGATGACAATGAATGAGTTGCAGGGCCCTTCTTTGACTTTTGGAAGGTTTTCGACACAACAGATTATGCCTTGCTGCTCAGAATAGTGTGGGGTTATGGAATAAGAGTAAACTCTGAGCAAGAGTAAACTGTGATCGTCCGGTTGTCTCTTACCTGAGCCACAGGGACCATGCAGTGGGTGTTACAGCTGGGGGATCCACTTATCTGTCTGCGTCGTCATTGGTTGAGTAAGGGGTGCCTTAGGGCTTTATGTTGGGACCCGTAGTGTTCATACATGGCCTTTCCAGTGGATTTTTGTTAGTATGTGGACGACGCGTCTATTGTGCTGTTGGATTCTGCACTCTCATGACTGTCCTGTTTGCAGACCCTTTCTTGCATGCAGAAAACGCGTTGCGTCAATACTGACAAGACTTTCGTTCTTAAAGATTCAAAAAAAAACGAAATCGTTTTACGTTCGTCACAGCAGAAAGTATGTTATTCCTGAGATGGATAAAATAAAATTCCTTGGAATGTATGGCGACCCATTCCTTAACTGGGATTACCAGAGCAATGCTGCGGAGGCTTAGAGAGGTGCTCACTGTGCACACTGTCAGACGGTTTTTCTTTGTAGCCTTGCAGTCCGTCATAGCCTTCAGCATCATATTCTGGGGTTCCTCGACTGGTGTTGGGCGAGTATTTGTGGCCCAGAAGCACATCATAAGATGTCTGCTCAGACTTGCCCGACGTGTGTTATGCATACCGCACTTTGATCGGCTGAGATTTCTGACTGTGTTCAGGCTGTTGGGAATTATAAAATGTTTATAACAAATCTTTTTATAACTAAGTTGTCTAAAAGAAGTAACAAACTTAATATTGCTGACTGAAAATACCTATCTAACTATAAATGTAAAAAGAAGAAATCACCAATATGTACAGAAGACCATTTCTTACGGGTTTTAGTCTCCCTAGTAGCTCTACTGTGTTTAAATAGGGTCTTAACAAATTTGTAGGCAAGGGTTTTCTTAGGTCGTTTCTTGAAAGAGTGGCGGCTCTTTGTATTTCCGAGGAAGTTTTTGCTTCCGCTGGTGATTTTTTCTGTCACATGCATGGACATGCTGGCACATGCACCATATTAAGAGTCGTTTTTCTGATTGGGATGACCTTGTGAAAAAGCTGAATGCAACTTTTTTGAGATATCATTATGACCGCATTCTACTGGAGGAAATTAAGGGCGAGAAGCAGGACTCAAAAGAATCTGTCTCCATTTTCATCAGTTGCATGGAGGGTTGGGTTAACCGCTTAAAAGAGGCACTTTCAGATGGTTGAAACACTTAAAGAAAATTTACTCGCTAATTACGTCAAAGCTCTTGCTCTTCAAGATGCTACCACAATGTCTGAGCTAAATAAGCTATGCAAAATGCTCCATATTTCCACACATGGCCGTTCCATGTCTTCTAAAGTGCCTTTAATATGGTATGCCCGATCTTAACATACCTGTTTTTTCTGGTCATGTGAATATTAAAAATGCCACTATGCCTTGCTGGAATTACAGGGAACAAGGTCATGGGTATTCACAGTGTCCTTCATCTAGGAATGTTTTGTGTTATGGTTGTGGATTAAGGGATGTAACCAACTGTAGTTGTCCCAAATGTTTAAAAAACGCACAAAGCACTGCCTGAAAGAGAGACAACCCTTCGGCCAACAAAGAGCAACAAAAAAAGGGCAATTAATCAGCAAATAGAAAGACCGAAGAATAAAAATAAAAATAAATTAAGTCATATTGTCGCAAAGTTGAAGGCGAACGGAAAGGCCTTTCGATGGTCTTAACTCAGGGGAATTGCGGTCTCGACCACGTAAAATACGATCATAGTAAGCTACGATAAAATCCACTAAGTTGACAACATGAACCGTTTATGCAGATATAAACACTAAGGAAGAGTGCAACGCACTGCAATCTTTAATACTCGATATTTGGATTCGAAAGCACAACTTGTAGAAAGCTCTCAAGCTTATGAAACGCAGGAGCTAAGCAGTTCTTCATTTCATTACTTAATGATTCAGTAAACCAATAACAAGAGAATAAATATCTGAGTAAGCACTTAAAAACACTTTAAATGCACCAACTAACGTGACAAAGTCTGCTTGGATTAATTATCCCGAGCTGTGATCAGTCCAGGATAGGAACTTATGCGATAATAACGACACTCTATTGAGACACACGGAGAAATTAACACGAATAATCAAATCACAATAATTAACTGCACAACACGATAAAAGAGCTCTGCACGCATACCTCAGATTTATGGGTAGAAGCAGAGATAAACTGATTTAGAAACGGGCGAGAACAACACGATTTTTGCAATCAAAAATACATCAATTGCAAAACACGAGAAGAAAATCTGCACACTATCGAGAATGAGCAGAAGAAACGCACATAATATTGTACACGAGACTGCAATCAAGCACAAACGAACCATCATCTAAATGATCACTTATTGAACTTTCAGCCAATTTGCTAACCTACTGACATTAATAGTTTTCGATCGATATATTTCCCGCCCGGGAAGCTGAACTTGAATTTCAATTTATCCGGGTGAACGAATGCATTTATGCGCTTATCATCAACAATGATTTTCTTTTCTAAAAATAATTTTTTACATAGACAAAATTATTGAGTTTTTATAATGTGTCATATATCTCAGCATTTATTATATTTTGTTTTCGTGTTTAACCCGCCCCCTCCCTCCTCAATAGGGAGGTTTCAATAGAACAAAAAATACTATCAAGTTGTCTGTGTGTTGTTGAAAGGAAAGGATGGAGTAGCAAAAGTGTCATCTACTTCCATTACTCCCATCTTTTTCTTCCAAGAATTCTTGATGACTTTGGTTATTGCTATTGACGATATTGAAACTTTCAGTTTTGATGACCTCGAGACTTTTGCTATTGAATCACTTTTCTTGTTTCCCCAGGTCAACCACAACTTAACAACAACACAATCCCGCAGCAACCAACTCAATTTTTCGACGCTGCCTACGACCCAACGTACAACTTTAACTCGACCGACTACTCTCATCCGCAGTCAATGCAACCGATTACCGAACAGGTCAGTCAGATGCAGATCGAAAACAAAGAGGCCAAATACGCCTCTGTAATGGAAAACGATCAGTTTGAAATGGCTAACGGTTTGAAGAACTATGCTACAGTAAATACGGCGGAACCCTTGGACATTCAGTTGCCCTTCAATATTGGAACAGAGAATATGGATAACGTGGCTAAAGTGGAAGGTTTGATCAATGAGCCTCAGGCAGAGCTTGAAGAGAATTCTTTGATTACGGAGTTTGAAAATGCTGGGATTAGTTTGTACGATTTTGAAGACACTTTTAGTGATAACTTGTTTTCGATGAATAACAATAATAATGCTAGTGATACTAACGTGAAAATACTGAGCGTAAAAACCGTTATCGGCCCTAAAGAAGCCCAAAATTCCTCTTCTGAAGCGTTACAAGTCAACTTGGCCACTCACGAAGAAATTTCCAACGCATGGGGTGTGAGCAACTATACAGACATCGGCCAGGCAAACATTTTTCACGAAAGCTTGAACGAAAACCCACTGACTGCCATATCTACCGCAGTGCAGTCTTACTTGGATCCTCCCGTAGAACGCAAAGTCGCTGTTGTGGAAGATATAGAGAATGTGGACAGATATCTAGCCTCGCTTAACAACCCCAAGAATGACGCCTTGAAAAATTTAGCCTCCGAAGCTGACATTTGCAAATGCGACAACTGTAAGTGCACCGATAACTCTAACTGCCACACGTGTAACACCAACGCTGCTTCTGATAATAACAATTGCTCCAACGCCTCTACTAACAAGCCGGCTTGCGGCGAAAACATGTTTAAGCAGGCCCTACTAGGATTAGTGCAAAAGACGGACGGATGTCGCGAGAAAGGAGAGGACTGCTGCGTGGTTCTGTGTCTTAAAACGATGGAGCAACTCAGACAAATGCTGAAATTTGCAACCAATTGCCGCGGCTTTCAGAACTTCAGTTTGGGGTGCCTTAAAAAACCATAAACTTTTCCTGGAACAAGAACTTCGGAGTATTTATTTTCCGGCTGTTTTTTTTTTTAGTTTTAAACCTGCTTTTAGTGTGTTTGACTATGACTTTATTGTGGACTAACAGAAATATTTAAAATGATATAACTTACGCACGTTTTCGTTTGTAAAAAAGGTTTCAGTGACAGATGAGAGTCGGTCCAGAAGCTTTGGGTGGATCGAAAATTTGCCAATTCTTCAGATGTAGAAAGCTTCCTACCTAAGATTCGATTAAAGTGCCTTTTTTTGTGCCTTATATGCCCTTTGTGTCAAGTCATGGTAATTAAATTAGTATTTTTTTTATTTTATCAGATTTGTATTCGTTTGTGTCATTATAATACTCTTTATTATCATACTCATGGTAGTCGTGGTTATTGGGTTACACGTTTTCATATCTTTATGTAAAACAGGGTTTTCTATGGCTAATAATAATATAATAACTTATGTGATTCGAACGTGCCAATGATAGCTCTAAGTTTTCCAAAATTCTTGTATAAATCGTGGTGTATTATGTGGTTTTGACAAGAAATATTGTTGAAAAAGTGTTATACAAATCTAATTTTTGTGTGTTTTATTATTGTTAATGTTTTACTAGTTTATATGTATATGAAATATAAATTCTTGTAGAGAAATGATGACTTTTTACATTGTTTGTCAAAGAGTAAATATCCCTAACAAATTAATAAAACTTTACGTACTGGGGCAAGAGTAAGAAGAGTAAGAGATAGGGAATTGCGAAAAATATATATGATTTGTTCAAAGAGTTTTAAACAATCAGCAAACCAGTTGCAACAAATTGCTATGTGTAGTTGTTAGTTGGGGGAGAAATAGATCATATTTAGTGCCTTTCCAGTTTGAGATTCTTTCAAATGAAAACGTTAGGTATATTACAGAGGTCGATAGGTAAATTACTGAGGTAGTTTTGGTAAGAGAACCCTTAAACAAAGATCAACATATTTACAGTAAAGAGAAGTCGATCAACACGGCTCTCCACTCTGTAGTGTTTAAAATAGAGACGGAAAACTCGAATAAAGAAGTGCTAGTGGCACTCGTTTGATATCAGAAGGTCACCTTCACTATGGTATCTCTTAATGGAAAGTCTTTTGTAGAGACTACAGGCACGGGAGGTGCACAGGCAAATGCTTATCTTGTTGGGATGTTTATGCCAACAAGAGAATAATTCAAAGAAGAGCTGCTTCACAAACCTTCTGAGAATAATTAGGTAGGGTATACAGACGGATCAAGAATAGCTAATACACAGTCGTCACGAGCCGGAATATACAAAGCAGGCCATGAAGAGGGCGAGAGCTTTCCCTTGAGAAGCCACACGACGGATTACCAGGGAGAAGAGTTTGCAATACTCGAAATGGCCGTGGTTCCCAGACGTACTTTACTGCACCGGAGCCATGTCTAAGAGTACCTAAGTAACAGGTACATCTCTCACACTCTAAATGAGTGGGCATAGTACAAAGACCAACTGGATTGTCATACCACTTTCTGGGAGTGTACTATAGGTGGGCGCGACTGAGCCACAGGACACTGGAAGCCGCCTTCCTCCATCGAGAGGAGCGACTCTGAGATGGGACGGGATATACTCTTCTTCCTTCGACCCATCTCTTAGAGAGATGGGTCGACTTGTGGAAGGAATGAGGGCTCAGGCAGAGTATAGGGATGGGTGGATCGGGGGGACTGTGAAACAGGCCTTTAAGGCCTAGTAGCAAGGCTTCGCCCCCCCCCCCCCAATGTAGTGCTTATCTGGCATTAATTTTATGGGGAATTTGTTTCGGCACTCGGACTACCATAGAACGCCTCGGACTACCATAGATACGCCTAGAAGCTATGTGGCGTTTAATGCTGAAACAACCAAAACTCGTCTTTTTTCTTCTTCTTGGCGAAACTGACGTCCTTATGAAGACAGCAGAATTAGGTCTTTGCAATGCGCGTTCTCTCGTGTCCTGTTGTCTAAGTGTTTAGCAGTGTTTATACCAAACTGATGCAAATTGGTAGTTTTGCCCATGGACGACAAAAAAAAATCATGATGGTGAGGTTAGGGGTGTAGATTATTAAAAAAAATAATCAACGTTTTTGGGAGTCTTAAGAAGTGGTAAATAATAATGATTCCAAAAAAGTAGTGTTTTTGAGGTTGTTGCGTCTATAAAACTGACACCCTTATTCTGTAAACAGAATTTACATTACAAAATTTACTGCGGCTTGGGGTTGTTTGCGTTGTCTCATTTTTCTTTTTTCAAGACTTTCTTTTCAATTGTTTTTATTTTTAATATTTTTCTATTATTCTTTGTCATATTTTGTGCAACTTTTTGTTTTTTTTTCAAATTTAGTTCAATTTTTCTTGTCGCTCCAATTATTGGGCTTGAGATAATTTTGACCTAGAATTGAACTTTTCCAAAGGGTGAACAATTGTAATTTTTATTGATTTATAACAAGGCAATTTTTACCCAAAACTCTGTTAACGATGAATAATTCCACATTTAGTTTTCTATATATCTCTCCGTTTTCTTCCTAGTTTCCCTATCTCCCTAGTTTGCTCTATAATTTGGCTAGAAAAACAACTTTTAAAACACGAGTCGAAAGTCGATACTTTTTTAAGAATTTTGGTTGGAGATAGGACCTTTTATTGCAATTTTTTAAACGATTTTGGCTTAAAATGACACATATTTTTAATTTGTGCTTCTACCTACCTTTTTTTGGACATACCTTTTTCTATAAATTCTGCCTATTCTAGATTTTTCTTTCGGTGCTTCTCGTTGTTCTTTATTTCAAGTTTTTATTTTTTAGAGTTCATAATTTTTTCTATTCTTATATTATTTGCTATGTTTTCTGTAATTTTTTGTTAAGTATTTTTTTCTTTGACCTAAATTTTACTTTTTATTTAAATTTTATCTTTAGAGGTACTTTTCACCCAAATTGAATATTTCCAAAAAATAGTAATAATTTACTGTTTTGTGTTGAGTCAAAAATAGACTTTTTTTGAGAATTTTGGTGCTATAAGCAGCTTCTTTTAGAAAATTGCATGAGTTTTAGGCCATTTTAACCCAATTAAGAAATATTTTAAATTTCTGCTTCTACCTACTTCTACCTCTAATGCATTTAATTTAAAAAAAAATCAAATTTTCTACTTTTTTTTTAACTTTTAAATCTGTTAACAATCTTGGCACAAATCTGTGTATTTTTTCGATTGATAATTCCTAATTTTATTTTTGTAAGTAAATTTTAAATAGAATTTCTCCAACAAGTCTAAAATCAATTTTTAATAAAAGAAATATGGTCCAAAAAGGAACTTTTTTTTAGCAAATTTTTGAAAGCTTTTAAATGAATTTGGCTTAAAATTAGAAATATTTTAAATTCATACTTCTAAATATCTACCTCTTTTGGACATATTTTTTCTCTAATTTCCTAACCAATGCAGGTTTTATTACTTTCGAGAGTTTTCGTAGTTTTTCATTTATTATTTATCTTCGTACTATGCTTTTATTATCCTTCTTTTTCTATTCGTAATTCTTGGTCATCATCATTTTGT
Organism: Taphrorychus bicolor; assembly: GCA_951812265.1. NCBI lineage: Eukaryota > Metazoa > Arthropoda > Insecta > Coleoptera > Curculionidae > Taphrorychus > Taphrorychus bicolor. The sequence continues at coordinate 24,433,358 of OX638304.1, forward strand.
TCAAACGATAGATCTTTAGTAGTACTAGATAGTATTTTTCGTCGATCTAAGTTACACTTTTTATTGGGTTTTTATTTTTTCGAGGCAACTTTGAGCTAAAATTGAGCTTTTGCAACGAGTGAACAATTATCAAATTGATTTGGATTGAGACAATTTTGGCCTAAATCTGTACTTTTTAAATTAATATATTAATTAACTAATTTAAATAAATATTTTTGAGTTTTCCTACAGTTTTGGTCCAAAATGGAACTTATCCAACGAGCCAAATATGGATTTTTATTGAGAAAACTTTGATCGGAAAAGAAAACCTTTTTAGCAAAGTTTTTATAGTTTTTCGGTGGCTCAAAATTCGGAATAATTTAATTTTCCGCCTCTACCTACCTCTTTTGGACTTATTTTTTTAAATTTATTCAAATGAAACTGTTTACAGCATTTTTATTCTTCCAAGGTTTTTTTTTACTTAAAATTGATTATTTCCAACGAGTGAACAGCTTTCCGATTACAATCTAAAGTGTCTTCCGGGCTTTGAAGCCGTGGTCCAATGGAATTTCTTCCAGACGTTTCGTCTACAGCTGCGGCAGAAATTATTAAATGAATGAGGCAATAGGCGAAGTGATCTCCCGTGCTTCTCGACGTTGACTGATTCGACTGTGGCGAGCTCCGTGGTATTTATTTCCCCGCCGCCGCCGTCGCGCTGCAGCTGAGGGAATGGGGTGGGGGTAGGTGTGGCGCGGAGTTTCGGCGCACTTGAAGTATATCGTAGAACTCGCTTTCGGTCTGCATTTTAAATCATAATTTTCTCCTTCCTGTTGTAATTGTTCTTGTAGATCTCAAAGAATCAATAGAAAAGCTGCGATTGATATAATATATCCACCTGGTTGAAAAGGATGTCGTGACCTTCGGAGAGAGCGTGCTCTGCTACTGCTGACTTTTGTCTTTGTCACAGCCTGCAACTCCTCTTGTGTTCCGTAATCCTCATGTTGACGCTGCTTTTTGTGGTGCCAATGTATACCTAGCGACAGCTGCATGGAACTCGGTAAACTCCGGGTGCCAATAGGGAATCTCTGAGCTCTTTGGCTGATCTCAAGCTCTGTGGTTTTGTACGAGTGGGTTTGAACACCGTTTTAATAACATTGATGATAGGAACGCTGCGATATATCAATCGCAGCTCATCGCCTTTGATAATGTCTGCCGCAGCTGTAGACGAAACGTCAGGAAGAAATTCCATTGGACCACGGCTTCAAATCCCGGAAAACACTTTTGATTGTATTTTGACCAGCCGTGAAAGCCTTCACAGTCTTATTGCTTTTAGATTGATTTCCTTTTTGTCATTTTTGATTTAAATTATTTGTTTCGTATTGTTCTTTTGTAGTTATTATTTATAGTTATTCTTATGCTTCATAGAACACGCAGACAGTTTTTTCGACCAAGTTTTGGTGATTTTAAAAATGTTCACCTGACAGCAATGGGGGCTCCATATCAAAGCGCCCTGGAGCGTACATGACTGACTCTTGAGCAAAAAGAAGAAAAAACGTGTTTGTTAATTTTATTTGTAGAATCTACGGTTTCTGTAGTCTCAGTAGTACGTAATCTCAGACAATATTTCGATTTGGGACACCCTGTACATTTATAGATTTTTTTCTAATTTTTGTTGGATGTCTTCTATGAGCTGCGATTTACTATACTAGAGATAGGCAGTTGATTCTGATCGTCACACAATGTAAATGCAGGTATTCGGACCAATCAAACCATTTTTTATATACCACTTCTTGACCTGATGTAGTAGTTGTATCAGTGTACACAGGGTGGCCTATTGAACACGCCGTTATTCTACCATTTGAGTATATACATTGAAAATCGCTCAAACACGTTATTTTTAGTTTTTATGGGAAATAAGCAAATTTTTGAGCACTTCAACCCCTCAACCTGACAATAGAAAGAAAACTATTTCGCTACAACTTAAACCGCTTAAATTAAAATTTACATATTTTTAGAGTTTAACTGGCTTAACTTTGGATTGGTTTGATCAAATACATGAAATTTGGTAAGTAAGTATACCTTGAAGAGACCTTCAAAAGAGGTATGTCTCGGGGGGTTTAAGCTAGAGGGTTAAAACTGCTTAAACACTTGCTCAGTTGACCTGTTTGAGCGATTTTCCGATGTATATATTAAATTGGAAGAAAAAACTTTTCGATGTTGAAAATCAAAGAAAACGAAACTCTTTGACAATTTTAAGTGTACGGTATAGTAAGTAAAATTTAACATTATTTACATAATACCCAACTCCAAAAGTAAACTCACTCCATGACGCAAACCCACAGGTAGGTCGGAAAAATAATGTAAATCCGTTTTGCTTTAACCCTCCTTCAGCATAAAAGTCCAATTACATCGACTTAATCTCGCCGGAGCGCCATGAAAGTATGCATGAGGTCTGCGCCCAAAACAATGAGTTCCCCGAGATCGGCCTTTTTCAAACAGACAAGAATAAGAGAGGATTTCAATCAAACGAAACGAACTCATGATTTTATGCAATAGGTATACGAGTTGGAAGGCGGAAGTTTCTCCGTTCCTCAATTGAGTCCAAGGCAGGAGGTCAAAACCGTTAACCATCGTTACACGCGCACATGTTATTGGATTTCACAATTCTATTTTTGCCTGCAGATTTTGTTTTTTTTTCTTGCCCTTGTATTTAATTGGAAAAATTGTATTTTTTTTTAAATATTTCTAGGTTATTTTCTTTTGTATATTAGGAAACTTTGACGTAGGTAAGTACCTACTCAAAAAACTCCAATTTCCAGGAGCAGGGCACTTTTTCACCCTACCGAAGAAATTTGTTGCAATCCGCGGAACATTTATACACATTAACATCCCGTCGACGTTATTTATGTCGTCTGGTCCCCTCTTTAACTTCGGGATTTTCTTTATGACCGTATTTACTCTTTTAGATTAGAGCCCGAGACAGGCGGTTTTTATTTTATTTTATAGGCGTTTAAGAGGAAAAGGGTGGTTTAAATGGCGCGAGTTCGTTTCTGCCCTTTTTAGCGAAATAAAAAGAGAAAATTGACACCTATAGTTGTTTGTACCCGTTCCGCATTTGCTGCACTCATCAGCTCTGCTGGAACCACGGTCGGTGGTTGACTTTTGCCATATAATTTGCTGTCAAAGTGACATTTGTGAATAAACTAGTTTCAACCTTTGAACCCTGTTCAAAAACCACTTCTTGTATTATAAAATCGTGTCTACGGTTATACATTAATTTACTTCGGTAGGGGACGATCGTGTTTTGCGATTACTCCCCAGAACAAAAACCCAAACCCAAAGCCGTTGGATAAACCTGAAGAAGAAGAAAACGAGGACTCCAATCCCTGACCTGGAGCAAAAAGATCGTTCTATTTCTCAACGATACTAATTTTGTGGTGGTGCTTGTCCAAGCTTTCAGCAATGCCAACACGTCTTCCCCGTAAACACTGGACGGGTCGAAAGAAACCTCCATTTCGGAACATAGTGGAGTTGATTAGCGCCCTTTTGGATAATGATGGCGAATGGTATAGCGGGGTGAGGACATTCAATAAAAAACTTCTACTTTTTTGCTCCAGTGCCGCTCAAAAAAGCCTTGAAAAAGACGTGAATAAACGTCGAAACGTCGGCAATTTCTGCGTAAAGTAGAAGTTTTTTATTGACTGTCCTCACCCCGCTGTACCATTTGCCATCATTATCCAAAAAAGAAGCTAATCAACTCCACCAGTAATTAAATTATTAATCACTAGAATAGGTGAAGACGTCAAGGTTTCACTGTTTGAACCAATCGAAATCGAAGAGCTGAAAACTGACTAACATTAATTTGAGAAACCTGAATGAAGGAGGAAAAAACCAAGAGCCTAAAGAAGTGAAAGCCTTAAGAAGGTTGTTTTTGATTGATTGAAAATAAAGTTAAGCCTAAGTTAAACTAACCTAAAGAGAATGAACCTAAAGAGAGGTGAAAAACCTAAAAAATTTGAAGATAAGGAGCACCTGGAAGTTACTCGTAAAAACAAAAAACCAAACCCAAAGCCATTGGATATATCTGAAGATGAAGAAGAAGACGAGGGCTCCAAATCTGACACTATTAAACCCACAGAGACTCCAACACCTAAATACCGAAGAGACCTGAAGACAAACTTTAGGCTTGGAGCTTGATTAAGAACAGATTTGTTCATGTAGAGTTCCTTCCAGTAAGCGAAGCGGTTCCCAGTAACGACAATGATATATTATCCAGGAATTTTGAAGCCCAAGAAGAGAGAGGCTTGGCCTAGGAGTTCAGTGCTCAGGCGTATGCGGATAACGGACTGATCATGATACCAGGCAGCGTTTGTGATCGAATGCAAAGGGCATGCGGAATAATAGAACAATGGTGTACCGAGATGGGACTGTCAGTCAATCCGGGCAAGATAGAGCTTGTGCTCTACACCAAAAGAGGAAAACTACAGGATTCCGGTCAACTCACGTTGTACGCGAAATCTCTGCTGCTAAGTACCTGGGGGTGATCATCGACAGCGGACTGATCTAGAAAAGTCACCTAGAAAAGGCATGCAATCGCCAAGGCAACAACACTGATATGGTAGTCAGACCCAAGATATTCTATGGGTCCGTGGTCTGGTGGCCAGTGGTGGACAGGGCCTGCTATGCGTTGAGGTTGGCAAGACCGCAGAGCAGTCTGCTTAGGCATAACGGGTGCGTTCACAACAACACCGGGAGCAGGTCTCAATGCCTTACTGGGTCTGCCGGAGCTTCCAATCTGGATGAAGAGGGAGGTGATAAATTCCTGCAGGAGAATGGATTGCTGCGACCAGTGGAAGGAAACATTCATGGGAAGCGGTCACACGCAGATCGCCAGCGGGACATCCCAATTGTCTTGTCGCAGGAGGGGCGCCCTTGCGATCGCCTGAGACTAAAACAGCCATTTGGGATAAATATTCCAACAAGAGAAGAATTCAAAGAAGAGCTGCTTCAGCAATCTTCTGAGAATAATCAGGTATGGTTATTCGGAGGTATGGTTATACAGACGGATCAAGAATAGCCGATTCACAGTCGTCAGGAGTTGGAATATACGAAGCAGGTCATGAAGAGTGTGAGAGCTTTCCTTTGGGAAGCCACCCGACGGTTTACCAGACGAAGGTGTTTGTAATACTCGAAGTGGCCACACGACCAATCGACCAAGTCGGAAGTCAAACAAGGAGCAGAACAGAACATCTTCATCTACTCCGACAGTCACCTGCTTGGAGGGCTGCTCTAGAGTCACTGCCAGAAACAAATAAGGTAACTCTGGGGTGGGTTCCTGGATATAGGGGCATTGAAGGAAACGAGCGCGTCGATGATTCGGCCAAGCGTAGTTCCCAGGCGTGCTTTACTGGACCGGAGCCATGTCTAGGAGTAAGCAATAGGTACGTCTCTCACACTCTAAATGAGTGGGCATGGGAGAGTACAATGATAAACTGGACACAGTCAGGAATATGTAAATAGACCACGGAAATCTACCCTAACCTGGATAGACTCAAGGCCTCGTGGCTACTTTTGAGAAATCGGCAGTGCCTGGGAGACCTTATAGAAATTCTCACTGGCCACTGCAGACTAAACACACACGGGCACCTCCCATTAATGGTGGACAGTCCACCCTGCACCTACTGTGGAGTAGGAGAAAAGTCATCATACCACTTTCTGGGAGTGTGCTATAGGTGGGCGCGACTGCGCCACAGGACACTGGGAGCCACCTTTCTCCATCGAGAAAAGCTTCCGACTTTGAGATGGGGCGGGTCGACTCGTGGAGGGAATGAGGGCCTAGGCGGAGCAAGGCTTTAGCCCCCCCCCCCCAATGTCTACTACTACTTCTACTATTACTAACGCTGAAACTCAACATGGATTGCAATTAAAAAGACTATTGAACATGTACGTCAAGGTCACAGTCGACACACCAATATGCGGTTAGAATGCTTTAACTGCATCGAGGATTGTGAATCAACTTATTGTTCAGCAGTTGTCCAAAAAAACTGAAGCTTTAGGCTTAGGCTTAAGAGTAGTTTTATTCATGTTGAGTTACCTCCAGTAAGCGAAGCTGTTCCCAATAAGCTACAATGGTATATTATCCAGGAACATTGAGGAAGCTGCTACCCTGAAACCGAAGAAGAAAAAGGTGCCTAAGATTGAGGACCTAGAAAAGTTGGATGAAGAACTCGATGAACTTAAGAAGGGACGAGGATTTTGAAGTTAGAATGGCTTAAAATACCAAGAAGTCGGAACCAGTTATCCTTTCCAATAACAGTTGATAAATTTCAGCTTTAAAATGGTAGATCTCACTTTACAAGTAGTCAAATTGGTAGATATTAAAATAAAAAATCTCGATGGAGACCATCAGCAGCGGCAAAACCCACAGAACTGAAACTTACTAAGCTTAGGTTAAAGAGTAGAATTAACTGGGTGGATTTGCCAACAATCAATGAAATATTGCAATCTATTCAAGTCCCCTTAATTGGATCTTTTAGAGAAAATATCTTGAGAAATATAAAGAAAATTGAAAAAATAAAAAGTCGGAGGATGTCGATGGATTCAGGCATCTCAGGCGTAAGCCTAAGAAACAGGTTAGAGGAAGAACCAAAAACTCTGCAAAAAAAAGAAAAAGCCATAGAATTAAGAGGAGTCTGATAAACGAAAGAGAACCAAACTGTGGAAGAAATTGATAAAATTGAACCCATTATACGGAAAAATAACAGATACCCTTGGGAAGACGACAAGGAAAAACCTTTAAAGGATAAGAAAACAAAGCAGGAGAGAAAACCAAAGAAGAACCTGTAGCGGCCGTTTTCAAACCAGACTAAGGAAGAAGACAGAAGAAGAAACTCCCGAAACTGTAAAAGTTGAATTAAATAAACATCAACCAACGAGTTTTATTAAATAAAGCATTGAAACCTCATATTCCAAAGAAGGTTTATTGAGGCAAAAATTCTTTATTAAGAAGAAGAAAGCAAAACAGAAAGAAGAAATGTAGACAGTGAAGAACCGCTTTCAACGGAGCTTGTAGATGAAGCTACTGGGAAGAAAACCTGTTGAATTCCCGAGGTGGATGACGGATGAGTTTTATTGTAGAAATCATTCAAACTTCACGAAGCGTACAGTACATCCCAAAGAAAGATTATTGAGGAAAAAGTCATCATTAAGAAGAAGAAAGAAAAGCCGAACGAAGAAGTTGTAGAACTAAATGTAGAGAGAGAAGAAGCGCCTTCAACGGAGCCTGTAGCTGATGCTACTGTGAAGAAAGTCCCGAGGAAATGGAGAGACAAGGAGTTACAACCGAAGAGGTGCCCGAAGAAACTCCGTCATTAACTTTAGATCATCAACTAAATACCAATTGCGGAAGAACCCATAGAAGAAGCACTTGTCCCTGAACCTGCGGGGCCCACGACGATCCTCCTCAGGGGCGATTTTTAGGCTACATCCCCTTTTGGTTGAAGATTCTGTAACGATGAGGAAATAAGACTGAAGGATGTTGAGTTTGGACTTCTCTGAATCTTCTCTTTCCTTCTAACTTACTCACACACGCCCCAATAGCGCTTTTAGATTGAAGAAACGATTGTGATTTCATAACCAGTAGTCAGAGGATTAGTATATTTTATATTTGTGACTGCGAAAACTAATTAAATCTAATTAAATTGGAACCCATTACCATGATTATATTAAAAAAATAATTTTGGTTCCGAATAACACCATCAGCAAATGGTAGGTGCTCAATGTCGATCAGTCCTGACTGAAGAAGAAGTTTCAAAGAAAGCTTCGGCGGAAGAAGAAAAGGATGCAGTTAAGACCAAAAAAGCATGTGGAAACAAAAGAAATATCTCACGACGAAATAGATTTCGCCCTCTCTATCGATGACTTGAGAAGTGGAAGAAAAAGACCAAACCAAGGAGAAGACGCTTACCAATGGCGCCTACCAATGGAAAGTTCTTTATATCAAAGGAAGCTCCACAAGAAGAAGAACCTGTACAGACAGTTTTTAAACCAAAACTTAAGAAGAAGACAAGAAAAAACTACCGAAACTGTAAAAGGTGTATTGTTACGATCGCAGCAACGCCGCATGGGAGGCGGGGCAACGCATGGGAGCGTGTTGGTTGGTGGAGCTTCGCGACCTATCCGCGCTGCGTCATGGCTGACACGAGTGATTTATTGCTCGTCTGGCTTAATCTAGAAGGCAGTTGTTTACAACCGTTTTTTTTTATATGAGATTATTCAAGAATTCTTATAAAGAACTTTCTAGGTTTTTCTGTAATTTTAGGATTGTATATAAAAGGCGCATAGAGCGCCCGAGTAGGATAGTCGTATTTTAATCGAGCTATAAGTAAGCTAAAGTTACGAAGCGATAATAGAAGGCTATAAAGTGTTAAGTAGTGAGTTATTTAGTAGTCGTGTGTATTTGTGGAGTTAATAAATAGTGTTTTCGTGTTAAATCGTTACACTGGAATTATTGAACCCCGAGTTCGCAACAATTGGTGTCAGAAGTGCGATTCCAGTGGGAATTTGAGAACTAATATTGCTGAACTGTAAGTGAGTGCTTCATTGCCGGACATTACGTGTTTATGCCAGTGACCAGAAGCCAGCATCAAGCGATGGAGGATCAACTTGCCGCCCTGCTGTCCCTTATGCAACACCAGAAGGAAGAGCAGGAGCGCCGTTATCTAGAACAAAAAGAAGAGCAGGAAAAACGTTATAAGGAACAAAAAGAGGAACAAGAAAGGCGTGATCAAGTACAGGAGCAACGTTATCAAGACCAGAAGGAAGAGCAGGAAAGACGTTATCTAGAACAGAAGGAAGAGCTGGAAAAACGTGATCAATTACAGGAGCGACGTTATAACGAACAAAAAGAAGAACAAGAAAGACGTGATCAAGTACAGGAGCGACGTTATCAACAACAAAAGGAAGAGCTGGAAAAACGTGATCAAATACAGGAACGACGTTATCTAGAACAGAAAGAAGAGCAGGAAAAACGTTATTTAGAACAAAAAGAAGAACAGAAACGGTTTAAAGAAGAATTAGTGAGCCATTTCGCAGCTAGGGAGCAACAATTGGAAGAAAGAATAATGCAATCCGTTAACGAAGGACTCGAAGCTGTCAACCAGAAGGTTCTCGAGCTAGAAAAGAAATTCCGGGAACAACTTGAGGACGACAACGTGTCTACAGAGAGTTTTAGCACAGCCAACGCTAAAATTAAGCCTCCCGATTACGACGGTACTACTGCATGGGAAATTTATAAAACTCAGTTTGAGGCAGCTGCAAAAGCTAATGGTTGGTCCGAGCCCCAGAAAGCTACATCATTAGTGGTAGCACTTCGTGGAAAAGCGGCTGAACTACTCCAATCTCTGTCGGCAGCTGATCAAAGTAATTATGCAGTTTTAGTACACTCTCTGCAACTACGATTTGGAAACGAGCACAAAGAAACCGTGTTCCAGGCCCAGCTGAGGATGAGACAGCAGAAGTTAGGTGAATCGTTACAAGAATTTGAGGCGGACATAGACAGACTAATTCACCTGGCATATCCATCGGCCCCTGAATCTTTTCAAACGCAATTTGCTGCCGAAAGGTTCATTGAGGGAGTTCGCGATAGTGACATGAGATACCACTTACGTCTAGTAAGGCCCAGGAATATCAGCGAGGCACTAGTTCGGGCCCTGGAATTCGAGGCGTCACGAGTGTCATCTAGTTCTTCTGCAAGTGTAAGAGTGGCAACTTGCGGTGACAAGAAGAATACGTCTATGGCTGATTCCATGGCCAGTTTACATAAAGCGATGAAGGATATGGCAGTCAGTATGCAAGCCCTGTTAGAAAGAACTCCCCGATCAACAGGCAATCGGGGCATAAAATGTTTTAACTGCGGTAAACTGGGTCACGTCAAGAGTAACTGCCGTAACAGGGCAAGGAGTCCGTCGCCGTTGTTTAGAAGACCGAGCGGCAATCAAGACCGCCCTAGAATCCAGGAAAAACCAATTCCTGTCAATGTAAGGGGGCAATTGACCGAGCCCGATAAGACCCCCAGGATCAGTCAAGTCAACCAATCAAGTCAAGTCAATAATTTGAGTGGCAAAAGTGTTACAGGACGCATTAAAGGACAGAAGATCCAAACTGAACGTCGACAAGGAAGATGTCACGGAAATGCCGATACATTGTCTAGACGGCCATGTAAAGAAGATAGTCAGGATTGTCGAAGAACTGAGCAACGTGAAGGACTTCCTTTGGTAAGGAGAACGTCGGTAGAAATAAACGATGGCTGGACCACACAGACCCTTCGAGAAGAACAAATGAATGATCCAGATATTGGACTCATCCTCTCTGCAAAGTCTGACGACAAGAGACCAGAATGGCAAGAAATTGCTGGTAAAAGTCCAAACCTAAAGGCGCTATGGGCCCAGTGGCACTCTCTTAAAATAGAAAATGGATTACTGAAGAGAGCGTGGGAGAGTCCGGATGGCAAGACCGTAGTCAGTCAGTTGGTTGTTCCTGGAAGCAGAAAATCGGACGTACTACAGGAAATGCACGACGGAACCAGTGGAGGTCATTTTGGGGTCAATAAAACCTTGGCCAAAATTAAAGAGCGGTTCTACTGGGTGAATTATCATGAAGACGTCGAATCTTGGTGCCGCAAGTGCGAAGTTTGTTGTGCCACAAAAGGACCTCGAACAAGATCACGCGGCCGAATGGTGCAGTACACTGTAGGTGCTCCATTCGAGAGGGTAGCAATTGATGTCGCGGGACCGTTTCCTCAGACTGAGTCGGGCAATAAATACATCTTGGTCGCCATGGATTACTTCACTAAATGGCCTGAAGCATACGCCCTGCCTAATCAAGAAGCAACGACTGTGGCAACGGTGCTAGTAAATGAAATGTTCTGCAGATTTGGAGTCCCTCTCGAACTTCATTCTGATCAGGGCCGAAATTTTGAATCGGCTGTTTTCCAGAAGGTCATGGAACTTCTCGGAATTCGCAAGACCAGGACAACTCCTTTGCATCCACAGTCGGATGGGATGGTAGAGAGATTTAATCGGACCATGGAACATTACCTGTCTAAAATGGTGGCAGATCATCAGCGTGATTGGGACCAACATCTACCTCTCATGTTGATGGCATATCGAGGCTCTACGCATGAAGCCACTGGTTATACTCCGGCGAAAGTGATGTTCGGGAGGGAAATGAAGCTTCCTGCGGATTTGATGTATGGAACACCAGAAAAAAGAGTCGCTCAGCTCTGAGAATTTTGTGGAGGAGCTTAAGGAGAGGCTGAACAATGTTCATGAGCAAGTCAGGAATAAACTGCGGATATCCAGTGATCGAGCCAAAGCAAGATATGACTTACTAGCTAACTCCCGCGGCTTCCAGGATGGTGATTTGGTGTGGCTATACAATCCGAGGCGAAAGGTGGGGAAGTCGCCCAAACTTAGCCAAAATTGGGAAGGACCTTATACAATTATAAAGAAGATTAATGATGTGGTGTATAGGATCCAGCGGACCCCTAGGTCAAAGATGAAGGTCGTTCATTTGGATCGATTAGCACGATACCATGGAACTCTATCTGTTCGGGACGAACAGACTTAGGAGGAGGGCAATGTTACGATCGCAGCAACGCCGCATGGGAGGCGGGGCAACGCATGGGAGCGTGTTGGTTGGTGGAGCTTCGCGACCTATCCGCGCTGCGTCATGGCTGACACGAGTGATTTATTGCTCGTCTGGCTTAATCTAGAAGGCAGTTGTTTACAACCATTTTTTTTTATATGAGATTATTCAAGAATTCTTATAAAGAACTTTCTAGGTTTTTCTGTAATTTTAGGATTGTATATAAAAGGCGTATAGAGCGCCCGAGTAGGATAGTCGTATTTTAATCGAGCTATAAGTAAGCTAAAGTTACGAAGCGATAATAGAAGGCTATAAAGTGTTAAGTAGTGAGTTATTTAGTAGTCGTGTGTATTTGTGGAGTTAATAAATAGTGTTTTCGTGTTAAATCGTTACACTGGAATTATTGAACCCCGAGTTCGCAACAGTATTAAAGAAAGAACAACTCACGGAGTCTGTTGGAGTACATGCTGAAAGAGTTTTAGTCAAGAAAACACTTAAATTTTACGAAGCAGAACTTGTTGAAGTTAAAGTTACCGTACAAATCAAAGAAGGATTATTGAGGAAAAAGACACCGTTAAGAAGAAGAAAGTAAAACAGAAAGAAGCACCTGTCTTTGAACCTGCGGGGATATCTTTCCTCGGGGCCACTTCTGGGGTTGATCGGCATCTGGTTGAAGCGAATCCTATAACGAAAGGTGTTGAGTTTGGAACTTTGTGAATCTCTTCTTTCTTTCTAACATACTCATATCGGGCATACCTACTAACACTTTTAAATTGATGAAACGAATGTGTCTTCATAATCAGTAGTCAGAGGGATATTTTAAATTGCTGGCTGCGAAAACTATTAAAATCTATCTAAATTGGAACTCTTTACCGTGGATAGATTTAAAAAATAATTTCTATTAGCAAGTAATCAGGTGATTCCAGAGTTCCAATAAACTAAATTCAACCTTTGAACTTTGAACACAGTTCAAAGGTTTCCTTGAACAAGGTTCAAAGAGGTCTTTCGTTCTTTCTTCAAAGATCACTTCTTGTATTACAGAACCAAACATATTTTTGCAAGTGCCGCCGATACTGAAGTAAAACCAAGCCAGTTTTCTCCCGAAGTTTTCGCTTCTCATAGACAGATGGCCGGGACAGATGGCCTATACTGTCTGGGGACGACGTTCAGTAGAGTATCAAACTCATTTCTCTATCAGGCAGAGGAACCATAGACCGGTTTCGCTCTTATTGGAGCTCAACAGGATGGTATACCTGACAGAAATACGAGTTCGAATGTAACTTGGTCTCCTCTCTTGCTCAAGGCGCTGTGTACATATGCAAGTGGCGCCATCGGACGTCGGCAGGTGCTTCCACTAGGGCATGCGAGATAATAGTGAAGTGAAACCAAGCCAGTTTTCTGCCGACGTTGTCGCTTCCCACAGACAGATCGCCGAGATTTCGCATCTATATTTTGTGGGGGCGATGTTTAGCAGAGTACCAAACTCAATTTTTTATCAAGCAGAGGAACCATAGTCCGGTTTCGCTCTCATTGGAGCTCATCAGTATGGTATACCCCATACTTGACAGAAAATCGAGTTCGAAAGGAGCTTGGTTCTTTTTATTGATCGAAGTATATATGTAAGTGGCGCCATCGAACGACGGCGTGTTCTTCCACAAAGGGTATGTGAAACAAATCGTAAAGTGAACCAAAGCAGATTTCCGCCGAAGTTGTCGCTTCTCACAGACAGATGGCCGAGATTTGTACCTATACTGTCTGGGGACGACGCGCGACGTTCAGCAGAGTATCAAACTTATTTCTCTATCAGCCAGAGGAACCATAGACCGGTTTCGCTCTTATTGGGGCTCATCAGTATAGTATAACTCAAATCTGACAGAATACGAGTTCGAATGAAACTTGGTCTCCTCTCTTGTGGACATCGTCCTTTCTGCTGAACGTCGTCCCCAGACAGTATAGGTACGAATCTCGGCCATCTGTCTGTGGGAAGCGACAACCTCGGGAAAACCAAGCCAGGAAACTGGCTTGGTTCTACTTCACTATTATTTCGCATGCCCTAGTGGAAGCACCTGCCGTCGTCCGATGGCGCCACTTGCATATGTACACAACGCCTTGAGCATGAGAGGAGACCAAGTATCATTCGAACTCAGCCTGATATAGAAATGAGTTTGATACTCTGCTCAACATCGTCCCCAGACAGTATACCTAGGTACTATCTCGGCCATCTATCTGTGGAAAGCGACAAATATATTTTACGCAAAACTGGTACGTAATAGGGTCAAAAATGTGGGCGGAAAGTTCTACGTTACTGCCCGTCAAGAAAAAGCCCGCCTTTCATATAAATAAACAGATATAAATTTATTAAGAACAATACCTTTTTTCAAAATTTCCTTTTCATACCGCTCCCTTGATGTTTTTGGGCACAACTCGGTTAATGCTTCCTCGGCAGCTTCAGATATATTCGCTGGAAGATTCATGATTACTGAAAATTCGTCATCGATGGAACACATTTTCGAATAGAAGAATTACAATTTTTAGTTGACCTGTTTGACAATCAAACAAAATCGTTTACCTGGTAACGGTTTTTTAACAATCGGCTTGTCGCAATTCGCTTGCTGGTGTCGTAATGGTTAATCATTCCATATTAAAAAACGTTTGTCAAAACCGAGATAAAACTTAGCACAACGCAATAATAGTACATCAGTTTTGCGTAAATCGTTGTACGCACTTCAGGCCGAAAGTGTGATTGCGGCCCTTGTCCTCATTAAAGACCTCCGCTTCGCGTCGGGCATCAAACTTCCCGTCCTCGGGCCGCAATCGTATACTTTCAGCCCTTTATACGTAAATAACTGTTTTGTATTGTGAAGAATAAATATTAATTGGGTTGCCAACCGTACTATACAGGATGTTCCAGAAAGATTGGGAAATATCGCAACTGGAGGCTGTAGAGACCAAACTATATGGGTTAGTTTAAAAATTGTTTGCAAAATACAGGTTGTTAAAAGTAAAGTATTAATTTAATGTTTTTTTTTATTTCGTGATAACTCGGTAAATGAATGGAGTCTACGGGTGCATTACGCTAACTCGCCTCTAGATAGGGGACGACCAATTTTTGTAAGAATTAAGACAAATGAGCAGGATTCTGGTTGTTGTGTTTGATTTGATCCACATCATTGAGCTAAAGAGGGGGATATTATGTCTCGTAGTTATCCCCGATGTTCCGCTCGCTGTGACTTGCTTCCCAAAGGCTTTTCCTGGGCCGCAATAAATAAAAAGACGTTTTTCAGCCAGAAGGCGTGCATTTTTATTGCCCGAAAACTGCCCGTTTAAATTAAACCGGAAGATAGTGCCTCGAGGCAATAAGCATAATTTAACGTTATTTTATTCGGTTTTTCTCCGCTGAGTACGTTCTACACTGGTTGCGAATCTGAATGTTCTGCGTTTAGCGAGCAGTTTTTCTGGTTCGTAAAATTAAACAGTACACATTTATTGTCAACGTTTTTTTGCCAGGTAAAATCAAATAAAAGCCTTTTTGTAATCAAATATCCGTAAATTCCAGCGGCATTTTACAGTTAATCCAAGAGCTTTGTATAAGAAATCCCTCGAATCCTGTCCCTCGCCGACTTGTAATTTACGTTTCAGGAAGCTTAAAACGGATCATTTACCTTTGTACAATACTTAATTGCTTATATCGATAATTTTTTTTCCATAGAACGCAGTTTTGTGTCCCTGTTTATTTGCCCTGTTTGCACATTCACATACTGGTGGGGTTCGGAAACGGAATTACAAACGGGGGGACGCTTCGATGCACCTGATTTGGCCCCACTAGAGTACAAACAGCCGCAGGACCTCCGCATACACATCATGAGCAAACAGAGAAGGTTCGTCATTGCATGTGAAATTACAGGTATATTCGAAATAAAGTTGTTCTCCAATATAATTGTAACTTGATCTAGAAGAGAAATAATTTTCTCTTTGCCTTCCTCTTCTGAAGGTGCCTATCAACTTATGTTATGATGTTGGTAACTATGTTGGCCCCTACTATCCTATTCGCTTCAGCTCTGCTATTGCATCATGACGGCAATTTAATCTATGTCTATAATCTATGCGAACATTGACAAAATGGAAATCAGGAATTGACTTAAAAAAATCCAAATGTCGCAATTGATGAGGTGAAGCTTTGTCTGTTTTCTTCAACAATGCAAATATTAGGAGTTTATGGTTTTGACAATTAATTGTCTACCTTCAATCATAAAGCGAAAAGATTTGATGCTGCTGTAGGTAGACTGCCATGATCGTATATGCTTCAATTTTGCACTGTTCAATTTAGATTTTTGGGAAAGAATCCGATTAACCCTCATTGTCCATGTATGAGCTATTCCAGGACTGCACCGATAGCTTGGTCTGATAGGCATCTGTAAATAGAGCTAATTGTGCATTGTCCCTCGGATGAGCAATGAGTGACGCTTGTTTGTTGCAATGCTCGAATCCCTGGCTCAACTCTGGATACAAATTGCTTGGATTTTACTTCAGCGAGTAGAGCGTGAAGGGGTGCTTGAGTGCTGCATTTTTGAGGAAACGTTTTTAAGAATCTTTGGAACTCAGAAAGAGTTTTATATTTGTAGAATTTCTGAATTGCTGCATTTCGCTCTGTAAGTCTAGTCTGTTACATTAAACGACAGGCAGCCCAGGTAGGCGATCTGTTTCTTAACAAGGTGACAATTTGCAACGTTGATCGGTTGTTAGTGTCGCCGTGGTCGCGCAAGCTTCAGGTGGTAGAAATATTATTCTGCACCTGTTGACGCTATCAATCCATCGTGATTATAACAAACCTCGTAGATTATCATTTATGAATCTCTGGAAGGTTTGAGAAGCATGGCAGAGCTTAAATGTCATTTTGTTGCATTCAAATAGTCCAAATGATATAGCAGCTTTTAGACGATCCTCGGAAGCCAGAGGATTCTAATGGTAGGCCATCACTAGGACCAATGTCTAAAATACTGCCATTCAGTCTGTGCCTTTATATGAGTTGTAGACTTATCTGGTACTGTGATGTTGTAAAGTTTCCTGTGGTAGGAGTAGTTTATTGGATGTTAGGTCAGACCATTTTATAAGACTTTTTTTAAGCCGATTAGGCAAATGCTTTCACGTACTACCCGGAGGGCCATTGGTGTCAGCGATGTCATTCGGCCTCCGAGTGTAGGACTCTTCAAAGCAATCTGCTTTCAGACTACCCTCTAAAATCCCTTCCCGCTGGATCGCTAGAAGAACCCTATTCAGTAGCAGGGGCGCCACTCTTTAGAGCATTCACCACTGCTCCAGAAGGGATAGAAGTTGAGGTGTTGCATTATTTCTTATGCTGCTTCTCTACCACGCTGCTCTTTTCCCTGACTTAGTCATTTGTTCCACCAAAGTTTCCGCATTCACCTCATTTCCCTGCTGCAGACTGAGAAGATTTCTTTATATATTATGTAGGTTTGGAATAAGTTTTTTTGTCCATTGGGCCTTTAGAGTTTCAGCCTCCTATCTGCTCTGTCATTTATCCAACGTTTCCTCTCTGAGGTCCCGTTGGGTACGGCCAGTCCTGTATTTTATTGTCCATTCTTCTATCAGTAGATTTATAGGGGGTATACCCGCAATTACTTGCGTAGCCAAAGTGGACATTGTGCTGTAACCGCTAATAACATGCAAGAACACGTTTCTTTGGATTGACAACAATTCTCTATGTTTTAGAATTTTTACTAGATGCCCCATACAGCAGTCGCGTAGAATACAATAGACTGGATTAGTTTATACAATAAATTTCTTTTTACATTTCTTGGGCCGTCTAAGTTGGGCATTAGCCTCTGGAGTGAATTGAGTTCAGCTTGATTCTTGAGGGCCACGTGCTTTGTGTGTTCTGCAAAATTCATGTTGTCCTCCAAAAACACTCCCAGATATTTGAATGATCTTTATGGAACTATCTTGAATATTAGGTCCTCTCGATTTCTCTTGCCGCACAAGATGACCAATTCCTTTTTTTTTGGAGCGAGCTGTAAGTTTCTTTCATTAAGCCATATACTTATTTTTCTAGTCGACCTATTGGTAGCTTCGACTAGTTCATAAATATCTATCTGAGGTGTTCACCAGTAGGGCTATATCATCCGCATAGCCAACCACCTCAACATTATTTGAACATACGTTTTTGGGTATTTTGTCAGACTGGAGATTCTAAAGTAATGGAACCCTGGGGTATGCCGCCATCATGGCAGTTGTAATATTCATTTGTTATGTTTATTTCAGCTTCTGAAGTAATCTAGTAGGTACTTACTTTGTCAGATAGTCTGAAACTCTTCTCTTCTTCGGTTCTTTAACAATAACACCCTGTGACCAAGACGCACCAACGCTCACCCCTTGACCTTTGTGCTTTCATTTCCCTCACTCGCTCCATGACTGCTGGCATTTAACGTTGACATTCCTATCCGGAAACCAAACTGTTTTTCACAGAGGGTATCTTCTTCTTGTTCTTGATCTTCTCCTTCGGAGGTTGCTGATCATCATGGCTATTTTAACTTTAGAGGCAGCTGTCCGAAGTAGTTCGACAGATGAGAGGTCAACCATCAAACCATCAACACCAAAACCAGTCTCGCAGGTTACGAGCCAGGAAATTCTACGTCGACCGACGCTTCTGCTTCCCACGATCTTCCTCTGCATGATGAGCTGCAGAATTTCATATTTTGAATTACGCATAACATGCCCAAGAAACTCTAGTTTTCTTCTCTTAATTGTGAAAAGAATTTCCATTTCCTTATCCATTCTTTCCAGAAATGGCCGTTTTCAGAAATGCGGTCCATCCAGCAGATCTTTAACATTCGGCGGTACACCCACCACTCAAACGATTCCAGTCTCTTAGATATTTCCTTGTTCAGTATCCATCCTTCAAGACCATATAGTAAATACTGGAAAGACGTAACACCGCACCATTCTAACTCTCAAAGTCAAAGATAGTCTCGGGCTGTTAGCAGTTTTCTCAGTTTCATAAATGTTGTCCTCGCTTGCTCAATTCGTGACAAGATTTCTTGTTTGTGTGCAACATTTTCATTTATGATTGTTTTTAGGTATTTGAAGTGATGGAAATGCTCAACTGTCTTTTTGCGTATAGTCAGCTGACAGTCACTGATGTTTCTTTTTCCAGAAGCTGTTATTTCATCTTCCAGTCTTCTTTCTTATTTCATCTTCCAGAGGAATTCAGATGCTGTTATTTCATTTTCCAGTCTGGCCTTGATGATCTGTTCAAAGAGTTTTGCCAGGACGTTTATTAAACATAGAGATTTGCAGGAGCTTGGCACCTCAATGGGTGGTCCTGGCTTTCTTCCATGGCTCCGGGAAAATTCCGTTTTCGAGAACATTGTTCAGTGCCTCTAATGTCTTCTCGGGATACTTTGAAACCGTGCTCAACTCGGCTTCAGTTGGTATTTATGGACCCTTGTAGCACTGTTATGGTTGGTACTTGAAAAAAAAGTTCTTTATCTTGTTTATCTAATCTTTGCCAAATGTCTCTCTAATCTCTGCCTAGTATTAACTTTGCGTTTCCTCCTGTTTTTTGTATTTTTTAGCTTTGATAAAAGCCCAGTTTGGTGAGGAAACGTTAACAAACGACACCAAAGAGTAAGTTCTTTGCATCCTATATGTTTCTATCAAGGACTACATCCCAAAAATCCAACCATAACACTGGAACAAGGGTCCAAGAATACCAAAAACGCTCCAACGTATTTGGTATTCTTTCCCTTCTTTTCTTCTTTTCCAAATTTTTTTTATTAGTTGTTGTTGACCATGAACTGTTGAAAACCTGTATCATTAACTTAATAAAAAAGCACAAGGACCAAGACTGGAGGTTGTTAACGGTAATCATAGTACTTCCCTTTCTGTTGATGACACCTTGCCAAAAGGGGAATTAGATGATTCACAATTCTATAATGATGACGAGTTCTAACCTGACTCATCACCTAGTCCCATCCTTAGTAATGCCGAGGATAATTTTTCAGAAAGTTTTTCATGTGTGGCAATACAAATTTAGAGCTCTCGAAGACCCGCCTTATTAGTAGAATCAAAGGCCGCAGTTGTATATAGAATACAATAGCTCTTCATTTAGCAATATTGCTAGTACATTTACATTACATCATATAACTTAAAATGCTAGTTACTGAATCTATTTTACTACATAGAACAATTTACAGCAAATTTTGAAAAGCAAAAACCCTCTTAAAACATAAATGTTTTAATCCTATTTTGAAAAACTTTAAAACTATTAATCTGCTTTATATCCTCTGGTAACGAATTATATAAACGAATACCATGATAAAACAACGACTTTTGAAATGCACTGGTCCTAACCAAAGAAAAATTAAAGTTAAGCCTCGATCGAATATTATAGTCAATTAAATCAGTTCTTCGTTCCAAATAACTGTTCAAATAGCTCGGATAACAGTGGTGCTCAATCTTATAAATAATATCAATTTTTGCCTTAGCGACAAACTGTCTAACGTCTAACCATTGTAAAGTTTGTAACATATTATTAATGGATTGATACCTGTCACAATGTAATACACAGATAAAGAATTTTGAGGATAAAAAGCCATGCTTTTTATGGCGATAAATTTCGTAGGAATTAACTAAACGAGGGCAAATCTCTATAGGGGGTGTTAATTTAAAAACGTCATCTAGTTGGCTGTGAAACGTCAAAGAAAACAGATTTAATTTCCCTATGTCATCCTTTTCTGTCAAAAATTCAGAGCCTTCTACATGATGTTTTTTAATGAACACAGATCAGATATGTTTTATAACTGTGTGACAAAAAAGAATTTTTTGTGTTACATACTCTTCTATGTCTTGCTAATCTACGTAGAAGAATCATGAAAATCTATAAACAAGATTTGGGCACATGAAGGAATTTTTCTCGTTGGCTGAAGATAGTCATGAGTTCTATAGGACAACCCTACAAACTTGGCACGTTAATAAGCCTTGACAGTATGATTGTCATGGTGACTGACTGCGTAGCCAATAGAAATTCTACTTCTCCCATCAAAGGCTAATAGTGACTTGCAGGCTAACATTTATTTACCATATCAATCACTTGGTAATTTTAGAAGGATTACAATTTCCATACTGGCCAATGGTCTATATCCATTGTTCCAATGAATCATCTGTCATATTTTATTATATTCAAAGGGAAAGTTGAAAACCTTGAAATTTCAGGCCAAAAATTGAAGAACGAGAGTCAAAAGGAAAAAAAATTAAAAACTTGCAACCGGTGTCGAACCGGTTTTCGATAAAAGTTGCCCTATTGGTAAGTTGCCAAGACGTCAACATGTCTTAACTCTCTTCAATGTTACTCTACTTTTCTTTATACATTTCCTATACTTTATCACTGATTTCTCTTCTATTTATATAGTTATTGTAATTAATCTACATCAGACTTTAGCCACAGAACTGTATTAACAGGACTTGGAGCATAGTAATGGATTTCTTTGTTGGCTTGAGGTAGTCGTGTATTCTATAACACACCCTAGCCTAGAAGCACACCGATTTAATAAGCCTTGATACGGCTTGACAGCACGGTTACCAGGGTGACCGTCTGCGTGACCAATAAGAGTTCGCTGCTCGCCGCAAAGGCTAATAATAAGTTGCAGGCTTACCCTTTAATATCTCTCTATATAGTTAAAGCAAGACGTCACTCAAATTATTGTTAATTGACGATTAGTGTTAGTAATGCAAATACATGGCTTATAAATGGGCATTGGCATAGTGTGGGTTTATAAGAACATTAAGACAACCACTTGACACCTTTTAATAGATCTTTGTTTTTTCCACTCTTCAGATGTGAGTCATTTGTTTGTTTGATGCGAGATTGTTGTAATCAATCTGTTTCAGCTTCAACACGAATTCAGCCCTTTTTGCTTCCTTTTAAGAATACAGAATTATTTGATAAAAAGATTATTTCTTAATTATCCGAAAAAAAAAAGAATTTTATGAATTAGGCGTCAAATCTGAAGTTCCGACTTGAAACCCTTCGCAATCTGAGTGCTTTTCGGCCGCTCTTTCATCAGAAAGCTGCCTCGCTAATGTATGCCATCGGAGTTTTCAGGATCGCATCCGAAAGCAAGCATGTTTCGTCCGTAACGAACTCACTTTTTAATTAAAGAAAGCATTGAATTATTCATTTTTTGCGGCATGCGGCAAAGACGGCTCCCTAATGAACCAGGAAAAAACTTAACGCATCTCCCGGTGAACAGAATTTAATTACTCTCTCTCTGTCTTTTTCTCTCTTAATCAAATCAAAACTTTCCCGCGGTCTTAATGGCTGTATCGGATTTTTCCATCCGAGCTGATTAATTAAGCAGCGATCAAGGAGAGAAAAAAGCTCTATCGCAATGGCAATATAAAACGTCCCTAAATCCCCCGATTCGGGTATTTTTCGAAAAGCAAACTGCCGAAATTGGCTTGGGGCGCGATCAAAGCGACTGCGAAATGGAGTTTGCCAACACACCTTCCCGCTTTGATGTGATCCTTGATTGCACCACCGAAAACCATCATGTGTGGGCTCCCAGCACCATTTTAAAGCGCTTAAAGACTCGCTATATTGGCGGGCAATTGCCTGGAAGAAAGTTACACTTAGGCCTTAGCCCTCCGAACTTTCTTCCTCTTTAGGGGCAACGAATGCAGATGCAAATCGAATTTGGACGGAACAAACTCAAAGTTGATGATTCGAAAAGGGGAAAAAGAGCCGCGGTTCATCACAAGGAGTTTGTTTTTGGCTAAAGATAAAGATTGTCTTGATTGCAAAAACGGTGGGGCATCTTGATTGGAACGGCGCCGTTAATTGCGTTATGGTAATGAGGACCGGTCTTGTATTGCGGTTTCAGAAAATCTCGAATTTGAGGGTTACTTTTAGTAAATTCGATTAATGCTGATTTGGCAAAGGCTCATTTTTTTTAGCAGCAATTCAGAGTAGCTCCAGCTCATATTATGCAAGAAAGAAACAATTGTGTATCCACCCGAATTTGCATCTACCTATAATGCCGAATTCAGGAAGATACGTATTGGATATTTCATTATTATGAGTTATTGGTGAAAAGCCTCCAAAGCAATAAATTGTCTTCCAGCTTGTGATAAACATAATATGAAAAGCGTAACTGAAACCAAATATAAGAAACCTTCATAATAAGATTGGATTGGCCAATTCCGTTCAACAGAAAAAAAAATGAAAATCGTTGAAGAAGGGTTCGAGCTCATTAGCTTTATCATTCGGTATCACATTAGGAAGCTGCAGACACAGTCTGAGGTTGATAAAGGTCAATGTCGTCGATAGAAAAAGAATTTTCGTGTAAGAAACAAAAATGTAAATAAAATATTAGCTAATTCTCCAAAGTTTTACTTCTATATGAGAGTTAACGTAATAAAACCAAAATTTGGTTCTTCTAAATGAACAGCATAAAAAAACTATGTTAAAGGGCCATCTTCAAAGAGCTTTAATTCTACCTCTGTTAGGAAGCATTTCTAAATAAGATAATTTACGTCAAATCGTCCCTAGAAGTTGCTTTATTTGGTTGTGGGTTTAATATCTGGACATCCTGTATATGTATGTTATAATAGATTAATATAAAAATATTATGGTTTGAAATTATTAATCACTAGAAAAATCGAAAACGTCAATCGGTATCGAAGACGACAAATTTGCAATTGAGAAACCTGAATGGCCTGAGGAGGAAAAGAAATAGCCGAAAAGAGTGAAAGTGCCTCTCAAGAAGAAAGTAAAAGTTAGTGAAAAAAATCCCTGAAAGACAAGAAATTCGTGGTTGAAAACCTAAGCAAACTGAAGATAAGAAGCAATCGAAAGTTACTCGCCAAAAACAAAAATCCAAACCCAAAGTCATTGGGTAAACTTGAAAGAGAAGAAGAAGACGAGGGCTCTTGACCTTATTAAACCCTCAAAACACCGGTATATGTGTGTGGTAAAGAAGAGAGACAGAATTGTCTACGTTAAGTTTCCTCCAATAAGCGAAACGGTTCCCAATAAGGCCACTGTTATGTTTTCTAGGAATATTGAAGAGGCTATAACCCTGAGTGAAGCCCAGGAAGAAAAAAGTGCCTACGCTTGAGGACCTATAGAAGAGTTGGATGAAGAACTCGATAAACTAAGAAGAAACGAGGAACTGTAGATTTGAGGTTAGAAAGCGGCCCAAAATATCAGAAAAATTGAAACAGGTACCCACTTCAATATCATCTCATTTTTCACACTCATCAATTTTTCACATTTTCAAAAATAAAAAAGGCTCGAAGAAGTGGTAGAATTTGCAGAACTAAAATTTTCTAAGTATAAGTTAAAGAATAAGACTAACTGGATGGATTTTCCACATCAACGAAATGTTACAATCTCTAAAAGTCGACAAAAATAAAAATGAACAGGCCAACAAAAACAAGATTTAACAAAGCTTGAGAAGCTCGAACTTGAACTCGAATACTTTTAATCAAAAAAAGGCAGCGGATGTCGATGTGGGGTTCATGCATCTCAGGAGTAAGCCTAAGGAAAACTTTGAGGAAGAAGCTGTTGTCTGAAGAAAGAGAAGGCTGATACAGTTGTAACGCTACTAACCTGAACCAACCAGAACAAGAAGAGGAGGAAACTCGATAAGAAGTCAATAAAATTAAACTTATTATACTAAAAGAAACAAATACTTCTTGAAAGGAACCGGAGGGCGATGTTAAGAGCGCAATTTTCAAGCCATTTAAATTCCTCCATGAAAACACCTAAGAGGAGACATAAGAACTTACAAATTCTGAGGAATACGACGAGAAAAACTTGTAAAGAAACAAAACAAAGTCAGAAAACCCAGAGAACCCGATACCTGCAGGGAAGAAAGCAAAAAAGAAGTTACAAAAACAGCTTAACGAAAACCTGAATCAGAGGAAAAACCGGAGGAACTTAAGCTTAAACCGCTAAAGAGAGTTCAAGAGAAAGAAGATGAGGAAGCGGTTAGAACTACCTAGTCAAAAAAGCATGAGGAAACAAAAGAAATATCGGACGACGAAATCGATTTCGTTTTCACTATCGATGATAACTTGAGAAGTGGAAGAAAAATACCAAAACAAGGAGGAAGCTCCACAGAAAGCTGCGCTTACGTGGAGAATGTGGACAAGGTGGTCCAGCCAAAGCAGCACGAAGAAGCAAAAGAAATATGCCAAAGATAGAAGAAGAAATAGGTATTGCTTCTTCTTCTTTAAGTACCAACCAAAAAGACCAAGCCGAACTTCAGTATGCGCAGCTTCGGTGTTAAGGGCTCAATTTTCGAACCACTTAACTTCCCTCATGGAAGCACCGAAAGGAGACATATGAAGCGATACGTTCTGAGGAACCCGACAAGGAAAACTTGTAATGCCAGAGAACCAGAAACCAGAGAACCCGATACCTGGAAGGAAGAGAGCAAAGAAGAAGTTACAAAGAAAACTTGCACCCGAGGAAAAACCGGAGGAGTAGACCGGATAGACCAATAAAGAGACATCAGGAGAAAGAAGAAGGGGATGCAGATAAGATCTCCTAGCCAAAGAAGCGTGAAGAAGCAAAAGAAATATGCCAAAAACAGACGAAGAAATTGATTTTATTCTCACTATCAATGATTAATTGAAGAGGAACTTCTTCTTTTTTAAGTACCAACCAAAAAGACTAAACCGAACATCAGTATGAGCAGCTTCCAGAGGAAGCTGCGCATACCGAAAGGGGGATATTCTATTTCAAAGAAAACTCCACAAGAAGAAGAACCTGCTCAGTCAGTTTTCAAACCTAAACCGAAGAATAAAACAGAAGAAGAAACTCGGGAATCTGTAAAAGTTATATTAAATTAAGAACAACCAGTGCGTGCTGATGAAGAAGATGCTCACACAGTGTTATTGAAGAAAGAATCCAAACCTGAAAAAGCAAAACTGGTTGGAGTAATAGTTACCGTATGGCCCCAAAGAAAATGGCATAATATCTAGAAATGTAAAAGAAGGTGAAAAAATAAAAGAGAAGATACCAACGAAATTCAGGGGTATCGAGAAGCTGGAATTTGAAACCAAAAACCTCAAAAAGAAAAAGCCGGGGAAGTCAATAAGTACAAGTATGTCAAGCTTAAGCCTAAAGGAAACTTCGAGGGAGAAGCTCGTAAACCTATTACATTCTACATTCAAGATTATCAAAAAGAAGAAAAAAACTGTACGATATAAGAAGAGTAGGCTGATTCGGTTGTTTTGAAGAAAAGCTCAGAGAACAAAGACGCTAAACCGGTAAAGAGACTTCAGGATGAAGAAGAAGAGGATGTGGATAGGAACGTTCTACAGAAAGCTGCGCATACCGAAAGAGAAAGAGTCTATTTCAAAGAAAACTCCACTAAAGGAACTAACCTGAACTAACCTGCGTAGACAGTTTTATTACGACGTAAACCCAAACCTAAGAATAAATTAGAACTGAACGGTGGTGTTAAGGGCTCAAATTTCCAACCATTTTACTTTCTCCATGATAACATTGAAGAAAAGGCATATAAACCTACATGTCTTAATGAACATTCCAAGCAAAGTCAGAAAAACCAGTGAAGCCGATACCTGGAAGGAAGAGAGCGAAGAAGTTAGAAAGAAAGTCCCTCAAAATCTGGATCCAAGAAAAAACCCGAGGAACTCAAGCTTAAACCGATAAAGAGATCTCAGGAGAAAGGATAAGATCGCCCAGCCAAAGAAGCAGCACGAAGAAGCAACTCCAAACCAAAAGGACCAAACCAAAAGAAGGAAGCTTCAGAGGAAGCTGCGCCTACCAAAGAATCTATTTCAAAGAAAAGTTTACTAGAGGGAGAACCTGCAAGAAGAAACACGGGAATCTGTAAAAGTTGTATTAAAGAAAAAACAATCAGCGCATCCTGATGAAGTAGATGCCCACATAATTTTATTTAAGGAAGGATCCAAACCTGAAGAAGCAAAATTGGTTGGAGTAAAAGCTACCGTATGGTCCCAAAGAAAATGGCATAATGTTTAGAAATATAAAAGCTGAAAAAAATATAAAAGAAGAGGTCAACAAAATTTGAAGTCGAAGAACTCAAAAAGAAAAAGCCGAAGAAAGTCGATGAGGCGTACAGGTATCTCAAGCGTAAGCCTGAAGGGTGTTCGAGGAAGGAACATTCCATATCAGGAAGAGTAGGCTGATTCGGTTGTTTTGAAGACAAGTTCAGAAAAGAAAAAGAAGGAAACTGCGGAAGGAATTAATAAAATTAAACCTATTATACGAAAAAAAAAACAGATACTTCTTGAAAATAACTGAAGGTGGGTGTTAAGGGCTCAAATTTCGAACCATCTGACCTCCCCATGAAGACACCAAAAATCAGACGTTCAAGTCAAGAGGAACACGACAAAAAAAAGCTTAAATCGGTAAAGATATCTCAGCAGAAAGAAGAAATTGATGTGGATAAAATCGCTCAGCCAAAGATGCCAAATAAATATTGCCAAAAACGGACGAAGAAATAGATTGTGTTCCCACTATCGATAATTACCTCTTCTTCAAGTTCCATTCAAAAAGAATAAACCAAAGAAGGAGGCTCCATAGAAAGCTGCGCTTACCTGGAGAATGTGGATAAGACGGCCCAGGAAAAGAAGCATGAAGAAGCAAAAAGAAATATGCCAAAAACACGCGAAGAAATTGGTTTTATTCTCGCTATCAATGATGACTTGAAAAAGAGGTTTAAGTACCGACCAAAAAGACCAATCTTTACTTCAGTATGCGCAGCTTCCAGAGGGATAAAGGGGAATATTCTATTTCAAAGGAAACTCCACTAGAAGAAGAACCTGATCAGGCAGTTTTCAAACCTAAGAATGAAACAGAGAACTGATGAAACTGGAGAATCTGTAACCCCCCTCTGTAAAAGCACCACGTCCTGATGAAGAAGATGCTCACACAGTTTTATTAGAAAGGATCTAAACCGGAAGAAGCAAAACTTGGAGTAAAAGTTACCGTATGGCCCCAAAGAAAATGACATAATATCTATAAATATAAGAAGGTGAAGAAATAAAAAAGAAGAGACCAACGAAATTCAGGGATATCGAGAAGCTGGAATTTGAAACCAAAGACTTCAAAAAGAAAAATCTGGGGAAAAGGAAAGTTCGAGGAATAAACTCCTAAACCTATTACATTCAAGATTATCAAAAAGAAAAAAAAAACAAAGAAAAAGAGTAGGCCGTTTTGAAGAAAAGTTCAGAAAAGAAAGAGGAGGAAACATCGAAAGAAATTAATACAATTAAACTTAGTATAAAAGAAGAAAGAGATACTTCTGGAAAGCAACCGAAGGCCGGTGTTAAAGGCTCAAATTTCGAACCCCATGCAGACTCCGAAAAGGAAACGTATTAACCTACAATTCCTGAAGAATACGACAAATACGAAAAAACATGTTAAAAAAGCAAAACCAGAGAAACCGATACCTGGGAAGAAGAAACTGAAGAAGAAGTTACAGAGATAGCGAGACCTGAGGAAGAACCCAAGGAATTCAAGCTTAAACCGGTAAAGACTTCAGGAGAAAGAAGAAGAGGATGTGGACAAGATCGCCGAGTAAAATAAGCAAAAGAAATGTTGCCAAAAACAGATCAAGAAATAGATTTTGTCCCACTAACGATGATGACTTGAAGAAAAGCTTCCTCTTCTTTAAAAGCAAATCAAAAAAGCGAAACCAAAGAAGGAAGCTCCAGACAAAGCTGTGCATTCTGAAATGAGTGGAGTCTATTTTAAGGGAAACTGGACTAGAACAAAAACCTGCGCAGGCAACTTTCAAGCTTAAACATAGAATTAAAATACAAGAGGAAACTCTAAAATCTGTAAAAGTTGTATTGAAGACAACCGTTGGAGCCTGACGAAGTGAAAGCCGAACCCCTTGTATTGAAGAAAGCACCCGAACCTGCGGAAGTGGAACTGATTAAATTGAACGTTACGGTTGAACCCAAAGAAGAGCAAGAGATGTCAAATAGTTTTATTGGAGAAAGGATCGAAACCTGAGGAAACAGAACTGGTTGTAGTAAAAGTTACTAGCGTACATTCTAAAGAAGATGGAGATATTATTGAGGATTAAGTCATCATTAAGAACAGGAAAGCGAAACCGAATGGAGAAGTTGTAAAACTTTATGCAGAAACGAAAAAACGGAGCCTGTTGAAGGTAGACGAGATAGAAGGTAGTGTTGTAGAAGAAGCTGCAACAAGTTTTTACAAGGAGGTGGAGAAACAAGGAGTTACATACAAGTTGTCACAACCGGGAAAGCGCCTGAGGAAATTCCATCAGCATTCGTTCCGAACGAATTAACAATTGCCGAAACACCGATAGAAGAAGCCCTTGAGCCTAAACCTACAGGGCGCACGTTCATATCTTGGCCCGGGA
This sequence comes from Taphrorychus bicolor, assembly GCA_951812265.1. Classification (NCBI taxonomy): domain Eukaryota; kingdom Metazoa; phylum Arthropoda; class Insecta; order Coleoptera; family Curculionidae; genus Taphrorychus; species Taphrorychus bicolor. Next base: position 24,462,394 of record OX638304.1, read on the forward strand.
CCACTACTAGGCTAGATCCTCTTCTGATCCTTATCTGGATGAAGAGAGGGGAGGAGTTTAGTCGTGACGTCGAGGTCGACTCGAAACTCTATGTGCTACCAGCTTAGTTACGAGCCTGCGCGCTTTCCTTATGCGGTATTCTCTAATTCTCAAGAAAATTACGTTACGGTATACATGTTTTATTACTCCGCAATCATCATCGCCAATCACGACGCAAATCATCATCACCATGTTATTTCCATCCACAAAATATACATTTAGAACAAAGGATATTCAGACGTTTTGATGCTAAGAAATCATCCCAGATAAGACAGAACTTTCTGAAAAAGCAAATTCTGAAATGCACCTTTCAACATCTATAAACAAAAAATACTGTATTAAGGAACAACCCTAAAGAAGACTAAACAAAGTTGGTCAAAAGGTCAAAACATGTCAAGCATTTAGCTTCACAAATACATCAATTCCCCGCCCATGTTCACAGAAATTTTCATGTCTAAAACTTCTTAACACTCATATTAAACCCTAAAATATTATATTAAAAGATAACTGGAAGACCGGATTTTGATTCCTATAAGAACAGCCGCGTTCACAGTGTCTTTTTCGCAGATTAGTTACGGCTTTTAACAACCCCCTTCAATCTTGTATGATAAATAATGATGAAAAAAGTTTCATCTTAGTAGTGGTAGTAGTAAACAATGCGGGGGGGGGGGGGAGGGGGGCGAAGCTTTGCGACGAGGCCTTAGAGGCCCTTTTCACAGTCCCCCGGTCCACCCATACCTACTCCACCAGGGCCCTCATTCCCTCCACGAGTCGACCTTTCCCTCTAATGAAAGAAAGTATTCGGTCCCATTTCAGAGTCAGAAGCTCCTCTCGATGAAGAAAAACGGCTTCAAGTGTCCTGTGGCGCAGTCGCGCCCACCTATAGCACACATCCAGAAAGTGGTATGACGACTCTTCTCCTGCTTCATAGTGGATGCAGAGTGGACTGTCAGCCATTCCTAGGAGGTGCATGTGCCTGTTTAGTTTGCAGTGTCCAGTAAGGATTCCTATAAGGTCTCCCAGGCACTGCTGACTTCTCCCGAGAAGCCACGAGGCCTTGGATCTATTCCGGGTTAGGGTAGGTTTTCTTGGTTTGTCTGCATATTCCTGAGTCCCATCAGAGTGTGAGAGAACGTACCTTTTACTTACTCCTAGACATGGTTCTGGTCCAGTAAAGAATGTCTGGGAACCACGCTTGTTCGATTCGTCGCCACTGACTCTAGAGCATCACTGGAGTCCTGAACCAGCTTTAAACTCGTTGCGTTCCTGCAGATGGCTGGCAAATCCGCATGACTGACGGAGTAGATGTAGATGTCCTGCTCTGTTCCCTGTCTGATTTCTGTTCGTGTGGCCACCTCGAGTATTGCAAACATCTCCGCTTGGAAAACCTTTATGTGACTTCCCAATGCGAAGTCCTCGCCCTCTACATGGCCTGCTTTGTATATTCCGGCTCCCGACGACTGTGTATTAGCCATTCTTGATGCGTCTGTATACCATACTGCGACAGGACAATCGGGAAGTCCCGCTGAATGAGGCTGGCGATATGCGTGTGACCACTTCCCACTGCGGTATCCTTCCAGTAGCCGCAGCAATCCATCCTCCTGCAGGCCGCCATTGCCTCCCTTTTAACCCAGATTGGAAGTTCTGCAGTCTGGCCAACTTCAGCACATAATACTATAATAAAAGATAAGTGGAAAACTTGTTTTTGATTCCTGTAAGAACAGCCGCGTTTACTGTGTCTTTTCGGCAGATTAGTAGCGGCTTTTAACAACCCCCTTCGGTATCGTATGATGAATAATGATGGACAAAGTTTAGTCTTGGTATGGCTAGTAACTCGCGGCTCATTCAAGGTCCCCAATGAAGTCATATCTATTGCAATGTTTTTAAAGTATTTTGGTGGAGAATTCAAAGTTCGAAGCAATGATTTTTGTTTTCTGAGATGGTTTGAACAATGTGAGGTGGATTTCTTCATCGGATCAGTTTTGCCTATGAGACATTGCAATGATGGTAATTTCGCTGATCAATACAACGCCTTTATAGCTCAAAATGTGCGAGTTTTAGTAACTTCACCTAATTTCTTTTTCCACTTTGTTATTTATTAAATAAGACAATACGCATGTTTTGCGGCTTTATGGAACACACTGTTTGATACATTAATAAGGCGGTTTCCAAATTGGAAACGGAATTACGGCGAAACGCCGTACCGCCCAGACGCTATTTTCACACGGATTTAATCTAAAAGACATTGAGCGACTCAAGTGCACAGTTTAGCATAAAGTCCATTATTCTCCATAATGAAAAGATAAAACAAATCTCGGAGCCTCGCCGCTCGGCCGGAAAATATCGCAGATGACAGAGGGAAAATGAAAATGTCCCGATGAGTCCGAACGTCGGCTGTTGGAAAAACAGCCGGTGTATTTCGGGTCATGCATATTCAACGTCCAAATATTTGCTGTGACTTCTTATGTGAGGGATCCGGCTTTATATTTCCCTCGTTTTACTGCTTGATGGGAATTTCGTTCTTGATCCTGTCCCGGGACTCGGGAATTTGCTCCTGGTACCTAGTTGCCGTGGCATTAACAAGCCCCAATCCTGACCAAATTGGCAGAAAATTGATATCAACACAACAACAACAACGGTGTTTACCGGATGCCAGACCGAGAGGGTCGATTGAGTTATTAAAATGCAAATCAAACAAATTTACTTAGAGCTGGGGAAAAACTCTATAAGTATTAATTATTTATATTAGATCTGATGATATTGTGTGTGTAAGGAGAGAGTGTTTATTTAGATTTTTTTTTAAGCAATAAAGACCCTCATATATCTTTCAATCAAGAGGTCACCAGAAAGGGCGCCATATATCTTTAAAGGGGGCTTTAAATTGTATGCAAAAGAATCCTCCGGCAGTATATCTTCCAGCTACGGTCCGGGCTGACCCCGGAAACCGCACGATACCACCGGACGTATTTCCTGAACCTTCCGGATATGTTAGGAAACCTAATTACATAAACGACTGTCCCGTGTTATTGCTGTGGCTTTAGGGGACGCCGTTTTTCTTTTTTTTTTCGGCCTCGCGTTACAAAATCAGTGCGTGCAGTACACGAGATTCAATGCCAATTAGATGCGGCCCTGAGGACGGCCTTTCCTGCTGGCAAAGGGCCACTTCGAGTTTCCTTCCGTGTTCCAGCCGGACGTTTCGTGCCGTTACGCGGCCCTTCGTGCCGAAAGGCTTTATCCCATCCATTTGGCATGTCGAAGCTAATTAACCTAAGAAATAGGTTAAAGCGTTTGTTCGGCTTTCTATTCTACCACATATTCTCTACTCCTAAAGTTGCGTGAAATTATTATTCTTTAGCCACAGCAACCCTAATTAATTGGTGTTTAAAGTGGCATAATCTCAGCATTTACATCTTCACTATCTTTCAATTTTGAAATAATACAAAAACAACTTCTTGTTGGTTTTGTTCACTATTATTTTGTTCCGCTTAAATTCCTTTTTTTTTGGCCCTTGGTTGTTGTCCATCCCTTTTTGTACAATTAGTTATAATCGAACCTACACTTTGGCCGAATTTTGAACCAGTGCCACTTCTAGCAGCAATATAGCAGCGAAACATTCCCTTGAACAAACGTAGCTTCCTTCTTTGGTTTGGACTAAAAGAAGAGGTCGCCTGTTTTTGGCAATATTTCTTTTACTTCTTCGTGCTTCTTCGATCTTATCCACTTCCCCCAATTAGTGGTTTTTTGGTGTAATTTTATGTTTTCAGCTAAAACCAGTAGAAATCGACGTAAAACGACTTAAAACGTGCTAAAATGCCTATTTGAGTACAATCAGTGTTTTTTTGGTGTAATTTTATGCTTTCAGCTAAAACCAGTAGACTTTGACGTAAAACGACTTAAAACGTGCTAAAATGCGTATTTCAGTACAATTAGTGGTTTTTTGGTGTAATTTTAGGTTTTAAACTAAAACCAGTAGAATTCGACGTAAAAGGACTTAAAACGTGCTAAAATGCGTATTTCAGTACAATTAGTAGTTTTTTGGTGTAATTTTATGTTTTCTGCTAAAACCAGTAGAAATCGACTTAAAACGTGCTAAAATGCCTATTTGAGTACAATCAGTGGTTTTTTGGTGTAATTTTATGTTTTCAGCTAAAACCAGTAGACTTCGACGTAAAACGACTTGAAACGTGCTAAAATGCGTATTTCAGTACAATTAGTCCTCTGTCCTCTTTTTTAAGCTTTATTTCCTCGAGTTCTTCCTTGGGTCTAGGTTTTCGAGGCGCTTTCTTCGTAACTTCTTCTTCGGTCTCTTTCTTATAGGTATCGGTTTCTCTGGTCTTCTGGTATCGTTTTTTTTTCGCTACAATTTTTTCCTTGTCATGACTCCTAGTTCATATATTGCAATAAATTCTCTTTACTCTTACCTTTCTTTCTCTCCCCCCCTCTATCTCACTCTCTCTGCTTTGAATCCTCTACACTGAAATATATTGTCTACAGTGAAATGGCTTGTCTTAGTTCGAAGCTTAATTCATTTCTCCGATTGCACCACTGTACCATATCATTTATGAAATGTTCTGCCCATTTCGTTTGCAATTTTTGCATTTTCTCTGTTTTGAGTTTGCTCTATAAATTCTTAAATTCCTCGATTTTAGGTTCTGGTAGAAATGAGAAGCACTGCTTGCACAATTACCACAGACATAGTTCTGTAAGGACAAGCAATAGTACATAGAAAAACAGAATGTACCAGTACAATTTATGTTTTTCAATAAATAACAACTGTTTTTAAAAACAATATTTATTTTTACACACAAGCGTTTAGCAATGAGGATAATCTCAGAATGACAACAAAATAGTTTTAACTAGTAACGAGTCATCATTTATGTGTCCATAAATCCTACCGACTGCGCCACTTATGTTTTTCAATAAAGAAAAACTGTTTCTAAAAACAATATTTATTTTTACACACAAGCGTTTAGCAATGAGGATAATCTAGGAATGTGGGTATGTCAGCTTTAAAAAGTGTCTCCTTCTCACCCATACCTGTTTTGACAATAGTGGGACAACTATAAATTGTTTCACGAAAATAAGTTTCTGCTACGTATGGTGTTAAAATAGAATGGTAGCAACCTGTGTCTACCAGCAGTTTTAGAGGGGGTTGTTTGATTTCAATATATGGTAGACAATTATTAATTTCAGTATTCATATCGAATGTCAGTTCGCATGGTTTTGTGGGCTCGCTATAGTAAAATTTTGATTTTCCTGGGGTTCACCTGTCATCGTCTAAATAGTATTGATTTGACGATTCTAGGGTTGGGTGTGAGCAACAGTCAGGGTAAGGTTCCTGTAGATTGCATGGTTCGATATTTTCTTGCATATTCAGGTTTTCAGAATTATTAATAAACTGATTCGTATTGTTCTCATCAATTTTGAACAATTCTTGTGCAACCCATTTTTTCTGTAGATTAGGATTATTGGGTTTGAAAACGTTGGTGTTTCTTGCAGATTGCGGGGGCATGGTGTAACGAGATCGAGTTGACATTGGTTCTGGTTTATTGGTTGGTACTTGACCTGTGGGTTTAAAAACATCTTTAGGTGGTCCAAAAACTTGCCGATTTGCTGGGAACTTCTGTTAGACAGGTCGGGGTTGGTAATTTATTGGTCCATTTGGGAATTGTGGGTGAAAAGACCCTGGTCTATTTTGAAATGGTTGTGGTGTTCCTGGGAATTTCATTGGCATAGATTGATAATATTGCGTAGGCGGATTAATGTTACCAGCAATGTAGTTGAAATTTGATGGTTGTTGGTACATTTGAGTGTAATTGTAGGGTGACGAATATGTATTAGGTGCAGGTGCTTTAAAAAATGATTGTGGATATCTCACTGGTTGTGGGGTTTTAAAGTTAGCAACAGAACTGTTTTGATGTGCAGGAGTTTTTAAGAGGTTTTGGGTGCACTGAAAGTTTTCTTCTTCGGTAATTTGTGTCATCGCAAGTTCAATGCAGTTTGGATCTTTAAGCCTTATTATACTTTGCAAGGGTCCTGGTAAGCCTCTGATAAAAGTCCTCAAGCAAACTTGATCATATTGACGCAAGTAAATGACTTTAGTACCATTATCCATTTCAATGGCAGTAAATGAATTTATTTTTTGTGCTAGATTACTTCTCAAAACTTGCAAGCCTTTGCCAAAGTCAAGAGGATGTTCATTTTTATAAGGGGCCGCCATAACTAAATCTTGCTCTAAACACCAAAACAATTTTTAAAGCTCTTTTGATTTCGTCCCAAGCTGTTAGTTCCATTCTACAACCTACTAATATTGGTGCCCTATCTACCAATTTCATTCTGATGCTTCTAAGTAGAAAGCTTTTTAAAATGACATCGTTATTTTGCCCATATGTATGGAAAAGTAAGTCTGCACCTGATAGAAAACTACCTAATGTGCTTGGGTTACCATCATAGGGTAAAATAGTCTCTGTAAACATTTTTAAGAGTGTATAATTGACACCCTGAAGGCTGAGCCTGAAGGCCAGCATTTCCTGCTTCGTTACGCATTCTGCGATTTCTATTTATATTCAAAAAATTGAAAAATTGACTAACTAAATCATCAATATCTGAGTTATCTGTCACAAAGATTAATAAAAATATGTTTCACCTAAATAATAGCAAAATACTGGATCAATGCACAGTACAGTGGAAAAAACATTTTAGGAACGATGTAGTTTTTGGTGCAGCAAAATCTATACCTACCTACTAAAAACTACTACATACTTTCATTGAACTTCAAATCGTTTACGTTTTAAAAATTTGTTTTTTTCTGCTTTTCGTTGCATTTTGCATTCCTGACCCTTTCTGCTACATAGTGGCAAGTAGGGCTAGCAGGGTGGCCAGTCTCTATACTCGTGGTAAGAACTGCAGCTATTTTAGGACGAAATTGCTATATTAATAAGTTGTAAAGTTTACTTTTAGAATATCAGGTGTTCAAATTGATCGGAAAAATGGGTTAGTTTTGGGAAGGCTTAAGAGGTGCTTATGTAAGCTTTGCGTAAGATGCTGCGCGAAGGGGACTATGTATATATAATCTACACTGTTCACTATTGACTGGAATTCTCGGAGCGGGGGGGGGGGGGGGGGGGGAATTTCTTCTCCTGTTTTAATCATATGTTTAGGCTTGAAAGTTGCCTGCGCAGTTATTCTTTCTAGTCGAGTTTCCTTTTAAATAACCTCCAACCATTTCAGAATGCACAGCTTCCTCTGGAGCTTCCTTTCGCTAGTGGCAACAAAATCTGTTTGTGGCGTTATTTCTTTTGCTTCTTCGTGCTTCTTTGGTTCCTCCTAGGGCCCAGGTTTTCGAGGAGTTCTTCTTCTTCACTCTCTTCCTTCCAGTTATCGGCTTCTCTGGTTTTTCTGTCTTAGATTTCTTTCTTTACAAGTTTTTCCTTGTTATGTTCATTAAGACTTGTAGGTTCATATGTCTTCTTTTTGGTGTCTTCATGAGGGAGGTCAAATGGTTCGAAATTTGAGCCTCTTGACACTGGTCTTCGGTACCTTTCAAATAGTATCTGTTTCTTCTCGTATAATATGTTTAAACGTATTACTTTCTTCCGGAGCTTCTTCTTTTCTGAATCTTTATTCAAAACAACCGTATCAACCTCCTCTACCTTCTTTGATTTTTTCTTCTTCTTGGTAATCTTGATTGTAACAGGTTCAGCAGTTTCTTTTTTTCAGGCTTTTTTTTTAAGATCTTCGACTTCAAGCTCGAGCTTCTCAAGCTCTGCTACATCTTTTTCCATAGCCCTAAATTTCGTTGGCCTCTTCTTTTTTTATTTTTTTCAGCTTTATATTTCTAGATGTCATGTCATTTTTTCTGGTAGTTCCGATTAAGATGACTTGAAGAAATTGTAATATTTTATTAATTGGTGGAAAATTCACCCAGTTAATCCTACTCTTTAAATTAAGCTTAGGAAGTTTCAGCCTTTTTCAATTTGATGTTTGTCGATTTGACTACTTTTAGAGTGAGTTCTTTTAGCTTTTTGAGGCTTAACCTGGTTTCGCCTTTATTGATTTTTTAGACCGCCTTCTAAGCACAAATTCTACAGTTTCCTCTCAAGTTCATCGAGCACTTCATTCAACCTTTCTAGGTCCTCAATTTTAGATCAATTTTATCCTCTTCTAGGGCTTCAGTTTTCAACATGGACAATTCTGCTCTTAAGCCTCAAACCCAAAGCTTTAAGTTTTTTGTATTAAGGCTTCTTTAATACCTTTTTTTCTTCTTTATATTCTCTTCAGATACTGGTGTCTTGTGAGTATAATAAGTTCAAATTTGAAACATTTGTCTTCAATATTCAGGTTTTTCAGACGGTTTTAGCTGCAGCTCTTCTTGCGCGCTCTTATTCGAGTTTGAGTTGCTGTTTGCGTTTACGAGTAACTTCCGGTTACTCCCCAGCTTCAGTCACTCAGGCTTGTCAGGCACAATACCTTGCCTTTCAGCTTCTCTTCAAACTTTTTTTTTCCTCTTGAGAAGAGGAACTATTTCTCCTTCAGGCTCCTTCTTTTCCTCTTCAGACCTTTTTCATTTGGATGTCTGCCGATTTGATCACTCCAAGAGTGAGATCTACCAACTCAACTTTTTGAAACTAACATCAACAACTTATTGAAGTTCGGTGGAAGAAGGTGGTTTCTCTTTTCTTGTTTTTTTTTTGGCAGTTTTCTAAATTCATTTTTTACAGTTTCTCATGCTTTTTTAAGTATATCGAGCTCTTCATTCAACTTTTCTAGGTTTTCAATATTAGTTGATGGCAAATTCGAGCACTCTGGAGTATTTTAGATTAGAAAGGTGCTTTTGCTATTAGTCGCTAGGATAGACAAATTTGCATTTTTTACCCATTTTGGTTCCTAGCCTGAACTAACTTAAACTTTTCCAAAAATTGAATGTGTGAATTTTAAGACGCTATGAGAATTTTTTCAATTTTACTTTAGATGCTTTGAGGGTTTTTTACCGATTTTGATCATAATTCTAAGCTGCATTTTTTCAAAAAATTTCAAAGTTGCCTGCTCTAAGTCATTTTTAACCAATCTTGGCCCTAATCCTAACGAAAAAAGTCCAAATTTGCATCCTAATCTGAATTTCTATTTACTTGGAGAGTTGATATTATAATTGCATGAAAACTCTAAGATTACAAACTCTTTGAAAACATTTGGATTGGCTTAGCCCTCCTTTCAAGAATGTCTCCAATCTGAGTAACACACTGGCTGACTCCAAAATGAGTTCAGGCACACACGTAGCCTCTGCAAAAGCTGCTCTCCAGGCCTATGAAGATAACTGTCCAAAGAGAACGAAAAAGGACAACAGACAAACATCCTGGTGGAACAACCGCATGGGTCGACCACTCTTACAGACAGTAAACTTACAGACAGGCCCTAACTAACTACAACAAGCAGATCAGGGCTGCTAAAAGAGTCATGGAGAAGGTTCTGGTAACAGGTAAAACAATTCACTATGTCAATTTTTGTTCTAGTCTTATTAATAGTTTTTTCAGTGAAATTGTAAGAAAGGGGATTTAGTTCACCACCAAATCACTGATACATTCCCTCCACCATAACGTCAAAAACTGAAGCTCTAAAATCTCGGATGTACCCAAAGGTGTCTTATTATGTAATAATACCCACATCTATGGTTCTAACAGTAAACCCTGCATTAGTTATTATTATTCCATGACCACATTATAGGGATTAGGAATTGACTATAGACTATACATAAATAATATTTATTGCAAATGTAACTGCCACAACTTGTTCTTGATATTATGGTGAAGGAACATGCGTACTCATTCACTTTGCATGGTAACAATAGACATTTTGTTTTAGGCTGATTTTTCCTGATAATAAATCTAACTTTTTACTGCATGTACTGAAAACCAGAAAAAGCCTTATTTTGTATTATATCTGAGTCACTCGATTTTTAGTGGCTGAATTTAAGCCGTAGATTTTAGTATAGTACTAAAATTCTAAAACTAAAAATAATACAAAAAAAGGAAAGGTTTTAAAAAGGTTTTAACTTTTTCACCATATTTCAAAGCCCTTTAAGCGAGACGCCTTACTCAAAAATAAATCGAAAGATTTATCTGTTCCACTTTGTTTCACGTTCATTATTTTCCTTCTTAACCCGGGACCCTTAGCTACATCTCGTCTCCCGAGCGATACTTCCAGACTTTTCCAGGCTTAATTTTTTATCCGCCCGTCTCCGTCCATCGCCTTTAACAACATACATTATTTATAAACAAAAATTTCGCCGGTTGCGTCATTACGGGGCCGCCGCGCGATTGGTCAGCCCTGCTCATTTGACCCGGGCCTTTCCGGGGAATCTGCGAAACCATTGGACGGGATCCGGAAAAGTTCGGCGAAGAGGCGGGAGCTTTTCGCGCGATTTTCTTAACTTCGCCAGCGTATTGCTCTAGTTTTCTCCACTTACCGATGGCTTTTTGTTTTATTGTTATGTGTCACATCCTCTCCCGATACCTGCCCCTGGAAAACTCCAGAAGACTGTAATGTTTTCGATTTATTACAATCCAAATGATGGATAGAAGATTTTTGGCAATACTTCTTAAAAAAAATTACGTCGTCGACTAAAGAGTTTCCCGATTTATTATAATTTACATATAAAACTGAAATTAGAATGGTACTTTATAAAGCGGTGTGAATCATAAACCGACAAATTATGAGTTGCATATGATTTATTGCGATCCAACTTATAGAAAACTCAGATTAGAACGTCAGTTCATGAAGCGCTGTGAATCATAAACCGACGAATTATAAGTTGCATTCGGTTGGTATGCCCGTTGTGCATTTCCCAGCTACCTGGGGCGATATTTTCGTTTAGGCCCGTTATTTTTCCACTTCCACATGGAGTGATGATCCACGTGTCGATTCTCAGTGAACTCATTGGCCCGAATTAACGGACGGTTTTGTTTCGTCACAGGCAACTCAACCGAAAAATCGCTCTAGCGTCCCATGCTTGCTGCTTGTTTATTTTACGTGGCAACAACGGTATTCGAATTGTTAGTTTTGCTTCGGATAAGGTGGGGTTTTATACAAAAAGAAAATAAGGAAACGATAAAAACGATAATTAAGAAATAATATTAATAAAAACTGTTTAATAATTATTAACAAATCCTTACCGTCTCTATACTGATGTTTGCTTTAAAATTGCTAATTTTAGATATATCAGTTTTCTTCTATTTTTTGACGATGAAGACCTCAATTGAGATCGAAACGTTGGCAATTTTCACTTAATGTAAAGTGTCTGTTTTTGTCCTACATTCGCTAACCGTCGATCATGGACCGACGCAAGGTCCATGATCGACGGATCCATGATCCATCATATTTAGGATATTTTCTAAATATCGAATTGGGTCCAAAAATAAAGGTCTTTATGGTGGTTTTTGCTAAAGGTTTCTAATGCAATGCATTGTTGAATAACAATTGGTAACCACGAAAAATAGGTAGGTGGTACTAGTTACCCTTAATACACTGACTGTTTAATTTTTCTGAATAGAATGGCGAAGGTTCTCTGTATGAAATACGAGATGGCATAAATAACTGAATGAGCTATACAATCCACATTTGTGTTAACTTTGTATGCTTCTCTTAGTGATAGGATGTGTTATCGTGTTTTAAGAAATTATACAGGGTGATTGATTTGAAACGTGGGACGTTTGTGTGTTCTTGGACACTTCCGCTAGTTGTAATAAATGGTTTCTTGGGTTGTGGTGCTTAAAAGGATACTAGAAGAAGTACTTCAAACTTCGGTGTTGTTTAATGGTGTGACGTTTCGGCACGAGTTGAGTGCCTTCATCAGACTATGTCAACATGGAAAATACTTTTAGCTTAAAAAGTTATACACGTATATAAAGCAGAAATAGTGGTGTAAACCCACATTATACATGGTGCTTTATCATATAAAACGCGGAAAAATGTGTTGACTGAATGGAAAAACTATTTAACTTTGTTTTGGGAAGTTGGCAGTCTAAGGACAATTAATTAAATTAATTAATTAATTATTAAAATGTTTGTATGTTGGTGCCGCCGATCACAACTTAGGCCAACTAATATTGTTTGCTGCGATGGTACTTCCATGTGTAATATGTGACCTGTATAATGCCTCTTGACGTCGTTCTTTATTGCCGAATGTAGCCGTGAAGCACGCGTGAAGAAACGTCGAAACGTTGGCCGTTATTCAAACGATAAGGGACTTTTATTTGTCCTAAACCTGCAAAACTTTAGAGCAGTACATTGAGAGCACGCAATCAACGATTATTTTTTGGTTAGTACGTAATTGGTTCGACAAATTTCAGAGGTTTGTGGGTTTGGGAGTTTATGAAAAAACCCTTCAGAGTAAATGCCTGTATATGTCAAAGTACTCACAGTTTTTTCTCCAGAGTTTTTTCCTACGTCAGAATCTTCTTGTCTTGGGACCATACCTTCACATAGCTAATAATTCTAATGGTCAAATTATCAAGAGCATTTAATCCAAGGCCATGTAGACTTTATGACACTTATTTTGACCAACCCTCTACTAGAAGAACTAGCCTTAAGAAAAACAAAAATATAGTCGAAACGTCGGCGTAAGCTGAAGTTTTGATATGTCTCACCTGCTATACAGACATGCCATCGTCTGGTTCCGCTTAACCTTAAACTGGAGTTGAAACCGAAGTCGTAACGGTTACTATATGCCTAAAGAGTGAAAACAGAACCATTGTCGTTATATTCAAAATCTATCAACAATTGGTCAATAAAAATTCTCATTACTAGATTGTGAGCACCTGAAGTGTGCTGACTAATCGCAGACGATGACGTAAGAGCTTTTAAATATTTCGTTTCAACCCCGATTGTGGCTACATCTATGAGTCCCTGGAGAAACATCCATTGAGCAACTCTTACCCATTTACTTATTTTGGTCTTCTAGTTACCTTTGAAACTTTAGTTTTTTCAAACCCCTCTCCTTTTAGTACATGTTGAGAAGATACGAAAAAAATATCAAAGCCAAATTTCCAACGCCTACTTGACGACAATAATAAGTGAATGGTCTATGCATCTTATACAAAAACATTGACAAAACTTACATTCCCGGTAGAACGCTGACGTCACTATCACTATGACGACATATAAAATCGCGTTGGTCAGTTTGAAATTGCTGTCATTATTTGGAATGACGTCAATCAGACGTCTCATTGCTCACAGCATTAAGACGTCATAAAATTGACGTCTTATTAAATCATGTAGATTAACGTATATTTTTGTTAAGCTGTAATTAGTTTTGTCTTTCTATCAGGAATATGTCAATCTCAGACTTAGGCTCTCTCGCGCAAAAAATTCTTGACCTTAAACTGACGTCTTAGCTATGTCGTTTCCAAAGGTCTCTATCACGTCATTCAGCTGACGTCAGTAAGCTGATGTCACTGGGCTGTGATATAGGACTGTTAGTTTTATGTAACATTTTAGATGGTTTCAACGTCACCTCTGCCCTAACTATCATTTTAATCTGCCTCACTGTCAACCGCCTTAACTGTCAACGTAACCGTTTTACTGTGGATATCAAACTGAAATTAACTACTGTGTCATGGACTTCAATCTTTGGACTTCACCACGTCACCAAGTTGACGCCAGTTTTACGTCACTAAGCTGATGTCATGGGTGACATTTGAGATGGTTTCAGGATTACCTCCGCCTAAACCATCATTCTTACGTCATCGTTCTACTGGAGCTGTTAGATTGATATTCCCGAGGCAGACCAACTACTGCGTCATGGAAGTGTATCTCTGGATTTTATCAAGGCACCAAGCTGACGTCAGTTTCATGTCACTAAGCTGAATAACCGCCATCTTTGTTCGGAACGACAATCCCGTTTACAAACGAAGTAAATTTTCTAGGATACATCCTGGACAAATCACTCACATGGACCCTACATGTGACTCGTACTGTTGTAAGACCGATAATCACGTACATATCTTTGGACGATAATCAAAATATCATTTTGTCTTTAAAATGTAAAAAATAATATTTGTAGGGGTCAAAGATCAATCTTACGAGAAAGCTCTCTTTGTACTGTTTGACTTGGTGCCCTTCTATTATCCGCAGATTTTGGATGCCTTTCTTCCCGCCTTTAACCTACTTGTAATCAACTTAGTTTTTCTTACTTTTTGGTTTTTTGACCATTTATGTTTCTTAAATCTAAAGAATTTAGGGGCATTTCAGGAATGAACTGCAGAGTTCGGAAGTAGCCACGTTTAAAAATAGAGTTTAAAGTTCTTATCTATAATAAATTAACAGATATATTTTGCATAAGTCTCTCGCCCCAATAACTAAAAAAAGTACCAAAATTCGTGATTTTGAGATAGAACCATAAAAAGAGGACAAGTGACTCTAAGGGCCGGTATTTTGAATTCTGATTAAATTATTTGAACACTGATTAACCTGAAAAAGATATCAAATACCGTCATACGTTGCTTAATTTTAATTGGCACCCGCTAAATACTTAACCGTCGGTTGCTAATATCATTTTTTGACGTTTTGTTATTTGATATTGTCGTTTTCGTTGGTTCCAGGAACAGAAATTTTTTTATGGGGGTGATGCAAAAAACGCGACTCAGGGACTTGCATTTGGCAATAAACAACCAACAACTAATTTCTAAAATCAAATTAGTGGTGAAGTTATCTGATTAGCTAATCGAACATCCAAAAATGTATCAAAATACTTAATCGGACGGCAACATTTGACCGATGATTACTTGATCAAGTTTGTGATCGGGATTCAAAATACCGGACCTGAATGTTCTTATAAAGGCACAATGTGCCAATACGCCGTTTCATTAACTTTTTGCTATCATCAGGAACACTAATCGCCACTTAACAATAATACGAGTGACGGCTTGCTTTAACTAGGTAGGTAAGAGGTAAGCCTGCAACTTATTATTAGCCTTTGCAACGAGAAACGAACTCTCATTGGTCACAGAGACGGTCACCCTGGTAACCGCGCTGTCAAACGGTATCAAGGCTTATCAAAGCGTCCTGTATCTAGGGTTGTTCTATAGAATGTACCATTATTTTATGCCAACGAGGAAATCCCTTAATATCATTCACGTTCTGTTAATAAAGTTTCGTGGTTAAATTCTTACGTAGATTGACATGAGAAATAATTACAATAACCACACAAATTATAGAGAACAGCAATAAAGTATAGAAAAATTGTAAAAAAGAAGAGCAACATTGAAGAATGCTTAAGGTCCAACAGATTATTGCCTTGCCAATTTAACCAAAAGGGTAATTTTTATCGAAAACAGGTTGTACCTTTTTATTTTTTCTCCTTTTGATTCTCGTTCCATAATTTTTTACCTAAATTTTCAATTTTCATTTTGAATAAAATGAAACATGACAGATGATTGAGTGGAACGGTAGATGTAGATCATTGATATTTAGGTTGATTTCCAGGGAAATTATATTCCTTCTAAAATTACCAGGACTTTGATCTATAGTAGGTTGAAGTAGGTGATTGACGCAACAAGGGATGATTGCGTTGCATGGGTCAGTCCGATAAAAAATCTAAAAAATGATTTTCACTAAATTTGAGCAATCACACGTTAGCATTTGGTCAAATCTGAACTAATCGCGGATGGATAAATCCATGGAAATCCGGTTTTAGTCGAATACGAGATTGTAAGAATCCATCAAATGTAAACTGTAATGGTTTGTTTCTATTTTTTTCCCAAACCTAGTACTTTTATCTGAATATTACATTTAAATAATTTGAGGCAAAAACTTGAAAGTGTGGGAGTGCAATTTCACCGCTAGAGAAAAATAACCCCGGTCAAAGGTGTCATAAAATGCAAATGACCGACATAAAAATTCAGTTTTATTCTCCTGACCAGTACCCCGAAGCGACTGTTATGTTTCCTTCATCTCGTCGAGTAAGCTTTATCGCCTGCGAATTACGCAATAACTAATCATAAAAAGAGTCTCCTTTTTAAGACAAAAATAGATGGGACTCTTCTACATCCATCGAATTACGGCAGCGCTACCAATTCAGGCACTTGACTTAATAAGGCCCCTGATTTATGTAAGGAGATCCACTGCGGGTGGCAACACTGCTTTATTACGACACTGCCGGCTGCTGCTGCTGACAAAGGAACTTATTTTATGGAAAAAGCGATAAATTCTCAAATTGTCCTGTTTCTTTTCGTTTCTGCGAAGATTCGCTTTGAATTATTGTCTACCTGGAAACTTCCGAACTTTTCTCTAATAAAATATATTTCCTTGAGGCCGACGTTGAAGTGCGCCGAGCTTATTTACTGTTGATTTATGTGCGGGCTTTCATGTATCGCAGTCAGTTTTCATAAATAGCCAGTGGAGCGTGGATCTGAAGCAAAAATAATAACTGCTAAAAAGTTAGAAAAACAGTTATTGCCAACGGAGTATACAGAGGGGCCATTTCATCCATAATGCATAAGGATCGGGGGGGATTGCAGGGTGAAAAACTACCCGAGATATACTTCGGTCAAGCCAAAGCACGAGGTATAATTTTTAGCTGGAGTCTAGTGGGGCGGAAACAAGGAAATATGTTACTATCTCTCGACTGGCGACAGCCCCAAAGGGACAACTCTTGTATTAATGCAAATTGTTTTCCGGACGGTTTGTTTGTTCCACTTGAAGGCGAGTCTAGTTTTTCAGGAAGGCAACGCAGAAAGTTCATTACTCACATTAGGTTGGTTATCGTGCAAAAAAATTTTAGATTGTGAAGAAAAAATCTCCTTGAAACACGTTTTCTTTTAGGCGTTAACCAAAAATAAACAAGAAGTTTTTATCCCGCGAAAGTCATCAAGAGACTTCTAAAAGGGACGAGCGCTTTCTGGAAAAAAAGGAAAGATCAAAGGCACAGTAATCGAAAACTTGTTTGTTTATTTACGAAGAAAGTAATAGGGAGGTTATTGATTGGACGACCCGTCAATGCATCTAAAGTATCTTATTTCAATATTGTATTAAGGCGTCATGATCGAGTGTTGAATTTCAATTTGGCTTCATAATTTAGCAGAATACGACTCGCACGTATTAATTTTCTTATGTTTCTTATTCGGTTTGATTTTTAGAAAAAGCATAATAATTATCAGATCGAGGTAATGTCTATAAATCGAATGATACCGAATTTGAAGTAGTGTGATGGGTTCCAGATTAGGTTAAAACAATACCACACAGATTATTTAAATTTTGTGGTGGAAAACTATCAGTGGATAACGATTCTCTTACTTCCTAAATTTTAATCTTCAATTCTCCAAATCCCGATTTCAAATAATAGTGGTCAACAAGGGCTCGTATATACACTACCTAATATCTTTCGCTTATGTTTTACTTAATTCAACAGGATTTCATTCACCAGTATGTAATGTTATGCTTTAGCAACCTCTCAACTGTCATTTAACTCAGTAACAAAAACATCCTCTAATCTGATCTCAGAGTCAAGAAACAAACAATTGTTCTAACGTCAGTACATAACACTGAAGTTGAGGTACTTACTGTTACTGTTGAAGGCTTCTAATCTTTCCCAAGCACTTGCGGCTCGATTGAAGAAAATGGTATCTGTGGTGAAATCCGTGATTCTGACCGACATCGGTAAAGAGTTAAAAATGGGTACAAAATTGATTAAAAAATCCATCGAATATTCTAATATGGATACTGTAATCTTGTATAAAGACCTATGTAACCACATTCCTAAGAGAAAAGAGATCATAGAGGTGCTTTTTCTTCGTCGGCCTTATTCGTTCCGGACGTTGACTATCATCATGGCAATGTGCACTTTGTTGGCTGCAACGTGGAACCGTTCAATGAAAGTCACGCCAAACCACGTTTGTAAGTTCTCGAGCCCGGAAATTCTACTTCTAGCTGGTCCTCTTCTTCCCTGCACTTTACCTTGCAGGAACAGCTGTAGTAGACAATATTTGATAGGGTTTCTCATGACATGGCCGAAATACTCAAATTTTCCGTTGTTTTATGGTATTCCTAAGGGTTAATTGGCAGTTCATTCTTTGAAGGACCACTTCGCTGGTGACTCAATCAATCGAGGAAGTTCTTAGGAGTCTTCGATAGGTCCATAGTTCCAAGTTCTTGATCCTTTTTTCTGTTGCTTCGGACAACGTCAAAGCCTCGACACTATACAACAATACTGAGAAAATATAGCATTTTATCATTCTCTTCTTGAGCATTATGCTGAGATCTCGAGAGCAGAGGAAGTGTTTCATTTGTGCAACATTGTTCTAGCCTTTCTATTCTGCACTTGATTTCTTTGGAATGGTCCCACGAATCATTGAGGTTTCACCCAAGATAAGTAAAACTACGCACTCTCTCGATAGCTTCGTTTTTACAATACTTCTTGATAGTTCCAATCCGTATTGTTCGCTTGTATGTGTGTAACTCTGTTGGTAAGTTCTTGTAGCCACTCCAAGTTATCGGCCAGTTAAACCGTATAGTCGGCATATCTGATATTGTTGATTAGCTCACCATTCACCTTAAAGCCGTCTGTCGGGTCTTCTAGCCCTGTCGGACTCCACATTTCATTCATTTCTGGTGTCTGACTCATTATTTTTAAGATTTATAGTTGCTTTCTGATTCCAATATAAAGTGCTCAACATACTAACTGCACCGACCTTTTTTTTTGTAATTTTTTAATCGCCGTACCTCCGGTTTGGACCTTCCGATTTAAATAAGTGGCACATCTCTCGAAAGCTTGTCTCTCGTAGAATAGGCGAGGGGGTGGGTCTTTTTAGACAGTTTATTTCTTGAGTGTTATACAGGGTGACAAAAAGAGTGCTACAAAAATGTTAAAGTTCACCTCTTTGCAACTTTCATAAGAACAATTTTTTTTTATTCGTTTTTATGTCATATTGTAACTTTCGGTCAGGACCTCTAGACTTATTACGCAGATTTTTGATTAAGCCCCTAGAACTAAAGTTACAGGGGTTTATCGAAAAGTGGTGTATTTTCGAAGAAGACCTGCCCAAATAGCTGTGGGGACCATCCAGGTACCATTGCTAAAGTCCTAATCTAGACACTGTAGTCAGGACTACAAGATGTTTCAGGAATAACCCGTATAACGGTTGGCATGAACCCAATCGTTGATAGTACAATATTGTTTGGCATATTTTCGTTTATTTACTTAGTACCACGACAAGTTTTTGGTAGAACTAATATTAAAGCTCTATAAAAAAGTTACAGGGGTTTTCCGAAAAGTGACACATTTTGTAGAAAATTGAATTTATATTTTTATATTATAAGTACTGACTACAAAGTGTAGGTTACTTTTTAACACGTGGTACCTGGATTGATCAAGACAGGTTATTGACCAAGTCTTCTTCAAAAATACACCACTTTTCAGATAACGCCAGTAAATTTCGTTCTAAAGCCTTAGTAAAATATTTGCCTAACAATCTAGTACTATCCAAAGTTACAACATGACATTAAAATGATTTAAAAAAAATGCTTTTATCAAATTTACAATGGGGTACACTTTAATATTTTTGTAGCATTCTTTTTGACACCCTGTATAAAACCCAAGAAATTTACTGTTTAAAAAACCCTAGTCGACTACAAGAGGGGCAGTCTCTTGTAGTCGACTAGGTTCGAGAAATGTCGGAGTCGTTTAAATCGGATGGTCCAGGCCGGAGGTATGGCGATTAAAAGATTACCAAAAAGGATCGATGTGGTCAATATGTTGAGCACTTTAGTGTCTCGTTCATCCAGGTACCACCCTTCAAGTCGCAATCAACAACTTGTTGTCAGGAGTTGTTTCGCGAGCATTGGAGTGAACCAGATAGTTGATAGTACTAGGTAAAGAAACAAAAATAAGCCAAATACGAGTATTTTGTGCTTGGGATGGATTTTTAACAAGTTTTATGTTTTGATATATACATATAATATCTTTATTTCCAGGGAAATGGGCTATCGACCATTTGGTCTTTCTGCCCATGTTATAATATTACACAAATGAATTCCATATACAAATATTACAAACTTAGGGAAAGGAAGAAAAGCGACTCATTTCTGAGCTTGGCCTCTCTACGTTTGGAAATGTTCCATTAGGGTGGTTGTAGGGAAAACGAAGCGGGACTGTCTATTTTGTCTTGTAAAGCAAAGTGGGTTCAATAGAGTCATATTAAGTGGGTTGTTTTTCCATTTAGTCTGAAGTTGTATCAGTCTTTCACTTATTTTTGTCATGTGTGTGCGTTCGTAGAGTAGTTGGTTGGAAGGATTGTGCAGCGGGTTTTTGGGGTGTCTTATCTTGGTTATCATTCTTAGTTCGACTTGTTCTGTTGCTTGTGTGTATTGTTTAGTTTTCTCTGACGCATTTGCTCTTAGCACGTGTCCATAGACTTACAGTGGTCTGCAAATGGATTTGTATATTTTTATAGCCGTTTTTGTGCTAATTCCTTTGTTTTTGTATGTCAGGGATCGAAAGTGTTTTGTCCTTTTAATAATTTCCACTCTAGTATTTCGTACGTGTTTAGTAAATTTTAATTTTTTGTCGATTGTTAGTCCCAAGGATTTTATGTCGTTTTTTTGGTTCGGTTGTGTGACCGTCTGCTGTTATTGTTGGGGAGTCTGCTTTAATTTGGTGGTTTGAAAAAGGGGTTGGTTTTTTGTGGCATTTGGTGTTAGTCTCCATTTATAGAACCAGGCCATTGTGTCGTTCGTTAGTGTCTGCAGTCTTTCCACTGCCTTTTTAGTGGTCTTGTCGTGTACAATGAGCGCTGTGTCGTCTGCGTATTGTAGTATATAAGCGGGTTTTGTCTAGGTGGTCTCTATCGGGAAGATGATAGTTGTATATATCATGGCAATACACGTTATAAAGCAAGGGTGAAAGCGGCGAACCCTGAGTCCTTGTTCAGGAGAAAAAGGGAAAGAAAGGGTGCTATCAATTCGCACTTTCTAGTTGTCTGTTTTCAAGTAGGTTTTTAATAGTATAAAGTAAGTATTTTGGTGTTTGAAGTTGGTGAAGTTTGTACAGGAGACCCCTGTGCCAGACGCTGTCAAAGGCCTTGTTAATATCCATAAATAGACTTGCTGGTTTACCACCGTTTAGGTGTGTTGTTTGTATGTTGTTAGTCAGAACAAAAAGTGGGTGAATAGTCGAGTTTTTGTCTTAAATCCAAATTGCTATATTGGAATATATTTGCCGATCAGCTCTTGAATTCTTTTTTTTATTATGTGTTCGAATACTTTTCTTAACACTGGGAGTAATGTAATAGGTCTATAGTTTTGTGTTAGTGTGTTATCTAAACCATTTTTTGGAATGGGTATTATTATTCCATTTTTCCATGTCCTTGGAATATTGTTATTTATAATACAGTCGTTCAGTTGGTTAAGTATGTACGTGTGGGTTTCTGGGTTAGGTTTCTAAGTATTTTACCCTTTATTTTGTCTTTTCCCGGTGCTGTATCTTTGATTTTAGTCAGTGCCTAGTCATATTTCGTGTCTGTAATTAGTATGTATGGGTGGTCAGATTGTTGTGTAAAGTAGTTGTCGTACCAGCTATTTACAAGATTCCAGTTGCCTGCGTCAAATTTAGGAATTGTTGATGCACTGAAAGCCCCCTGGAAATGTCTGGCAAAGGCGTCCGCTTTGTCTTTGTCTGTACATCGTTCTGTTCCGTTTTCGTTAATCATACCAGTGGCGTTGTTTTTTTGTAGCGTGACCGTTTCTTTATTTTTTGCCAATACGTTCCTTGGTCTTTTTCGATTTCTTGGCATGCCTCCAGCCATTTATCTTGTCGATATTGGTCGATCATCGTCTTTATGTTTCTGTTCAGTTAGTTGATTTTTCTTTTTAGTTCATTGTCTTGTGTGTGTATGTAGAGCCTGTAGAGTTCCCTTTTGTGTTTAATCAATCTCAGGATGAATTTCGGTAAGGTGTGTTGGTAAAAGGATCTGCTTGTCTGGGGTGAAAACTTTTCTATTGCCAGTGTCACTTGCTGTTGGGTTTTTTCAATTGAGATGGAAAGTGTCTGTGTTTGGATGTTGTTATCCCTCATTCTATCCGCGTCAGTTTTGTTCAGGTTTAGTTTTTCAACGTTTTGGTTTGTAGAGCTCATAGGTTGCATCCGTTTATGTTTTGATTTAAGCCGGTATCATCAACTATCGCGTTCATTCCAAGCGTGGTTCAGTTATACGCAACGCAAGGCCTGAATACACTGTGTAGAATAGGACTTAAAAAATGGTACCTGGATGATCAAAACAGGTATTTGAGCAAGCCTCTTCGGAAATACACCACTTTTCGATAAACTCCTATAACTTTTGTTATAGAGTCTTAATCAAAAATCTGCCTAATATGTCTACAGGTACTACCCAAAGGTACAATATGACATAAAAATTAATTTAAAAAAATTGCTCCTGTCAAAGTTTCAAAGAGCTGCATTTTAACATTTTTGTGGCACTCTTTTTGTCACCCTGTATAACACTCAAGAAATAAACTTTCTAAAAAGACCCACTCCCTCGCCAATTCTACAAGAGACAAGCCTTCGAGAGATGTGCCATTTGTTTAAATCGGATGAAGCGGGCCGGAGGTACGGCGATTAAAAAATTAGCAAAAAAGGGATCGATGCGGTTAGTATGTTGAGCACTTTAGATTGCCAATGATCCTTATGTCCTTTCCATCCAAGCCCGTTTCACGAAGAACTTTTATCATTGCTTGGTGTTGACAGCGGTCGAAAGCTTTAGCGTAGTCTATAAAGCACATGTGAACGTCGCAATTCATATCCCTACTGCGTTGTACAAGAATTTGTAAACCCGAACTGCGACTCGCCCATATGTTCTTCGCATTTATTATGTAGGAGGGGATTAATTACCCTGAGAAAGATTTTTAACACGTGTGCGTTTAAAATGTGGGGTTGGACTTCTTCGGTATGGAGATAAATGATGAAACAAGCCAGTTAGCTGGAATCGTGCCACTATCATAAATATTATTAAATAGTGACGTCAAGATAGTAATACAATGCGTGTCCATGATGAAAACGCTGTTTTCGACCTTTTAAACGACTGATAAACCATCATTTCCCAAGCTCTGATTGTGTCCATCCACAGACTAGTTTCGCCGTTTACGGCTCGTCAGTGAGGCTTTGACACTAACATGTCGGAACTAGCCTGGGGATGGACACAATCAGAGCTTGCGAAATGATGATTTATTAGTCGTTTAAAAGGTCGAAAACAGCGTTTTCGTAGTACCGACGGATAAAAATTGATTTTTGTACTTTACGGTAATCTGCATCATTTTTTCCTTAGAGCGTGTCCATGATCTTAAGTACTTCCGCTGGTATATGGTCGGGACCAGTAGATTTTCTGGTTTATCTGTCTCTGTGTCTGGATATCACTAGACCTTCCGTATTGTTTGTTTCATCAGGTTTTTCTGGTCGCCGGCCACCTTTGAAGAGTTCAAATATGTATTTCTGGGATGTTTTCAGTTTTTCCTTTATGTCATAGACAAGCTTGTCTTGTTCATTTTCTGTTGTTTTTTTTTGTGTCTGCTTGTGGCTTCTTTGATCTTTTTGTACATATTAAACGTATAATGCTCATAATCAAGTTCTTTAATCTCTTGACATTTCTCGCTCATCCATCTTTCTTTAGCTTCTCTGGTTTTTTGTTTAATGGCACTATGAATTTGTCAATAAGCTATGGGGTTGGCAGTTTCCCCTTTCGTCTATCTTCCATCATCTCTGAGATTTCGTCGGTCAACTGCTTCTTCTTTTGTTGGTTTTTATTAGACCTTGATATAGATCAAAAGGATATAAGATGCATCGAAAATTTATATTGGAACCAGACTGCACAGATTAAATTGGATGGCGAATTGTCTAACAACGTACAGATTCAGAAAGGAGTGCGACAGGGATGTGTTCTGTCCCCGCTACTGTTTAACCTGTACTCCGAGGCGGTTTTTCGTGAGGCTTTGGAAGAGAAAGAGATCGGTATTAAGGTTAACGGGATGTGGATCAACAACATCCGCTATGCCGACGACACAGTGCTGATCACTGATAATATGCAGGACTTACAACGACTAGTCAACATCGTAGGGGAACACAGTAGATCGGTGGGTCTCAATATAAACACCAAGAAAACAAAGTTTTTAGTGATCACAAAGGATATGAATGCCTTTGAAGACTCCGAGATAACGTTCAACACGATGCGCATAGAAAGGGTTAATAAATTTAAGTATTTGGGAGTATGGTTGTCTGAGGACTGGACATCTGACTTGGAAATTAAATGCCGCATTGAACAAGCGCGTGAAGCATTCTTTAAACTGAGAAGAGTGTTCACTTGCTCGGACTTCGATCTTGATTTGAGACTAAGATTCCTGAAGTGCTACGTCTGGTCGGTGCTTCTTTATGGGATGGAAGGTTGGACCTTCAAAGTAAACACCATCAACAAATTAGAAGCGTTCGAGATGTGGTTGTACCGCAGAATCCTCAACATACCCTGGACAGCAAGAATAACAAATGAAGATGTGCTAGCATCTGTAAACAAAGAGCGAGAGTTGTTCACCACCATCAAAAAGAGGAAAACTGCATACCTAGGGCACGTCATGAGGAACGAAAAATATAAATACTTGCAATTGATAATTGAGGGTAAGATAGAGGGTCGGAGAGGAGTAGGAAGGAAAAAGATGTCTTGGCTACGGAATATTAGACATTGTACGGGAATGCACAACATACAGACACTGATTCACACCGCTGGGAACAGGGATGAAATGAAGAATGTAGTCGCAAACATCCGTTAACGGATAGCATGAGAAGAAGAGAAGAAAGGAGTATATCTCTGAGGCTCATTACTGACACCCCCTGTGAGCAAGGATACACGGATATTGGACTTTTATGTCGCCATGAGCCGTGCATGCTCTTCAAATATCGTGGTCAGGGCGGTTCCAAGAGATACGGTCCCGGGGAGTGCGTTCTGTAATTGGGACAATACGGAAGACCGGATGGCTGCGAGATTGACGGTCCACTGTCCCTCCTCGAGCATTAGGGGTCCAATCTCTGACGAAGCGTGCTGGGCGGTGGCGAGGTACAGGTGGATGTTCCAAAACGGCGACGTGGAGTGGCTAACAGCTGCTGATGATGGCCCGGATGATGGTGATACTGAGGGCCTGACAATCAGCGATGACCATGTGTGGATGGTCTACTGATGGCCGGGGAGAGGTGCAACCCCGCTGGAAATACTTTGCAGGGGAACCACGGAGGCTCAACAGCCGCCGAGCCATGCATTTTTTTTAGACCTAGCTTTAGGGAAGCAGATATCTCGATCCTATCCCTTAATAGCCAGTCCATACGAAATAAAATTGACCACCTCCCTCTCTCGCTTGATGATATGTCTTGCCCGATCGTTCTCGGACTCTGTGAGCATTGGCTTAGGCCAGGAGAGGCCCTCTCTTTGAGCAGTTATAGATTAGTTATTGTCGTTCGAGTTTTAGTCATAGCAGTACCTGTATTTTAGTACGTAAAGATGTTTAAATTTGTACTCGTTTGTAAGTATTGACTTATTCAATGACCTTGTTAGGGAACATACATTTGAATTTTCCGTTGTTGCAATGTTTCCATTGAGTTTCCAATGTAAGGAACTGAGACTTTACGTGCTGTTTCTGTACAGGTTGCCCAGTGGTTGTATTAATGACTTCCTGTCCGGCTCGGAGGTTGTGTTATCTCAATTATTCGTTAACCACACGGTGATATAGTACGGGGATCTGAATGTTGATTTATTGAAGGAGGATAGAAACTGCGAAAACATAAAATTGCTTCTTAATTCATTTAATCTAAAAATTCTAGTGGAAGCGGCTACAAGAATTACAAGTTCATCG
This sequence comes from Taphrorychus bicolor, assembly GCA_951812265.1. Classification (NCBI taxonomy): domain Eukaryota; kingdom Metazoa; phylum Arthropoda; class Insecta; order Coleoptera; family Curculionidae; genus Taphrorychus; species Taphrorychus bicolor. Next base: position 24,488,302 of record OX638304.1, read on the forward strand.
TCACCATTAATTGACTAGAGTGTAGATGCTCACCAATCGCTTGCTTCAGCTCTGCACAACATCTCATCATTAGAGTGTGGGTAGTCACCAATTTGTAGATCAACACATCTGCATACTAGATTCGGGGTCTACCCCTCATCAGTACAGCTGTGGCTGGTCGACAAATTGATGACCCATTATTTGGCTTAATTGAAGCCGGAAACGTACAGAGTACCGGTGAGATGTTGTACAGAGCAGAAACAGGCGACATCCACCAGCGTGTTTTAGATCCAACACTGCATGGCAGATGGCTCTCGGTTCGAGAAGCAGCCCATATTGCTCTGTACCTCGCTGGTTATCGGAACCAGAACGAAATGAAAAGAGTGTGGGTAGTCACCAATTTGTCGATCAACCCATCTGCGTACTAGTTTCGGGGTCTACACCTCATCAGTACAGCTGTCGACCAGCCAAAGCTGTACTGATGAGGGGTAGACCCCGAAACTAGTATGCAGATGGGTTGATAGACAAATTGTTGCCATGCTTTCATTTTATTAAGTGTTTTCCGGTTATTAACATTAAGAAAAAAAATAATAAACCCTGGGTCGAACTATTTAAGTATTTTAACAGGATGACTGGTGAAGCCTACACCCACCACCCACCAACGGCAAATTTGTCTGACCAATATAATTCAAATGAGGTTCCTAGTTTTTTTTGGCAATTTTGATCACTGACATGATAGTTTTTCCTAATAAAAAATTAAAAGGTTGGCCGATGATACTGAAGCAACTTTTCTGAATGATTTCCTGTTTGATTTCCTGATTGATTTCCTATCCGAGCATGGCTGAACTCCAAAAAGGAAAATTTTAAATTTGCATTTTACAAGAGTCACCTATCCGGGTAAACACTGTAAATTAGAAATTTATATATTTTTTTAATATTGTAGATTAACTTTTTAATGAATTCCAATGGTAAAAAAATAGCTAGTTAGACGTACTATGGCACCTACCAGACATGTAGATCTTGTAAATCGTAGCTAAACTCTTGTTGGTTGTACATTGGAATTTGATAATACCATCTGAGACATGCATAAGCAAAAAAATTTTAATATTTTGAGTGTAAAGCCAGAGGCGGCAGTGGTCATTTTTGAGAATCTCCGAACTTCCACCCTAACATAAAGGTACCCATAGACCATTAACGACGGTCCTAAATTAAACCTTCACGGGCCTCGGATTTTGCTTGAAACTTTCCCGTTAATTATATCGCTTTTTGCTTTCATTAAAACCGGCCGTCGGTCGGTGGTATAAGTATGTTGTGTATTAAAAATATGCAAATGACCAAGGGTTGAGGACTTGCGAATTATACCCCTTCTTTAATTAAAGAGCCCCGGCACAGTGTAAGAGCTCTGGTTTGAGAATTAATAAATATCAAAACCGAGTGGAAATTTCTCTCCTCCACAGTCCCGGACGGAGCAACAAATAATAACCTTAAAAGGGAGCAATAAATATTTATTGTTATTATGCCGACGGAATAAAAGTTTATTGGAAAACTGACCGGGACGTAGGAAAAACAATTTGAAGGTCTTCGGAGATATGTAAATGGAACGGCCGGCCCTAACGATAAAAGAGTGCAGATAAAGCTGAAGTGGCCACTGGAAGCCGAAAATTGAATTCCAATTCTGAAAATTTCACCCTGGGGACTGGAAATTGGTTTCCTTAAGCATCGGAAAGAATGAGTTGAACATGATAGATTGTTTTCAAGTCATGGACCAAAATTATGGTCTTAGTTTTGATGTATGTTAGTAAAATGTCTGTTGTTTTATTCTAAATGGTCACACTAGGATGAGCAGAAGGTGACACAAAAATATATAATACCTTCTTGGCTGGAACATATTATTGGTGGAACGAATCGGAGGTGCAGAAATATCAAAAAAACATTCATAATGGATTTACTAGATAAAGGAGATCATGAAGCTATTCGTATAATACAATGATATTGCAGGAATGACTAGCGCTTTTGAAAGGTAGAATACAGTTTAGGTCAGAATTTCTTCCTGACCTTTCGTCTACAACTGCGGCGTACATTATCAAAAGTGATGAGGCAATGGCCGAAGTGATCTCCCATGCTTTCCGACGTTGACCGTTTCGACTATGGTGAGCTCCATGGTATTTATACCCCTGCCGTCGGGCTGCAGTGGAGGGACTGGGGTGGGAGTAGTGATGGCGCGAGTTGGGGCGCACTTAAAGTATATGGTAGAACTCGCTTCTAGTCTGCATTTAGAAACGTTATTTCCTTCTTCCTGTTGAAATTGTTGTCGTGTTTAAATATCTCAATGGCCTCTCTAGTTAATCTCGGATAGAAACGCTGCGGTTGATATAAGATATCCACCTCGTTGAAAACAATGTTGTGATCTTCAGAGAGAGCGTGCTCTGTTATTGCTGACTTTTGTGTTTATCCCAGCCTGCAACTCCTCTTGTGTTCCGTAATCCACGTGTTGATACTGCGTTTTGAGGTGACAATGGGGAATCTGTTCTTCGGTCTTTGGCCGATCTCAATCTCTGTTGTATTGTACGAGTGGTTTTAAAGACAATTTTAACATTATGCTTTTCCAGTAGCCTGCTGATCTTGTAAAACAAAGCAATGGTCATCATCGGCAGGCTACTGGAAAAGCACAATGTTAAAAATGTTTTTAAACCCGCTTGTACAATACAACAGAGCTTGAGATCGGCTAAAAACCGCAGAGATTCTCTATCGGCACACCAGCTGTCGCTCGGTATGCATTGGCAGCGCAAAACGTAGTGTCAACACGAGGATCACGGAACAGAAGAGGAGTTGCAGGATGGGACAAACGCAAAAGTTAGCAGTAGCAGAACACGCTTTCTCCGAAGGTCACGACATCCTTTTAAGGAGGACCTCAGTATGGACGATGCTGACGAGTACATCATCAACTCAACAATTAGATGTAATAATTTAAGTAAATCGGCCGATTTTAATATAAAGGTTATAAAAAAATCTGTAAATAAACGCGTCTTTCGATGTCGCGTTTTTAACCATCTCAGTATTCTTCAGTGCTATAAGTGCATGGGGTTTAACCACTATGCCAGAGAATGCAACTTGTATGAAGCATGCTTAAAGTGTGGAGGAAATCATTCTTATCAAAACTGTCTGATATCACCAAATGCATAAATTGTGAACGTAAAGTTAATCGGGACAATACCTCTAATATTGATTTTAGGCATGTAGCTCTTAGCAAAAATTGTCCGCCATACCTACGGTTGGCGAGTTTACAAAATAAGAGGGTAGAGTACTTTTGCGCTAGTAAATATATTTTTTTCTCTCATTCATTATATATAGAAATAGAACATTTAATTTTACACTAGGGAACCTAAATCTTCGATCTATTTTCACAGGTTTTCAAAGCTTTGTAGAACTCATTCAAGAGGAGTCTTTTGATATTTTCGGAGTCACAGAGACTTGGCTAATCCGCGATATCCCCTCAGATGCAATTGTTCCGCAAGGTTATAAATTCCTTAGACGCGATGGCGCAGAGGTTAGAGGGGGAGGTGTTGGCATATTTGTTAAGCCCTTCCACCAGTGTGAGGAGGTTGTCTTCGGAGATGGGCAGGCTGTAGGCGGATGCGAAAATATTTGGCTTAGAGTAAGGATGGGTAAGTTGAGCATTTTGTTGGGGGTAATAAACCGAACGGGGGCTGCATTGCTGAGTTGATTAGTTTGCTTGACGATTTGCTACCTGCATTGATATATTACCATATAATTATAATGGGCGACCTGGACATTAACTTTCTAAACTTAAACAGTTCCGTAATGCGCCTGTTTGAGGGAATGGGCTTTTATCAAATTAAAAATGAACCCACTCGGGTAACCAGAAAAGTTTCATCATTACTGGACCCCATCCTGATTACTGATCCTGATGTGCTGGATGATTCTGGCATTCTAGCAACATTAGTGAACATAAACGCACTTTTTCTAATTTTGACATATAAAGTGTCACTTTTCAATAGACGATTCCGGAACAGCTGTTTTTGATTAGGTCCGCCATACTTTATTGTGGGTCAATCAAACCATGTAGCCAAACATACGAAACTTTCCGTGTTTATACGGAAATGATCCACAAGGATCATGACAATTCACATGTTGTTGGTACTTTTGGGGTGAGAAATCTTTTATTAAAAGGATATTTTTCTGTTGTTATTTACATTATTTTTCCTCTTACCGATTTTAAAACAACATAAATAAATTTAAGTGTAAAAAATAGTGAGAATGGCAACCCCGCCGCCGGTTCATTAATTTGGATGTGTAAACGTTTGAATAACATCGATTTTGTTGGTTTGAACATTGAAACTTATTGAAAAAGTCGTTTATTTCTAATTTTTGTGCCGAAAATGTTTAGAAGTGAATATTACTTCAAGCTTACTGGTGATGTCAAGTATCCTTATGACCAGAAAGTTGAAATTATAAACAATATTGATCCTTACTCCCTTTCGCCACAAGATTTGAGTTTCCCAATTTGTGATTTGCCAAATGTGACCTTACTGGATCTTGCAGACTATTTTATTTTAAAGCACAGTTATTATAGGTAGGTACTAAGCAGCAGTTGAAAGCATATAAAAGTCTACAAGCTTTTAAACTGTATGAATCTGGTGCAGTTCTTTCGGTCCATGCAAAACAAGTCACCAAGGATGCTTATGTAATCTTAAGTAAGGTAAGATCAATTTAAACAAGCTACTGCTTTAGCCAAAGTTATAGCTTATGCGGTTTTTTTATAGTTTTTCCTACAGTCTTAACTTCAAGACTAGCATATTCATCAAATGGTGTGAATAGCTATATGTTTCTGAATTCTCAAATATCAATTTAGGGCCTGCTGTTTTCTGTCACAAAATGAACCAAATTGAGTTTAACCATACAGGCAGAAATTCAACCAATTGTCAACTGTGTTTTCTCCTTATATTTTATACATACTTAGGGCAGGACAACTTGACTTTTAAAACTGGGCATTAGCATAACCACATAACTTTTCAATTCCATCAGAAATCTCATTAAAGTAAAGTTCTTATTAAAGGTGCTTATCAAGACTATGTTAGGTTTAGAATCACTGGGTGTACAGATTTTCCAGATTTAGTTGTAGGTATTCAGAAGAATTTATGGTGACGTAAATTAAATTTTTTAATAGATTTCCTCAAAGTTCACCCCAGAGGGTCATTTATCCTAGAGGTATAATTACTGGTGAGTTTTATTATGGGCACATAGAATATGTAGTGAAATTTAATTGAATTTAGTAATATTTAGAAAAATTCAAGGAAATTTTACTTGACACTTAGTGGAATGAATTTGAACATAATTTATGAATTGATTTACCTTTCGTTTTAGGTGCTGTGTGAACATGTGATAAGACAAGATATCAATTTACTTACACAATAAGCCTCATTTGCAAGGTTGTGGTTTAACAGAGTCAAGTGGGCTGCGAATCAAGGAATCTCTCACCAAGTTAAAAAATGTACATATGTTGGTCAAGTGCAGACATTTTGTTGCAAAGGAGGCAGAAAATGTCATAAAATTAACATGACTGCCATAAAAGTACATAGGTAACTCCAGATATAAGAAAGTGCATGAATGCAAAATGCAAATAATTTTCACTTGTATTTTAATGTGAGAGATCTCTTTCTTTGAGTTGTTGAAAGAAAATAGTGGGGTGACAACTCGAGTGATATTTATTTTATCTAAATGCTTTTATTACTCCAACTTTTTGGGTCAAAAATTCATAGCCAACTTGAGAACTTCTTCCTGAACTTTTCTGTTGAACTCCTACTGTTACATGTAAGTCATTCACTTGTTATTGACATCAAGTAAGCATTGGAAATTAGTCTTTGACATTTTTATTGTATTTTCTCAACATGTGCTGAAAGGAGATATTTAGGTTTTTAAAAAATGAGGATTTCAAAGATAATGAGATGACAAAAATAAGTGAATGACTTGTATTTACCTATTATACTCTACCTGTTTATTGTATTTAATATTATTAGTGTAAATTTGCAGTATTGTTAGGGTTGTATTAATTGTTACTTAATATCACTTTTATTGACATGCTCAGAACTGCATATAAAAACATGTTGTGTATCATATAATTTAACAGTGAAAATACTTAATGTTAATATACCTACCTGCCTAATATCCAAAAACAATTTGTGTACTTTTTACAACTTTGCCACCCTGTCCTAACTTCAGAGAGAATCGGATCGGAAGCTCCAAAATGGCATTATAAAACCCCACTTAGTAGTGTTTATAATATACACGGAATTTAACTAAATTTTTATTTTCAATTAAATTCCAACTTTAAAGTCGCCATTTAACTAATTTTTGACTTTAAACACGAAACTTAACGAAATTTCGATTTTAAACTCCGAGTTTAACCAAATTCGATATTTAAATAACTTCCTATTTTAGACGGCAAATTTAAATGAATTCTGATTTCAAACTTGGAATTTAAGTAAACTTCGATTTGAACTCGGAATTTAAACACAGTTATCAAACGGAAACAAAAAAGGAAACTATACAAAAACTGGCGGCAAGTTCAAAGTGTTGTAATCTTAATTAACTCTCTTGTACTGTTTATCGATACATACCGTGGTGATCTTAGTCGTCTAGAAGCAGTATTCGAACAATGAACACCCCCTGCTTCTAATTTTTCCCCTTTTTAGCCGGAAGTCCGTCGCATTTTTGTTAGGTTAGAAGTTAAGTTTTAGAAAACCTAAAATAATGTCAGTGACCACTGTTTTGTAATAATTTGACGTAAGACGTCATCACGTCACCGAGACGTCACTTCCGGTGGAAGTCGTCATCAGTTTAAAGGTTCCCCAGTACTAAAAAGGGGGGCCAAAACTTTAAAACAAGAGGGAGATCTCCAAATTAGCTTCAGTTCACTTGTTAAAACTGTCACTCAGTGTCAACTGACATCTGGTCTACATTATTGACATAAGGTATACAAAGTAATGATATAAGGAATACATACAAGTATTGATTACAGAAAAACTCCTTTTTTATATCTATTGTCTACGTTAAATTTAGACAAGAGAAATCTTCAATTTTATATGCCTACATTTCCTTTTAGTTCATTTTGAAAAGATATAGGTACTATATCTTTTCAAAATGAACAGATATAGGTACCATATATAATGTCTATAATTTAACCAGCACCAAGCCACACTTAGCTAGCTACAACCTTTGACAAACAACAATTGAAGCTCCTCCTTGACACATTATAAAATATTTTTGTAATGCTTTTATTCCAGCCAATGTAGCAAATTCTTGATTGTAAGACATGAAATATGAAATAAGAGATGAAAGTCTTGTAAAAGGATTCTACGTGGTTGGTCTAATGACAGATTTAGAGAAGTATTTAATTGGTTTTGGTAACAAGTTTAACAGGACTTTTATAAAAGGACAGTATGTACTAAAATAGTGCTATGGAAACATCTTGGACTTCCATTGTCTATATTGAGTTTTCTTACACGACATTTCGAGCAGTGGAATCTCTGCTCGTTTTCAAGTGAAACTGAAACAAGCAGAGATTCCTGCCTCACTTGAAAATGAGCAGATATTGCACTACTCAAAACGTCATGTAAAAATACTCAATAAAGTCAATGGAAGTTCAAGATGTTTGGCTTAATAGTACATTATTGTCTACTACCTTTAAACAAAAATAGTGGTATGTTTAAAAGCAGATAGTATGTTTAAAATATTTTAATATGTTTAAAAGTCCACAGAACTTTCTTATGATGAAAAAAATATAAACATGTCTTGTACGTAGTTAGACTAAAGATGAATTTAGAAGATAAGTATTTAAATGGCAAGTTCAGCAGGACTTTTATAAGAGGATAATATGTAACGAAATAGTAGTATGTTTAAAAGTAAATAAAATGTTTAAACTATTTTAGTATAAATATCTATACTATATATGATAGTATGTTTAAAAGTGGCTAGACATTCTTACAATGAAAAACTATAAACAAACAATACTGTATGGATCAGAACCAATTACATACCTACAACTTTTTGGAGGGCCTGTAGAATGGTGATTTTGGTTAACTAATTATTTCTAAAATGTTCATTGTTAATATCAGATTTTTTGTGTTTCAGTTTAAACTAAAATTAAACTACCTCATTATCAAAGTATGTATTTGTCTTGCTGACACAACTTTTGACTGGAGGCTCTTAAAATTATTGAATAAAACTTCCTTTGCCTACAAGAAACAACATAGGAATACACTTATTACTTAAACTCTATTTACAAATCTCTCTCTATATACATCTCTATATACACAATAAATACCTGTGTTTGGATCACACTTAGCTTTTCTAAAATTCCTTTCAAGAACCGAAATTCTAGCTGAACAACCAGCCTGGGTTTGCCTTTCAGGGCAATGCAGGTTTTCCTACAATTTTAAACATAAATAAGTAGGTATGCTCCAGTATACCTGCACATATACCTATCTAAATACCTTTTAAGAATAATTACTGTTGAACTTACCAGTTATAAAATATCAGGTAATACGTCTCTTGTTAAGTCATTTTTGCTTCCTTTAAGGCTTGAAATTCAAACCCAAACATTTCCATTTCCATGTTCAGTGTTCACTAACCAGGCAGATCAGGAAATCGAAAGAATGAAACGGTATTTCAATTATCTCATTCAGTACGCATTTGAACATAAACGACATTACAAGAATAAGACATTTCCAGTAAGGGCATAATTCAAAGCAACTCTTCAGATGATGATTAGGCCGCCTAGAGACTTTAGGGGATACTTGTAGTTAAAAATATCTTAAATCAAAACTGAACCATGATTATAAAGATCGATTTTCAAGTTTCGTTTGACAGTGACATTGTGGGGCAAACATATGTCAAATGACGTAATCTTGGAATCGTCTATACTGATGACAGTGACGTAACGTCCTTCTTTTCGTAACTAGTTACGAAAAGTAAAATCTTTCGTAACTGGTGATGAATAGTTGGTTTCACCACCAGTTGCAGGTTTCGGTTGTGGCACACCGTTGCTACAGTTTTACGGTATTAAGTACATACAAAGTGGTTTAAAAGTAAATATTGAAGTTTATTTGAGCCATATCCAGTATCTACAGAGGCATAGATTTACCTCAGACACTTAGGGACCCCGAATTTGTTGACAATCTTTTTTTGAACGTTTCTAGAAAATCTACAGGTTCCGGACCGAGGATGCGGTTGAGGCCAGCAAATATTTGCGCAGCATTAAATCGAATACTGCCGATGCTGATGATATCACTACCACCATGTTGAGAGTGCGTCGCCAGTGCTTGTAAACCATATGACTCATATCATTAATAGTTGTCTGATTGAAGGCTATTTTCCAACTGCTTGAAAGGAGTCTGTCGTTTTACCTATAAATGTGCAAAATGCTGGCGATCTTCGAACAATTAGTTTGCGTCCGGTGCTTTCAAAGCTTCTGGAAAAAAATGGTACATTCCCAGCTTAGCGAGTTTCTAAATGAAAACAGTTTCTTACCGGTACGGCGAGGGCTCTGTTGAACCTAACCGATGATATCATGCGGGCGCTCGACAAGCATATGGCGGTTGTGTCATTCTCTCTAGATTACTCCAAGGCCTTTAACATGATTGATCACCGACTGCTTTGCGCAAAGTTGAGGCACCTTGGGTGCGAGTTTGGGCCTGAATCCCAAGTGATGAGACCTCCTCATCTGGAAGAATTGTGTCTGGGGTGCTTCCAGGGTCCATATTGGGCCCCTTGTTGTTTGCGTTGTATATATTTGATATATTTAATGTGACAACATGATCACGCATCCAGTCTTATGCCGACGATACACAGCTGTTACATTGCTTTAGTCCTTCTGATACTACGGACGCTTCTGAAATACTAAGTAATCATTTGAGGCTGATCTCTGAGTACTCGCGAGAGCACAATTTGATCATCAACCCTCAGAAGACTCAAACACTAGGTACTGTCCTGTTCTGATCGACAAAGGCCCTTTCTTGATGATAGTCTTAGGATAACATTGGGTGATGTAACCCTCAGCTCTTCTTCGCTTGCTAATAATCTAGGTATTTTCATTATCAAAGATCATGTTGGTCGGATGCTACAGAAAAGTTATGTAAAAATGAAGACGTTATACGCTAGTCGATCCTTTTTAAATTTTAAGATGCGAAAAAAGCTTTCTGAGTCGCTTGTATTATCGGTTTTCAATTACTGTAATATAGTATACTATTCTTGCCTTGATGCTAGTACAAAGCGGCGCCTACAGGTTGTACAAAATAAATGTTGTCGATTTGTTTTCGGACTCGGGAAAAGTGACCACGTGTCCAAAAAACTTCGAGAGCTAAAATGGCTTAATATGTCAAACACGGTAACTTTGCATCTGATGGTGTTGGTTGCTAAGGTTCTACGCTCTGGACAGCTCACATATCTCGGAGAGCGCTTAGTGCTTGGTAATCGCTCGAGCAAACACGGGCTCAGATATCTGAATAGGCTGGTATTACCTCGTACTATGGCTTTTTTCCAGAGAAGCTTTATATATAATGCTGTCAAATTATATAATTCCCTCGGGAATGATTTAAAAATCAATGAGTCTGCAAAGTCTTAAAACAAGCTACAAGTCTTACCTTCTATCTGGTCAGAATTAGGAAGCTCACATTGGGGTCTAATTTGTGAGTAGTTAATTTTTTGAATGGGTAGTTCTAATATATATGTAGTCTCCGATTATACATAATTGGTATCTAGATGTTAAATTTAATTTATTATCATATACTGTGCTTTATTTCTCTTTGCGGGGGTGGTTAAGTGTAAGAATAACCGTAGGTTAAACTTCGCCACCTCTGCCAGTATGTAGACTGGGTGTCCAGCACAACCCTGGACATAGGAGATTAACATGGGAAATCCGTATTTATTTTTTTGCGCCTGTACGGTTGAATTGATTGAAAAACTTTTAAGATTAAAGTTGTAGCGTATGGTCAGCTATCATCCTGTAATTTTTTCAATACCGCAGTTTTGGCCGTTTTTTGGAAAAACGCCTCGAAAAGTGAAAAAATTTGAATTTGGCGCGTCACCCCCGCCAATCATGTGAAATTTTCACTGCATAATCAAGTTAATTACTACATGGTAGGCCCTCAAAATAAATAAGAAAGGAAATTCGGCTCTGACTCTGAAATAAGAAATTATTATGTTTGCGACACCGCACGTGCAGAGTCGCATGATTAAAAAAAATAAATTTGAACTTGACATAGTTAAACTAAAAACTGGTTTTCTGGTATAGAACGGAACAAAATTCGTTTAAAAATTTGGCGACGTTTCGATTGTATTTTGCAATCTTCCTCAGGGTTTTTATTTTAGGTTGAGCACCCCTGAGAAAGATTTTCTTCTTTTCTTTGCATTTTATATTCTTCAATCTTCCTCAGGGCTTTCTTTGGATTCTAGGCCACGCCGTCAGCAGAACACATGAGGAAGATTGCAAATATGCAATCGAAACGTCGGCAAATTTTTAAACAAGAGCTGATTTTATTTCGTATTATATCCAAAAACCTACCACTAGCCATTTAAAACAAGAAAGACGCTAACAACACAATGAAAATGACTGTATTGCTTCCCCAAATTCTTTTCGATGACAATTTTTTCTTGATGATAAGTTTTGCTGTTGCATTTACTTCTAGGTGCCATTCATCTATACATAGGGGTGCAAAGCTAGTTCGCCTCCACGTGGTGCACCCTGGGTAACGCTAAATGAACTAGCACATACTGGCAGTCAGATAGTCCAAGGATCTCCTGACTATACGACACGCTAAATTATTAAATGGTTAAATTGAATTACGACATTATCATGACCCAAAACAAAGCAAATGGTCCTTCTCAGGACCCTTTGACTAGAAAAATCGGACCCTCAGTCCGATTTTGTCAGATTAACATAGAAGGCATTAGTTATGCAAAAAGCCAGTACATATCAAAATTATTAAAAGATGACGATATCGACATAGTTGCAATCCAGGAAACTCATTGCGAATCAGAACAAGAGCTCCAAAAAAGGGGAAAAATACCAGGTTACGAATTACTGGGTGCAACGTACCACAGAGCATACGGCGCAGCCACTTATGTCAAAAGCAACATAGAAAATGCATCTGTAGTTTCTATATCGACCGAGAACGACATACAGATTGTAACTACAAAAATTGGAAGTATCACTATCTCCAACGTTTATAAACCTCCCACAAGGACCTGGCCAACTCATGTTCTTAAAACATACCCCCACCCCGCTGTATATCTAGGCGACTTTAACAGCCACCACGAACAATGGAAATATAGACAAAGCGATGTTAATGGGGAGGCTTTGATCAGATGGACCGAGGACGAGCATTTACACCTAATCTTTGATGCTAAAGACAAAGGCACATTTAAATCAGCTGCATGGAACAGGGAATATAACCCGGACTTATGCTTTGTCTCAATGGACCCTAATAATACCCCGTTGGCCACTACAAGAAAAGTTCTCTCGGAATTCCCCCACAGCCAGCATCGCCCAATCATCATGGAGATCGGAACCCAAATACCGCTAATAAGATCCATCCCAAGACCTAGATTTAACTTTAAGCGAGCTGATTGGAAAAAATTCTCATCGGAACTAGATAAATGCTTAGGATGGATACCACCCACGAGTAAAAACTACGCTCGGTTTGTCGGGGCAGTAATTAGCACAGCTAAGAAGTGCATACCAAGAGGGTACCGGGAGGAATATATTCCTGGATGGTCTCAAAACAGCGAAGAATTATATCAAAACTTCCTAGAAACTGGTGATCAAGAAATCGCAGATCAGTTACTTCATAGTTTAAATGCAGCAAGACAACAAAAATGAAGTGAAACTGTTGAAAATTTAAACTTCCAAACATCAAGTCGGAAAGCATGGTCCCTAATTAGAAAACTTGGAGGAGGAGACCCTCCTAAACGGCAAGAAGCTCCCATTAAACCAAATTCAGTGGCCTCTCATATTGTGATGACATCCACAGCACCCAGAGATAAAGCTCATACAAAAAGAGTAAAAGAACATCTAAAAACTCTTAAGAACGAATCTAAAAGATATTACTTCTGGGAAAGCCCCAGGGTTTGACGGAATTCATCCTGAATTCCTTATTAACTGCGGAAAATACGCGAAGAGATGGTTGGCGTGCTTCTTCACAAACATCATGCAGACTAGTGAAATTCCTCGAGAATTCAAACGCTCAAAAGTAATAGCCATCCAAAAACCAGGTAAACCAGCAGACCAACCAAAAAGTTACCGACCAATTGCGCTGCTGTCATTAACGTACAAGCTGATGGAAAGACTGATCTACAACAGAATAAGCCCGGTAATACTTAGAGATATCCCAGTTGAACAAGCGGGTTTCAGACCTAAACAGAGCTGCACCGACCAAGTATTGTCACTAACCACATATATCGAAGCCGGTTTTCAAAGGGGACTAAAAAGTTCTGTCGCATTCATTGATTTGTCAGCAGCGTATGATACCGTATGGAGGGAAGGAGTTATATACAAATTCCTACGCAAAATTCCCTGTAAATTCACATCAAGATTAATAGAAAACATGCTTAACGACAGAGTTTTTCAGGTGATAATGGGATCAGAAATCAGCAAACCCAGAAAGCTTAAGAATGGACTGCCGCAAGGATCAGTACTTTCGCCATTGTTGTTTAGCCTATATATTGCGGACATGCCCAAAACAACATCAACAAAGTTTGGCTACGCCGACGATTGGGCTCTAACCACTCAAACTAAATTAATGGAAGAAGCCGAAGAAAATCTTACCAATGACTTGGACGTAATGGGAAGTTTTTTTCGAAAATGGAGACTGCAACCTAATGCTTCAAAAACAGAAGTAACCTGCTTTCATTTAAATAACAAAATGGCTGATAGAAAACTTAAAGTCTACTTTGATAACACCTTACTTAATCACAATAAAAACCCAAAATACTTGGGTATCACTCTTGATAGAACGCTAAGCTTTAATGTACATCTAACTAACACTGCGGAAAAATTAAAGACCACAAATAACATTATCCAGAAACTCTGTGGCTCGACATGGGGAACATCAGCATCCACACTGAGATTGTCAGCCCTAGGCCTTGTCTACTCAGCCGCGGAGTACTGCGCACCAGTGTGGCTTAACAGTGCTCACGTGAAGAAGATAGATGCGCAACTGAACAACACCATGAGAATGATCGCTGGCGTAATCAAATCCACCCCAACTCAATGGCTACCGGTATTAAGCGACATTCCACCGCCTCATCTGCGCCGAATCAATTTGCTGACAAAAGAATACAAGAAGATACTTAACAACAGAGAGCTCCCAATACATAATTATATAGAAGACGCCAACAAAAATCGACTACGCTCTAGAAAACCACCAACAAACACCGCAAAAATTGCCACAGATACTGAGTTTAACATCACAAGCAGATGGGTGCACGAATGGTCGAGAGCTCAGCCAAACAGCAACTTGCCCTGCATAACAGAAAGCCCCCCTGGCTTCAATCTACCACGCAAAACCTGGTGTACATTAAACCGCATTAGGACCCAACACGGCAGATGTGCATACTTTTTAAACAAATGGGGAAAACTACCATCCCCCTCCTGTGGGAGGGTCCAAACGATTGCACACATAATAGAGGAATGTCCCCACCGATCATACCAAGGCAGCCCCGAGGAGTTCCTGCTTGCAACGCCAGATGCGATAGAATATATAAATAACCATAATGTTTGTTTGTAAATTTACCTAAGTCTGTTATATTTGTTATTATTGTATACTTGAATGTGTCGAAACGCCATACGCTAAATAAAATAAATAAAATCTATACATACATGCTTGTTATAACAGGTTTGGCGCTGATCATGGTCTGAAGGCTCGAAACTCAACTTCAGCCACTTTTTGTGCCACCGTCTGATGAATCCGTGCCTAAAAATAAAAAAAAATAGAGTTTATTAAACTACGATGTGGAATGGCTCTGTCTACTCTTTTTCCCAGAATCTCAATTTTACCAAAATTCCCAAGCTTTATTATCCAAAAAAAGTAAGTGTTTGGCAGGATTGTTCGGCCTGTGGTGGTCGCAGAGCCTTTGAGGACTGTGGGCCATTCTTGGCGGTCTCAGAAGGCTTAAATTTGGTCAGTCGAGTTTTTTTAGGCTTAGAGGACACTGACGGCCATCGAAACCTCAGTTTCAGATTGAGTTTCTGCTTCGCCTTTAAATTGTGGTGTTGGTGGGTTTGGTGGGTAAGAGGGCGGCGTCGGGCGTACTCTGGTGACTGCATCGCTGTCAACGATGAAGACCATTTCAACTCCGAAGACGGTATATCCTGCCTCCTGCAAATTTGAGCCACCGGTGTCGGATGCGGAGTTTTTCTCTGAGAACTGCCTCATTTCTTTCGTTTCTCGGGATTGGTGAGTCCTTCCATCCCGTTTTTGCTATGGCCAAGACGTTGCTCCTCCTCGCGCTGGAAATGTTTTATCTTTGGGCATCTAGAAAAGAAAATGCACTCTAGAAAAAAGAGAGTTAAAGGTATTGTAGGGTCTGAATTTTTGAGATGCAAACAGTCAATTGACGCATAGGAATAACATCAAAACAGAGAAGGTTCTGACAGCTTAGCGTTAAGAATCCGTCAGTTATGCGTTATGATGACATAATGCGAATACGAAAATTGAGTATTCGAACTTCGAGAATTGACCGGGCCCAGATTCTTGAATTAAAGAGTGAAATCTTCCCGGAGAATGACACAGCTGTAACGTATATTTGTTAAGTACTTCATTAAGGCAGTTGTCTTTCAGTATTTGAATGACGTCACTTTTCGAGAGATTTTTGTTTCCAGGGGTGAGATTCTTGAAACTAGAGACGAAAATTTTTTCCGGAGAACTTCATTTTAAGGCAGCTTCAGCAAGTGGGAGAAGCCAAATTCGCGAGCATTTCCGAACACCCTGTAAAGGAGCATGCTTCGTAACAATTCGGCTTTTCGAGAAAACATTTGCGAAAGTCTGCACCTTTTGCTTCGAAATTCAATTGAGACTATTTCCGAGTATCCCAGCAAAAAAGAGGTTTCTACTAGGACTCAATCCTCACCAACTTGTTTGTCATCGTTCATCCGGACTTACTCCTTTGGTTGGATCTGGGATCCTTCAAAGAGATGGCCAAGAAACTGAACCTGCTTTGGAAAAACGTTCATTTGGTAGTCTTAAAAACACCTCTTTTAGGACCTTTAGATTTCCATCGTAGATTTAAACATAACCATTCTTCTATATTATCCTATCATTTCATAAAAGAATCTCTTTCACGCACACTTTGTTTATTTATCATTCTGATTTTCAGTTTAATTTCAGGTTGAAGGGGCCTTATTCGTCAGTTTGCCATGTACCAGACAAATGACAGTGGATTGCGTCTCTTCAATTTACAGCTGTAAAGTTTCACAGGTTTAGGACACATAAAACTTACTTTTCCTTTGAAAAACTTCCCCACTTCAGTCTCTTCACTGCAGCGCAACGGCGGGGTAATAAATACCAAGGAGCGCACCACAGCCGAATCAGTCAACGTCAGGAAGCACCGAAGATCACTTCGCCCATTGCCTCATCGCTTTTGATAATGTCTGCCGCAGCTGTAGACGAAACGTCAGGAAGAAATTTTATTGGACCATGGCTTAAAAGCCCTGAAAACACCCTTCAGCCCTAAATATTTATATTTCCACGCAGAATGCTGCGTTAACCTACCTTGTGTTTATTATCAAATTTAAAAAAAAAATCCCAAAATTGCGCTTAAGAAAACAGACTCAATAAAAAAAAATGAAAAAGTGAAATTAAGTTTTGTTTCAGTAATACATCTTTTATGAAGAATGCAAAAGCAGTTTCGGCAATTAAATTACGTCAGTTTAATTGCTGAAATTAAACCGTTTTAGAAATAATTAATAATAAGAGAAATTTTTACATTTTTATAAATAAGTCTCTGGTACTTAGGGCTTTACCCCCCCGCCCCCCCGTGAATTAAATTTAATGCTCGTCATTTTTGAAAATATTACTGACGTGTTAGACACCCTGTATAAATAGGTCTTGACTTATGTTCGCCAGCTGTGTAGGTTGCTGGATCATCTACGCATTATCATCCCGGATAAAAATACATTTTATTATTTCAGAAATGTTTCTTTCATTCCCTGCCCTATTTATCACCATCATGCGACCGGATCACCTTATTGATCATCATCGTTCACGTCGCTCTCGCACCCCCTCCCCAAAACAAAAACCTAACGATAACAGTTGAAGGAAGCCGTCAAACAAAGGAACGTTATCCCGGCTATTGTTGACGTAATCTAGATTGCTATTTGAGTATGACGAATGGCCGTGGCCGATCTCTTATTTATCCCCGCCAAATACGTCAACCCTTGTAAAACGATACGTCAGATTTCGCTATTAAAATGAAATTATTTGCCAACCGGTTTCTTTTTGGGCGCATTTTGTGAACGGCGTTTCTGCTTTTCACCAAGAAGAATATTATTTCGTAGGAAGAAAACACAATTTCCCGAATTTGTTACTCTCTCGACCCAAAAATCGAGAATTGTAATCAACTTAGGGTCAATTCGGTAAACCTCAGAACACACAGCTGCGGTGGCCGTCATCAGGGGGGCAGCATTCAAAGGCCATATGGCCTCCACCGTTTAATTTCCGAGATTGAACTTGACTTAGCGAACGTTCGATTTGTCACACTCACTTTTCCAATCTGTTACCAAGTTGTTTTGCTGGGGTTAAATCCAGGGGCGCAATTAAAGCAGCCCCACTTGGTACTTAAATGGCACCTGATAAGGCTACAAACTGCTCGTCACGGTCCTGGCAAAATGGCCACAACCACGGGGGTGAGTTTCTATGTGTTTGTGTGTATATCTGAACTAAACGGTGGTAATTTTCTAATTCGTTTAATGAAATTGAGTCTATTGTTATGCCGAGAGAGATTTAAGACGTTAGGGTTTGCTGGGGTCAGGTCAGATGTGCCAATAAAGGTTAAAGGGACAAATAAGATTAAATGGGAAATGCGGTGGCATTGAAAGCGCAAACAAGGCTCCTGTTCCAATTTAAAAGTTGGCAGCAATAAAGAACGCAATTACGTACTATAGAGAATCCCACAATGGAGACATCTCATTCGCATATACGACTCTTATTGGACTGGGAAGGTTTTATCTGAAAGCCCCGTGCGAACGACATCCTGCTGCTCATCCTCTGATTTGCATGCCTCTGCTGACTTTATTGAGTCGCTGCAGAACTCTTTCTTATTCTAGAGATTTAAACTCAATACCTAGAAAAACAATTTTGTCTTTTTTTTCTACAATGTGTAGTAAAAGGCTTTTTAAAACCAAAAACCGGAAATTAATAAGGACACCACCAGAGGCGCCCTTTTAAAAAGGTTTTTAATCGGTTCGAAAGCGGAGATTTCTTTGAGGGGCCCGAGTTGTATAAACTATGCATGCAAATCCATGCAAATGGACCGAGGGGCCCCGTCCGCGGCATTAGGACACCTTTAAAAGTGATTAGGCCTGCGCCGTCTTTTAATACTATTAAAGGCCGGCTACATATTTTTTATTTAAGAGGTGAGATTACCGAGCAACGATTTTTGCTTCGAGATTTTAGAAGTTGGTACTACTTTTATTTTGATCTCACTAGTTGGCACTATTTTTTTAAAGAAATTTAAATAATTCGATAGAAAAAGTTTATATATAATAAAATAATAAAATTATGTTATTCTAATGTAAATATTTTGTTAAGATAAAGACTAATAGAGAACTCTTGGATTAGACAGGAAACACAGCGTAATAATTTCTGATTTGAGATTTTAGAAATTAATATGAATAATCCATATTCTTTCAATAAAAAATACATTGATCAACGATTTTTTTCACACACGGGTATAGAAATCCTGATGATAGCGTCTAGCGGATGACATGTCGAAACGTCGCGTCGAATGAATTTGGTTTCAGGGCCTTATCTCAATAGCCTCTGAGGTATAAAAACTTTATTTTCTCGAAAACTTTAACTGATAGGTTTATTTTGTTTGCTTTAGTTTAGGTGTGATGGTCCACTCATAGTATTTCTCAACAGTATAATAAAAAGTGTTACCGTTTTCAAGCTATGGAGGATAAACTAAAATTTTCAAAAAATTTCAAGGAAATTCGTGAGGTTTTTGATGCAAAGTCGGTTGTTACATATTTTTCTTTAAATGTTTTCAGATCTTAAAGGAGTGAAATTTGGGAATAAAAATAAAAATTGAAACATCCATTAATTTTTTTTTTCAATATGATACATCATTTTTCACTAATTTACTGTCTAAAATTTATATCTAATTTTCTCGAAAAGTCAAAATGACAGAAAGTTGATGATTTTAATAGAAAAAAATACCATGATAGTGGCGGATAGTAGATGAAATGTAGTAATATCGGATATATTTAATTTCAGAATTCTAAATCAACAGTCTTTAAGCTGTAGCAAAAAACTAAAAAAAAATGAGAAAATTTTGAAAATGGAACCTTTGGTATCGAGCGGAGGATTCCAGTGAAACCAAGTTATCTGTGAAATTGGGTTGATGGTAGCTGTAGTAGATAAAATGTAGAAATATCGGATATATTTAATTTCAGGACCCTATTTCAACGGTCTTTAAGCTGTAGCAAAAAGCTAAAAAAAAATAAAAAGTCTCGAAAATGGAACTTTTGGGATCGAGCGAAGGGTTCCAGTGAAACCAAATAACCGGTGAAATTGAGTAACACCAAAAAAAAAATCCAAATTTGCATGTTTCAACCATATGGGTCATTTTTAACTATTTACGTCCCTAATTCTAACTTGGAGTGCTCCAAAAGCTCCGAATATGGGGCAATTTTAGATGCTCTGGCTAATTTTTAAACGATTTTCGCCATTCCTAACCTAAATTTTTTCAAACACAACAAACTTTTAATTTTATACACACTGAGACATTTCTACCGAAATTTGCTTTATTTCTAAAGCAGTTTTTTCCAAGAATACCCCAAATTCGCATGTTGTAGCGTTTTGAGTTAAATTTATCAAAATGGCAGAAAGATGATGATTTTAATAAAAAAGAATACCCTGATGATGGCGTATAGTAGGCGAAATGTAGAATTGTCGGATACAGTAAGATATTTCAGGGTCCTGTATCAACAGTTTTTATGCTCAAGCAAAAATCAAAAAAAAATTTAAAAAATGGAACCGAGCGATTGATAATGCTTTAAAAAATAAGACATGCCACTTAAGTTACAATTGTAGTTTGAAATACAATTGTAAGTTCAAGTGACAATTGTAAGTTCAACTTTTACTTGTAGGTTTAAGTTAAAATTGTAGTTTGAAGTACAATTGTAAGCTCAACTTATAATTGTAGGTTTAAGTTAAAATTGTAGTTTGAAGTACAATTGAATAGTTTCAACTGTAAGTTCAAGTTACAGTTGTATGTTCAAGCTACAATAGTAGGTTCAACTTGCAGTTTTATGATAAATATAGTGTAAACCATATTTGCAATATAGTTGAAATTACAATTGTAGATTCAACTTACAATTGCCCTAGGTTCAAGCTATTGTAAGTTGAAAATACAGTTGTAAATTTGTTACTATTATAATAGGTTGAAGCTACAATTGTAGGTTTAAGTGACAATTGTAAGTTCAACTTATAATTGTAGGTTTAAGTTAAAATTGTAGTTTGAAGTACAATTGTAGGTTCAAGTTTCAACTGTAAGTTCAAGTTACAGTTGTATGTTCAAGTTACAATAGCAAGTTCAACTTGCAGCTTTACGAATAAATATAGTGTAAACCATATTTGCAATATAGTTGAAATTACAATTGTAAATTTGTTACTATTATAATAGGTTGAAGTTACAATTGCAGGTTTAAGTTACAATTGTAAGTTCAAGTTACAAGTGTAAGTTCAACTTGCAGTTTTATGAGTAAATACAGTGTAAACTATATTTGTAATATAGTTGAAGTTACAATTGTAGATTCAACTTACAATTGCTCTAGGTTCAAGTTATTATGGGCTGATTTTACAATTATAAATTTGTTGCTATTATAATAGGTTAAAGTACAATTGAAGTTACAGGTTAGTATGTTCAACTTACAATTGTAGGTTTAAGTTAAAATTGTAGTTTTAAGTACAATTGTAGGTTCAAGTTTCAACTGTAAGTTCAAGTTACAGTTGTATGTTCAAGTTACAGTAGCAAGTTCAACTTGCAGCTTTACGAATAAATATAGTGTAAACCATATTTGCAATATAGTTGAAACTACAATTGTAGATTCAACTTACAATTGCCCTAGGTTCAAGCTATTGTAACTTGAAATTACAGTTGTAAATTTGTTACTATTATAATAGGTTGAAGTTACAATTGTAGGTTTAAGTTACAATTGTAAGTTCAAGTTAAAAGTGTAAGTTCAACTTGCAGTTTTATGAGTAAATACAGTGTAAACTATATTCGTAATATAGTTGAAGTTACAATTGTAAATTCAACTTACAATTGCTCTAGGTTCAAGTTATTATGGGCTGAATTTACAATTATAAATTTGTTGCTATTATAATAGGTTGAAGTTACAATTGTAGGTTTAAGTTACAATTGTAAGTTCAAGTTATAAGTGTAAGTTCAACTTGCAGTTTTATGAGTAAATACAGTGTAAACTATATTTGTAATATAGTTGAAGTTACAATTGTAGATTCAACTTACAATTGCTCTAGGTTCAAGTTATTATGGGCTGAATTTACAATTATAAATTTGTTGCTATTATAATAGGTTAAAGTACAATTGTAGGTTTAAGTTACAATTGGGGTTTGAAGTAAATTTGTAAATTCAAGTTACAAGTATAAGTTCAACATACAATTGTAAGTTTAAGTTAAACTTCTAGTTTGAAGTACAATTGTAGATTCAAGTCTCAACTAAAAGTTCAAGTCACAGTTGTATGTTCAAGTGACAATAGTAAGTTCAACTTGCAGTTTTATGAGTACATATAGTGCAATATATATTTGTAATATAGTTGGTTACAATTGTAGATTCAACTTATAATTGCCTTAGGCTTAGGTTCATGTTATTGTAAGTTGAAATTACAATTGTAAATTCATTGCTATTGTAATAGGTTGAAGTACAATTGTAGCTTTAAGTTACAATTGCAGTTTGAAATACAGTTGTAAGTCCAAGTTACAAGTGTAAGTTCAACTCACAATTGTAAGTTTAAGTTAAAATTGAAGTTTGAAGTACAATTGTAGGTTCTAGTTTCAACTGTAAGTTCAAGTTACAGTTGTATGTTCAAGCTAGAATAGTAGGTTCAACTTGCAGTTTTATGAGTAAATATAGTGCAAGCTATGTTTGCAATATAGTTAAAAATACAATTGTCCTAGGTTCAAGCTATTGTAAGTTGAAATTACAATTGTAAATTTGTTACTATCATAATAGGTTGAAGTTACAATTGTAGATTCAAGTTACAGTTGTAAGTTCAAGTTACAAGTGTAAGTTCAACTTAAAATTATAGGTTTAAATTAAAATTGTAGTTTGAAGTACAATTGTAGGTTCTAGTTTCAACTGTATATTCAAGTTACAGTTGTATGTTCAAGTTACAATAGTAAGTTCAACTGGCAGTTTTAAGAGTAGATATAGTGCAAGCTACATTTGCAATATAGTTGAAGTTACAATTGTAGGTTTAAGTTACAATTGTAAGTTTAAGTTACAGGTGTATGTTCAACTGACAATTGTAGGTTTAAATTAAAATTGTAGTTTGAAGTACAATTGTAGGTTATAGTTTGAACTGTAAGTTCAAGTTACAGTTGTATGTTCATGTTACAATAGTAAGTTTAATTTGCGGTTTAAGAGTAAATATAGTACCAACTATATTTGCAATATAGTTGGAGTTACAATTGTAATTCAAATTACAATTGCCCTAGGTTCAAGCTATTGTAGGTTGAAATTACAGTTGTAAATTTGTTACTATTATAATAAGTTAAAGTTACAATTGTAGGTTTAAGTTACAATTGTTAGTTAAAGTTAGAAGTGTAAGTTCAATTCACAATTGTAGGTTTAAGTTAAAATTGTAGTTTGAATTACAATTGTAGCTTCAACTGTAAGTTCAAGTTACTTACTACTACACTCTAGTGCTAGCTAAATTTGCAATATAGTTGAAGATACAATTGTAGATTCCACTTACAATTGCCTTAAGTTCATGCTGTTGTAGGTTGAAATTACAATTGTAAATTTGTTACTATTATAACAGATTTAAGTTACAATTGTAGGTTTAAGTTACTATTGCAAGTTCAAGTTACAAGTGTAAGTTCAACTTACGTGTAGGTTAAACATTGTAGTTTGAAGTACAATTGTAGGTTCTAGTTTCAGCTATAAGTTCAAGTTACAGTTGTATCTTCAAGTTACAATAGTAAGTTCAACATGCAGTTTTATGAGTAAATATATTGCAAGCTATATTTGCAATATAGTTAAAGTTAAAATTGTAGATTCAACTTACAATTGCCCTAGGTTCAAGTTATGGTAGGTTGAAATTACAATTGTAAATTTGTTACTATTATAATAGGTTGAAGTAAGGTTGTAGGTTGAGACTAAAATTGTAACTTAAACCTGTAATTTTAACTTTAACCTACATTTGTAAGTTGAACTTACAACTGTAATTTAAACATAAAATTATAACTTGAATCTACAACTGTAAGTTTAATTTACAATTGTAAGTTGAAGCTACTATAGTAGTAGTATTTACAATTGTAGTTTGTTGTTTCAATTGTATGTTCAAGCTGTAACTTGAACTGAAACTGTAACTTGAACTTACAATTGTACTTTTAGTTTGGAATTGTTGACTGCATGGATAGACTCTATAAAGAGTATCTCTATACTACAAATATTTGTTTTATTTCCAATCGAAGTAAAAGTTATAAAAAAGGTAATAAACAAGATAAAGGTCATGTACGGAGTCAACAAATTCCAAACTTTCAAACAAAATATGACTTTGATTTTTCCTATCAAATTTTAAGCTACAGCTACAATTACAATCTAAAGTATTTTCCTGGCTTTGGAGCTGTAGTCCAATGGAATTTTATCCTGCTTTTTCGTCTACAGCCGCGGCAGAGTTTATCAAAGGCGATGAGGCAATGGGCGAAGTGGTCGCCCGTGAACGATGACTGATTCGACTGTGATGAGCTCCGTGGTATTTATTCCCCCGACGTCGCGCTGGTGGAAAGACTGGGGTGGGGGTAGTGGTGGCGCGGGGTTTCGGCGCACTTGAAAAACGTCGTAGAACTCGCTTCCAGTCTGAATTTAGAAACGAAATTTCCTCCTTCCTTTTGAAATTGTTGCCGTGTTTGCTAACTATTGCACACATCCAATTTTGATAGAAAAAAGGCAAAAGTTAGCTTGGTTTATATCCTCATGTTAGATGGAGGACACCATTTATTTTTCTATTAGTGAGACTCATAAACATTACAATTGGCGGGAAAACTCATTTAGCTAATGGAATAAAAATGAGTAAAATTATATATTTTTATAAAAATTGTTATACAAATTAGGTGTACTTAATGAAGGTTTATGATATTGTCACTTATTACACTTGATAGTGCTCTTGCACCAGCTCCACATTCTGGACCAGAACTTCTCTAAAGAACCCAGTTCTATAATTGTGGCGAACTCTTCAGAAGGCATATAAACCTTAGTAACTATATCTGAAAAAAAAATCAGATTCAAAAAGATAACACATTGACTAAGAGTGTGAAGGCTTTCACCTCCGGTCAAAATACAATCTAAAGTGCGTTGAAGCCGTGGTCCAATGGACTTTTTTCTACAGCGTTTTGTCTACAGCTGCGGCAGACATTATCAGAAGCGATGAGGGAATGGGCAAAGTGACCTCGCGTGCTTCCCGACGTTGACTCATCGACTGCGGTGAGCTCCTTGGTATTTATTCCTTTGCCGACCCTGCAGTGGAGGGACTGGGGTGGGGGTAGTGGTGGCGCGGAGTTTTGGCGCACTTAAAGTATATCGTAGAACTCGCTTCCAGCCTGCATTTAGAAACGTAATTTCCTCCATCCTGTTGAAATTATTATGATGTTTAAAGATCTCAATGGCCTCTCTCGTTAGTCTTGGATAGAAACGCTGCGATTGATACAAGATATCCATTTTGTTGAAAAGGATGTCGTGACATTCGAAGAGAGCGTATTCTGCTACTGCTGACTTTCGTGTTTGTTACAGCCTGCAACTCCTCTCGTGTTCCGTAATTCTCGCGTTAATACTGCGTTTTGTGGTGCTAATGTACACCGAGCCACAGCTGCCTGGAACTCGATAAACTCCAGGTGCCGATAGGGGAACAATGGGACAAAAAAAAAGTCAGCAGAAGCAGAGCACGCTCTCTCCAAACGTCACGATCCTTTTCAACAAGGTGGATATCTTATATCAATCGCAGCGTTTCTATCCGTGACTAACGAGAGAGGCCACTAAGATCTTTAAACACGACAACAATTTCAACAGAAAGGAGGAAATTACGTTTCTAAATACAGAGCGGAAGCGAGTTCTACGACATAGTTTAAGTGCGCCAAAACCCCGCGCCACCATTACCCCCACCACAGTCGAATCAGTCAACGTCGAGAAGCACGGGACATCACTTCGCCCATTGCCTCATCGACTTTGATTATGTCTGCCGCAGCTGTACTAAAGAGATAGTATAGTTAGACTAATTATTATTTTTAGAAAAGTGTACGTACTTTCCACATTTAACAATTAGCCACAAATAGATGGAAATGGTTTAATAATCAGGGTTCTAAGATCGATTTGTCAACATGATCTGACGGCGCGGAAGGATCCCCAATATGAACCTTGTAATCGTTTTTAAATATTCTGACCGTTTTTCCAGACCTTGACTACTCAAAAATGCATCTGAACTGTTTATCTGAGTGATCTTTGACTAATTTTGTTTACCTATGATGAGAAGCAATTCAAAATTAGAAAGAACAAATTAGAGTTATTCTGATGGTACTGTTTTCTATCTCAACACGTTTCCTACTGTGTAAATGATGACTAATATCAATAATATATGTTAATTCTCTACAAAGATCTGATTTTTCCAACAAAGCGTCAGGAAGAAATTCCATTGGATCACGGCTTCAAAGCCCGGAAAGCACTTTAGATTGTAACTTGATATTGACTGTTAGGTACCTTGAACGTAATAGCTAGTGCTAGTGCCTGGCCCATCCAAAACTTTACTTCGCACTAGCCGGGGAAACATATTGTGGTAGCCCTTGGATTTATCTTGATCAGTGGTATTGCTCTGTCTTGGATTGATGACACTAAGAGCACACTCGTCCGCAAAAAGCGATTCTGAAGGCGGATTGCCGCTGAAGTCGCTATTGAAGTAAAGGTACACAATACCCGATGCCTCAGTAGTGGTGTAGCTCAATATTCGGATTATCCTGTCTTGCAACAATCTCTCTTCGTTGTTAGTGGCATCGCCAATGGCCTCCAGCTCCTTGTTGGGTATTTTAGCCATTTCTGCAAAAATGACGTTTGCGACAATGTCACAAAGAAACGTTACAGCTGCAGTCGCTGATTTTCTAAGAGAACTTATATAGAGGGAATTTGCATATTTTTATTTACGTAATAACTCCACTCGACTTTGAGCTCGTCGCTAACGAATCCCAATAAAAAGTCGCAGATCAGAAAGATTCCGTTTTC
This sequence comes from Taphrorychus bicolor, assembly GCA_951812265.1. Classification (NCBI taxonomy): domain Eukaryota; kingdom Metazoa; phylum Arthropoda; class Insecta; order Coleoptera; family Curculionidae; genus Taphrorychus; species Taphrorychus bicolor. The sequence goes on from OX638304.1 coordinate 24,515,029, forward strand.
TTGTGAGACATTTGCATGTCATTAATTCCGGTTCGCTTTGGAAACTTCGTCAATCACGCCCGAGTATTTCGTCTTTAGCGGTCTCGAACGTGATGAACTTTGAAAGAAAAATATTGCCATGCTTTGGTGTGCAGTTCGAATTTTATTGGCAATCCCATATCGGGTACCCCTTTTTGTTATTCTAAAGTTATTGGCTCCCCTCTAAGGTTCAACCGGACGTATTACTGTTCTAGTGCAAACAGAAGCACGTGGCCATCGAAAACTGCCACAATTAAAGTCGCTTTAAGCGACCCCCGTAAAGGCGTCCAGTTAAGGGTGGGTTACTGTTACTGTTCTTTTTTTTAGTTTCCAACGTAGCAGTGGCGGGACACTTGGTGAAATAGTATGTAATTTATAGAATTTTTTTGGTGCACGTTTATGATAATGTGAAACTGTATGGCCAAAAACTGCAACAATTTACGGTTTGGATCGCGTCGGCACGCTTCCATTCTTTTTAACCCTCCGGGTGCATTGTTCCGTTCCCCGCTAAATAGACAGGGCATTTGGGGTGGACGCTATTGTTGACGGATTTGCTCCTTTTGTGTGATTTATTTTTTGAGCGTCATTGCGTGTCGTACGAAAATATTTGTCTGTGTAAATTAGAACAGTCTGTAATGTACTGTGACTTATTTAGTAAAACACCTTTTTTTAGACTTAAGACAGAAGTTATCTCATGTGAGTCTACAGGTCTGACATAAAAACTCTCTCTAACTGAAAGACCCAAGTTGAGTATAAGATTTTTGATCTCATCCAAAATATCACCAGGAGGCATTCGCGACATTGAACAATAAATGTTATGAAGCTTGAAATAAAAAATTGATTTCCGGTTCTTGGTCGTAATATACATGTAAGAATGATACAGCGCATCTAGCCTGTGTCCGGTGCATACAGGCCTATCTGTTACAGAAGAATAATCTTCCATAACCCACTGAAAAATTCACCGAAAAGTTGTGCAAGGTCAGAGTTACCTCCCAATACGCGTTTCGCTCCCACTAGAGCTCGTCACATGGGTTCACTCTGATGATCTCATACCTCAAAATATTGAAAATTTAAAGTCAAACGGAGTAATAATGCTAAAAGGAGCATGTCTCGCTCTTTCTGTTCGCCTGCTGTCAGGAAATTTGTGTAGGTACTCTCTCTCTCGTAATTAAGTTTGTCTATGGTTGAGTTGGCAGAATGCCAGAATATTTTTGTCGTTGCCATCTTCACAGCATTCAAGTGACAGATGAGTTCATTATGACACTGAAGAAAACAGTTTCACTAAAAGATCTAATACGCCATTTCTCATATCTTCAGTGTTACTCCTAATTTCATCTAAAGTTTCAACTGAAGTTTAAACTGGACCTTACAAGGAATTTAAATAAATTGCCGAAATAAACGAAAATTAATTAAATTTGCATTTAGCTAAATTCCAACTTTAAAGTCGCAATTCAACTAACTTTTTACCTCAAAAATATAACTCAACTAAAGCTCAACTGTACTGTAAACTCGGAGTTTAACTAAATTCCGATTTTAGATTTCGGATTTAAGTAAATACCGAAGTTGGAATGTAACTCAATTCTGATTTTTGAAACACGGAAAATAAATTCCGTCCTACACGGAATTTTACTAAACTCTGACCTATATGGAATTTAACTAAATCCCGATTTTTATCATGGAATTTACTTAAATTCTGATTTTTCAAACATGGAAGAACGAAATTTAATGAAGTTCCTATGTTATACAAGAAATTTAAATAAATTCCGACTTACAGAGCATTTAATTAAATTTTAATTTTTAACTCGGAATTTAACTAAACTTTAACTTTAAAGTCGCAATATAACTAACTTATGGCTTTAAACATAAAACTTAACGAAATTTCGACTTTAAACTCGGAGTTTAACTAATTTCGGGATTTAAGTAAATTCCGATTTTAGTAAATTCTGACATATATGAAATTTAACTAAATTCTGATTTTTCAAACATGGAAAAACGGAATTTAATTAAACTCCGATGTTACACAAGAAATTTAAGTAAATTCAGACTTAAAAGGAATTTAATTAAATTTTGATTTTTAACTGGGAATTTAACTAAATTTCAACTTCAAAGTCGTATTTGACTAACTTCTGACTTTAAACACGGAACTTAATGAAATTTCTATTTTAAACTCAGAGTTTAACCAAATTCGATATTTAATTAAATTCTGATTTTTAGATTGCAAATTTAACTGATTTCTGATTTCAAACCTGGAATTTAACTAAATTCCAATATACATTCAATTTAACTAAATTCCGATTTTGAACTCGGAATGTAATTAAATTTCAACTTTAAAGCCGCATTTAACTAATTTCTGACTCTAAACACGAAACTTAACGAAATGTCGATTTTAAACTCGGAGTTTAACTAAATTCGAAATTTAACCAAGTTCCGATTTTAGATTTCGGATTTAAGTAAATACCAATTCTAAAGGTGGTATTTAACTTAAATCTGAGTGTTTTAAACACGGAAAAAAAATTCCGACATATTCGGAATTTTACTAAATTCTGACCTATTTGGAATTTAACTAAACGCCGATTTTAAACTTGGAATTTACCTAAATTCTGATTTTTCAAACATCGAAAAAGGGGATTTGATCAATTTCCGATGTTATACAAGAAATTTAAATAAATACCGACTTACATAGAATTTAATTAAATTATGACTTTTAACTCGGAATTTAACTAAATTTGAACTTTAAAGTCGCAATTCAACTAACTTCTGGCTTTAAACACGGAACTTAACGAAATTTTGACTTTAAACTAAGAGTTTAACTAATTTCGGAATTTAATTAAATTCTGATTTTAGTAAATTCTGACATATATGGAACTTAACTAAATCAAGATTTTAGACTTGAAATTTAACTAAATTCTGATTTTTCAAACACGGAAATTCGGAATTTAATTAAATTCTGATTTTAGACTGCAAATTTAAGCATGATTTCAATCTAGTAGTTAAGTTTGTCTATGGTTGAGTTGGCAGAATGCCAGAATATTTTTGTCGTTGCCATCTTCAGAGCATTCAAGTGACAGTTGAGTTCATTATGACACCGAAGAAAACAGTTTCACTAAAACATCTAATACGCCATTTCTCATATCTTCAGTGTTACTCCTAATTTCATCTAAAGTTTCAACTGAAGTTTAAACTGGACCTTACAAGGAATTTAAATAAATTGCTGAAATAAACGGAGATTAATTAAATTTGCATTTAGCTAAATTCCAACTTTAAAGTCGCAATTTAACTAACTTTTTACTTCAAAAATATAACTCAACTAAAGCTCAACTGTAAACTCGGAGTTTAACTAAATTCCGATTTTAGATTTCGGATTTAAGTAAATACCGAAGTTGGAATGTAACTCAATTCTGATTTTTGAAACACGGAAAATAAATTCCGTCATACACGGAATTTTACTAAATTCTGACCTATATGGAATTTAACTAAATCCCGATTTTTATCATGGAATTTACTTAAATTCTGATTTTTCAAACATGGAAGAACGAAATTTAATGAAGAACCTATGTTATACAAGAAATTTAAATAAATTCCGACTTACAGAGAATTTAATTAAATTTTAATTTTTAACTCGGAATTTAACTAAACTTTAACTTTAAAGTCGCAATATAACTAACTTATGGCTTTAAACATAAAACTTAACGAAATTTCGACTTTAAACTCGGCGTTTAACTAATTTCGGGATTTAAGTAAATTCCGATTTTAGTAAATTCTGACATATATGAAATTTAACTAAATTCTGATTTTTCAAACATGGAAAAACGGAATTTAATTAAACTCCGATGTTACACAAGAAATTTAAGTAAATTCAGACTTAAAAGGAATTTAATTAAATTTTGATTTTTAACTCGGAATTTAACTAAATTTCAACTTCAAAGTCGTATTTGACTAACTTCTGACTTTAAACACGGAACTTAATGAAATTTCTATTTTAAATTCAGAGTTTAACCAAATTCGATATTTAATTAAATTCTGATTTTTAGATTGCGAATTTAACTGATTTCTGGTTTCAAACCTAGAAACCTGTATATCGGAATTTAACTCAATTCCGATATACATTCAATTTAACTAAATTCCGATTTTGAACTCGGAATGTAATTAAATTTCAACTTTAAAGCCGCATTTAACTTATTTCTGACTTTAAACTCGGAGTTTAACTAAATTCGAAATTTAACCAAATTCCGATTTTAGATTTCGGATTTAAGTAAATACCAATTCTAAAGGTGGAATTTAACTGAATTCTGAGTTTTTTAAACACGGAAAATAAATTCCGACATTACGGAATTTTACTAAATTCTGACCTATATGGAATTTAACTAAACGCCGATTTTAAACTTGGAATTTACCTAAATTCTGATTTTTCACACATGGAAAAACGGAATTTGATTACGCTCCGATGTTATACAAGAAATTTAAATAAATACCGACTTACATAGAATTTAATTAAATTGTGATTTTTTACTCGGAATTTAACTAAACTTTAACTTTAAAGTCGCAATTTAACTAACTTCTGGCTTTAAACACGGAACTTGACGAAATTTCGACTTTAAACTAGGAGTTTAACTAATTTCGGAATTCAATTAAATTCCGATTTTAGTAAATTCTGACATATATGGAACTTATATTTAACTAAATCCCGATTTTAAACTTGAAATTTAACTAAATTCTGATTTTTCAAACACCGAAAAACGGAATTTAATTAAATTTCGATGTTATACAAGAAAGTTAAATAAATTTCGACTGAAACGGAGTTTAATTAAATTTTGATTTTTAACTCGGAATTTAAGTAAATTTCAACTTCAAAGTCGCATTTAACTAATTTCTCACTTTAAACACGGAACTTAACGAAATTTCGACTTTAAACTCGGAGTTTAACTAATAATTTAATTAAATTCCGATTTTAAACTTGAAATTTAATTAAATTCTGATTTTTCAAGCATGAAAAACGGAATTTAATTCAATTCCGATGTTATACAAAAAATTTAAATAAATTTTGACATAAACGGAATTTAATTAAATTTTGATTTTTAACTAGGAGTTTAACTAAATTTCAACTTCAAAGTCGCATTTAACTATATTCTGACTTTAAACACGGCACTTAACGAAATTTCGATTTTAAACTCGGAGTTTAACCAAATTCGATATTTAACTAAATTCCGATTTTGGATTGCGAATTTAACGAAAATCCGATATACATTCATTTAACTAAATTCCGATTTTGAACTCGAAATTTAACTAAATTTCAACTTTAAAATCGCATTTAAATAATTTCTGACTTTAAACGCGGAACTTAACTAATTTCGAAATTTAATTAAATTCCGGTTTTAGACTGCAAATGTAAGTAAATACCGACTGCAAAGTCGGAATTTCACTGAATTTTTATTTTAAACTTGGAATTTAACTAAATTCTCATTTTTTAAACAAGGAAAAATGAAATTTAATCACATTTTGATGGTATACAAAAACTTTAAATAAATTCCGACTTACACGGATTTTAACTAAATTCCAACTTTAAAGTTGCAATTTAACTAATTTCTTACTTTAAACAGGAAACTTAACGAAATTTTGATTTTAGACGGCAAATTTAACTGAATTCTGATTTCAAACTTCGAATTTAACTAAATTCCAATGTACATTCCATTTAACTAAATTCCGATATTGAATGCGAAATTTAATCAAATTTCAACTTTAAAGTCGCATTTAACCTCGCATTTAACTAATTTCTGACTTTAAATACGGAACCTAATGACATTTTTACTTTATACTCAGAGTATCTAACTAATTATATATAAAATTGGAATTTATCAACTAAATTCGGAATTTAATTAAATTCTGATTTTAGACTGCAAATTTAAGTATGATTTCAATCTAGTAGTTAAGTTTGTCTATGGTTGAGTTGTCAGAATGTCAGAATATTTTTGTCGTTGCGACCTTCACAGCATTCAAATGACAGTCATGATGGGGTCTCAGTGTTACTCCAAGTTTCATCTAAAGTTTCAACTGAAGTTTACAAGGAATTTAAATAAATTCCGACATACACGGAAATTATTAAATATTGATTTTTAACTCCGCATATAATTAAATTCTAACCTTAAAGTCGTAATTTAACTAATTTCTAACCTTAAAAACAAAACTTAACTAAATTTCGACTTTAAACTCGGAGTTTATCTAAATTCGGAATTTAACAAAATTCTGATTTTTCAAACACGGAATAATGGAATTTAGTCAAATTCCAATTTTATACAAGGAATTTAAATAAAATTCGAAATTAGGTAAATTTCGATATTTAACTCGGAATTTAACTAAAGTCGCCTTTCTGACTTTAAACACGAAACTTAACGAAATTTCGATTTTAAACTAGGAGTTTAACCAAATTCGATATTTAACTAAATTTTATTAAATTATATTTAATTTATTAAATTAAATTTAACTAAATTATATTTGCGATTTTGGACTGCGATTTTAACTGAATACTGATTTCAAACTTGGAATTTAACTAAATTCCGATATACATTCAATTTTACTAAATTCCGATTTTCAACTCGGAATTTAACTAAATTTCCACTTTAAGTAGCATTTAACTAATTTCTGACTTTAAACACGGAACTTAATGAAATTTCGACTTTAAACTCGGAGTTTATCTAAATTCGGAATCTAATTAAATTCCGATTTTAGGCTACAAATTTAAGTAATTACTCACTCTAAAGTCGGAATTTAACTGAATTCTGATTTAAAACTCGAAAGTTTACTAAATTCTGACATATTTGGAATTTAACTAAATCCCGATTTTAAACTTGGAATTTAAATAAATTCTGATTTTTTTGAACATGGAAAAGCGCATTAATCAAATTTCGGTTTTATACAATATCGGAAATTTATATTCATCTCTCTCTGGCACTCCCAAGCCCACAGTTAAAGATCTGCGGTGTTTACGATGTCTAGTATTAGAGGCAACAATTGTCAACCAACGTTTATCCCCAATAAGTGTTAATTTATTAAATAGTTAGGTATAGAAGTATATTTCTTACTACAAAAAACTCCTACAACTAAAATATAAATGTGGAGTAGAACTAGGACTATTTGGAGCAGGGTAGTAAATTAACATAAAAAGGAATAGAAATACTCGAAACAGAGTAAGTATGACAACATTGATTTTTTCACTGGGTTATGGAAGATTATTCTTCTGTAAAAGATAGACCTATATGTACTGGACACAGGCTAGATATGCTGTGTCATTCTTACAATAAATCTTATTGAATTCTTCATTAGGTAGTTTGTCACATTTAATTAGTCTCTACTTTGCTTACCATATCTCGAAAGTTATTAACAATCCTTAAATATTTTTTTTTGTCATTAGCAAATGTCTCTGTCATTCTTTATACTAAGAATCTCTTATTAGCATCTTGTAGATAAAGCTATGAGACCCTAATCTAAGAAAACCACGGTTACACTCTTTTTCTTTTTTTGTTTGTGAGGGAAAAAGCTGAATTGAAAACGGCCGAAAACTTCTTATGAAAGATATTCAGATGATTGGATTCAACTCTTCCACCTAAAGTGTTTACAACTTTCCAAACTTGTTAAGCCAGCATGTAGATAAGAGCAGAGGTCTCTTGCCAGCATGTAGATAAAACAATGAGACCCTAAGCTAAAAAAACACGGTTACTCTCTTTTACATTTTTACATTAAAGTAAAATTGCTTAACAAATGATATAGTATGCTACGCTAATTTTCAAGTTAGAATTTTAACAGCAGTCCGTGCACCACCCCCAAAAAAGTTACGACTACTCCTCATGCCATATGACGTTCTGCAACCCCGTATTACAACAAACCAGCTCCTAATATCCTAATAACTTAATGGCTGCAAATAGGTGTTATTTCTGGCCATTTGTCCCCTGCAAGACTGATTTAATGTGACAGTGTTTTACGGTCATATGGCCACGCTTCGCAGTTCATAAAGAGTTAGGGTGTTATTAGGCACACTTTCAGAGGGATCATTTTAAGGAGAAAATTACCTATTTTTTAAATTATCATTTTTTTTTAATTTTTTTTTTCAAAATTTTTATTGTTCAAAGTACCTACTCGAGAGTTTCTAGAAAATTTTTTCAAAGCTCAGATATAAAATCTTTAGTTTACCTTTACATAATATGTCTGATTATTTAATGATTAATTAGAGTGACATGGATAAGGAAGTTCAAGAAGTAGTTATACCAGAAACCCCAGTCTTGAACATGCTAATGAAGACTGTGATGCTGAAGAACAATCAGATATTAATGATGTGCAAAAAATAGCAGACCTTTTTCTTGTGTTGCCTTATTATCTGCAAACGTGGGCGATTATCATCGCTATTCTTATTCTATCAGCTGCCTGTCTAAATAATTGTAAAGATGTCATCCCAAACCACTGGCACTGGCACAGGTTTTGCAGCCATGAGTTCCTTCTCCTTCCTGGTCCTCTCCTACCGTCGACCTTTCCCTGTAGGATAAGCTGCAGTAGTCGATATTTATTGTTCATGATATGTCCGAAGTACTCCATTTTTCTTCTCTTCACTGTGAATATCACTTCTTTCGTTTTACCCATTCTTCCAAGTACTTCTTCGTTAGTTACGTGCTTAATCCATAAGATCCGCAGAATTCTCCAATATATCCACAATTCGAACGTTTCGAGCTTCCCCATCAAGGCTTCTGTCATGGTCTACGCCTCAACGCTATACAAAAGAACTGGAAGGATGTAACATCTGACCATTCTTATTTTCAGTTGTAGGCTAAGGTTTCTGTTAATGGAAAATGGTTTCATTCTATTGAATACAGTTCTTGCCTTGTCGATTCTGCATCTTACTTATATGTAATTTCCTTTATCTTTCTGTGTGTATTTAAATGGCATTGTCTCTAGTTCCTGAATCTCGCTACATTTCCCTGCCAGCCATTCTTCCTTTGCAGCCATGATTACCCTCTTTATTGTCTTGTATGTTGATCGATACTCCTCCCTGTTTTTGTTGCTAAGTACTCGGCTTTGATCCATTAGGGCCAAGATCTCATCTGTCATCAATTCTTTCTTCTTCACACGTGACTTTTTTAGGTACTTTCACTGGTGTTTCTAATTACTTGGGCGATTCCATCTTTGTAAGGGGTTTTCTGAGGTTTCCACTATTTCTTCCAATCCCGTTTGTAGTTCTTCTGACTCTTTCTGTTTAACTGCGTCTTCTCTGAGCCTTCGAATATCTATTTTGTTCCTTTGCTGGGTTTTCTTTTTAGTTTTATTTCAAATTTACAAATCAGTGGATTGTGGTCTGATGCAACGTTGGGTATGGTTTAAAGGCTTTGATGCCATTGCGGAATCTTTTGGAGACGGTTATATAGTCAATTTGATTACGTGTAATGTGGTCCGCTGTATCGCCTGGTGCAGTCCACGTCTAAAGTCGTGGTGGAAGTTGAAAGAAGGTGTTACTAATTATCAATTGTTGTTCTTCGCAGAATTGAAGAAGTCGATATTCTCTAACGTTTCTTAGTCCCATTCCATAATCGCCTACTAAATTTTCTTCTTTCCTTTTTCCAATATTAGCGTTAAATTCGCCAATAATCATGCTGATCTCGTCGCTCTTTGTTAGTTTAATGAGCGAGTTTAGTTGTTCGTAGAATTCTTCTCTAATTTGCTCTTCATTATCTGCTGTAGACCCGTAGACCTGTATTATGTTTATATCCATTGGACTTGCTTTTAGTTGTAAGAGTAGCGTTCTGTCGTTGTAGGGTATAAAATTTATGACTGAGGCTTTCTTTTGGGACCACCATTCCTACTCCGTTTCTGTGAGTTGGGTTTTCGTTTTTCAGAGTAAAAAAACCACCTGTTCTTGGTTTGGCATGAGCCTGAATTTGGCCAGTGTGTTTCGCTGATTCCCATGATTTTAAGTCTAATCTTATCATTTTTTTTCACGACATTGTGAATTTTGCCGCCAGTATATAAGCTTTGCACGTTCCATGTGCCGATTTTGAAGCACCCGGCGATTCTTCGCACCCTCTGCATATCGAAGAGCTGCCTGGGACTAAGGGCCGTGTTTATTCTTTGCCTATACATGATAATTTTACTAGGGAATATATAATGATTTCCCTTGCCTTCCTCATCGCTGCGTCTTAGCCATACTGTTGATCCAACTCTGCCTAAAGGAATTTGCTCATATACCTTGCCAATTTCATTTATTTTCAGCTAAATGGTAGTACTGGGACTGCTGCTGCTCAACCCCAGGCTAGTTTTAGTTCGCCCCGAGTATTTTATTTCCTCAGTACCTGCCATATCTGGCATGCTTTCCCCTATCAACCACCTGGGGAGGTGCCAGAGACCCCACACGGGTTGCTAGAACAGCCAGAAAAGAGCAGAACAGGAAGAGATTATTTTAGAGATAGACGCAAGAACTGGAAGAGCCATCCAGTCATTTATCTTATTTTGAATGGTACACAGGTTATAGCTTATTATAGGCATCTTAAAGAAAAAAAAAACGTTTGAGCAATCAAGAAGGGAGTCTGAATGGAAAAGTTCAAATTACAAAGAAACTAGAGGCACCCGACACGCTTCAAACTTGATCGCCCTGCATTTTGCCCCAAAGCCATTGATTCCAAATGGATATTCAAAATTAAGGATGACTATACTGAAGATCCTTTGTGTCTGTCAGTTCTGTCATTTATATATGATGCCAACTTTCTCTTTTTTTCTTCTGAAAGGAACTTTGTAGGTACAGGTTATGAGCCCAGGCACGACCTGAAAAAGGCTCTAAATTTGATCCTTGTGTAGCAGTATCCAGTAATATTCTGGTCTATAAACGTGTTATAGGTTATAGGTTAATTGATGGTAAAAACTCTGACCAGTGGAATTTCCGAATAAATATCATTTTGCACATCTATGACGTAAAAAAAAAATGTATCGAGGTGGAGAGTCAACCCACTCATCAGTTTCCAAACGCGATAAATGTTAAAAAGTGCATAATCGTCTAATGTGTGGCTATTAGTCACTTGGAGTATATTAAAGGCATGCGACTACTTCCCCAAGTCCCCAAAAGATGTGTTTTAAAGAAAAGGAGTTGCAGACCAATTATATATACGCAAAAACATTTTTACTAATGGTTCCACTTTGAAATCTTACTTCATCAAGTTTGAGGAGGTTGGCAGAGAACTAAAACCTGTTTGAGCCAAGGGAGATGAAATGGACATTTTCTGTCACTTATTATTCACTTTACAGAAGAGTCTTGATCCAATTGTGACAGCACTGGAAACTATGAAGCCAAGCAGGTTCACATAAGGTTAAGAGAAAATACTCGATCATGAAATAAAGTGTAAAAGTGCTGATTGGTATGGTAGAAACTCTTCAGCCTTTTATGGACGACATGGGGATGAACGCACTCGAAGTTACCGAAAGAAACCATGGCAAGGTCAACTCTTAGGATAAATGCCTGTGGATGGGTTAAAATATGGAGCATATCAGAAAAGATTGCAGACAGAGTCATTCTAACCAACATGCTAATCAGACAGGTTCTGATGAGGCGGATTCCCCATTTACTTACATTGTTGAGGTTAGCAGTATGCAGCGGAAGTTGGAAGGACCAAGTGGTTGCAATGGCAACTTTATCAGCTAGATAGTGGACAGTGGAGCAACTGATCATATGGTAAATGACGAAGTATATTTTGGTATTGTGAGTACACTTAAAAATATCTAGCAAGGTGACAAAAAGTTTTCTTGAGTTGGTTCATAGTGATATTTGTGGGCCTGCCACCCCATATACATACGACAGAAAGAAATATTTTTGATGCTTTTATATATCATACAAAAATTCATCATTTTTGTATGATATAACTATAGAAAACAAAAGCGATTTCTTTAAGAATTCAGAAGAAATCAGTTGAATAGCAGGATAAAGGTTTTTTGATTTGAAGGTAAAAAGTATTGTTCTAATAATTTTCAACAACTGTGTGAGGCCACAGGTTCGGGTAAGTTATACTGTACCAGACAATCCAGAGCAAAATTGATGTGCAGGCCGCCTTAATGGAATAAGGAAGAGCAATATTGCTGCAATTGGAACTACTAAAGAACCTGTGAGGTGAACCTGTTCTTAGTGCAACACGTCTGTTAAATTGCGGTCCTACATTGCATTAAAACTCCTGCTGAGCTATTTTCTGGAAGAAAACCAAACCTGAAGAACATACAATTTTGTGACTGTTACTTGTGGCCAAATACTTAAGCCACAACAGGCAAATTAATTGATCTTAAGGGAGAACTGAACTTAATGGTCCTAACTGGATCATGGATATAGATTGTGGCACAGCACTAAAGAAAAAATTGTCATTGCAATTAATTTTTGATGAGACAAAATTTATTAAAGACATTCTAAACGACAATGACTCTCGAATTGCGACAATCGATGTACTAGATCAGGTCGCAAAGACATACCCGAACAAGATAACACTCAAGAGCCTGTTGAAGGACCCAGTTATAAAGATCTAGTTGAAGAAGATACTTCTGAACAAAATAATGAAGAAGGCAAATGATAAGAAGAGCTCAAGAATTAAAAAGACACCTAAGTATTTGAATGAATATTTTGGAGAAGGTGATCTGGAGCACATGGCCTTGAATGTGTCCACAATCATAGATGAAGTTTCAACAAATTTTAAGGATGCACTGTCGAGACCTGATTACAAGTTTTGGAATGAGGCTGTACGTGAAGAAATTGATGCTCTAAATAAAAACCACCAAATGTAGAATCAATAAATTGCAAATGAGCTTTTAGAATAAAAAATGACTCTATAGGGAATATTTCCAAATACAAGGCGCGACTTGTAGCGAAGAGCTTTATGCAGAAAGACGTATGCATCAGTAGCCTAGTTAGAACATTTTTGACTGTTTTCGTCAGTTTCAAAAATTTAAATATTCATCAACTGGATTTCAAGTCTGCACTTCTGCATGGTAAAACCAATGAAGATATTTTCATGTCAATCCCAGTAAGTTTTGAAAACTGTGGGACACTGTGAAAAGTTGACAAAACCTTATATGGACTTGAACAAGCTAGATTAAGAAATGATCGTTGCCTAAATGTTAATAATACTAAGGAAGGGATGATATACCTACTTCTGTATGTGAGTGTCATATTGATCATAAACGATAGTGAGCAAGAAGTTGAAAACCTGGAAAAAAGACTTGAAATGTAATTTTGAAATGCAAAACCTTGGTGATATTAAGACCTTTGTAGGTATAAATCTAAGGTTTACTGAAGGTACCTAAATCACAGAAATTACATTGAGCTAATTTTGCATTGCTTTGGAATGAGTAAACATCCAGAACACCTATGGAACCGTGAAATTTACAAAAGAACCGAAAACTGAAAAGTTACATGAAGATCTTCCAGTTCGTGAGTTGGTAGGAACACTGATGTATTTGATGTTGTCTAGTAGATCAGATTTGAGCTATTCGGTTCAGTAGGTTTCCGAGTATCTCAACCGACCAAATTTTGATCAAGCTGATGGTAATACTGAGATTCTTTAAAGGTACTCTTAATGCTAGTTCTTCCCAAAGAACTAAGATTGGGCAAGTCTACGACCGGATATATCTTCCTTGTTTTTGGAGATGTTGTATGTTGGTGCAGAAAGAAACAGATAACTGAAAAGTAGCTGAATATGTGACTTTATCAGAAGCAGCCAGGTTTCCAAAGTCGGAATAATTTGTAGTTTTTGTGAACAATTACTCTTGCATTATATTGAAAATAAGGTTTGAACATAAAAACTGGACCAACCCAACCGCCTTTTATTGACAAAGTGATGGGGTAAGAGTGCAATTTCAGTTAACTTTGGTCCTTTAAAGTTGAGACCAGCCGTTGGTTTGTTTACTTCTGCTACAGGAGAGGTTTCTCTCTTTATCTCTTAATAGAGAGCAAATTTGGAAAGACTTCATTCACTATGCATTCTTAAATAACTGCAGAAATCATAATTTCAATATTTGGGGATTATAACCAACTTTTTTCTGCCAAGTGGACCACAATGAGACTGAGTAAAAAAACCTGGGTGCATTGTTAGTTTATAGTAATCTGGTACATTAGAGTACTGTGGCTTGGTATTAAGTCAAATGATTGGGTTTTCATTTCTTCAAAAGGTTTCCAAGAAATCAGGAGCCGAAACCTTTTTTTTTGAAGAAGATGACAGCATTGTTTAGAAGACACGCCACTGAAGAACGAATCCGAATATTAAACTAAACAAAAAACGATTAAGCCGTTACCAATACGATAAAATGGTTTGAAAGAATTGGTCTTGTCTACGTCATCGGAACTCTACTAAACGGTAACCAACGTGAGACCACTGTCAAAAACTCAGACAAAATAGTGATAATCAAAACCGAAAGAAAATTCGCCTATTGACGTTAAGTTCAATTATATTAAACAAGAGCAGATATGTTTATTAAAAGCTTGACAAATGTTTTGGTTAATACATTTAGAACACAATCTAAAGTGTTTCTCGCGCTCTGAAGCCGTGGTCCAATGGAATTTCTTCCTGACGTTTCATCTACAGCCATCTACATCTACCAAAGGCGATGAGGCAATGGGCGAAGTGATCTCCCCTGCTTTCTGACGTTGACTGATTCGACTGTGGTGAGCTCCGTGGTATTTATTCCCCAGCCGTACGTCGTCGCGCTGCCATGGAGGGACTGAGGTGGGGGTAGCGGTGACGCGGGGTTCCGGCGCACTTGAAGTATGTCGTAGACCTCTCTATAGAAACGTAATTTCCTCCTTCCTGTTGAATTTGTTGTCGTGTTTAAAGATCTCAATGGCCTTTCTCGTTAGTCCCGGATAGAAACGCTGCGATTGATATAAGATCACCTTGAAAATGATGTCGTCACCTTCGGAGAGAGCGTGCTCTGCTACTGCTGACTTTTGTGTTTGTTTCACCCTGCAACTCCTCTTGGGTTCCGTAATCCTCGTGCTGACACTGCGTTTTTTGGTGCCAATGTATACCGAGCCACAGCTGCATGAAACTAGGTAAACTCTGGGTACCGATAGGGGATCTCTGCAGTTTTGGTCAATGTCAAGCTCTGTTGTATTGTACGAGTGGGTTTAAAGACAGTTTTAACATTGTGCTTTTCCAGTTGCCTGCCAATCCTGTCCTTTATTTTGTGGATGTATGGTAGACTAGTCCATCCGCGCTTTTCCTCATCTTATTCCGTTGTTCCTTCCTGGCCCACTACATTCCTTGGACGCACAGCCCTCTCGAACTCGTGCTGGTTGTATCCATTTCAAACAAAGGCTCTTTCCAGATGCTTCATTTCCCGTCCTAAATCAGCCGGCTCGGAAGGAACAACGGGAGAAGGTGAAGAAAAGCGCGGATAGACTAGTCTACCATACATCTACAAAATAACGGAAAGGATCGGCAGGCTACTGGAAAAGCACAATAGCACAATGTTAAAACTGTCTTTAAACCCACTCGTACAATACAACAGAGTTGGAAATCGGCCAAAAACCGCACAGATCCCCTATCGACACCCTGAGTTTAATGAGTTATGAGTTCCATGCAGCGGTGGCTCGGTATACACTGGCACTACAAATCGCAGTGTCAACACGAGGATTACGGAACCAAATAGAATTTGCAGCCTGGGACAAACACAAAAGTCAGCAGTAACAGAGCACGCATGCTCCGAAGTTCACGACATCCTTTCAATTTATCAATTGCAGCGTTCCTATCCGAGATTAACGAGAGAGGCCATTGAGACCTTTAAACACAACAACAAATTCAACAGGAAGGGGGAAATTACGTTTCTAAATGCAGACTGGAAGCGAGTTCTACGACATACTTCAAGTGCTTTCTCTACTGGAACGCGATGGAGGGGGGGAAGGGGAATAAATACTACGAAGCTCACCAAAGTCGAATCAGTCAACGTCGGGAAGCACGGGAGATCACTTAGCCCATTACCTCATCGCCTTTGATAATGTCTGCCGCAGCTGTAGACACACGTCAGGAAGAAATTCCGTTGGACCATGGGTTCAAAGCCCAGAAAACACTTTAGATTGAATTTTGACCCGTCGTAAAAGCCTTCACAGTCTTATAAATTTAGAACAGATTCCAATTAAAAAAAAAACTGATTGAAGCTTAAATAGTGGATGTGTCTATTTTCACAATTGCTATTTAATTTAAGAAAGGTTTTAGGTAGATAGCAATAATAATGTTGTTGACCTTGTCTACAATCGTATGAGTTTACTATTGAACGTTTTTGTAGCTGTCAGTTTTGTCATTTATAAAACTGTCAATTTTCTTTTTTTTTTCGAAAGGCGAAGGGCAAAGTAAACTTTTTACAACTTTCTAAAAACATTTTTTTTTCTTTGTGATTTTGAGGACCCATACAGATAAGTATCTTTTCTTGACAGGAAGATATTGGGTATCGACTTCACAACTACCTTGACAACTATGGCATAGTTTTATGTTTATACATCCACTATAAAGCTTTTCATTAAGTTTTTCCAAACTTTAAGTTTCATTAAGTTGGCCATGGGAATCTGAAGGTATGCCTCAGGTATAATTTTAACAGCAACATGGCAGCTTACTAAACTTAAAATTTTAGAAATGTAACTAATAACACAAAATTTATAAGGGGGGTAATCGGTCAGATTTTCGAGGCCAACTGTTTCAAAAAACTTAACGCAAAGCTTTATAGACTGTAGAAGTTTATAGACTTTATAGTCTATAAAGCTTTTATTAAGTTTTTCCAAACGGTTGGCCATATGTATTTTTTTTATATAAAATTTTATTTATAAAATTCAAGTGTCTTGGTCTAATGTAATCGTTTAGCCTAGTTTTCTAATAATTAACCGATTGACTACCTCGCGGTAAACTTCAAGGAGAAAATAGAGAGAACAGTAACATAAGTACAATTAGGAACATGTCATATGGCCTAACGTGAGCTCGGACAGCCCGGGGGTGTGGTAAGATATGATGGATGGTCGCCCTTCGAGGGTAACTTTGTCACCCCTGCCCTTAGGGACCGTTAAATACTCCCCGAGAGAGAGGGTCGTGTCATCGATACAATCGGCAAAAGGAGTCAATTTGTACAACTTGCAATGCAATTAATTAAGCGAGTGGGGACTGCGCGTTAGTTCTAGAGGCCCTTTTCGGTCTAAATTGTCGTCTTTACGAGGGTCGTTTCCTCGAAGACGTAGAAGCGACGCGCTCGCATCCTCGACAGCATCTGAATCACCGCTCGAGAAGAAAACGAGCAAAAATTCCTGCGGGTCGGTAAGCCACGGCGCGGGCCTACAGGATGCCAATGAGACTTCGTCGACAGACAGAGCGATTGGTCCTGCTGGACTGGACGACACTCCCAGGAGGAGGTTTTTAGCGCAGATTTTTTTTAAACAAAACAAAAGCTCTGCTTACTGGGAACACGATATTAATGACTTAGGTCTAAGACGGGGAACTAGTTCGTCTTGTTTTTATTGCCCAGCTTGAACGATCCCAGCAATTTACATCGATAACTAACCACACCAGTCACGTATGTATGACTCTCGTGACTCTACCTTGGCTTTATTGAAATTTGCCGGTTCAGGATAATGACGTGTCAATTGCCGTCAGTCGCACGCAACTCCCATCAACATGCTGCATTGTTTACCCCGGAAAGATCCCGCCAGTGGATCCGGTAATCCGCGATTTGCGTATGAAAGCCCGACATCGTCATTTTCCGGTTGAATGGTCGTCAACCGTGATCTTATCTGCGTACGACGAGGTGACGACCGCCAAATTCGCACCATTCAACCCCGATAACAACTAAATCTGTCGACGACCGCATACAAAACGGAGTCACATAGGTGGAAAATTCGTTTCGATTGAGGCGTTTGAGGGGCACGTAATTTGTTGTCTTGTTGTTGGGCGTAGATGTCAATACAGGGTGTTTCAAAAAGGTGTAGAAACACCTTAGGGGGTTATACAAGAGTCAAGTCATCCAACTTTTGCTTATCAACCCCTACCTGCAGGCAGACCGTTTTTTCAAAAAAAAAAATAAGAGTTTTTTGGTTATATTTTGCCACTGGCAAAAACTGCAATTTGGAAATGATATTTTGTGATGAAAACATTGGTAGAACAATAAACAATCACAACCATTAATTTTGTTAAACAACTAGTTATAAAGGTGGCATAAAATGACAACTAGTTTACCCTTTGAATCATGGAGTGACGGACCCGTTTGACGATGTGTCGTGTTTGAGGAAGACGACACGCTTGGTTTGAACACCACGATGTGTGGATGGAAGCTAAAATTGTGTACAGGGAGCAGCATTAGAGAAAACGAGAGTTTAAGGAGATTCCTTGGAAATATGAAGGAACCACACAACTGCTGAAACTAAACTGAAGAGCAGGCCTTCAGGATCATCGATTTCATTCAGCTTTTTCTTCTTCAGGTCTTTGCTTTCAAGCTCCTTAAGCTCTGTGAAATTTCCTCAAATTTCGTTGTTTTCTTACGTTTATTGAGCCCTTTTCTAGATTCTCAATCTTAGGCACTTTTTATTTCTTCTTGACCTTCAAGAATGCAGCCTCTTCAATATTCACAAGAGATTGGTTTCGCTTAACAGTGGGAACTCATTATGGACAATTTTTCTCTTAAGCCTTAAACCTAAAGCTTCAGGTTTCCCGTTTTCAGGTACTTTTGCTCTCCGTGGGCCGTCTTCAGCTTTTTGTTGATTTTTAAGCACACGTTTCTTGACTTCCAGGGCTTCCTCAGGCCATTTAGGCTTCTCATATTCAAGTCTCTGTTTCGTGTAATGGGTTTATTTTATTACTTTCCTCAGGACTTTTCTCCTTTTTCTCTTCTGAAGGTTTCTTTAAAACAACCGTGTCGACCTCCTGCTCCTTCTCAAAGCTTCAGGTTTCTCGTCTTCAGGTTCCCTTGCTCTCCATGGGTTTAATAAGTTCAGGTTTGATGCCTTCGTGTTCTGGTTCTTCTTCAAGTTTTTGGATTAATTTAACTGCGGTTTTTCCTGCCCCTCTTCGTGTTTAGATTTCTATTCGTATTTTCGAGTAACTTCCTGTTGCTCTTCGTCTTCAGTTTGTTGTTGTTTTTGAAGCACGACTTTCTTGTCTTCCATGGCCTCTCCAGACTCTTCCTCAAGCAATTTAAGTTTCTCAAATTTAAGTCTCTGTTTTGTGTAATGGGTTTATTTTTGTTACTTTTCTCAGGAGTTTCGTCCTTTTTCTCTTCTGGACGTTTCTTCAAAACAACCGGGTCGATCTCCTCTTCCTTCTCAAAGCTTCTTGTCTTCAGGTTCCTTTGCTCTTCGTGGGTTTAATAACTTCAGGTTTGACGTTTTCGTCTTCTTCTTCTTCAAGTTTTTCTAATGTTTCAACTGCGGATTTTTTTTTGCCCCTTTTCGGGTTTAGATTTCTATTTGTATTTGCCAGTAACTTCCTGTTGCTCCTAATTTTCAGTTTTTTGTTGTTTTTTTTTAAGCACGAGTTTCTTGTTTTCCAGGGTCTTTTCAGGCTCTTTTTCAAGCTATTTAGGCTTCTCAAATTCACCTCTCTGTTTCATGTAATGGGTTTATTTTTATTACTTTCCTCAGGAGTTTCCTCCTTTTTCTCCTCTGGGCGTTTGTTTAAAACAACGTGTCGACCTCCTCTTCCTTCTCAAAGCTTCAGGTTTCTCGTCTTCAGGTTCCTTTGCTCTCCATGGGTTTAATAAGTTTAGGTTTGATGCCTTCGTCTCCTTCTTCTTCTTCAAGTTTTTCAAATGATTTAACTGCGGGTTTTTTTGCCCCTCTTCGGGTTTAGATTTCTATTCGTATTTGCGAGTAACTTCCTGTTGCTCCTCGTCTTCAGTCTTTTTGTTGTTTTTTAAGCCCGAGTTTCTTGTCTTCCAGAATCTCTTCAGGCTCCTCCTAAGCCATTTAAGCTGAAAATATAGTTACGTATCAGTAAGACGTAAGAAGTAAGAAGTGACGCTGTAAGACTTAAAGATTGCGATTAATTTATAGATTCCCTAAGAAGTAACGTTGTAGATATTGTACGCAAGCGCAGTTCAATTTTATAATTTTTCTATGTTGCTAGATTGAGCAGCATTTCTTTGATTGCTTGGTCATTTCATTTGTCATGTTAAACTTCCGCCTTTTCTTCAAGGTTATTGAATATTTACGAGTTTATGTTTATTTTATTCTTCTGAATCTTCTCGAGCCTGGCGGTTTGGCAACAGTGCAACCAGCTGTTCAACAAAACAAATGACAATGACAGCCGGAGGTAACCAATCGCTCTCGATCGTACCCGAGGCCGTAAGAAGTAACGTAAGAAATAAAATTATCTATTTCTTGCTTCTTATTTCTTACTGCTAAAGTCTTACGGGCAAATTATAAACGAAACTGTTGAATTCCAATGTTTCATTTTTCTTACTATTTACTCTTACTTCTTACATCTTACACTTGCGGAACTATAAATCGGCCTCTAAGGGTCTCAAATTCAAGTCTCTGTTTCGTGTAATGGGTTTATTTTTGTTTCTTTCCTCAAGAGTTTCCTACTTTTTCTCTTCTGGACGTTTCTTTAAAACAACCGTTTCGAACTCCCTTTCCTTCTCAAAGCTTCAGGTTTCTCATCTTCAGGTTCCTTTGCTCTTTGTGGGTTTAATAAGTTCATGTTTGATACCTTCGTCTTCTTCTTCTTCAAGTTTTTCGAATGTTTTAACTACAGTTTTTCCTGCCCCTCCTCTGTTTAGATTTCTATTCGTATGTGCGAGTAATTTCTTGCTCCTCGACTTCATTTTTTGTTGTTTTTAAAGCGCGAGTTTCTTGTCTTCCATGGCCTCTTCAGGCTCTTCCTCGAGCCCTCTAGCCTTCTCAAATTCAAGTCTCTGTCTCGTGTAATGGGTTTATTTTTATTATTTTCTCAGGAAGGAATACTTTTTCTCTTCTGGCCGTTTCTTGAAAACAACCGTGTCGACCACGTCTTCCTTCTCAAAACTGTAGGTTTCTCGTCTGCAGGTTCCTTTTCTTTCCGTGGGTTTAATAAGTTCAGGTTTGATGCCTTCGTCTTTCGCTTCTTCTTCAAGTTTTTCGAATGTTTTAACTACTGCCTTTCCTGCCCTTCTTCGGGTATAGATTTCTATTCGTGTTTGAGATTAACTTCCTGTTGCTCCTCGTCTTCAGTTTTTTGATGTTTTTTGAGTACGAGTCTCTTATCCCAGGGGCTCTTCAGGCTCTTCCTTATGCCATTTAGGGTTATCAAATGCAAGTCTCTGTTCGTAATGGGTTTATTTTTAATACTTTCTTCAGGAGTTTCCTCCTTTTTTTCTTCTGGACGTTTCTTTAAAACAACCGTATCGACCTCTTCTTCCTTCTCTGTTTTTACTTTTATAGATTCATCAGTTTCTTCCTCGAGCTTTTGCTTAAGCTTACGCTGATTCCTGAACGCCTCATCGACTTCATACAGCGTTTTCTTCTTGAGGTCTTGTCGTCAAGATCGAGCTTCTCAAGCTATATTGAATCTGTCTCGCTATCTTTAAATTTCGTTGGCCTCTTTATTAATATTTCTAGATATTAGGCCATTTTCCCCCATAGCACCAAATAATGTGTGTAAATTCATCCAGTTACATCCAACTTTTCTAGGTTATCAATCTTTGGAATTTTTATTTTTTCTTAAGCTTCAGGGTTCCAGCCTCTTCAATATTCACAATAGGTACTTAATTGATTTCGCTTACCACTGGGAACTCATTATGGACAATTTTGCTCTTAAGCCTTTAACCAAAAGCTTCAGATTTCCCGTCTTCAGGTTCTTT
This sequence comes from Taphrorychus bicolor, assembly GCA_951812265.1. NCBI lineage: Eukaryota > Metazoa > Arthropoda > Insecta > Coleoptera > Curculionidae > Taphrorychus > Taphrorychus bicolor. The sequence goes on from OX638304.1 coordinate 24,536,854, forward strand.
TGCTCTCCCTGTATTTAGTACCTCGTCTTCAGCTTTTTGTTGATTTTTAGGCACAAGTTTCTTGTCTTCTAGCGCCTCGTCAAGCTCTTCCTCAGCCCATCTAGGCTTCTCAATTTCAAGTCTCTGTTTCGTGTAATGGATTCATTTTTATTACTTTCCTCAGGAGTTTCCACCTATTTCTCTTCTAGACGTTTCTTTAAAACAAGCGTGTCTACCTATTCTTCCTTCTCAAAGCTTGAGGTTTCTCGTCTTCAGATCCTTTTGTTCTCCGTGAGTTTACTAATTACAGGTTTAATGCCCTCGTCTTCTGCTTCTTCTATAAGTTTTTCGAATGTTTTAACTGCGGCTTTTCCTGCCCCTTTTCGGGTTTAGATTTCTATTCGTATTTGCGAGTAATTTCTTGATGCTCCTCGTCTTCAGTTTTTTTTTGTTTTTTAAGCCCGAGTTTCTTGTCTTCCAGGGCATCTTCAGGCTCTATACGCTTCTCAAACTCAAGTTTCTAAGTTTCGTACAATGGGTTTAATTTTATTAGTTTCCTCAGGAAGTTTCTCCTTTTCTCTTCTGGACGTTTCTTTAAACAACCGTGTCGACCTCCTATGCCTTTTCTGTTTTTTCTTCTTCTTGGTAGTTTTGAATATTTGAAACAGACTCAGCAGTTTCTTCCTCGAGCTTTTGCTTAAGCTTACGCTGATCCCTGAACACCTCATTGAGTTCATTCCATTTTTTCGTCGGTCCGATCCGAGGTCTTCGTCATTAAGGTTGAGCTTCTTAAGCTCTGTTAAATCTCTTTTGATATCCTTAAATTTCGTTGTCCTATTCATTAACATTTCTAGATATTTTGCCATTTTCACCCATAGCTCCAAATAATGTGTGTAAATTCATCCAGTTACATCCAACTTTTCTAGGTTATCAATCTTTGGCATTTTTACTTTTCTTAAGCTTCAGGGTTCCAGCCTCTTCAATATTCACAATAGGTACTTAGTTGATTTCGCTTACCACTGGAAACTCATTATGGACAATTTTGCTCTTAAGCCTTCAACCTAAAGCTTCAGGTTTTCCGTCTTCAGGTTCTTTTACTGTCCGTGGGTTTAGTACCTCGCCTTCAGCTTTTTGTTGATTTTTAAGCACAAGTTTCTTGTCTTCCAGCGTCTCTTCAGGCTCTTCCTCAGCCCATCTAGGCTTCTCAAATTCAAGACTCTGTTTCGTGTAATGGATTCATTTTTATTACTTTCCTCAGTAGTTTCCTCCCTTTTTCTTTTCTGGATGTTTCTTTAAAACAACCGTGTCCACCTCCTCTTCCTTCTCAAAGCTTCAGGTTTCTCGTCATCAGGTTCCTTTGCTCTGCGTGAGTTTACTAAGTTCAGATTTGATGCCTTCGTCTTCTGCTTCTACTTCAAGTTTTTCGAATGTTTTAACGGAGGCTTTTCCTGCCCGTCTTCGGTTTAGATTTCTATTCGTGTTTGCGGGTAATTTCGTATTGCTCATCGTCTTCAGTTTTTTGTTGTTTTTGAAGCACGAGTTTCTTGTCTTCCAGCGCATCTTCAAGCTATTTATGCTTCTCAAACTCAAGTTTCTAAGTTTCGTACAATGGGTTTAATTTTATTAGTTTCTTCAGGAGTTTCCTCCCTTTTCTCTTCTGAACTTTTCTTTAAATCAATAGTTTCTTCTTCCTTTTCCTTCTCGGTTTTTTTCTTCTTTATGATAGTCTCGAATGTAACAGATTCAACAGTTTCTCCCTCGAGCTTTTGCTTAAGCTTACGCTGATCCCTGAACACCTTATCGAGTTCATTCATTTATTCTTCCTGAGGTGTTCGTCATCAAGACCGAGCTTCTCAAGCTCTGCTAAATCTCTTTTGATATCCTTAAATTTTGTTTGTTCTGTTCATTAATATTTCTAGATATTGTGTTATAGAAAATTCATTTAGTTACATCCAACTTTTTTATGTTCTGAATATTTGGCACTTTTTACTTCTGCTTAAGGGTTCCAGCCTCTTCAATATTCACAAGAAGTACTTGACTGATTTCGCTTACCACTGGAAACTCATTATGGACAATTTTGCTCTTAAGCCTCTAACCTAAAGCTTCAGGTTTCCCGTCTTCAGGTTCCTTTGCTCTCCGTTACATTCAACTTTTCTAGGTTATCAATCTTTGGCAACTTTTACTTCTTCTTAAGCTTTAGGGTTCCAATAATCACAAGAGACACTTGATGGCTTTGCTTACCAAAGATTCATTCCATTTCATTCATAAGCATCAAATCCAAACCTTCATGTTTCTTTGGTTGTTACAGGCTTAATAAGTTGTGCCTTCGTCTTCTTCTTCCAGTTTTTCGAATGGTTTTAGATGCGGCTTTTTATGCCCCCCTTCGGGTTTGGATTCCTGTTTGTGTTTGCGAGTAATGTCTTGTTGCTATTTCAGTTTTCTTAGATTTTTTAAAAACGATTTGCCTGAAGCCTCTGCAATTAAGGTGACTTGAATAGATCGCAATATTTCATTGATTCATGGCAAATCCGCCCAGTTAATTCTACTCTTTAACTTAAGCTTAGGAAGTCTTAGCTCTGCCTCTTCTCGTTTCCTTCGAGCTTTTCTCTTTTTAACGTCTGCCAATTCGACTATTTCTGGAGTGTGATCATCACCCAATTTTTTTGAGGCTAAACTTCAACAACTGTTATTGGAAAGGGTTTGACCTTACTTCGACTTTTTTGGTATTTTGAACTCCTTTCTATCCTCAAACCTTCCTCATCTTTCTTTAAGTTTATAGAGTTCTTCATCCAACTTTTCTAGGTCTACAATCTTAGCCATCTTTTTTTTCTTGGCCTTCAGGGTTTGCAGTTTCTTCAATGCTCCTGGATAATATACCATTTTTCTTATTGGAAACAATTCTGCTATTAAGGGTCCAAGCCTTTGGTACTACTTTCTTCTTCTATACATCGTAACAGGAATTGGTGTCTCTGTGAGTTTCATGAGGTCAGATTTGAAGCCCTTGTCTTTTTCTTTTTCAGGTTTATCCAACGGTTTTGGGTTTGGGTTTCTCTTTTTGAGAGTAACTTCCGGTTCGGACTCATCTTTAGTTTCCTTAGGGTTTTCAACCATGAGTTTCCAGTCTTCCAGGGCATTTTCAGGCTATTCAAGCTTAGCTTTTCTTGTTTTCTTGAGGAAAACTTTAATGTTTCAGCCTCCTCTTCAGGTCTCAAGTTTTTCAAATTTCCGTTTCCATGTCTTTAATATTGATTGGTTCAAACGATGGGATAGTGACGTCTTGGCCCATTTCAGTGATTACTAATCCTTTTCAGAGCATACTATTCTTAAGTTAATATGTTATGTATATCAAAAATTAGTTGTTAATCTAGCTGTTTCTGGATAAGACAATTTGTTTGGAAATTCCGTAAGAAAAAGACAACATTAATAACATTTTTTTACACATCATGGCTTATTAGGACCATCAGCTCTTAGACTACATAATGAAAGCCTCCATACTTTGCTCTTCAGAGGAACATCCTTCCATCTTATTGCGCACTCCAATAGACAATAAAATATTAAAATATGCAAGGAGAGAGCATGAAAAAGAAATATCAGCCCACGTTATTGGATATAAAAAGAGAATCCAAATGTTATCCGGGATTTTCCGGGTCTTAGGCGCTTGGCGGGTTGAAACAGCGAGGGGTCCACATATGTGGAGACACGGATAAAATGCCTAGTAGTTTATTGGAATAAAAAAAAGCGTATCTTAAAGCTCCTGACTATGATGCTGTGGAAAATCAGCACCCAGTCGTCTGCAAGAAATTTGACCTTATTGCCCCGATCTCGGTTATTATGCGGAGAGAGAGGGAGCTCAATCATCAAAAGTAATGAAACCGAGTTTATCTCGAAATCCAACATTACTTCCACTCCATCGACAGAGTGTCCAGTCATCGTAGTCTGCGTGAAAGCTCTAAGAAATGCGGGATAGAGGCCTTCGATAAGCCGCACATTCGCATGTATGAATTCAGCACATCACGTTTAAGCAGCTTCGGTTATCGGGGTCGAGGAGTTCCACCCAGGAAACGGCACATATTTCAAGACGCGATGAAAAAGTGGTCCCTTTTTATTGGCCTCAACCCTATAAATCTTCCTGAAGAGTTTTTGATTAATTTCGCGTTTAAAAAGTCGTCTAGGGCGCCACCTGGGTCCACCTCGGGCTCGCCGCGCGCTTCTTCATTAGCCCTTAATTTTTCCTCGCTGCATACATAATCGATGGGCGCTTTTTCTTGCCCGTAATTTTCATATTTAATTTATTTCTAATTTCCATCTTGAATTATGCATTCTTCTTTCCCGGGACCGGGCTAGCGGGGTGTTTCTTTGCTCGTTGCATATTCAGCGTACTCTCCTACGACCATTCGTCGAGGGGGCGACGTTGCCGAGCGTCCTACAAACATACTCTCCTCCCGAATTTGTCAAGCCAGCTGACGCCAATGGGTCGCAGATGGATGCGGCGGATGAAGACAATTTCAAGCTACCTTTGGCTCTACAAAGGTCTTTCGTGACTAAAGGGGATGGCCAAGTTGAGTCGCTCTTAGTTAGAGTGCATAGAGCTGAAGCTGTCAAGTCTTGGCAACGCTGCCGGTCGCCGAATATACCGTGCTTTAAATTGTATGAAACATACATGAGTTCTGCCATCCCTGAATGTATACCAGGGCCTTAGTTTACAAATGAATACAGCTATTGAACTTACTTATAATATCAATGTGGTCGGCGTTCTCTTTCCCGAGCGCCTTCTTCGCCGCTTGTTGTCTTCGTCGAGGCTCGAGCTGAATATAAACCTCTTCCCAACGGCCATACAGAATGGCCATATTAACTTGATAATTAGGTGTGTTATTGGACTTGCAGATGAGCCACCGACTCCGTCGGATGGAATAAAAAGTGGCTGCCCCCCCTTTCGACGAAGTATAAAGTTGAGGAGGGTGTTGGTGATGGCACATTCTGACGTCGGTCGTCGCGACGCGTCTCCGACGTCATCCCTGAAGAAGACCGTCTTCTCCTTCTTCGATCATGGTGACGTTGAGGTTATGTGTGCGTGCGAGGTTACGAAGCGCCACCTAGTGTGTTAAGAGTGCGCATTCATTGTGGTGTCGACTGCAGAGGGCGCCCTTCCATCAATGCCATCCACGTCTTCTTCTTGGGTACGCGACGAGCCTGCAGAAGCTGGCGCCCATTGCTAGACCATTAAAAAATGTCGCGTCAGTGGCGCCGCAATAAAAGTCGAATTAGCGAGAGCCGTTAAAAAAACTGCCATTCTAATTTGTCCTAATAGCGGGACAGTTGTAAACAGGACCTAAGCGGAGCCCGTTCCGCGATAAGGCCGCCTTAATGAAGATTGTTTAATAACCATGAACAAAAGAATATCGTTGCTTCGTTAATGCAAATGGCGGCGTTCATTTTGCCAGTTGATTAAGTAGAAATGTGCGTGTCGGCAAGGAGATTACGGGCAGGACGAAAAAAAGGACTTTCAACTGTTTATAATAAGGCTTTGTTTACATATTGGGAGAAAAGTACTGTTGGAAATGACAAGACAATACTGGTCCATCAATTGTGGCGACACCATTGTGCTATTCTCGGTATTTAGTGGGATCGAAAAGCGCATTGAATGCCTACGCGAGCCATTTAAATAAAGAATGAGGTGTAGAAAATTATAATGCCCAATGAATATGTAAATCTCGGACATATTGCTTCCATTGTGGGCATATTGATGTTATAACTTCTTAATGGGCTTGGTACTCCTAGCAAGAGAGAAAAATGTCTTTCTGGTGACCTAGGTAGTGTTGTTACTTGTAAATAATGGCAATTAGATTCAAGATAAAAATCCAATTTCCGTTTTATTACCTACAATTTGCCCTCGCGAATGTTTGGCTAATTTTAAGTACGTACGCGATGATTTTGCCTTGTTGTTTCGAGGGTCGTAAGGTGACAGGGGATGATTTATTCAATTAAGTCAGCCAGTTGGAGGAGTCATGCTTTAAAGAGGCACACGTTGTTAAAGGTATTACTTGCAGAAATGTTCCTCTATGGAATTTTTCCTGACATCGACTAAAACTATGAAATATCTTGCTCAAATGAGTGATCAGACTGTCAAGTTCTGACGACATGATCACCGCTTCTTTTCAGGATCTTGCCTGCTATTTACCCGTCGCTGGACCATTAGTAGCTGCATGTGGCCTTTAAAGTTACTTGTATCTCTAATTTCTATTTTTGCTTGGGATTTCATGACTACATCTCGAATTCTTCCAGTTTTTTCATGTTGGATGTGTAGTCATTAAGAAGGAACCAAGAAAACAATGGGGCAAATGAAAACATAACTGCCAGAAGTATTTCCATCAAGAGCCTTGGTAGTTCAATCGAAAACCTTAATATGGACGGAAAGGTAACTGGGAAGAACGTTATCTTGACTTTGGACACCGTAATGGCAATATCATTGATATAGTTAAATCTCAGTCACATCCAACTGTTTTTTGTTGTGATTGGATGTGACTTAAATTAGATGATCACATAATTAAGCAGCATAGTTTTTTGGTAATTACACTTAATATTTATTATATTATATAAATTTCAGATGTGTACAGAATGGCCATCGAGAGATGACCCTGTACCTTATCTGTAAATGCTACTATTCTTCTGTAAGTGCCATTTCAAATAGTGTCATTAGTAAAAATTATTTCATTTTTATTGTATACCTTGTGTGACTACACCGACGTGACATTTTTTCTATTATTAGTTGATTCTATATTTAGTGAACATTTATTAGTATTTATCTACTCTCGGGTTCATTTGAAGTGAATCGCTCTAAATGATAATCGATTTTAAATGGTCATAACTTTTAAACCACTAGATACATTTTGCTGAATTTTTTCGTTTGTACTTATTGTTATTTTCTCTAGGGAATGAAGTATTTTTACTTTTTTTTTTTTGTTTTTTTTTTAAATTTTTTATTTTGAGTTAGATGCCTGCAGTTCAATTACTTCTTCAATGTTCGTTTACTTTTTTTTAGATGGCTGTGTAACTTGCTCGTAATGCTAGAAAAAATTTTGACACCCTGCATGATAAGGGAACTCTCCGTGAGTTTATAACACTGAATATCTGTCCTACACTTTAATAAAACAATGTTTTTGTACTGATATGCACTTTTCAATACGGTTTTATTAGCATTTTGATAAGTTGGCCATGGCGAAACAATGTTGGATGCCATTACTACAGGAATAGCTGCCACATGGCTGCCACAGTTGACGCTTTTTTAAATTGTCCAAATCTTCCTATTATACAGGGTGTCACAATTGAACAACCGTAGTTCTTTAGAAAAAGAAACCGTAAGTAAACACAAACGAACTCATCAAATTGTACCGATTGATCTTGTGACTTAATGGCGGCATTTCGAGGATTTAAAAAAACGTCAACTATAACAGCCATATGGCAGCTATTCCTGTAATAGTGGCACCCAACATTGTTTCGACATGGCCAACTTATCAAAATGTTAATAAAACAGTATTGAGAAAATGAGTATCAGTACAAAAGCAATTTTTTCTTAAATTGTATGAGAGATATTCAAAAACAAAAAAGAGTTCTGAACTGATGAAGAGTTCTCCTGTCATACAGGGTGTCACAAGCTTTTCTATTATTACGAGCAAGTTACACAGCCGCCTTAAAAAAAAGGTAAACGAACATTGAAGAAGTGAATGAAATGCAGGCATCTAACTACAAGTAAAAAATAAGTGAAAATACTTCATTCTCTTGAGAATAGAATGATTAGTAAACACACAAAATTTCATTAAAATCTATCAGGTGGTTTAAAAGTTATGGCGGTTTAAAGTCGATTATCAATTAGAGCGATTTACTTCAAATGAACCCGAATGTATGTACATCTATCTCTTATAGTTTTTGAGATATTTTGGATTAACTTCTTTTCCTAAAAATTTACACCTGAAACAGGTGGTAATAAATATTTGCTTCTAGAGACAACAACAAATTATGATTTTTAACGGGTTTATAAACGATATTCTAAAACCACATAATTTTTGGCTTGTATTGCATTATAAATCTACAGAGCGTTTATCCAAATGTTTCCATTTTTGAGGAGCAAAAAGTCAAATTTTTAAAATTAAAAACGCCCTATATAGGTATTATCTCATATTTTAAATATATTGTTTTTTTTTCTAAAATTTTTCATGAATGTGTTCGAATCGAAATCGAAAGTTTTGTTAATGTTTTTGAACACACTGTATATTGATAAAGGAAGGCGAGCAAAAATTATGCATTTATAGATTACTTATTGCCTCTAGAAGCAAATATTAACATTTCTTTGAATCGTAAAAAATTAATCTAAAGTATATCAAAAACTATAAGACATAGATATATACATATGAATAGACAAAAGTCCTAGAATAATATACAATTATAAATAAGAAAGTTGGTTGTAAATGCTCAAAGTTAAGACAAAAGAGTGTAAGACAAAAAGTATATACAAAAAGCAAATTATTAAAAGCTGCTTATTAAATTATCAAAACTTTTGTATTTGAATTTTTCCCAAAGCACTTACGGTTTTCAAAATAAGCTACAGGATTACCTCTACCTTTAATGCATCTTGATAAAAATGCATTAAATGAGGGTCTCCGAAACGGTACGAGTTAAGAAGGCAGTTAAATTAAAAGAAAGTTTGCGCCATTGGGAGACCTCATACAAGGAGTTTGGAAAAATGAGTTACTTACGTTACTAGTTTACGTTTTAAATTTCGAAAAAAAACGATTTTATGGACTTTGATTTTTGGTTATTTTTTAGGCTATTTCAAACAATATCACAAAACAAGTAACACTTTTACAGTGCATCTTTTTAAGCACTATAAGAAGGCGATCATTAATTTTTAATCCAGGACCTAAAAAAGGTACATATTGTTTTAGATACACTATTTTTATATCATGTTCAACGATGTGTTGTAAGGCATGATTTATAGTAATTATTGTATCAAAAAAGCAATTTTCAATAATCTTTTCTTTGACATTTAAAGCCAACTAAATATTTGATGTTTCTAAAGCAACTATAGTACAGGGTCATTGATCATAAGTTAACCACCCACCTAGAGGATTTAATTTAACTCGCAGAAAAAAATGTTAAGTGCAAAAGTTGTGTTGATCATTAGGTGTAGTTTTTTTTCCAATACAAAATCCTTAAAACAGGGTCTACCCAAAGCCTGTGGTATACCAAATTTATAATTTTCTAAATAAAACACCCTGTATATTTTTGCTTTTCCATACTCCGTAAACGTTTCTAAGCATTTTTTATGAAGCCTATCCCCACTGGTTTCCTTGATAATGGTTTTCATGTTGTAAAATTTTATACAGGGTGTACCCAAAATTATCAGTTGTGATCTCAATCACCCTGATGCATTGATGGATAAATCTCCGGCTGATCAGCTGATGCCGCGGATTGATTTTTTTTGTTATATTTAATAAATTACGTTAAGAGGGTAACAGGAAAACCTTAAAAACAGTAAAGGAAAAATGTCGATGCCCTTGGCATTCCTTCCTAGTGGTAAAAGATAAAGAATTCTCGATTTATTACACCACTTCGAAAGTTTCTTTATAAAAGTTGCATATAGATGGAAAGCGCAAATTTAATTTTAAGATTTCTTAATAAAACTTAATAAAAGATTTCTTAAAAGAATGCTCTTCTCTTCTAACTACTTCTCTTCTAAAGTTTTGCTCACATATTAAAGTAAAGAAAAAATTAAAATGCAGGTTTTTTATCTCTAGCTGAGGTCTTAAAGTATACGCCTTTTAAAGCCTTTCATTTACAAAAATTTTGGTGTAAGGAATTTCACCCATCAATTTTTCGAAAATGGTAGCAAAAAACGTTGCAAAAACATACTAAATGGTCCATTACAAAGAAAAAAAGACCTTTGATATGCTGCCGGTTTTCGGTACAACATAAAAAACTACACATGATTATCCATAATTTTTGCATTTAATATGGTTTCACACGATTAAAAAGAAAAACTGAGTATGAAAAAGCATAAATATACAGGGTGTTCCATTTAGAAAATTATAATTTTGGTACACCTAACTATCAACAACTTTTTTTTTATTTTTTTTGTCGAGTTAAATTAAAGCCTCTAGGTGGGTGGTTAACTTATAATCAATGACCCTGTACAGGTAACATAATGTATTGTAAGTATTCATTAAAATTATACTGAGAAGCAGTAACAATACCAAAAAACAAAACTCACATTGTTAAATTGAGTATAAAAGGGGCTAGCTTAAAGTTTTTCTATTTTTTTTTGCCCATATGATAAAGTAAATTTAATAATGGTTTTTCGGTAACGAAACGTTGGAACAAAAATTAAAAAAGTGGTAAAAAGAAGTAACTCATTTTTACAACCACCATGTAGAAGGGCCCATTGCCCAACATTATTATAATTTAACTGAATTCGTCTCTCTTACCATTTCGGAGATCTCTATGCAGTGCGTCCATATCTTGGACACTCCCTTCGTGTTTTTGCTAAGGAATATTTTCTTTTGTTTGCAATTACGTCTTGTAGATCTTCTTTTATCTTATTTAGCACTTATTATCTAACTGACATATTCTAACTAACCACCAGATTATACTTAGTTTTCAAAAGTTGATACTCTTGGTTGCCTCCTCAATTTCTTAATGCCTCTTAGAAATTACAAATCTTCAATAAATATATACATATTTCTTCAAATTATTTTAAAATCAAACCCAAATGTATCAGTTTTTTTATTGGAATTATCAACCTTTTGTATCTTCATTAAATAAAGACCCATCAGTTAATCCTTGTTTATAAATTTCCAGTATTTTGAAGTTTTTTTAAGTAAAACTTAACCAAAACTAAATTAGAGATTATTCTTCTGATTGGCATGGCTGCCAAAATATTTAATAATAATTTTTGTTATATTTTTACCTAAATTTAACTATTTAAAACCAGATAATTCTTCTTCTGCCGTGTGTCTACAAGCATTATACATCTAAGAGATTTTCTAGACACGATTTTACATTTGCCTTTTTATATTTTGCTAGAAAGTTTGCTCATACACTTTGAAAAATTCTTTGCTAGCTGAAGAAATATTAAAAAAAAAAATGTTTTTTTTCCATTTCTTTATTCCCATATGTATGTTTTTTTTTAGAGCAAATCAAATTTGTTCATTATTTGTATTTTTTCAATCACTTCTTCTTTAACTCAGTGGTAACAAGAGGTCTAATCTCCTTTTCTAATTTTTACCAGATAAACTAACCTGATTTTGCAGTTTTAGATGCAAAATCGCTGTCGCTTTCTATTTCGATCTTCTAATTGTTATTTGAAAATTTGTAATTATTTTACTTCTTTGCCGTCTTTTCACCATTCTAGATCTTCAATTTGATCTCGTTGGACTTTATTCTTTTCTAAGAATTTGCTTTTCTTCTTTCCCTACGTTCAACGACACTGTATTGTTCTTGTGGTGTGAAAATTTGAGCTTTGACATGTCTTTTGTCCCACCCATCGTTGCCTGCTTTAGCTTCTGCTTTGGTGATTGACAAAAACAAACAATAACGAAGTTTTTAACAAAATGTATTATAGTAAAAATATCTAGTGGGGTCCCACGTCAAATATCAAAATGAGGTCGTTTTGAAGTTTCAATAATTTTAAAATATACCTTAAAATGTTCATTTAACTTGAGGCGGAAGAATACCTGTAGAACTATGAATTTTATGAAAAAGTGATTTAAATAAAATATCCTCGTTTGTTAGTTATCAAGTGACGTCATCAAGGTCAACTTTTGTTTTTTTAAAACGAATCATGGATAAGAAAGGTATTATTTGTATGGTTATCTTAAATGAAAAATTAGAGTACCTAACAGAGTAACAAATTGGTCGTGGAGTGTAGCGGGAGAAGTAGCGTGGAGTAGTAGTGGGACAGGGTAAAATGAAACACCCTTAATATTTCAAATTACCGACGTTTCGACCATTATTTGGTCTTTTACAAAGCTATAAAAAATTTTATGTGTGTTGGGGGAAAAAATCACAAGTGTGTCATGAACACGTGTAACAATCTAGACGTTGACAGGAAGCCCTTTAGGTCTAAGCAGGTATGTTTTCGCGTATGTTTTAGTTCAAGTTCTTGTTTCTTGTGTTAACTAAAAAATTCTCTCAATTTTGAGTTTTGCTGGGTGGAACCACAAATTACAATCATTTTAACGATTCTAATATTATAATTTTATGATGGTGGTGGTTCGCGTCCCTAAGTACTTACAGTTGTGGTGGTTAGCAGGTATAGGACAAAATAAAACACCCTTGCGATTCGAAAAACAGCCAACGTTTCGACGTATAATTTACGTCTTCTTCAGGGCTATTTTCTGATAACAAGGATGGTGTCAGTATTTAGTTTTACATTCATGATGATAGGCGACAGCATTAAGCAAAAAGAACAACATTCTTCACAACAGCAAACATAAAGGGTTCTCTTTTCAGAGATCTAGAAGGCACAATAGTCACAACAACAATGATTATTACAGTCCACATTTGCAATGCGCCATTTTATGATGCGCAATGATGCAAAACAATTTTTTTAGAGCTGTTAAGTGTTTCATTTAAAGGTGTAGGAGAAAGTGTTTATAGACAGTCTTCTATTTATTACCATTCACATACTTTGTAATAATTTTGGCCGATCTTCTGGATGTGTTTTCTTTTTTTATGACCTTGAAAAAGACCAAATATATGGTCGAAACGTCAGCAATTTGAAATAATAAATGTCTTTCATTCTACCCTGTTCCAAACCCGCTACACTCCACGACCACTTTGCAACTTTCTGGACGCTTTAAACTACTAACCATGATTAGAGTAACACATGTCACAACAATTCACTACAATTTCATCATTTCAAAATATATTAAATATTTAAAAACTTTCCTTATACAATCTAAAATGTTTTCTTTCTTTGACTTTGAAGCCTTTGACCTCATCTCCCGTACATCCCGACGTTGACTGATTCGATCGTGATGAGGTCAGTGGTATTTATTGCCCCGCCGTCTCACTACAGTGGAGGGACTGGGGTGGGGATAGTGGTGGCGTCGGGTTTCGGCGCACTTGAAGTATGTCGTAGAATTGGCTTCCAGTCTGCATTTAGACACGTAATTTCATCCTTCCTGCTGAAAATGTTGTCGTGTTTAAAGCCTCTCTCGTTTGTCTCGAATAGAAACGCTGCGACTGATATAAGACCTCCACCTCGTTGAAAAGGATGTCGTGACCTTTTCAAGGAGGGAAAGAGCCTGCTCTGCTACTGCTGACTTTTGTGTTTGTCCCAGCCTGCAACTCCTCTTGTGTTCCGTAATCCTTGTGTTGACACTGAGTTTTATGGTGCCAATGTATACCGAGCCATAGGGGCATGGAGCTCAGTAAACTTTCGGTACCGATAGGGGATCTCTGCGACCCATCTCAAGCTCTGTTGTATGTTTAAAGGCAGTTTTAACATTGTGCTTTTCCGGTAGCCTGCCGAACCTATCCTTTATTTTGTGGATGTATATGCTGATATGTATGATACTCCTGTCTGTGACAGCCAAGAGAATTTGTAAGCCGGCTGAACTGGAACGGGAATTGAAGCATCTAGAAATAGCCTCTGGAAGCATCTGGCAGTCCGTCCAAGAAATGTAGAGCGCCAGGAAGGAACAACGGAAGAAGATAGAGAAAAGCGCGGGTAGACTAGTCTACCCTACATCCACAAACTAACGGACAGGATCGGCAGGCTACTGGAAAAGCACAATGTTAAAACTGTCTTTAAACCCACTCCTACGATACAACAGAGCTTGAGATAGGCCACAGACCGCAGAGATCCCCTATCGGCACGCAGTGTCAACACGAAGATTACGGAATGCAAGAAGAGTTGCAGGCTGGGACAAACACAAAAGTCAGTATTAGCAGAGCACGCTCTCTCGGGAGGTCACGACGCTTTTCAACGAGCTGGATATCCTATATCAATCGCAGCGTTTCTATCCGAGACTAGCGAGAGGGGCCATTGTGATGTTTAAACACGATTTGAACACAGGTAATTACGTTTCTAAATGCGGACTGGAAGCGAGTTCTATAACATACTGCAAGTGCGCCGAAACTCCGCGTCACCACTACCCCCACCCCAGTTCCTCCACTGCAGCGCGACGACGCGGTGGGGGAATAAATACCACGGAGTTCACCACAGTCGAATCAGTCAACGTCGGGAGGCACGGGAGATCACTCCGCCAATTCCCTGATGGCCTTTGATAACGTCTGCTAAGACGAAACGTCAGGAAGAAATTCCATTGAACCACGACTTCAAAGCCCGGAAAACACTTTAGATTGCATTTTCACCGGCCGTGAAAGCTCTCTCAGTCTTATGTTCCTTAGAGTTCAATAAATGTTCAAAATTGTTTCACACATCACATTTTTTCCACTTGATACTTGCCCCCCCCCCCCTCCCAACCAAAAAAAAGTCTGGAAACGTCAAATCGGGTGACCTTATAGACCATGCAATAAAGCGCTTCTTCTAATCCACCAATCAGTATGCTTTGATAAATTTTATTGCTGTTAAACTACTGAAAAAAAATGAAAAACATTTTGTTAGATGTATGGGAGTAAATTGGCGGATTGGGACAAAGGCAGCATTAAATAGTACAATCTATTCGCCGACGTTTCGTTTAACTAACACTAAACTTCATCGGGGATGTGAATAACAATAATAGGGACATTAGAGCTGATATTGGAGTGTTTGAATGGCATACAACCCTCGAGATCATCAAATACATTACTTGTAGTCATAGATGAACATTTATAGAGCAAGGTTAATTTTTTTAGACACGACACTGAGACTTATGTTTTATGAAAATATGTAAAAAAAAATATGTGTTATAAAAATATTACAAAGTTTTGGATGGTCCGCTTTTTTAGACCACTCTGTATATGTAAAAGTGTCTTTCTGAAACAAGTCCTTCCGTGAAGCAGTTACACAAAAAAACCTCTTTTAGTAACATAGGTAGTTATCAACACATCGCTGCCTAAAAATGAAATAAACCACTCTAAACATGTTTTCAAAAATGGTTTCCTGCAAAGATTACTTATTTTTAATTAGAGATTTATATGTACTAATGAAAATTGTAAGGTTTCCATTAGAGAAAACAAAGTTGACCTTGAACTAACCTTGATGACGTCATCTAAGTTAGTAACGTTGCTAATTTATTGTTTGAATCTCGGTGTTGAGCAAACTTCATTTTTAACTCTTTTTTTCTAAAACTAATAGTTGTTCATATATTTGCCTAAGTGGACCACCTTTTATACTTATTTTTGGTATGGAAAGTGAGTGTTAATGTTAAAACGGACACATATAAACTCGGTTTGATTTTTTTATCTACAAATTGACTGATGTTCTCCATATAGCAAACCAGTATTACTTTGTTGATGAATGCGTATATACAGGGAAGATTTACCTCTAAGTAGAGAGGAAAATCAAGTAGAGCTGTATCCATTCTACAAGCAAAACCCAAACCCTATTAAAGGCCACGTTAAATATCGAAAAGACATATATTTTGGCGTTTTGCATGGATTGCATTAGAAAAATAGAGACATCAAAAGCTTACAGATGTATACACACTCGTGCAGTTTGTATACTTTTGGACTAATACTTTTAATCTCTCGAAAACGCAAATCTTAGTTAACACTATTTGTCAACTGCTTTGGGACGGAGATGGGAAGAAAAAACAATGTTGGACCTTTCGACAGCAGTCTATTTTGGCACTTGTCATCATCTAGACAAAATAGCTATTTGCAAATTATATAATTTCAGTAAATTCTTTCTGCTTAAGATTTTGAAAACCCAACCATTTTCCACTTCCCCCGTACATACAACACGATTGAGATATCCCAAAGTCTGGCTTTTTTGAGGGTATCCCGAAGGCTGGCTTTTTCCCATTCGAATAAATATTTGTCCGGGATTTGCATAGAACAGTGTCTTCTTCCTTCGACATTTTCATTTAGAAAATGCGAGTCGTGGAGATTTACTTTAAAAAGACAAACACGGCCTAATCGCATATTCAACTGGAGGCGGGGAATTGTCCAAACCTTTTTAACTCGAATAACTACCCCCCCGTTTACAGAACCGTATTAAACTAGTTGCTATAGGAAGTTAGGTAGTAAGCTGTAACATTTAGAGGCCCATTTACACTTTTTTAACGTTTAAACGATATCTGAAGTTTAAACCCCAGATTTGACGTATTTAAAATGAAGTTCAAACTCAACCTGTAACCGTGAGCCTAAGGCTGATGACTAGAGGTCTCGGAAATTGATACTTGTAAGATCTTCCGAGTTGTTCTACAATCATCCTTCGCTGTAGTTGTTCTTAAGAATGTTGTGTTATACGGTCCTGGGTTGAGAGATGGAATTGCAATTTATACAATACGTTTACGGTAAATATTTGTCTGTAACGGCGGAATCCAAAACACATTTCATTATTATAAGCAGTCCGCATAAATGTTTTTTAATGAAGCCTCGGCTACTGCTTCAGCCATCCGTTGTCGTCGGACTCTAAGTAGGAAACGAATTTTCTGCATAAACACACACTTTCCTTCACTGTCTCTCTCTCTCTTTGATTTATCACTTTCCTTACAAAAACAAATAATTAGCTGAAGCGTACAAGCAATTCAGGGACGAAATGGAAACTTCTTCCACAATTTCTCCTATCGGATTTAACATGACAAAAGTCCCTATTTCGGGGAAAATATTTCAATTACCGGACCGAGAAAATCCTAATAAATTACCATTTCTGACCGCAAAGGCTTTTTGTCAAACCCATAAAAAGATAGCGGGACATAAAATATTTTTGTTGCAACTTCTGAGCAGCGTGTTCACTCAATATATCCCGATTTTCGGCGATTTTACGACTTTATTATACCGCAGCTCAGGTTCATAACGGGGACCCGGATTTGCCAGACTTTCGTCTTGTTACGATGTCGTTGTCGGTTTTATTAAAAGCTCTATCACCCCCTTAAAACGCTATTAGAGGTGCGAATAGCTCTGATATTGCTTTTTTTGTATCTCTCAAAAAAAAACTCAAAATATTTCCATCAAGCTTGGTGAAGAAATACGCTGAATGTGTGAGGAATTGAATTTTTTCTAACCTCGATTCTAATGTTGAAAAAAAAAACTTTTCTTGTTTACCCAACAAAGGCAGAACTTCTTTCGGCACTTTGAGGCCTTATTCACAACACAATTCGCGAGAGCCAGGAAAAGCTGCCAGAAAAGTCTGCTAAGTAGACTGATTTCACTTGTAAATGGCCGCGTATTCGTCCTCCAAAGGCTTTCCAGCTTAAGGATTATGTAGATTTTAAATAACTTTTCTTTTAATGCGCCTCACTTTTGAGTGCTCCTCCTTCTTTGCCTACATTATTTATAAATGTATTGTACTTTCGGACAGGGAGGAAAGTGATAGAGCGCCTGAAAAGTTGAGCGGAAATTAATAAGTAAGCTGATTGAGTTTTATTGACTTGTGGAGCCCTAATTATTTCGCACGGGTTTAACCAAATTTTAAAATTAGAGGAAATTTTAAATCAAAAGTTTGATAAGAGGATAAAGATTACGATAAAAAGTGAGATCAAAATCAATAGAATTTTTCAAAAAGGAGGTTTGCGACTGCACCATAAACAATTTTCTAATTATACAATCTAAAGTGTTTTCCGTGCTTTGAAGCCGTGGTCCAATGGAATTTCTTCTTGACGTTAGGACAGTTTTACGTACTTGATTTTAGTCCGGTAAATGGACTTTTACAGAACTGGATACCGTAATAGTTATTTACGTTATAAGTCCGGTAAATATAGTTTTACAGTAGGAATAAGATGTTTCCGAAATTCTTACTCCTACTGTAAACTTCCGTATCTGGAATTTCAAAACGACTACTGTAATACGTAATCTCATAGCTATAGGAGTTCAGCTTACTGCAATTGCCTACTTATCCATTTTGTAAACAGTTCACAAAACTGAAAATAACTATGTAGGATTAAAAAAAAAATTATACCCTTTGCGGAGCTTTTCTCAACCATCAATTGAAATTTTGGTTAAATGGGAAAAACTACATCATTCTAATAACGAAAATGACATGCCTACGGAAATTCAAAATTAGTTTTACTTGTGGTAAACTAATTTTTAACTAACCATGGGTAGTAGAGCAAAATGTCTAAGCTTTCGATTGTGAGTGAAATTTTGAAAAAGACTGACAAGTCAAAAAAATTCAATGCGGATTTCAATCACTTTTCTAAAGTAATGAAAATATTAACAAGAAAAATGTGATAAGTAAGAGCTCAATTTCTGGACAGCAAATCCATAAAATCCTCATAAAGGCTAGAGGGGTAAAAGGCGTTATTCATAATTATTAAAGAGCCTGGAGGTGAGTTTGAAATCAAATGGATTTTAAGCCATTTTTCGAAATTGACTCTGTTCAAGGAATCATGGTAATCACTCTCCTTGGAACCACTTGTAAAGATCAAATTGGCCCCTTTAATAAAGTCGGGTTTGTTGCTATATGAAAAAATTTTAAATAGAAAATTTTATAGATAATAATAAATAAAAAAAAAACATTAACCACAAACCAGCAGAAACCTGTTGCTAATATACCATCCTGTCAACTATTCTGGAAGATTTCCTTGCTAAAAATTCAAGTTTATTTTGTGTAAATTGTTCAGAAGCGAAAGATTCTTGATTTCTAAGATATTCTCGCAGAAACTGCTTTCTATTTTAATTGATAATCGGGCAATTCCATTACGCATTTTCAGTTGTTCGAGTGTTTTGTTCATAAAATCGGCTATTTCGGTTTTACTTCATACACTTATTATTATATTTTATTCAAATAATCTTTGTCCATCTAAACAACTTTTTTTGTACTCGTTTAAGGTTAGGTTAGTTTAGTTATCTGTTATGGTTACAGATAACTGAACTAACTAAACATTCCAAAAGGAAAAAACAACGGGCACACTCCCAGAATTGTAGTAGCCTCTTTAAAAAAATGTTGTTCTTCTTGATATTATTCCCCTTCAGAACTTTTCTCTCGAAGAAACAACCTTTTCCAAGTACATATCTTGTTCAAAACCCTTAAACGTAGTGTTTATGTTTTTTGTTTGGTTTTGGTTATGCCAAATCACAGTCCAGCTTATAATTTAAGTAGAGGCACTAAAAGAAAGAATGGCCTTACACCTGGGGCGTATGCTGTCCTGCTGTTTCAAAAAAGTTTCTTTTAGCAGCGCATTTTCAAAGGGTAAACTAACCCTAAAAAGGGAGTAGTTGTTTCCAAAAAGCCTGGCACAGTTTCAAATCTGTGGTGTGTGAAAAATTTAGAAAAACTGGTATTTTTCATTGTTCCGATTTTTTTTTCATTGTGACTGTTCTCTTGCCTCACCTTCCAAATAATCAACCTTCTCCAACAAACTGCCTCCTCAATAAAAACCCTTTCTGTTCCAAATCCTTAAGTGAAGAGGTGAGATCTTTTGGTTTCGTCTTAGTGTAACTCAAATAAAGTCGCCGAAAAAAGGATTTGACTTAAATCTAACAGGATTCCTGGTCTGTTGTTCCAAAAAGCTTCAGCTGCGTAGCCCTAATGCCCTCATGTTCAACGAGATAAACTGCTACTTGAATAGATACCAAATAAAAAGTATGTATTCTTCGAGATCTGTAGTGGTCTCAACCAAAGACTTTTGTTCTCTTTGAGACTCTTCTTTTGCAGAAACTGATCCTCCCACCCGCAGAATTAGTCTTCTCCAAGAAACTGCATAAGTTAGTATCCGGATACTCTGTAAATGTAAAATAAAATATATGACTCACTGGAATAGACCAAAGAGTTGCAACGCACTGTTCGTACCAGTCTATATCGAAGAAAAACTTAAATTTGAGAAACCTGAATAGTCTGAGAAAACTGAAAAACTGAAAGTCCTTTTTAAAAAGAAAACAAAGTTAAGCCGAATAGACCCAGGAAGAAATCGTAATTAAACGAACTGAGGAAACCGAAAATGAGAAGCATCCAAAAGTTACTAGCAAATGCAAACAGAATGCCAAACGCGAAGAGGCGCAGGAAAGGCTGCAGCTAAACGTTTGGAAAAAACCTAAATAAGGCTCCAAACCTGGACTTATCAAACCCACGGAAACACCAATACCAGTTGAGAATACAAGGAACAGAAAAAAAAAGTACCAATGAAACTTAAAAACAAGAAACCTGAAGGGTTTGAGGTTTAAAAGCAGAACCTCCATGTTTGGGGGGTAAGCAAAGCCAGTTAATTACCTCTTGTGAGTGCTTTGGAAGCTGTTCCCAAGGACAATGGTATCGAAGAGGCCGCTTAATGGAAAAGGAAAAGGTGCCTAAGATTCAGACTCTGAGTTTGGAAAGCGGTCCTAAAAATTAAAGAAGCGAAAGATGACCTCACTCCAGAAGTAGTCAAATGGGCAGACATTAAATAAAAAGAAAATGAAACTCTAAGTTTAATTTAAAGAGTAGGATTAACTGAATGGATTCCCCCCCCCCCTCCCCTCCCAATCAATGGCATATTAAAACCTCTTTAAGTAACTTTCATTGAGAAATCAGGATAATGGCATGTTATCTAAAAATAAAAAAGAAGCTGAAAAAAATTTAAAAAAGAGGCCAACTAACTAAGAATCAAATCAGATTGAGAATCTCGATCTTAAAATTGAAGACCTCAAGGAAAATCTGCCGAATATCAAGTGTTAGAATTTTCTTTAATCATAATCATCATATTGCCCTTTGCGTCCTATCAATAACTAGAAAGGTGTAGGACAAATAGCCACTTCACTTTCTCGAAATCGCCAACGTTTCGACCTTTATTTTTAGGTCTTCCTTAGGGCTACAATATATATTGTAGCCCTGAGGAAGATATTATTTTATTATGAACCTCCAACAACCGTTTTTCGGCATCAGGTCTAGATACTTACTGAGCTTTTATCAAGGGTTTTATCAGAAGTGGACAAATTTATCTATTTTTTTATTAAAAGTTTCCAGTTACGGTGGGAATCGTTTCTTACTCAAAAAGGTTTTTTTTAAAACTCGGAAGTCTGTGGATTAAATAGAGTTTGATGAGAAGAGCTTTCTGAGCGTCATTCAACAAATTTAGCTTTCTTATTATTATTTTTCTGAATCTCCAACAACCGTTTTAACCTCAGCATCAGGTCTAGACACTTTCTGAGCTTTCATTAAGGGTTTTATCAGAAGTGGACAAATTTATCAATTTTTTTTTTTTTAAATAAAAGTTTCCAGTCACGGTGGGAATGTTTTCTTACTCAAAAAGGTTTTTTTGGCACTCAGAAATCTGTGGTTTAAATAAAATTTGAAGAGAAGAGCTTTCTGAGCGTCAAACAACAAATTCAGCTTTATTATTATTTTTTTTCTGAATCTCCAACAACCGTTTTAACTTCATCATCAGGTCTAGACACTTTCTGAGTTTTGATCAAGGGTTTTATCAGAAGGAGTGAACAAATTTATCAATTTTTTTTTGTTAAAAGTTTCCAGTTACGGTTGGAATGTTTTCTTACTCAAAAAGGTTTGTTTTTGGCACTCAGAAATCTGTGGTATAAATAAAATTTGAAAAAAAGAGCTTTCTGAGCGTCAAACAACAATTTCAGCTTTGTTATTATTTTTCTGAATCTCCAACAACCGTTTTAACTTCATCATCAGGTCTAGACACTTTCTGAGCTTTCATTAAGGGTTTTATCAGAAGTGGACAAATTTATCCATTTTTTTTAAATAAAAGTTTCCAGATACGGTGGGAATGATTTCTTACTCAAAAAGGTTCTTTTAAAACCCAGAAATCTATGGTTTAAACAAAACTTGAAGAGAAGAGCTTTCTGAGCGCCTAACAACAAATTCAGCTTTCTTATTATTATTTTTCTTAATCTCCAACAACCGTTTTATCTTCAGCATCAGGTCTAGACTCTTTCTGAGCTCTTATCAAGGGTTTTATCAGAAGAAGTGGACAAATTTATATTTTTTTTTATTAAAAGTTTTAAGTTACTGTTAGAATGTTTTCTTACTCAAAAAGGGTCTTTTTAAAACTAAGAAATCTGTGGTTTAAACAAAATTTGAAGAGAAGAGCTTTCTGAGCGCTAAACAATAAATTCAGCTTTTTATAGTTATTTTTCTAAGCCTCCAACAACCGTTTTAACTTCAGCATCAGATCTAACCACTTTCTGAGCTCTTATCAAAGGTTTTATCAGAAGTGAAATTTATCAATTTTTTTAATTAAAAGTTTTCAGTTACGATTGGAATGTTTTCTTACTCAAAAAGACTCTTTTTAAAACTCAGAAATCTATGGTTTAAACTAAATTTGAAGAGAAGAGCTTTCTGAGCGTCAAACAACAAATTCAGCTTTATTATTATCAAGGGTTTTCTCAGAATTGGACATGTTTATCCATTTTTTTTTTAAATGAAAGTTTCCAGTTACGGTTGGAATGTGTTCCTACTCAAAAAGGGTCTTTCTAAAACTCAGAATTCTATGGTTTAAACAAAATTTGAAGAGAAGAGCTTTCTGAGCGCCCAACAATAAATTCAGTTTTTTTATAATTATCTTTCTAGGCCTCCAACAACCGTTTTAACTTCAGCATCAGGTCTAGACACTTTCTGAGCTCTTATCAAGGGTTTTATCAGAACTGGACAATTTTATCAATTAATTTTTAATAAAAGTTTCCATTTACGGTGGGAATCTTTTCTTACTCAAAAAGGTTTTTTTTGGCACTCAGAAATCTGTGGTTTAAATAAAATTTGAAGAGAAGAGCTTTCTGAGCGTCAAACAACAATTTTAGCTTTATTATTATTATTTTTCTGAATCTCCAAGAACCGTTTTAACTTCATCATCAGGTCTAGACACTTTCTGAGTTTTTATCAAGGGTTTTATCAGAAGAAGTGGACAAATTTATCAATTTTTTTTGTTAAAAGTTTCCAGTTACGGTTGAAATGTTTTCTTACTCAAAAAGGGTCTTTCTAAAACTCAGAAATCTGTGGTGCGACGCCCTTTCTCAGGTCCGCTGATACTTAATTAATTCGTTGAGTCTCGGGCGCCACCCTTTGATATTTATAAAGCGACAAAGGGACCGCTATTGCCTACAAGGTAGCTTTTAAACAGAGGAGAAATATTCCAGGGATTTTAGATTAAAACACCAGGAGTAAGGAACAATAATAGGGTGTCTATTAAACTACGGTACAACAACATCCAAACACCTACTAGTACTACGACTGTTAGTGACTCTCTATAACTACATACGAACACATCCTAAAACTATGCAATTAATAACAGCGAGAGGGGGGGGAGCAACAGTTAGTTACTTAGTAGACGAAATTCTGATGAACCAGGGAAAACGAGAGGTTTCGGTAATAAACCAGTACACTCTGTACTGGATCGGAAACTTCAATATTGCGTACAAGCAGTAACAACAATATGAAACGGTAACGGAGCTTTGGGACCACTGGGAACTGGGGTTTCGGTAATAAACCAGTACACTCTGTACTGGATGGGTCGGGGTCGGAAACTTCAATATTGCGTACAAGCAGTAACAACAATATGAAACGGTAACGGAGCTTTGGGACCACTGGGAACTGGGGTTTCGGTAATAAACCAGTACACTCTGTACTGGATCGGTCGGGGTCGGAAACTTCAATATTGCGTACAAGCAGTAACAACAATATGAAACGGTAACGGAGCTTTGGGACCACTGGGAACTGGGGTTTCGGTAATAAACCAGTACACTCTGTACTGGAGCGGTCGGGGTCGGAAACTTCAATATTGCGTACAAGCAGTAACAACAATAGGAAACGGTAACGGAGCTTTGGGACCACTGGAAACTGGGGTTTCGGAGGAAGCGTACTTTATAATTCGGAATCGGATATAGTCGGTTTCGGTTTATTCACATCCAGCCTGGCTTTGAAGATCGGTGCTACGGGAAGCCCAGGATGTAAAACAGGTCGGTGACGGAATCGGTAATAGGTCCCAAATCGGATCCGAAAGAAGCGGTACGGTGAGCGGTGTGTTAGCGATTTTCCCGGGTTACATATGAACGCACCCTGTGAGGAACAAAATGAACGCGGCCAGAATCAGCATGGCACCTGCGTCATTTGAACGTCACAAGTACTCCGGCGGAGCGCGACAACTCCAACTACACCGGGAAATCACAAATCCACCCCTCTCGTGTCGTAAGACCCTAGCGGCCTAGCATGACGTCAGGAGCCGAAACGTGAAGCAACAACGTCGGCCCCCCTAGGTCAGATATCCGGTACTAACTCATTGAGTCCTCCCATTTGATCGACCGTCCACGACCATCGACGACCTTTGACCATCGAATTATTTTACAAGTCTTTATAAATTCTGTCGGCTTGTTAAGCGCGACAAACAGGTGGCGCCATCTATGAGCGCCCTCGCGGACCTACGGCCGTTTTGGCCATTGCCTTTGCTTTTATATGGGGAATTCCCGTTTTTTATTTAAATAAAAGGTGTTGTAATGAGTTGGGTGATGAAATATAAAGAAAATGTTAATTGGGACGTCATTACCTGTGAGTTAGGGAAAAACTTCGTTACAGTGGTTTAAACAAAACTTGAAGAGAAGAGCTTTCTGAGCGTCAAACAATAAATTCAGCTTTTTTATAGTTATTTTTCTAAGCCTCTAGCAACCGTTTTAACTTCAGCATCATGTCTAGAAACTTTCTGAGCTCTTATCAAGGGTTTTATCAGAAGTGGACATTTTATCCGTTTTCTTTTAATAAAAGTTTCCAGTTACGGTGGGAATGTTTTCTTACTCAAAAAGGTTTTTTTGCCACTCAGAAATCTGTGGTTTAAATAAATTTTGAAGAGAAGAGCTTTCTGAGCGCCAAACAATAAATTCAGCTTTATTATAATGATTTTTTCTAAGCCTCCAACAACCGTTTTAACTTCAGCATCAGGTCTAGACACTTTCTGAGCTCTTACCAAGGGTTTTATCAGAAGAAGTGGACAAATTTATCAATTTTTTTTTATTAAAAGTTTTCAGTTACGGTTGGACTGTTTTCTTACTCAAAAAGGTTTTTTTTTGGCACTCAGAAACCTGTGGTTTAAATAAAATTTGAAGAGAAGAGCTTTCTGAGCGCCAAACAATAAATTCAGCTTATTTATAATTATCTTTCTAAGCCTCCAACAACCGTTTTAACTTCAGCATCAGGTCTAGACACTTTCTGAGCTCTTATCAAGGGTTTTATCAGAACTGGACAATTTTATCAATTTATTTTTAATAAAAGTTTCCATTTACGGTGGGAATGTTTTCTTACTCAAAAAGGTTTTTTTTGGCACTCAGAAATCTGTGGTTTAAATAAAATTTGAAGAGAAGAGCTTTCTGAGCGTGAAAAAAAAAATTCAGCTTTCTTATTATTAATTTTCTGAATCTCCAACAACCGTTTTAACTTCAGCATCAGGTCTAGACACTTTCTGAGTTCTTATTAAGGGTTTTATCAGAAGAAGTAGACAAATTTATCAATTTTTTTTTGTTAAGAGTTTCCAGTTACGTTTGGAATGTTTTCTTACTCAAAAAGGGTCTTTCTAAAACTCAGAAATCTATGGTTTAAACAAAATTTGAAGAGAAGAGCTTTCTGAGCGCCAAAAAAAATAATTCAGTTTTTTTATAATTATTTTTCTAAGCCTCCAACAACCGTTTTAACTTCAGAATCAGGTCTAGACACTTTCGGAGTTTTTATCAAGGGTTTTATCAGAAGTGGACAAATGTATCTATTTTTTTTTATTAAAAGTTTCCAGTTACGGTGGGAATGTTTTCTTACTCAAAAAGGTACTTTTCAACACTCAGAAATCTGTGGATTTAATAAAATTTGAAGAGAAGAGCTTTCTAAGCGTCAAAAAACAAATTCAGCTTTTTTATAAATTGTTTTCTGAGCCTCCGACATCCGTCTTAACTTCAGCGTCAGGTTTTAGATACTTTTTGAGCTCTTATCAAGGATTTTATCAGAAGAAGTGGTCCAATTTATCAATTTTTTTTTTATAAAAAGTTTCCAGTTACGTTTGGAATGTCTTCTTACTCAAAAAGATTACAATATGTATTGTAGCCCTGAGGAAGACCTGAAAATAAAGGTGGAAACGTTGGCGATTTCGAGAAAGTGAAGTGGCTGTTTGTCCTACACCTGCGATCTAACTAACACTTTCCTATTATATAAATCAACAAATTTACAAACTTTAGTGACAGACCTTTACATAACATTTATACATAAGGAAGGTAAAAGTTTCTAAGAGTCTTTCAATTTTTATAACCTAAACCCAAAATTTTTAGGCTCAATTAAAGAGAGTACCAGATAATGTTCTTACAAAATTATATTTTGAGACCTACTATATTCACAAAAATCGATAAAACCAATAGTTTCTGATTATTGATAGAGGAAAAGAGATACGAAACGTCCTGGTATGAAACGGCCTAAGTATGAAAGTTACTTGTCATAAAATAGTTTTGGGCCAAAAACAGGTTGGTTGCTCGAATTGCGGGAAACTGCCCGGAAAACACTTTAGATTGTAAAGTTAGATATGTTTGCTACTTTTAATAAATTAAGAATATATAAAATTTTCAATTTTTGTATGGCAGTTATGTAAAAAAGGTATGGTAATTATGTTTCATAATTATTGACACAAACAGTAGTTAAAGGGCTTTCAGCTACAAATATTTATTAATTCAAAATGCTACAAATTTTGGCAGTAGATCCCTTAGCATCAAACAACAATAATTATTGCAAGTAGTACCAATAGTGGATTTGTTGCTGTGTACTAGGAATAAAAGGGAATTAATTAAGTAACTTTGCATTTACAGTCAACGAGAAACTAGTACAGATATGTTAAAATAAGAACTGTATTTCTGCTCGAAGAGGCAGATGCTCAAATAAGTTGTTAATAATAGTAACTTTCTGCTAGCTTTAGAGCGAACAGTCTTAGTTGATTAACTACTGCGTTACCGTGGAAACCTATATTTCAAAACTTTGTTAAAAATACCTGTGAAATAACGCAGGACATTAAGGCTCGTACAGAGCCGTTTTTACCAAGTCACCTAGTCACATGCCGTTGCAATATTAATGCAACTACATAGAACAATGATTAGAAGTTTGCAGGCATTTGAACTTTTATTTGAATCTTCAAAATCTAACTGCACAGGTCCCAGTTCTAACTGATAGAATATCATCTATGAGAATCGCCACAGACAGTCAAAGAAAAAAAAATGAAACTCCTGATGCCAACATTCATCGCTTATGGATGTAGCGTAGTGACCATCAACGGACCAGTCTTCAAGAACCAGAATGAACATCTCGTTACTCGCCTAAACCGACCTTGTTAACACAAATTGGTAACCTGTGTGTGGCATTTGCCTCGATTTCTCGTGAAGGAGTTCTATCGATAATAACCCGACCAAAAAGGTCTTTGCCCCAGGTTGGAGATCTAATCTATAACATTTGTGAATGAAACGGACCAGAACAGAAGTTTTGTTGGTTGAGAATAAATAAATTGCGAAACCGTTCACGTAGTTAGGCCTCGAACTGTTTAAAGTCCCGACATGCAGATAGGTCCGATAATGGCTTTATTCCGGACAGGTCCTTGGGACACGCACGGTCTACGTGCCCCAAGGACACACCTTGGATGGATTCTGCATTACAACATGGAGCGTATCATAAGGTGCCCCGAACGTGACGGACGTCTTGCCACAAAACCGACTTTTAGAATTATGTGTTTCTTGCACCCTGTATTATTTCAATTCAGCCATTAACAAGCCGGTTACTGCATGGGTTTGATTCTCCCACGGCCTGACATCAGCATTCAACTCGTCTCGCAGCCGACATAATGTATACAAATACCGACCGACAAGACGTTCTTCTGTCTTTCTTTCCCTTCGATTCAAGCTTCCATTCACCATTACATGGGAGGTCCGCTCTGGCAAACGAGAAAAAAAAGACATGGGAAAACGTAAATCTCGATTAATGGAGGTTTTCAATTATTACGTCCACGTTAACAAGATTGCCTTTGACACCAATTTGATCATTGGACATATCAACACTCGGCTATCGGCGGCCATGCATATTCATGGGGTCCGCTCTAAACGAATTTTATTGGGTTATCGTGCGCACGCAAATTTGTGTCTTCCATTTCGAAACAAAAATTACTTTAGAAACCATCTGTGGTGGTTTGTGCAAGGAACCATGAAGCCAACGGGAAACGTGGCATTGTATAGAGCCGATGGTATCGGGTATGGCAAGACAAACATACGTGTCCGTCATTGGCGAATAAAAACCTTAATTAACTTGGGCAGTCAGTCTGTGTGAATTTCTCCATGATAATAATTGAGGTTCTCGGTTCGCTAGTTTTTGACTTGACCATTAGAGTGCATGGGATGATATTTTCTTATTATTAATCATAGGAGGCACGTATTTTGCCAGAAATCAGTAAAAAATGCACTTAGACCTATTTGTGCAAGTCCCACTCAAAGCCGGGTTCAGCCAAACGTTCGACTGGTAGGTACGTGAACCCGGCCATAAGAATAACATTGCTGTCATATTAATTTCATTTTTGACACTTTTATTGGTGAGAATAAAATGATCAGAAGCTGTTTTATAACTGTCCGTCATCGAAGTTTGCAATTTTATGGATTGTTATGAATGTAATTAATGGGTCCCAAAACATAATATTATGAGGAAGTTAGCTGGCGTTCTCTTTAATTAATTTAACCAAAAGATTTTAGGTTAGTTCGGGTTAGTTTAGGTTAGCTGTATATTGGCCTGTAGGAAATAGTTGTACAACAAGGGTGGATGTGACAGCCATATCGCACTCGGATAGAACTTCGAGCAGGACGCCGAAGGCGGAACCATCCATCTGAGTTTTACAGTCTAATTTTTTCTACTAATAGAAAATACATTAAAGTTTATTTATTATTTATTTAACCCGAGATATCACACAAGGTGGATGTACAGGTTTGCAACTACTATAGTACCTACATAACAATTAGATTGCTTAATCGTATGTAGAGCTTAGAAATTCATCCCCTGAGTAAAAAGCACTATTTTGCAAAATAGTTTTTGTTTTTGAGAGAAACTGACCAGTAGTACTATCTCTAATTCTAGAGGGAATGGTATTATATACGATAGCTCCAATATAATAAGGATTAGCCTTGTAGAGTTCTACACCATTTTCACATGTAGTTTAGAAAGTATCATTTGTATTTTAGAAAATGTCACTTGGATTTCAGATATATCACTTGTATTCCAGAAATCACCACTTGTATTTCAGAACAGTCAGTTGAATTTTAGAAAGTATCATTTGAAATTTAGAAGCTTTACATGTATTTTAGAAACCATCAGTTGGAATTTAGATTAGTCATTTGTATTTCAGAAAAGTTCAGATGTATTTCAGAATTAATCATTTAAATTTCAGAAAATGAATGAATTACATACTATCTTCAGAATCAGATTGAAAAAGCATGCGCTGCAGCTACAACAGAGTTTACTTTTTTCATATTGTATAAAATATACTTAATATACACATCAAATTTAACAATGACAACAATTTACTCTTGACAAATATAAAATTTACTCCAACTGGTATATCTTCCATGACTAAGACGGCAGCATTAAGAGAAATACGAAATTGTGCGAATAAAGTCCCATTTTTTTACATAGAAAATATATTGTGTTGAAGTGGTTTTTGAGTCCTTCACTTTTGCACTGTACTTACCTTTTTGAAGAACTCCACACAAATCCAAATAACAAACTTTGTTTCCAAAACAATTTTCTGAAATTCAAGTCATATCTTCTAAACTACAAGCGACGCCCTCTGAAATACAAGTGATATATTCTAAAATTTAAATGATTGGTCTGAAATTCAAGTACAGTTTTCTGAAATACAAGTGACTATTCTGAAATACAACTGACGATTTCTAAAATCAAAATCACTATTCTGAAATACAAGTGATATATTCTGAAATCCAAGTGACTGTTCTAAAATACAAATGATATTTTCTAAACTACATGTGAAAATGGTGTAGTCTAAGAATTTCAAATTGGTAGTCATTGCCAAATCTGGTCATGTAGTCGTGGTAAAGGTTTAGTGGCTTAAAGAGTTATGACTGACAAACTTTAATAATTCAAATGTAAAGAGTGATGGCACGGTCATAATTCCCTCTGAAATAAATGTTGGGCGGTAGGTTGTATCGTTTTCTTTTTCACAAAGAAAACCTACTGACTTCTCTTTCAGACTTTCATAAACAACTGTAAAATACCATTTTATTTCCAAAGAAATATGACTACCTTGGCCGCCCTGTTTGTTCACCTTGATTATCGTTTCTATGCGATCCTTCTACTTTGAGTTCTATGGTTATAAATCCTTTGAAAGTTGACTTCTTTTGGACATTGACATGTGTCAATGGATTGATTAATTATTTTGCTATCTGTGCAGCATTGCCAAATTTCACCAATATTTTTACTTAGATTCCCTTATTTTCTTCATGTGCTCTTCTAATACTTTCCCTAAATTTATCTTTTATTTAGCAACAATGGCAAGATTTTCATATTTCGCGGTTCATTTTCTCCTTCTTTTTATTTCCCCCTTTTCACACTATAATTTCCGTTTTTTTGACCAATTCAGTGCCCAGGTGGTAAAGGTAAAAACGTGTGATCTTTTCCCTGAGTCCCTTTTCCATCCTGGCCACTGTCCAGGGCACATCGGACGTCAGCCTGTCCCTAAACGGCTCCAGACTAGCCATGTGGCTATTGTAAAGTTCTCGTATTTTGGGGTAAGAATTCCTTTAATTAATTTAAACCCATCTAATCTTTTCTTCGTTCAATTATTAGGCCCAATAAGTAGTCCAATGTTTGAGTAATAAAACTCAATACCTCCTTTTTTTTCGGATCCTACAAGTGCAACTTTTCATCCTGACGTGTGCCGATAATGGAGCCGTTAGTGACGGTGATGGCTCCTAGGTTTTGAACCGTCCAGCATTACCACACATGATGCACTGATCCTCTACCTCAACTAGCAAGAGAGCCCTACAAACTGGCCAAGTATTTCAACCGGTAGGAGTAGATTTAAAAACCAAGTGTACCTGCACTAACCTTAGGTAAGAACTAACACCATAATAAATAAATGTGCCTAATTTTAATAATTCCTGTTGGTTTTACTTTGGTTTGATCACCTAAACAATATGAACATCAATAATTGCTATGATAATTTTCTCAATTTTAATATTATAGCTATAACCTGTAACTTAAATTGAGTGGCGCCCAATTAACAGGTCTAGCTTATATAACTATACTAGACTTCAACTCTTTTTATGTTATTTTGAACCATGACCTAGCTCTCCACCTACCCAAAGCTGCCGTTCGCATAGTATGTGACTTTGCTAACTTTTACCTTTTTTAAAATACGTCACAAGGTGACTGATCTTTTCAGATTATACATATTGCGAATTGCCCTTTTTTGCATCACATATGCTCTTTGCGAAGCCGAGGATGCACCCCATAAAATTATGCCATAACGTAGTCTAGATTCAATGTTGGAGAAGTAAAATGTTTTGAAAATGTTCTTGCTGATAATCTGCAGGCGGTTTAAAGCATAGCAGTTCTTGGCGCAAGCTTTGCAAATATGGCTTACATGGTCTTTCCAGTTTAGTGATAAATCAATGTGTAATCCCAATAATTTGAAGCAAGTAACCTGCTCAATTGATTTTCCTTTGAGAGGAATGTATTGGCTTTTTTGATAGTGGGCTCCATAAGGATGAAACTGCATTGTAAATGTTTTATTTTGGTTCATTGTTAAATTATTATTAGAAAAATAATTGTATAAGATGTGTAGATCATATGTCTGAGCAAGAGTCTCCACAGCATTAGATGTAAGTAAAGTAATATCGTCAGCGAGTTCACAGTGAAACGTTGCTAGGTGATTTGATAAGCCATTTACGTATAAGAGAAACAGTAGTGGACCCAGTACGCTTCCCTGTGGGACACCAATATCAACCCTCAATTGCTGCGACCTTGCTTCACCGCAAACGACAAATTGCTTGCGGTGGTCCAAGTAGGATTTTATTAGAAGATGGCAGTGCCCACGAATTCCATAGGACTGGATTTTATTCAGCAGCAATGTGTGGTCTACGCAATCGAAAGCTTTTGTTAGGTCCACAAAGCAGGCAATAACATTTTTATTATGGTCCAACTTTCTATAGACATGGTTTAACAGATGACGCAAGGCAGTCATGGTGGATTTTTCGTTTTGGAAACCATACTGTGAGCTAGCTAAAATTCTATTTGCATCAAGGAATTTGATAATTCGCCGGGATAAAATTCTTTCAAAAATTGTTGAGAAGCACGACAATAGAGAGATGGGGCGATAGTTTCTAATATCTCTTGTATTACCTTTTTTATGAATGCAAATGATTTTGGAGGTTTTTAAGCAATCTGGGAAGATCGCTTCCCTGAAGCATACGTTGATAATGTGACATAATGGTTTAGTGAGATGCGCTTTGCATTGTTTAATAAGATGAGCCGTTTATTACGTATATATTACTCTTTACCGTTTGTTTCGATGCAATGAATTCTTGGTTGACTGTTGCACTTTGTGGTTGAGTTTATAATCTTCCAAACAGTTTTGGATGTATTGGTTGATGCAGATACTTTGCTGTCATAGTACAATCGTTTGGCTAGATGTAGAGTTCTTCCATATGTAAATTTGTATTTTTTAAAATAGTCCAAAGTTATCGTTCCTTGTCTTACTTGACCGTGCATAACTCGTAGTTTCTTCGACGAAACTCTGTATAGTAGCCATTGTTTTTCTAAGTAAAAGTTAGGTTGTCTCATTTGTACAAGAGGAAAACAAATGTTGAAATAGTCAGTCAGGGTTGAAATAAATGTAGACATTTTCGTGTTTGCATCGTCTTGACTATCATATAGATCTTGCCATGATTCTGCAGATAGTAAATCCTTGAAAAAGGAATTCGTTTCTAGGAGTGAAAGATCTTTTGAGCGGACCTTTGAATTGGGGGGTTTTGTCATAAAAGCTAATTAGTTGGCAGGCATGGTCTGACAGACCACTTTCAAAAATAATTTTGTCTGTTAATAAAGAGTTAAAATTTGTACAGAACTAATCTATTGCAGTGGATGAATTTCTACTTACACGGGTAAGAGTATTGAAAACTGGCTCAATATTAAAGGAATTTAAGATGTCCATAAGTTCAAGTTTTTCAGGGCTGTTTGATAGAACGGTAATATTGAAATCTCCTACAACAATAAAGCGACTAAATGGATAAGTTCTATCGAGATGAGTTAAACACAATTCTAGTTGGTTGAGAAACAGTTGCACCTGTTCCAGAGGAGACCTGTAGATAGTTAAAATGACTGTCTTGACATTTTCTAACACGACCTGAATACCAGCACATTCAAAAGCCATTTCAACAGCAAATTGGGGAAGTGACCTAAGAGGGAAACAGTTGACGTCGCTTCTCGCTAGTACAAGCGAACCCCAATGTCGATTTACATACCTATTATAGAAAGCCACTACTCGATAATCATTCACCACTATACTGTCTATGTAAATATCACGGCACCATGGTTCTGTTTAACACATAATGTCTATCCTCTCTGCAAGTAATAGAACTTCAAGTTCCTCAATTCTGTTTTTTATAGACTGAATGTTGTGATGGGCCAGTCTTAATTGCTTAGCAGATGTTAAATCTGGGATGTTGTTAATAAGCTCTGGTTTGTGGCTGACAAAAAATTCCCCTCCCCCTGTTTATATTTCTGGAATAAGCTATGATTAAAGCGCCTGCTACCGACGTTATGAGGCCAGAAGTCCGGAATATATAACTCATCCTTTCGTTTAATACTTATTTATTATGTAAGGAAATTATCAAGCCTTTAATCCGCGAGAAAAAATCACTCGAGGCACAGCCGAGAAATTTTCTTTTTTTTGGGGAGGGGGCGGGGGGGGGGGGGAGCGACCTATGGGGCTAAAAATCTTCTAGACAAGACTCCGGACAATCCCGGACTGCTGTCCGGTAGCATAGGATTCTTACCCACTAAAAAACACCAATTTTTGCTTGGGGATTCCGGGCCCGGTTGCCTATAAATCCTCAGTCTTTTCACTGGTGCACGATCTTTCCTCTTTTCAACAAATTTCACAGCCTCGCCAGCTTGGCTGGCTTGGCATGACATATCTTGCGAAAGATGTGGCCCTTGCTTCTAAGGGCGGTTTTTGCCTCTTTGCTGCCACTCTACTCTGCAGCTTGATATCATAGCTGATGCCGTGGCCGCTTCCAGGGTTGCCCTGGTGCGGGCTCGTACTGAACCAAAGCCCGCAGCTGGTCGTCTGGATGTGCTTCAGCGCGTTGGAGAGGCTGTTCAACTTCGACTCACACACAGTTGCCCTCCGTTTGCCATCGCAGATTAGCACGAATTTCTTTCTTAATTTTTTCTTTGAAGACTCACTTACATTTTACCGAAGTTGCCCCTTCAGGTAAGTCCTCATAAGCCCAAATATTGTTTCATTACTAAATCGCTCCTCTCGTCATTAATCGCCTCCTGCCACATTCTTGCATCAGACCGGGACAATACTTCCGCCATTGTTAAAGGCTCCTCGTGAGGTAAGTAGCCTTCACCAGTAGGTACGGAGCCTGCAGCAGCACTAACGTATGTAACCTAACCATCAAATCTTTTTTCTGTGCGAACTCTGCTAGAACGCGTTGGATCATCAGATGAGGAAGACACATTTTGCAAAATTGAGATTGTTACTGTTACCGAGAGTTACATTTTTACGAGATGATTTAAGGCCGTTAATCCCCGAATTTAATTCAACGTATTATCCACGACCACGGCTAAAACCAATCAATTAGGAGTGGGAAGCAGGTGAAAATTAATGGTTTTGAAAAATATCAAGTTTGTCAAGTCTCGAAATCATTTCTATAACAATTTAATACATTAGTGCGTTAAAAGACCTTTAATCTACTAGTGTTTTAGAAGGTCTTTAATCCACGCCAAACAGACGACGTATTAGACCTTCATAATATAACGGTCGTGGAGTGGATAGAAGTATTAATTATTGTTTTTTTTTTTAAAATGGATTATGTGTTCACGTCGCTCGCAGATAGAAATTGCCCATGATTGGTTAATTTCATATGTCAAAGATAGGAATGGCTGTGATTGGTCAATTTGATTTCGCACTGATAAAATTGCCCATATGTTAGGAGTTCATGTAGCTGCAATTGCCTCCCAATCCGTTCTGTAAACTAGTAACAAAACCGAAGGTATCCCTGTCCGAGTGGAAAATTGTTTTTCCTTTTGCATATGGCAGCTTGTAATAAACGAATTTCAAATTACTACAATGTTACTTTAGTATGAAACATCCCTGGTGTCATATGTGCCTGAAATGTCCTAGTTTGAAACGCCAATGATCTACCAATACTTAAAGAATTTTTTAAAAAGGCAAATATTTCTTGATTTGATAAATGGTACCTACAAATAATCATTCAATTGGCACGTAAGTGAGAACAGGAATACATCACAGAGCTGCCTTTAGTCAAGTAATGACCTTTATGCAAATAATGACATTATGATGTTATGATAAATTTGATTATGGATGTAAAAAAATTTCCTACTCATCCCCTCGTCTGCTACCTTCCGCCATACCTTATTTTGAAATGTCAAATGGCAGCCCATATCGACTGACATAGATGGTTGCAACGGACATAAAACTCCCTATTTAACGGAAAAATGTGAATTTAGACACTGCGTTCGTAAATTACAAGGAGAAACTTATTTTGAAGAAATTTCAATTAAAAGTCATAAAAAATTTTATCGTAAGTGTGTTTTGACGCCTACAAACTAGTGACATTTGTTTCGACGCCTACAAATTAGTGTCAATGAACATCATTAGTAGTCAATTTTGAAATTAGTTAATTTTTCTCTACGGGGCTGAAGCGATACCACGCCTGTGGTATCGCCTTGACATTAACGCTAGACATCCTAAGAAATAAGACATAAATACGTGATGGGATTGGTTCATAAGTTTGATGAAGTTTGCCAAATTGAGGTACTTGGCCAGTTTGCTGTAGATCTACATCCCATTTTTTTAATCCGGGATCTTTATGACCGCCATGTTATTCATTACTGTCACATCGGTTGTTTTCATGACCAAAAGCTCAATGGATCGATATGCTCCAGCTATTCATATTATAGCCACTACCTTCATCAGTAAGTATGAGTGATGGTGGTGGAGTGTAACGGGTTTGGGGCAGGGTAGTGAGAAACACCTTTATTTTCTCACATCGCCGACGTTTCGACCATATATTTGGTCCTTCTCAAGCCTGTTTGGACCTAAAAGGCTATCAGGACAGGTGGACAAGAACAATCCAATCTTTGACCGTTTAGGTCCAAACAGCCTTGAAATGAACCAAATGTATGGTCGAAACATCGGTGATTTGAAAAAATAAAGATAATTCACTCTACTCTGTCCCAAACATTTTACAACATTTGGGACGCAAACTCCTAACCATGAGTATGAGTTATCATCAGCTTTTCAAAAAACTCATGCAATTCTTCCCTTGTAAAAGCACTGGATTTTTTTGGCTTATAACCGTCATTATTCCTTTTCAAAAATGCATGGAGTTTGGGATATTTGCTGATATCCATATCTTCATACACTCAAAGGGTTGATATCAGCATCGAATGCTCACACCATAAACTGAATGGAGACTTCAGGACTGCAGACTTCATAAAAATAAGCTAATAGGATATTTTCGCTTGCTTTTGGAAAGGCACCATTCTTTAAAAACTTGTATGCCTATTCGTATCGCTATTTCAGGCAGAAAATTTGAAGCTTTCACATTTATGCATTTTCTGACAGTGTCAGGAGTGTCAGTATGAAATTGTTAGAAACATCATAACCCGAGAAACCAACAGTTATTACCAAAGCCGCAGGAGCTCAAAAGTACAATCCAGAGATAATTGTTGTAAAAATTAAAAACCCAAGTAAATTAAATATTCTGAGGCCTTGATCAATCCATATACCCAAAAACTTGCTCTGCGCCCTTCCAGTAATTACACTGTTTCCCTCAGGGTTATCTCACTCAGCTTAAACCTGAAAGACATCATGTCCGTGCTTGACACCATTTATTTATAATTTTTAGGTCCTTATCAATCAAGTTAGTCCGTCCTTGTTGGTATTGCCCCATAGA
Organism: Taphrorychus bicolor; assembly: GCA_951812265.1. Lineage (NCBI taxonomy): Eukaryota > Metazoa > Arthropoda > Insecta > Coleoptera > Curculionidae > Taphrorychus > Taphrorychus bicolor. Next base: position 24,574,084 of record OX638304.1, read on the forward strand.
ATGGTAGCGTCTTCAGCAAATAAAGTAAACCTTCCTTAGATAGTTACATTTGTTAAATCATTTATATATATATATATATTAAAAAAAGAAGAGGTCTCCAAACCCGAGCCTCCAGATTCCATTCCAACCGCCCTTGATAAAAGGTGTTTAAACAGTACTCTTTGACCTCTTGCACTCAAATATGAGACCAGCCATTCTTTTCCTCTGAACCCGTAGTATTCCAACTTACCCAGCAAAACGTCATGTCTCACACAATTGAATGCTTTCGATAAGTCGCAAAGTATTGAAGCAGCGATGTCCCCATCACTAAATGTCAGATATACTACACAGGTGTACAGATATACATATCCATGAATACAAATATCGCATCACCTGTGCTTCCTCCATTACGAAAAGCAAACTGGTCATCACTCAAAATGGCATTTTTTTCAATGTAGGACGTCATTCTTTTCTTAATGAGTCTTTCAGTAACCTTTAACATAGTAGGAAGCAGTGATACCGGTCGGAAATCCTCTGGCGGTCAAGACCTTCATCTTTATGCAGTGTCAACACAAGTGCATCCTTCAAGAATTGAGGAAAGTCGCCATCCAAAAATGAACCATTTACAGTCTCTGCCAGTGCTATCAGCGTGATGACTGGTAGTCTCTTAAAAATACCTTTTGACATATTATTCTCCCCCTTTGCTTTTATGTTGGTTATATTGCTTATAATGTCTTTTACTTCTGTAATGTCTGTCGGGAACAGGAATAACGATTCATCCACACCTCCACCATCCAAAAAGGCTCCATTGTCCGTCCTCCTTATTTCCTCATCCTGACGATGACAACTGAGAGAAGCGTAAAAGTCATTCAGCTCATCCGGCGACAGGTTTGACTGACATGCCCGGTAGTCCCCGTTCGAGGGCACCTTCTGAACTCTAAGCTCATTCACAATCGTCCATCCTTCCCTCACCGTATTTGGTGCATTGTCCCATGTGGTTCTATAAAACATCTTCTTTGTACGTGGCAAAATTGATTAAAAATGGTTTGCAGTTAAGGAAATGCTTTTTAAAGACCTTAGAAATCAAATGTTCTTGCTGGATACTCGCGAAACTTTAGTTATCCAAGGAGTCCTTTTTTTATTCCTAACCTTTCTCAATAGAAAGCATGTGTTAAATATGCGCAGCAGTGTCTGGTAGAGGCTGCAAACGCGACTGGTTGTACTGTCTTCCACCAACCACTGAGCCCTGGAGTATATCATCAAATCGCTCCAAATGACCCTTACCAAAATGTCTAAAAAATTTTTTATCTCTAATTTTTGTCTTATCCGAGTGCTTAAAGCAGCCAATGATGGCTTCGTGATCGGCCACTCCAGAAATAACATCGCACTTTAAACATGACTCTCTGAGAATATTAGAACACATATAATCAATTAAAGTTGTGGAATATGCTGTGACTCTAGTTGGGCCATATACAAGCATGTGCAGATCAAATGATAGTAGCAGATTCTTAAAAGTAGTTATCTGAGGTGATGAAATGAGGTAATCCATATTTGAGTCACCGCACACCACCCATCGTTTGTCAATTGGCAATTGAGTGAGCAATAACTCCATAGTCGAAATAAAGATACCCACATTTCCTCTCGGTGATCTATAGAAATACATAAAATACCGGTGAATACACTATGCAAAACTCAAGTGTTTTTTCCTTATTCAGATTATTAAACCTATCTATGACAATACATTTATTCCTAATACAATACTCCTCCTCCACCAGTATCAAGGTTCCGCCCTCCTGATTGGAGACCGGTTGGATCCTATCGCCGTGTCGTTTGGTATGTGAACTGGCTTATATGATTTTAGCCAATGGTCACACTCCATAACAATCAAAAACATTACATTAATAAACTCACCCCCCCCCCCTTCGTCAATGTCAATAAATCCGCCGCGGTCATATTGATGCTGTCATATTGTTGCTGTGTCTGAATCTTCGCAGCCTGGTTCTCGAAGACCGTTCAGTCGCCTCCAAATTTCTTCAGTTTGTTCCTTGCAGCGATCTTCTCTGTCTTCTCTTGGGCTTCCCCTGCAACTGTCCAGGTTGGTTGTCATAACTGATTTGGTGGTTTACCCAGATTTGTGATGTATAAGTCGCCACAGCACTACATTTCTGTATGTGTTTTCCACTATTCAGAGTCTCACATACATTGTCTTCAGTGGACGATCTCACCGATGGACACAATTGTCGATCTATGGGTTCAGAATTCAGATGTTGAGATTCAGAATTCAGAATTCAGATAACACATGTTTGAGTAGTCTTGCGGATTCTAGTTCATCGTCTTCACTCAAGTATTCTAGCTCAGTCTGAGTACCGAATTCGACCAACTCATGCGGTTTGTCCACGTCTTTTTGTGACTTCATGGTGACTCAGTCCCGTAGTTCCCTCAGCTTTGTCAGATATTCTTCGTTCAACGCAGCTGATTCTTCATATTTCCTCTCCGTTGTCGTTCTCTTCCTTTGCAGCCTTTCAGATTCCCTTCTAATCACATTTATCGACTTGTTAAGTTCCGTCAGTTCCTTGACCAACAATTTCTTGGCTTGCGTTAATGAGGCCTGCTCTTATTCTCTTCCTTAGACCTCGTCTGTGAACACTTGGCTGTTTCTCCTAAGTCGTGCAATTGTTCGTTCTCTGTCTTGTAAGTCTTTTTTTAATTCACTAATCTTGGCCAATCTATCGTTTTCTAAATTATCCAAATTATCACGCTTTCCTTGGCATGCGCTGCTACATAGCATTTTATATTGCGTTAGTCTGATCCCTTACGGTTATCTGTCCATGCAACTGGGGTGGTAAATTGCGCTGCAATAAATACAACCGTAATTGGTAAAGTCCATAGTTTTGCAGCATTTGAAATGTTATATACACTTCGGGATATAAGTGTCGGACCAGTCTCGAACTCTATCGCTGGCTTCGCTCGGGCTCAAAATCGTCCTCGACTGGTAAATGACACTTACATCCCTTAGGTGCGATTGTAGAAGTCACCCTCAAAGTCGGGTTCAACTAAACTCGACTGGTACTTGAACTCGCCCATAAGAAAAGCATTGCTGTCACCAAGTGTCAGAAATGAAATTAATTTGACAGCAATGCTATTCTTATGGGCGGGTTCAAGTACCAGTCGAGTTTAGCTGAACCCGCATTTGAGGGTGACTTGTACAATCGGGCCTTAATATATAAATAAATATTGCCCAACTATAGCTTTTGACTCAGTTTTAAATTTAGTCGAATTTGTTTGGCCAGATATTTGACACATTTTCCAGACTTTGCTGTCTATCTTTCAAGTTCCAAGTTCCATCTGTGCCATGTGAGACTTCTCAATTAAACCTGCCTTCCAATTAAACCCACCTCTAAGCCTTTAATGGACTTTTCTTTAATAATCTTATCGAAACGGGTCACTAACACACAAATCAATCACGCAGGCAAATGTGTAAGCGTAAAATTGCGTTTCCAAGGAATGACAAAGGCAATAGGCGTGCGAAGGGTTCTTTTCGCTTGTAATTAGAAAAAATACAGCTCCGGTCATTTGGCCTAGATGTGATGCCGATAGCGCCGTATTTATGGCGAGATCCCGGTCAAGATACATATTTTTCCTTAATTGGACCTATATCGAGCCCGAATAGGGGGGGAGCGCTGTTGTACACCACTTGGAGAGGAGACTTCTTTGAAATCGGGCGATGCAAGGCCGCTTAACCCCCCATTATTGGCGTTAAAAAGTGAAGATCGAGTATCTGCCAGCGACAACGTCTGCTTATAAAAAGATAAAGTATCTCCCGAAAAACCGGTTGATGGATGGCCCGGGCCGTCATAAATTTGCCTAAAGAAATCCTCGGGGGTGGTTTAGCCCCGGTTGTTTGTGTCCATCACTGCGCGGTTTTCCACGAAGAAAAATGCTTTCGGCCGTTATGCAAATGGGCAACGGTGATGTTGGGTGGTAAAAATAAGGGTAAAATAAGTAAATGCGTCGGTTACGCAACGGACAGTCCGATGGCCGATAAAATGTAAATCTATGTATAAATATTCATGGGGACGACAGATGTCGCCCGCCGCCACCGTCTGCGGTACACCGGAATTTCGGTTCCGGTGCGACCTGCTGATGCGGTTCCCAAGATATATGGATATTGACAACCATCATGTCCCCTAGGACCGGAGCCAGTTGTAAATTTCCGAAACTTTCGTTAATCCAATCCAACGAAGTGTCTATACCCTAATTGATAGAGACTGCTTTTACTTTTCAGATACGCCCTCCTTCAACTCTATTATAATTTTAAATTTAATATATTGTAATGTATGTATATGAGATGTATCTTTGAACTATATTTCTAGGTCAAGGAAGTATGGAAATGATCTGGAACTGGTGTGGTGCCGAGCTAAATCAAACCTAGACTCACTTTCACGGACATTAATGTATTGACTTTGAGTTGAAAGGAGTGATAGTGTTACTCCTACTGCGTCATTAAAAAAACCACAAAAAAGGCAGTTTGTTTAGCGTGTGAACTCGGGTATATGATATGCGGTGACCGTTTTTAACAAAATGCAAATAAATGGTAATATATGTATCGGAGATGAATCTCCCGACGGTTTTTGCCCGGGTTTCCTTCCGGCCCGTAATTGCCGCCGCCACGGTGCATTATCTCTCTATCTGTCGGCGGTATACCGTATTATTACATGCGTACGATGCAGTCGTGTTGAACTTGTTAAGTGTGTATCTAACTTAATATTAGTCATTAACAACAATGTATGGTCGAAATATTCAATTCGTCACAATTAGGTACATATAAAGCGGCTGCTATAGTTTTGGAGTGATTTGCAAACGCAATCTACTTTGTGGTATATAAAATTCACAGAAGTTATTTATAGTTTCTGGTTAGTTCAGGTTCAAAGATTAGACATGGCCAACCGAAACGCAGAGCCAAATTCCGTCAATTGCGTTCCATGCAGAGGATGTGACAGATGTGACAGTTTTATCGCAGCGTTGGCCGAAGAAGTAAAAAACTGAAGAGCAACAGAAGATATTTCGATGTCCGTCTATATGATGATAAAATAGGACATCGAATCAGATTGGACATACAGACCTCCAAAAATGAATCCGATGACCACAGACAACCAGGGTAAAGTTCAACTAGCTTTTAGGTTAGGCCATGGGTAGCAACGTACGGAGTTGCTCTCCAAGAAATAGATAAAGAGGTAGGATGGCTCAATTAGTTCATTAACCGCTCCTTTGAAGAGTCGTGCCCACTTGGAAAGCAGCAGGGAGCTCATAAAGTTCCGTGGTGGAATAGCACAAGGAACACGTTGTGGTACCCAAATAGAGTTGAAATAGAGTTTGAACTTTCAGCGAGGCTCGCAGAGATTAAAAAAAAAAATAAGGCGAAGTAAAAGAGTCAGCAGTAGGAAATTCTGTGGAAAAATGGACTCTCTTGCGCAATAGGCCAGGCTCGCTAAATTGCTGAGCACAGAAAGAAGGAACCAAGTAAGCATAATAAAGAAACATGACGGTACTGGCCTGAACATCGCGGAGAACCCCCAAGAGGTTCTCTTGGATACCCACTTTCCCGGAGAAAGTAACGAGGCTGCAGAACTTGATTCCAGTCCAGAAGACTGGATATTTGCAGAGAAGGTAGTGACTAATGAAGTAATTAAATTGCAGTTCTAAATGCAGTTCTAAAACCACCCTAAAGAAAACGAAAACGTGATCCACCACACAAAGAGTGATTATAAAAAACTGGCATATTTTGTGTGCAATTTTGGGATATCTTAAGGACGTCCTCAAGACGTTCCGATTTTGGTCCTGGATTTGTAAAAATTATTACATATCAGGAACGTCCTTTATACGAAATATTGATATTGGTCCCATATCCCCCCACCATCCACCCCGTGGGTGTTGCTAGGTATCCTATCGGGCGCCTCCCCACGTGTGGATTGGGGCACGCTCTCTAGATATAGGGGGTACCGGGGAAATAAAATACCCGGGGTGAACAAAAACTAGCACAACAGCAACATCTGCTTCCAGATTGGGCGGTTGCAAACGGCGTCTGACCCAGATTGGGCGGTCGATATACAAGCCAAGGTTTTTGGCATAAAGGAAGGCAACTGGATACCACCTTTATTATTCTCTTTCCCAAGACAATAACATGAGTACATTTAGTTCAAATTTTTCCGGAGTTATAAATAGTTTCCCAATCGGATCTCCGGGGGTGGGGACGGCTTTAAATGCACTAAGTATAAGAACAAACCTAAGAAAACCATTGAAGATAGGAACATGGAATGTAAGAAGCCTATTTGAGGCTGGGAAAACTGGCAAACTTCGCACGAGAAACGAACAGACTCAAGCTGGACGTCTTGGGCGTTGCTGAGACCTGCTGGCCAGGTATGGGAGAGTGCAATGTAGATAACGGAGTATTTTTATACTCTGGTAATGAAGATCCAAAACATAGGAAATGTGTAGGAATCGTTGTGGCTAAGGAACTATTGAAACCTGGCGTGGACTTTGTCCCATACTCGGACGGTATTGCCGGCAGAGCCAAGCCAAACGATCTTAACGTAATACAGGTATATGCACCAACTGCAGACTCGCCTGACCATGATGTGGAAGAATTTTATGATGAAGTCAAACAATTGCTTAAATTGACCAAAAAACACGACGTCAACATAATTATGGGTGACTTCAACGCCAAAATAGGTAAAGGCAGAGTTGGGGAGTTGGTTGGATCGTATGGTCTTGGAGAAAGGAACGAGAGGGGTGATCGACTTTTGCAATTCTGCCAAGAGGAAAACATGAAAATAACAAATACATGGTTTCAACTATCTCATCGCCGACTTTATACCTGGAAGTCCCCAGCGGACCGACTACATAACTTGGTACGAAACCAAATAGATTTCATCCTGATTAATCAAAGATTCGGCTCGACCATCAAAAGGGCCGTCACATATCCTGGGGCTGATGTACCTTCTGACCATTTGCTGTTGGTGGCTGCCCTGAAAATTTCCTTGTCAAGTCAAAGAAAGCCAACCACACAGCGACGGGTGGCGTTGGAAAAACTGAAGTATCCAATAATAAAGTCTAAGATGGGTAATGAGATAAACACACAGATTCAAGCAATAACATCGAATATTGGAGAGGATCCGACGCAGTTTTGGACAAGGATAATGGACATTGCAACAAATTCATTGCAAAACAGATTAGGATATAAGACAAAAAACAAGAAACAAAAATGGATGATGGATGAGATTTTGTTGTTGATGGATGAACGTCGGAAGCACAAGAACAAGATGGACAGCAAGCATGTATAAAGAAATTCAAAGACTAATAAGATCAAAGATTAGAAAAGCAAAAAACGAATGGCTTAAACGTGAATGCGCAGAAATAGAACAGCTGCAAAATCAACACGATGATTTTAATCTACACAAAAAGCTGAAGGAGACTGCTGGCATTTATAAAAAATTAGATCAACTATAACAGCAAATAACAATAACCAGATAGTTCTCGACAGCAAAGAAAAGATCAATGTCTGCGAAAGGTATATTGAAGAACTTTTTGACGACGACAGACCCCCAGTTGGTACTAATAACTCTCTAACCGGCCTAAGATCGAGATAGAAAACACCATACGTAACTCAAAAAATAACAAAGCGGCTGGCCCAGATGAAATCCCTTCAGGGATACTTAAACTCCTAGATGAAAGAGGCATAACAGCACTACACAAAGTATTTAACACTATATATGAGACCGGCCACTACCCCAAACAGTGGCTGTGCTCTACTTTTGTCCCTCTGCCTAAGAAGACCAATGCAAGAAAATGTGAAGATCACCGACTTATTAGCCTGATGAGCCACACATTAAAAATATTCCTTAAAATCATACACCACAGAATTTATAAGAAATGCGAAAGAGACATGTGCAATTTGGGTTTAGACAGGGGTTGGGTACAAGAGAGGCGGTGGTCGCAATACAAGTCCTTGTCCAAAACTGCTATGATCAGAGAAAGGATGCGTGTCTTTGTTTTGTAGACTATGAAAAGGCATTTGATCGCGTACAACACCACAAATTAATGCAGCTCCTCATTAGGCTTGATATAGACCAAAAGGATATCAGATGCATTGAAAACCTATATTGGAATCAAACAGCACAAATCAAATTAGGTAATAATATGTGCAACGCAGTACAGATTAGAAGGGGAGTGCGACAGGGATGTGTGCCGTCTCCACTCCTATTTAACTTATATTCGGAAGCAATATTCCAAGAGGCTTAGAAGATGTAGAGATGGCAGTCAAAGTTAATGGAATGTGGATTAACAATATCCCCTATGCTGACGATACGGTCTTAATTGCTGACAACGTACACAACCTACAGCAACTGATCAATAGAGTGGGAGAACAGAGCAAATCTATGGGCTTAAACATCAACATCAAAAAAACAAAGTTTATGATTATCTCTAGAAACCTAAATATGTTTGAAAACTCCACCATAACATTTAATACAATTCCCTTAGAAAGAGTGTACAAATTTAAATACTTGGGCATCTGGCTTTTCGAAGACTGGACATCAGACAAGGAAATAAAATGTCGCATTGAACAAGCTCGAGAGGCATTCCTGAGGTTCCGAAGAGTGCTTACCTGTTCCGATTTTGACCTTAACCTGAAACTCAGGTTCATCGAGTGCTACGCTTGGTCGGTGCTGCTGTACGAAGTGGAGGGCTGGACATTGAGGGCGACTGCAATTAACAAACTAGAGGCTTTTGAGATGTGGCTGTATCGCAGAATTCTGAAGATAACTTGGACGGCCAGATTAACAAACGAAGACGTCCTAAGACGTGTCAACAGACAACGTAAACTGTTCGAATTGATCAAGAAAAGAAAAACAGCATATCTGGGGCATATAATGCGAAACACGAAATATCAATTCTTGGACCTATTGATTGAAGGCAAGATCGAAGGCCGGAGAGGGATCGGAAGGAAAAAATGTCCTGGCTGCGAAATATCAGACAATGAACAGGCCTACACAATGTATAGTCGTTGATACACACCGCAAGGAATAGGGAAGCAATGAAAAATGTCCATTAGTGGATGCGCATTGGAAGAAGAGAAGAAGTCCCATATCAGATATCCAAAGAACGTCTCTTGGACGTCCCATAATTTAATATCCTATCTTAGAGTTATAAGAAACTAAAATGGGACATCCCAGGATCAAGTGGGTTTACTGGGTAGTTGATTTCATATATTTATTGCAAAAGATGTATCAAACCAAAAACGGTAGGAAACCCATCAGCTAATTATTCAGCAAACCGGACAAGGAATACGTTCGGTTTTCAATTCAGTCCATTAAAGATTTTGCACTCCCTCCTGCAGCATTCCATCAATGCAGCAGGAGGGAGTACACAAAGCTCTCCAGTAGTTGAGCAGGGTGTTCAAGGCGAGTTACCAAGTAGTTGCAAGATATATCCCTCAGGCATGGAAATCTGCGAATGCGGTCTTCATCCCAATAGTTGCAAATAGCGACTTGTCAAATTGTTTAAACCCAAAAGTTTTATATCTTTTATAGTATATTTTATAGATATTTACATCACAGAGGAGATTTTGGTAAGAGAGTCCATAAATAAAGACCAACAGGCTTATAGAGCAATGGGAAGTCGATCGATGCGGCTCTTCATTCCTCAGTGCTTAAAATAGAGAGGAGGTACTCGAACAAAGAAGTGCTGTTGGCACTCTTTTTTAATATTGACGAAACCTTTGTCTTTATTGAGTTTTTTATTATATTATTTTTATTTATTTCGAGCAGTAGAATCTTCGCTCGTTTTCAAGTGAAACAGAGCATTAAGCGCGCCACTATCAGGGAATAAAAGATGGCCTCAGATAAGAGAGTCAGGCAGGAATATTGCTTTTACTCTATCATCGCTGTAAATCAGACTAGTCTGTAACAGAAATTTCAGCCACCCTTCTCCCTTCTGAACAATCTTGAAGATTGCCCAGTCCTGAGTGGTGGCTATTTCTGGGTCTTCTTTAGAAGTGCCCCGCCGACTGACGCTCTTCAGGCTTTCTTCTTGTCCTCCTGGAAGCTTCTTTCTTCGTCGGCTGTCACCCTTGGGGTTTGTCGTTTTTGAAGCAAAACAAATAATATAATATAATGTATATAGAAATAATAAATAATATAACAATTTACAATTGCTATATCTCTGTAACACTTCAAGGTGGTGTTGGTTTGATTGGGCGGGTAGGAAGCCCACCCTGGTGAGTGAGCTGGATATGGAAAGAGCTGGTTAGCACCAAAGTTAACCACGGTAGATTTTACCCGGACTTTGAAAATAAATGCTCGCTATCTGGGGGGAATGTCTCGTAGGTGGGTGATTTGTTTGTCTCGTCTTTTGGGAGGTCTTGGCTTCTGTGGATTTGAAACCGAAAAAAAAAATAATTAAGCTTTGGCACGGGCAAGCCTCAATGCCGCAGACAAATCCTGTGGCAGTGAGGTGTTGCCTGCGGGAGCTTTTGGCTGGCTGCTACTAGCAGCGGCTGCGTAGCTCTTATTTGAAACTCGTTGGCTGTTCTGCTGCCTTTGAGGAGCCTTTTCTGGCGTCCTTTTAGCGGGGTTTTCGTTACAGCCTCGATAGCCAGCTGGATATGGGCCACTGCAGTTAGCACACTTGGCTAGAGTCTCCTTGGTTTTTCTGCACTCTTTTGAGTGGTGATCTCCTCCGCATTTTACGCATCTTGTCGGTGCTGTTCCCGTACCGCTGGCATCGGTGGCACATTTGGGGGCTGCCTGGAGGCTGATTTCGTCTTTTTTGTGGTTCTAATATGACCGCAACCTGTACTGTACCTAAGTCGCAGCAACGAGTTAGCTTCTGCATAGCCTCTCTCACGGCCTTCTTCACTTGCACCACCATTAAAGACAAGGGTTTCTTGTCTTTAAAGTTGTGCACCCTTTGGACAGATAGTGCAACTATACCTTGGACTGCCAGGTCCTATTCGACGTCCTTGCTGCTGTACACTGTTTTTTCGGTACGTGTGGTACTTTTTTTGTATCAGACAGCACCTTGGTGAGCTGCCGGTAATCTGTCGACGCTTCTGGTATAATAGCAAGTCCATTGCGTGTCATTTTGGCTTTCGAGTATTTGGTCTTTGTCTTTCCAAGGCGTTTGCTGATTGTCGGCCAGTTATTAGCGTTTCTCAACACCACAGGTGGGAACTCTGGTGTTGCGCTTTTGTCAGTTTTTGTAGGTTTTCCGATGTCTTTTCAGTTGGTCATTGCTGTTTCCAGCAATTTCCGTCTCTTGATGGGGTGTTTCCTCGAACATATCCTCGATCATTTTCTCGCTCTGCATCATCTCTTTGCCTGATTTCCTTGGCTTTTTCCTCTTCGTTTCTTCCGGCTTGGTCATGTTTCTTTGCATGTCTTCTATGATTTTTGCCTGCTTTGCCATCATCATTTCCATTTCCTGGATTTTGTTTTGCATTTTAATGCTCTCCTCTTTGAGTTGAGCATTTTTTTATCTAAATTTTTTATCCTTTTTTCTTCTGCTTGTTCTCTTTTGATCTTTTCTATGAGACGTTTGACCCCTTTTTCAGATGCAGTATCTTCAATTTCGAGAAAGGCATTTTGTAGTAAAGTATGCCGAGCCACAACAAGAGCTTTCAGAACAACACCGGAAGCTGCTGTTTGGGTCTGCCGGAGCTTCCAATGGGAATAAAGAGGACAGCTAAGGCTTTTCACAGAAGGAAGGACTGCTGCGACCAGCAGAAGGATACAACGATAAAGAAAACGGTCACATGCAGATCGTTAGACTCATCCAGCAAAACATCTCGATGTCCTGTAAGGGGCGTACCTGCGATCAACAAAACCGAAACAGTAATGGCTGTTTTGGATCTAATACGCTGGTGTATGTCGCCTGTTCTTAAGTAGATTTTTGGCTTTAAGCCGCGAACTCACGGTCTCCAATTTGTCGACCAGCCAAAGCTGTACTGATTTTGGGGTAGACCCCGAAACTAGTATCCAGATGAGTTAATCGACAAATTGGTGACCACCTGCTGTTTACAAAGCGTTATGGTTCCGATAACCTGCGAGGCACAGAACAATATGGGCTGCTTCTCAAACAGAGAGCCATCTGCCATGCAGTATTGGATCTAATACGCTGGTGGATGTCGCCTGCTCCTGCTCTATACAACATCTCACCGCTCTTCCATACCTTTTTGGCTTTAAGCTTCGAACTCACCACTCCAATTTGTCGACCAGCCAAAGATGTACTGATGAGGGGTAGGCCCCGAAACTAGTATGCACAAATTGGTGACCACCTATTCTTTAAAACAGTAATTTTTGGTAAAACATCCCAACAAGTAAAGGATTGAAGGAAAAGCTGCTTCAGCAACCATCTGAGAAAAATCAGGTGTGGTATTCAGATGCATTAAGCATCGCTGTCTTTTAAAATAAAAAAAAAAATCTAAATCAAAGTTGGTGAAATTGGGTATCATTTTAACGACACTGTAAAGGCCTTTCAAACAAGGCACTATTCGACCTTATTTTCTTCTCTAAAATTTTAGGTGTTTAACTCACTCTTTATCTAGGGGGTTGAGGTGAAAGGAGCGAGTATAAGTTTATAATATGTTCCCCTCGGTTATAAAGTTACTAACGTTTTAAAATTTTTTAGGTTCATCATTTGAAATAAAATTATTGACTAACTCTAGTTGAATACTGTCTTGAAGCCGAGAGGAGACATGTCAGTTAAAAAAAAATGGAAACAAATTTTAAAAAAAGAAAATGATATTTAGGTTTCTTCGATAACATTTTTGGGAGTTTTGCTCACAAATTGATCTCTCAAAGACAATAACACACAGGTAGAACAGCAAATATATTTTGTGTAAAGGCAATTTTCTACTTTTTCCAAGAGTCGTTTCACCTATCCTGGAACACATTTTATATTTAATATATACAGGGTGGCCTTTTTGACTCAACACAGCGAGATTTCTGAACAATTAGAAGAGTAAAAAATTTCTTTTCAACGGTGACTTACATTGCACAAAAATGCTTATTTTAGGCACATATCTTTACGTACGCAGGGTGGACCAGAAAAGTGTGACGTCATATAATGTAATATTTTTAAATAAAACACCTTGTATTTTTAAACTAGATTATAGAGCTCTTATTTGGCCGTGAAAATTTGACGTCATTGCCTAAAGTTTTTTGGAAATCAAAAATTCTACAGCATTGAACATCCCGCATAGCACGGAAGGCACATTCATATTCTTGATATATGCCAGGCAACTTTTAAAATCCGCCTGGCACATGCCTGGCGTTTTATCATTTTTGTAGTTTGGTATATTCCCTTTGGCCAGGTTAGTTCAGGTTAGTTATAATAAATACATGACATATTCAGATTGTTGAACGTTTTTGTTTTTTATATATGCAAATAGCTATTCAGTTTATTACTTTATTATATTGTTGGATTCATGAAAAGAAAAATTCGTCGTAAAGAAAAAATGTATTTTTGAACGTAAGTAGCACTCATGGGCCACACTCGTGTGACAAAATTGACAGTCGATGACGTAAGACGTTGACATTATTGACAGGCTACGCATGCGGTCATTGCGCTTTCGCGGTCGTCCATTACAGTCCCGAACCCGAATGCCACTACTCACGTTTTGGTTCTTCTTGCATTTTCATCAACAACACCTCATCACCATAGGTGTTCCATAAAAAAAAATTGTCAGGTTTGACAAAATTTTTTGGGTTTTTTGTTTTTTTTTGGGTTTTGAATTCGAATTTTTGAGGCACCTTGTATACTGTATATTTCAAAATAATTTTAAAATGTACACCTCAAGACCATTCTATAAATAACCTACACACGTTATATTAGCATATAAAAGCTATACGACTTTACCACACTAATGGGACACCCCTGTACAGAGGCATATCCCTGGGACGTGGTTAGCCGCCAAAGTATTATATGCCATAAGTCATATTGAATGTTCTAGTTTGCTGCCAGCGTCATATACCTGGCACATGCATTTATTCCTTTAAAACACATGTCAGGCAGGTTCCGAAAGTATTACTAAATGACATAGTTAGTTGCACATAGGCATATGCCTAGCACATGAAGTCAGAGGCCAAAGTATAATGCGAGGCATATGCCCGGCATATATTTTAATTTTCTTGGAATATACAAAATATAAATCGAATATACCGAGGGATAAAAGTAGATGCCTGGCATATATTTGGTATATATGCTATGTGGGATAAAGCAAAGTCATTAAACTTTATCTTCTACAGACAAATGCTTGATACGAAAACATCAAATTTCAAAGTTAAAACCTATTAAAATTAAGTAAACAATAAAGGGTGTCTTATTTAAAAATATTATTGACATCACCCTGTATCTCGATCGTTCTTGATCACCCTGTATACATAAAAATATTGTATACCTATATTGCACACCTTTCTGCACAATAAAGGTCACCGATAAAACGAAATCTTTTACCTTACAAGTTTTTCACTGTCTCAAGATAAAAAAAAACCACCCTGTATATACAAAGTTATTCAAATTCGCCGCTCATTATTGAGATCTCGTAAACACAGAGAGAGAGATACAGATTCGGTCTTAGAGATACAGATTCAGTTAAATTGGGCAAAGTTGCGCATTTGCATGAAGAATGTAATGACATTTTAAAATTTCCAAAATTTTGACTACTTCCGAATTTATTCAAAAAAAACCGAAATTTTCAAAAATTGTTTTTGTTTTTTCCCAAACTGACTTGTAGTTTTATGCTAAACTAAATTGCACATTCTCGTGAGCATTTTTCTGATCTACATTAACGTGTTGTTTAATTTTTAGTCCGACGTTTCGAGTTTTCTGAGGCATTATCAAGTTCAACTTTTTAAATATAGCTTTTACATTTGATTATCAAAAGCCCTTTTTATTAAAAAATTAATGATCTAATCTAAGTCTAACACTTCATGTTTTCGTTCGTTCAGAGGACATATACAAGTTATTAAAATTCATCCCTCACCATTGGAATCTTGGAAATATGCGAACTAGATTAAATTGGGATAAATTTGTAATAAAAAACCCGACTTCTTTCCGAAATTCTTGATTGAAATCCAACTTTATTAGAAATGGTTTTATGTTATGCGGAACTTATTTTAAAAATTTTTGAAAAGTTATTCTAATTTTCTTATTGGCGTTTTCTACAAGAAAAAGTGATCAGATTTCTAATGTAACGTTTTGAATTTTAGTAACCATTATCAACTATTTACATTTTTTTAGAACTATTAGATTCTTTTACTTAGAAAATAAAACATGCGACCAAAAAAGTGAAATTAGTTTTTCCAAAATTTCGTCAAATAAATTCTCTTAAAAAAAATAAAACATATTTTTTTTAATAAAGATTTTCAGTGTGTAGTCGGTGGATTCTTGTAACTTTAAAAACATCTTGCTGAGTATTAAAATGGGTATTATTGTTTCAATTTAATTTAATTTGAGAAATCTGAATTACTCCTATACTTTTCGTAAATAAAACTCAATCGTCAAAAAGTGCATAAACTTAAAAAAATATACAAAGTGTTACATATCGTTGAATTTGTAATAGTTTTCGATTTTTGAAATTCGAATGCAAAAGTCATATTTGAAAAACTAAAATGGATGATGTCCAGAAAAGTCAAAACCTCAGACTATAAATTGAATAATACTTCAAATAAATTTAAGAAAAAACAAAAACCCATTTTCGTAAATTTTAGTTTGTTTTTCGAATATTTTCGAAAACATTAAAGATTTTTAAAAATTATAAAATGGTATCTATTATATCTGCACCCAACCTCGTAACTTTGTCCCAATTTAACAGAATCTCTGTACCTCTTACAGTTTACGAGATAGCAATGCTGATCGGCGAATTTCAAAAACCCTGTATAAGTACTTTAGAAAAGTAATATATTTTATAAAAAAGTATGTATGGTGGTACATGGTAGAGAAAATATTAGTTAAAAGAAGTGAAAATTCTAGACATTTTTGCAAATAAAATACAAAGAGGCAAAAAGTTTCTGACTTACTCTAACGTTGAGGAACTATAGCTGGACGCAGCAAAATTTTCGTCAGTTTTGCTAATTGAGGGCATTCAAAGCCTCTATCTCTAAATGCAACTCTAAAAGAGATTTTGCAAGGTCGTTTCTTCTAGAGTCATGATGATTGGTTGATTTTAAATAAAACTTATTTTTATAGAATATACCTACAGGGTTAACAGATAGACACTCTAAAATGCATCAAAATTGCAATTCAATCCACTGCATTTAGGTAGCTAAGGTAATTTCAGAATATTCGTTATACTGACGTTTAATGGCTTTGGTTGATATCTCACTATAATATGTTTTGTGAAGGTAATAAAAAACAAAAAAATACTATTTATATACTATTTACTTTTTTTACAGACAAATAATAAATAGGTGCTTTTACATGAATTAAAAAAAAAAAAACACATTTTGCATCGTCTTGCCTTTTGCTTGTACGTACAGGTAGGTACTATAACGGTACTCTTCAATATCCACATGTAGGTATACTGAAGACAAAAAAAACTTGATCTGTTTATGGTGTGTTGCATCCTACATGCCGTCTCAACCAAGATAGACGGGTGTTAATTACAGAAAACAACAGCAAGAACGGTTCTTTTGTCACGCTATTTGCACCGAGTGCACACCTATACACGTCAAATTCCTAATTATAGCACCTGCGATGGACGAGGACCCATACCTCGTCGCCAAATCCAATCTACACCCCCAATTATAAATTAACATCGTCAAAACAACAAACAATCCCTCTCGAATGCCCCCGTCTTAAAAGGATCTTTAGCCTAACGATGTGTTTATTGCCCCCCTCCCCCAGAGGGCTCCCTTTCAGGGGAGTCACACGTGGAGTGGGACACGTGACGATCGCAACAAGGAGAGTGGGGATTTCCGTGGGGCGGAGCCGCTCGATAGGATCCAATAGGCGTGCGCCAACTTAAGAGCACCTAGCGGGACGGCGGTGCAACGTCGGACAAAATGGTTGACAGTGTGTAGTGTGGTACTTTGCGATGAGAGGGCGCCAAGAGTATCAGACCGCAGAAGAGAGCTTTTGGGGTGGCTCTAAGATCTCTAGGAGTGGTCATAGAGTGTGTACTTAGGTAATGCTGATTGCTTAGTTTTGGTGAGTTGATTTAGTAATTTAATATGTTTTTTTGGGAAAAGTGTAATAATGAATTGTGAACGATCTCGGGGATTTGAAATATGGGAGTTGCCCGAGGGTCGAAAAATTAAAAGCACCTGAAAAGTTGTAGCCATAAATTTAAATTTTCAACTGTAAATCCTTCGGGGGGTAAGACTCAGGAAAAGTTGGCTGCTCTTTGTTAATCCCGGGGTTTTTTCGTTTCTGGCGAAGGGATAATAATTGAGATAAAGTGTACGGATGTACATAATGTAAAAAAAAAACGTTGATAAATATGTGAGCGATTCGAAGTTTGTCGAATATTGCTCCTGCTCTGGTCTAGAATTGTATAGCAGGACGCGACCGGCGCGACGTTCCTTCTTTATTATATTTAGCCCCGTCTTTTCAACAAATTCCTGGCGGATCCGCATAATAAGAGCTGCTGAATTCGAAATGAGCTCCACGCGTTACATTTTTCGCAGTTTTCCCTTTACAATCCAGGACCTTATTTCATCAGATTTTCCTTCAAACTCTGTATTGACCTACATGTTTATAAATATACCCCTGGACAGTTTGATGGTTTACTTAGACTCATTTTAATGGTTCTAAAAAGGGTGCATACTAAACATCCCGCTTTCGTCAGTTAGTTAATATTTGACCCAACTGGATGCGGTCCTGATGACTTCTTCGCATTTTTCGCAATTTTCTTACTTCACGTTGCCGGTACGTCGTATATCCTGATGGTTCTCGTAACAATTTTCACGCCTGCCCGCGCTTTATTATCTATTAAAATCCCTTTGATATTGAAATCATGTGACATTTCATTAATCCGACGTCTTGTTCGGGCTCTTCAAGACGCCTTGGTGCTTTTTTGATCTTGGAGTGTGGCGGATTAAGACTTTGACAGAGATGTCTGTAGTATTTCAATTTGCGTGTAGAATTCGTTAGTTCCGCGCATTGATTACTGATCTATTATAATCATTCCTCTAGTTAACTACAGTGTGTCCCCGGATAGATGAAACGACTCTTGTAGAAACTAAGAAAATTCCAATTTAATTTTTTTTTTGGAAATCAGCCTTGCTGGTCAAAGACCAATTTCTGCCAAATTTTTTGGGACACACTGTATAGTTCTAAAACATTTTAAAATGCTCCTTTATAGAAATGACATAAGAGAAGGTTTTTTTATTTAATGAATTAGCCATAAATAAACGATGCGAACACGTCGTCTGGGACACCCTGTATATATTGGTACTTTAGAAAAATGGTATCTTTTGTCAAAAATTATGTAAGGAGGTACAGGGAAGTAAGTGGATAATTACTTAAGAAGTGAAAATGTTAAGTCTTTTGCAAGTAAAAGACGAAGAGGCGGAAGGTTTCTGACTTACTCTATCGTTGATTTCTCGTCGACTGAGACAGCAAAATTTTTGTAATTTTTGAACGTCTCTATCTAGGAAATGCCTTGACCGAAAAATGCATATTTAACATATTTTTAAAAATCGTTTCTTCTTGAGTCATGGTGGTAGGTGGGTCTTATTTAAAAGTAATTTTTGTGGAATATACAGGGTAAAGAAATAAGCACTACAAAATGGTTGCAATTCTACCCTGACTGCATTTGGTAGGTAGGTTAATTTCAGAACAATCGTTATCATCACGTTTAATGTCTTTGATTGTTATTTCGGAATATGCTTAGGACGTGTTTTCAGTGGTTTGGCCTACAGAAAAAACTACAGGGGTTTGTCAAAAAAATCGCAATGTTTTGTTCGTTTTCCTGTATCTTGAGAATGCCGCTATCGATTTTAATAAGATCACGTATCTCTAAAAAATAGTTGATTGTAAAATCAATGACGTAGACCTAAATGTTAATAAAACATTTCTATTCCATATTGTACGAGGGTGACAAAAAATATAATGAAAAATTGATCAATATTTTGTTAACAATAGGAAGTTATGGCTGGTGCCCTAATTTTAAGACTTATGTAATGACATTTAAGAGCCGTGTTATTACGGGACGTTTTTTTGGAGGTTTTTCGGTTTTCCGATCTAGGAAAACAATTACGGGGGGTTTACAGAAAGTTCGTATTTTCGTATAAATTACAGAGTATCGTAGGCGTAATTTATAAGAAAATACGAACTTTCATACCCAGATCAATAAAAAGAAATACTTTAAAAGTGTCTTTATTTTAAAATCATTGAAGTTGATTGATAGATAGATAGTTAATAAAATAAATGTTTCATGTTGTACGCGAATGGAAAGAATCAAACGAAAATTCGTTTAGTACAGGATCAGTCATAACAAAATAAAAAAATTACAAACATAAACGCCTTAATCGTTTTCATGGATGACTCAATTATCAACTAAACTGCTAACGGAAAAGATCGATACAGCAACATTTTTTGTAATTTTTGGGGGTCTGTATCTCGGAAATGCCTTGGCCGAAATTTTAAATTTAAAGAGATTTTGAAAGGTCGTTTCTTCTAGAGTCACATTCAAAACATTCATTGTTATGACATTTAATGGCGTTAGTTGGAATCTCGGGACGTGTTCGACAGTTTTTGGTTTTTTGGCCTACAAAATAAATTACTGGGGTTTTTCAAAAAGTTGACGCTCTTTTGTAAGTCACCCTGTAATGCGAGAATTCCGCAGCCGATTATAATAAGATAAATGATCTCTAAAAGATAACTGGTTGTAAAATCAGCGACATAGACTCACAGTTTTTGTTTTACTGTTTTTGTCCTATTTTGTGTTGATGGCTAAAAAATATAATAAAAAACTGATTAAAATTTTATTTACTACGATGTGATGACAGAAGCCTTAACTTTAAAGTTTTAAAGAAAATTGCACGAAGTATACATTCTCCCTCACCTACCTACTTCTTTTGTAATGACATTAAAGAGCTGTGGTCGATATCTCGGGTCAGTTTTGGCGGTTTTTTGGTTTTTTGCCCACCAAGTCAGTTACAGGGCGTTTACGTTTACAGAAAGTTTGAACTTTGTGATAAGTTACAATACAAAGTATCCTGAAATTAACTGGCAAATCCTTAGGCAAAAATAGGACACAAATACAAACATAACCCGCAAACGCTTCGTCTCGGAGTTACAAGGTGTTGAATTTGTTTTTTTATTTTTTCTTTATAGCTCTTGGAGTTTTTGAGATATTTAACTCAATTTTTGAATATAGGTAATCATTTATTATCTACATCGTCTCGACAGGGTCTTATTTTTTCTCGGTTGTATCCCTTTTACCCTCACAAACTTTTTGTACCACGACACTGATCGTTTTTTCTCTATTCAATTTAGAAACTTTCTTGCCTCCTTGTCTTATGCCCGATCGTTTTCGAGAAATTTGCAAAAGTGTCTAGAAATGTACACAATTTTTCCATAAGTGACTCCTTTTCATCAATTTTTCGTTCTTTTGGGAACTTAAAAGGGAACGCAGACAACAGACATTTTTTATGGAAAAATTATGGGCATTCCTAAACACATTTGCAAATTTCTCGAAAACGGTGAGACATAAAACAAGGATGCAAGAAGCAAAAAGTTTCTAAATTAAATAGAGAATTACGATTTTTAAGAAGAAACGATCAGTGGCTTGATACAAAAAAGTTTGTGGGGGTAAAAGGGACACAACCCGAGAAAAAATAAGACCCTGTCGATTTTGGCTAGCGGTTGGTATATCCAACGATGTAGATAATAAATGGTTACCTATATTCGAAATTTAAGTTAAAAATCTCAAAAACTCTAAGAGCTATAAAGAAAAAAAAATTCAACACCCTGTATCTCGGAGACGAAGCGTTTGCGGGTTATGTTTGTATGAACATTGCCCTATTTTTGCCTAGGGATTTCCCAGTTAATTTCAGGGTACCTTGTATTGTAACATACAACAAAGATCAAACTTTCTGTAAACGCTCTGTAACTGATTTAGTAGGTAAAAAAACCATAAAGCCGCCGAAACCGTCCCGAGATATCGACTATAGCTCTTAAATGTCATTACAAAAAGAGGCTAAAAGTTAAGGTTCCCGTCATGACATCGTAGTAAACAAAATTTTAATCAGTTTTTTATTAGATCTTTTGTACTCCTTGTACAAAATGGAATAAAATTGTTATATTAACTATGAGTCTACGCTAATTTTACAACTAGTTATCTTTTGGAGATCGTTTATCTAATTAAAATCGGCTGCGGCATTCTCGCGATACAGGGTGACTTACAAAAGAGCGTCAACTTTTTGAAAAACCCCCGTAATTTATTTTGCAGGCGAAAAAACCGAAAACTGCCGAACATGTCCCGAGATACCAACTAACCCCATTAAATGTCATAACAATGAATGCTCTGAAGTTTCGCTACCTACCAAATGCAGCGGGTTGAAATTCAACCATTTTGCAGTGATTTTTTCTTTACCCTGTATATCCTTTAGAGAATAACTTATTTAAGATCGATCTCCCGCCGTGATTCTAGAAGAAACGACCTTTCAAAATCTCTTTAGGTTTTAAATTTCGGCTAAGGCATTTCCGAGATACAGACCCCCAAAAATGACAAAAAATTCTTGCTGTAGCTTTTCCGTTAGGAGTTTATTTAGATGTATCGAGAGGATTTATTAATTAATTTGAAAATAATTTCAATTTGAAATAGAATAAAGAAAGAATCCAAATGTTATGAAAAAAGTAGGAGTTTCCATTAGAAGTAATGGATGCAAATGCCCTCAAAATATCTCCGCTTTTTCCATGACAATTTTTTTTTAACGAAGTTTACTAGAGAACCTATAAAAATAGCAGAAATTAGGGTTCATCGATATACAAGGTGTTCCATGATTCAAATGAAACACATATACAAAGTGTTCCATTTGAATTAAGAAACCATCCGGTGAAACAACTATTACTACGCAAATTAGTAATAGTACGTAAAGTAGTTGTTCCTACTTTGCGTAGTAATAGTTATGTGCAGTTTGTAGACATTAAGTTACTATATTTGGGCTCAAAGGTTTAAAGTTTTAACTTTCTTTATACCGGAGTTATTGCTTGGTTAGTAATTCCTGTATCACCCGGTATAATACACACTGGTACTTTAAGAAAATGATATCTTTGCAAAAACTATGAATGGTGATTTCAAATAAGTGAAAATTATAGACCTTTTTACAAGTTAAAAATAAACAAGTTCCTCTAAGGTTTTTGGGTCATTTTTGGAGTTCTATATATAGAAAATGCCTTATAGTGGTGATAAAGTGGCGATAGTTACATAGCCGGATATGATAACATAATAACATCAGATGCACACGAAGGATTCTAGAATAGAGACCAAGTGAGAAAACAAGAAGAATGGGAAGCAAGTCTAAATAATCATGGGTGGACAACATAAGGACAGTAAAAGGGGATGTTAGTGGCGATGGATAAAATAAACCAGATGATACGGTGCTTCGAGTAAATTTTTTAGAAGGCATAGGGTTGATTTTTGACCATATTGTGGTCAAATGCGCCTAATATGGCATAGAAATATGATTATCACTAAAAATAACAACACGAACGGATTTGAGAATGGAAACGTTTCATCATCAGTGGCAAACATCATCTATCTAGGATTTTGCTTAAATTATTCATAAGAAATCAGACTACTTATAGAGATAGCGAGAATCGCCTTTAAGAAGATGAGAAGGAACTTATGCAAAATTAAGGTGAAAATCAGTACAATAAGAAAGAATGTGTTCTTATCTATGGAAAATCGATCTATGGAAGATCGAGATGTGGTACTGTAGAAGAATGGGAGAACTGCATTTATAAAAGAACAACGAAGTACCCATTAACTTCTGTTATATTTCTTAATCTTTTCTGTATAGTTCCTTTTTTTCCGATATTTTCAGTTTTTCGGAAGTTATTTTTCTTTACTTCCTAGTGCTTTAGAAGCCGTTTCTAAGGCTGTGGCGAAACTTCATCCACTGACTCACATGTGGCAGTATTAGTCGAAATCCTTCATAACATAACACCGCCTTTCTTGCGCCGAATTTGTCTTCAAATACAAGTTACAACTATGAATTTTCACCCTGGCAGATAAGGCAGGGATCTACCAGGCTTCTACATGTCCAAGATAGACACTGAGACGAAACGCCAACACCACATACACAGACTACAACTATCTCAGATCGCCCCAATGGTGTTTCCCTGAAAAACCAAAATCTTTTCTGGGAATACAATTTCCATCTATGACACGTCATTTTTAACGCCATAATACAATGGTATATTATCCCACATTGAATAGGCTGCAACCCTGAACCCAGAAAAAAAAAAGATTGAGAAAGCTAGAGAAGTTGAAGATGAGCTCGATAGACTTAAGAACAAACTGTATAGAACAAACATAATAGAAGCTCAAAAAATTAACAGAGATACCAATGGACTTTAAGGATATCGAGGAAGATTTAAGACAGCTCGAGAAAGAAAGAGAGTTCTGAACCTGCTACAATCAAAATTATCGAGAAGAAGAAAAAATCAGAGAAGGTAGAGAAGATTGACACTGTTAAAAACTAATAAAATTAAAATGGGAAGAAACGGATATTTATGGGAAGGTAACCAAAGATCGGCTTTAAGGGTCCAAATTGTGAACCATTTGACTTTCCCTACGAGGACACCGAATAGGACACTGCAACTCCTGAGGAAGACGATAAGAAAAAACCACTAAAGAAAAGAATACGAGGCGAGAAAAAAGAAAAAACGGAGAAACCAACACCTTTAACCATCGGAGAAAGTGTACCATAGCCTTGGGAAAAAGAAAACGAGGATGCAAAATTACAAAGAAAGCTCCTCGAAAACATAAACACGAGGAAGAGCCCTAAGAAATTAAAATGTATTCGGATCTCGCAGCCAGAGAAGCAAAGGGAGAAAAAATATATTGCCAAAACCAGGCGACGAAATAGATTTCGTTCTTGGTATCGATGGTGACTTTAAAAAGAGAAGTCAAAGGGCAAACCATAGAAGGAAGCTCCACAAGAAGAAAAACCTGTACCTATGCAGTTTTCAATTTTTAACCTAAGAAGAAGGCAGAAGAAGAACCTCTCGAAACTATGAAAGTTGAATTGAAGAAAGAACAACAAGCACCTAAAAAAAATAGCGGCCAAAAAGATGTTATTGAAGTACTCACTCAAAACTGAGGAAGTGGAAATGGTTGATGTAAAAGTTTCCGTACGGCCCAAAGAAGAAGAAAAAATTATTGGCTGTGCGATGATTGTGGAAAGATTAATGTGGAAAAAGTAATCATTAAGAAGAAAAAAACCGAACCGAATGAAGAGGTTGTAGGTACTAAATGCAGAAACGGAAGAACCGCTTCCAACAAAGCTTGTAGAAGAAAATACTGCCGAAGAGAAAAACCCAAAATTAAATTTTTAAGTTTAACAGGATTATTTTTGTGTAAAATATCCTGGTTATTAAGTTTCCTAATCTTCTATCCTAATAGGTAGTTACTTAATTATGTTTTCGTCAAGTTTTATAAGAGTGGAATTGAAGCTTATAAAACATGAGAAAAGTTGATAATTTGACTTTCGGTTAATGGCTAAACATTCATATTTTGACCGATTACTTTGTAGTGAATAGGAGATAGATGGGTTATTCATGGATAGGCACTAATCAGTAATTATTACTCTTCAAAACGTACATGGATAAATAATGATCAACTTAATAAAGTGGCATGTAATGTCCCGGCTATTACCTACCACTTACGAATAGCGTGTCTCTAAGTCCCTGTTTGATGTGAATTAAAAATAGACCAAAATATCAATAACAAAATGTTTGGCCGGAGCAAAGAAAACAAAAAGCCAATCGCGTGCCGTTTTCCCTTTAAACGCTTTATTACAACAAGCGGCACCATGAAGAATAACCCGAGTCGCCGACCAGAAACTGTTCGGTATATATGTATATCGAGCGTGAAGCCGCAAACAACCCTTTCAGGACAGCACCGAGGGCAACCCTACGCCCCCCAATTTGGGGTTTATCTCCCCCTGGAACGTAAGTGCGACTGTATCACATGCAAATGGGAAGATCAAAGTGTACACTCTGCAAATCCGCGACGGCTCCTGTCGCTTCACACGATTCCACTTTGAGAGTGGTCCCTCTTCTCATGTTTGAAAAAATTGTGTTCCTTCCTTACAACTGAACTCAAAAAAAAAAAGAAAAAAAATCTGGTCGTTTCATTTAAAAGCGTGCAAACAGCAGTCTCTTCGTGGCATATTTTAGCATGTAAATCCCGTGGCGGATTGCACTGCATAAAATAGAGAGCACGGTCTGCTTGATTTGCATAGCTCAGCTGAGGAAAACAATCGATGCTCGTATTGCCGGCTTGCTTTTGTTTCTTTAACGGCCGAGTTTCCACGAAAACCCACGAGCGGCGGTGTGTTTCGGGCATTGTTTCGAAATGGGCAAATTTTCCAATATGCTCAACATGCATATAGTCACTAAAAAATGCGTAACTGCTTCGAACCGTCACGAGGCAGGCAACAATATCAGAATGGCTCTAACCTTGTGCCTACAGAAGGTATAATCCGAGGGAGGGTTGCTGATGAAAATGGTGTACACCTAAACGGAAATATTGAAAAATAACGGACATTTTAAGAAGTTAATTTTAACAAGTTAATGTTCAATGAATACTTTACGAGCTAATGGCTCTTCAAAACACATAGAAGCGATTAACTTTCCTGAGCCATGGAAAAATTACATACTTCGACCTGTATAACATGATTGACAATGACAAAAATGGACTTTTCGGAATTATTTTAATTGACTTTTAACTTGTTCATCAATTTGATTGCCTCTCTCAAGAGAGGCAATCGAATTGATGAGACAATCTCAATCAAAATAGCTTACACACTGTGTGCCTCAAAAATACTGTGTTTTGCGGATAAAGGTTTATAAGCAAAATTTATACCACACGACTTGGGATGCTAAAATGCCTAAAGTTTCACAACACCTTTCTGAAACACCCTGTATATTCAAAAGAGGTAGACGTGTTTGATCTACGCCATTCTCTTAACTCTCCCAACAATTCTTAAGAAAATAAAAAATCAAAGAATAGTTCTGCTTATCTTTATGACAATGATCGTAAATCAGACTTTCCTATTTGCGTGCGATAGAGTCTCTTTAACGCACGCTTTTGTGAGTTGAAAGTAGTAATTTACAGCACGTTGCATGTCAAAATTTTTATCACACACAACCACAAAGTTAATAAGCAGAAATTTCTTGTAGGGGAAATTTTTTACCTAACAAATTTAACATTCTAGAAGGTCTCTGATTCATTGCATTTAGCTAATTATTGTTATTTTATATACAGGATGTCCGGTAAGCATCTGATCAAAAGACGAATTGACCCAACTTTTATATACCTGCTAAAATTCTTTTGGTGTGGATTAGAAGATCGAAAATTGTGAAACTATTGGAAAACCTTAAAAGAATAAACAACCCATCTGCAGTATTCTTGGTTTTCATAATGGAACATTTTAAATTTTCCATTACATAACTTCCAGAGTTGCTTGCACAGCAGACTACAAGTTTTGTTGCAACTTTTGGACTTTTTTCACTTCAAATGTCAAGAAAGTTAAAATCAGAAAGTTCTATTTTTTTTCAGTTCAGATAGGCAAACCCAAGAACTTTAACAAAGTTGGTAAAGTAAGACATAGAAAGAATAAAAAATACTAGGAACTATAGGAATAAAATGGAAATATCGGAAATAAAAGTCTATATAAGGAAATATTCAGGAATAAAAGGAAGAAGTAATTGAGTAGCTTCATTTATCCTCAACATGGACAATTCTGCTTTTAAACCCAAACCTAAAAGTTTAGGTTTCTTTGGTACTTTTTTTTCTTCTTTCTATTCTTAACTGACAATGGTGTCTCTGTGAGTTCACGAATTCAAGATTTAGAGCCTTTGTCTCCTTTTTGAGTTTTTTTTGGATTTGGAACTCTGGACCATGTTTGCATTTCTTTTCAGTTCTAGTTGTCATCTTCAGTTTTATTAGCTTCTTGAATCACGAATTGTCTTCATGCATGGGCCCAGTCAGGTTTAATTTTGTTTTTTCTTGAGAGGAACTTTCATTTCTTTCATTCATTTCGTTAGTCCATTTTCTCAGGCCAAACCAAGTTTTGCAAACTTACATTTTTCAGTTTCTGCGTCTTCGTGACTTCTTGGCCTTGGTCAATTTTAGTGTTCAAGCTACAGGATTTTTCTCATTGTATATTATATTATACATATACGGCGTGTTCTAATACTAAATCAAGCAGCTTCTTCTAAAAAAGTTCCCGTTTTTTCTCGTTTTATTTCGGAGCTCCTCTATTTCCTAAATGAAACTTTTGTGAGATAACAGAATAGAAATCCTATCACCTTTAGGTTCTTTAATTCTTTCAGTGCTGCTTTATGAAGTTACACTAAGACGAGAGCAAAAACCAAACCAAAGCAGTGGCCTCTTCATTTTAGAACTTTGAACTGGGCAAGTTTCTTTGAGGAGGCGGTTTAATGGAGCAAAACTATTAATAGTTTCTTTGGGTTCTTTTTCAGTTCCTCTTGTAGTGGAACTTCATTCACCAACTCCCAGGTGGCAGTGTCGAAACTTCACCCACCGACTCCCAGGTGGCAGCATTAGTCGCAATCCTTCATCACATTTCACCGCCTTTCCTGCGCCGAATTTGTCTTTTGTCGCCAACTATGAACTCTCACCCCGGCGCATAAGGCAGGTGTCTATAACCACGCCTTACTGACGAGTCCAAGGTAGACCCCGGGAAGAAACGCCAACACCACATATATAACCTATAAGAATCTCAGGTCGTCCCAGTGGTGTTTTTCTGAATAACATTTTTTTTTCTGGGAAGATTTCCCATTTGTGGTACGTCATTTATCGACGCTATACTTGGTGGCCCCAGACAAACGCAACACGCTATCTTCCGAGCACAAAGCCGCAACACGGATCGCTTGAGACTACCAGAGCCAAAGGCACTGGCACATCCTCCGTCACTTACCTCGTTCAAGCAACAGCAAAACACAACATCATACAACCTCTGTTCTCGTTGTCACTCGGAGTATTGTGGCAGAACTTCGAACTTCATCTACCGACTCCCAGGTGGCAGCATTAGTCGCAATCCTTCATAACATTACACCGCCTTTCCTGCGCCGAATTTGTCTTTTGTCGCCAACTATGAACTCTCACCCCGGCTTATAAGGCAGGTGTCTACCACACCTTACTGACGAGTCCAAGGTAGACCCTGGTACGAAATGCCAAAACCACATAGGCTATAATGATCTCAAGTGGTCACAGTGGTGTTTTCCTGAATAACCAAACTCTTTTCTGGGAGTACATTTCTCATTTATGGAACGTCATTATCGACGCCATACTCTTATAATAAGAGGAACTGAACAGTTCCTTCCACTTACCAGACATTAGTTTCTGGTAACTTACACACCTCTTGAACAGTAGCAATTTAAGTTTTTTCTATGTTTCTATTTTTCTTTTTCCTGATGACTTTTTTACGGTTTTGTCCTTTGGATTACTGTTCTCTAGAACTGTGGTCTCCTGTACTTCTTTTTGGAGCTCTTCAGTAGTATAAGTTGAACTCTCCTTTACAGTGGAATTGAGTTTTTTTATCCTCCTACCTCTAAGTCACAGTTTCGCTTTTCTCCTCTCAGTCTCCCTTCTTTTTTTTGTTAATAATTATTCTTCTCTTCACAACCAGCTTTTCAGATACTTTGTGTTCAAAATCTGTTATTTAGTTGTTTGTTTGTTAAAAATTGATACTCCAATTCTTCAACAATAACTGTAGTTAGTGGTTCTTTTCCAGCATCCTCTACTGCAACAACTTGTACTTCTCCTTCCTTGAAGAATACTTCTTTAGAATTTATGTTTTAATTAGAGCGTAAGAATACTTTCCTCAACAATAACAATCTCTTGTATTTTTTTAAGGATTTTCTCCAGAACTCCTACAACAAAAAAACAAAATTTGGAGTCATAATTTTGTGTTTACACGATTTTGGCTTAAAATTAAATAATGTCTTGGAAACCTCTTCAATTTTAACCTTTTGTTAAGGCTTTTTTTATTTTTTCTTTATAGTAAAAATTTCAGTGTATTGCTCTTTATAGCATTTTTATATCTTAATTACTAGTTTTTTTACAACTTTTTTTTTAATATCCCATTTTTCTAATACAATTAGTACTAATACAATTACTACTAATACAACCATCAAAATACCAAAACAAAATTTTTCTGTTGTTTAGACTGTTTGCCTTTCTCTTATTCTACTGTAACTATTTCCGTCTTCTCTTCCTAGTAGCCTTTTTCTTTTTTTTTTCTAAGTTTTTTTCTCATTGTTTTTTGTTTTTCATATTTTTCTGTTACTCTCTGCCATGTCTTGTTTAATGTTCTTCTTCTTATATTATTTTTTAATTGGTCGAAATTGCACTTTATAATCGGTTTTTAGTCTTTGAGGTAATTGTGACCAGAAATTAAACTTTTTCAACAAGTAAACGTCTATAATCATGAGACAATTTCAGTCCAAAACTGTGCTTTTTAGCGATTAAATTTTCCTGATTTTCACGGTTTACACGATTTTGGCTTAAAATTAAATAATGTCTTGGGAACCTCTTCAATTGTAACCTTTTGTTAAAGCTTTTTTATTTTTTTCTTTATAGTAACAATTTCAGATTTTTTCTCTTTATAGCATTTTTATTTCTTAATTACTAGTTTTTTACAACTTTTTTTTTAATTTCTCATTTTACTAATACAATTAGTGTCTCTTCTATTTGGTGTGGCAGTACTTCAATGAGAACTTGCTGCAATGATGGTGTTTCTTTCTCCTCTAAGTAACCATCAAAATACCAAAACAGAATTTTCTGTTGTTGAGACTGTTTGCCTTTCTCTTATTATACTGTAACTATTTCCGTCTTCTTTTCCTGGTAGCCTTTTTTCTTTTTTTTCTAAGTTTCTTTCTCATTGTTTTTTTACTTTTCATATTTTTCTGCCACTCTCTGCCATGTCTTGTTTAATGTTCTTCTTCTTATATTTTTTTTTAATTGGTCGAAATTACACTTTGTAATCGGTTTTTAGTCTTTGAGATAATTGTGACCAGAAATTAAACTTTTTCAACAAGTAAACGTCTATAATCATGAGACAATTTCAGTCCAAAACTGTGCTTCTTAGCGATAAAATTTTCCTGATTTTCAAACATTTTGGTTACAAAAACAATTTTTATGGTTTTGGTTTAAAATTAGAAATATTTGAAATTTCTGCATTTAACTATCGACTTTTTTAGTAATATTTTTTCCTATCTCATTGCTTATTTCAAAAAATATCTTTGGATGCTTTCCGTCTTGATTTAAAATTTTTATTATTTACTCTTTTTTTATTGCACATAACTTTCTATTCCTATTTTTTCTCACGTTTTCTACAATTTCTGTTTTTTTTTCATATATTTTTATTGAAGTAAATTGGACTTTGTATTGGGGTTTCATTCTTCCGAGGTAGTTTCGACCCATGACGCTAAAGAATAAATTTTGGCTTAAAACTCTGTTTTTGAAATTAATGTTTCAAATTGGTTTTCATTCTTGTGAAGTAGTTTTGACAAGAAATTTAATTTTTTTGTCAAGTGAACAATAATCGTAATGTATAATCTTTTGCAATGAGATAATTTTAGCCCAAAACAGTTTTTCTTTAGCGATTAAAGATTCTTAATTTTTTTAAGTTTTTATACGATTTTGGTCTGAATTCGAACTCTTACAACAAAAAACAAAATTTCGAGTCATAATTTTGGTTTGAAAAACGGAATTTTTTACAAATTTTTGAACGTGTTTACACGATTTTGGCTTAAAATTAAATAATGTCTTGGGAACCTCTTCAATTGTAACCTTTTGTTAAAGCTTTTTTATTTTTTTCTTTATAGTAACAATTTCAGATTTTTTCTCTTTATAGCATTTTTATTTCTTAATTACTAGTTTTTTACAACTTTTTTTTTTAATTTCTCATTTTACTAATACAATTAGTGTCTCTTCTAGTTGGTGTGGCAGTACTTCAATGAGAACTTGCTGCGATTATGGTGTTTCTTTCTCCTCTAAGTAACCATCAAAATACCAAAACAAAACTTTCTGTTGTTGAGACTGTTTGCCTTTCTCTTATTCTACTGTAACTATTTCCGTCTTCTCTTCCTGGTAGCCTTTTTTCTTGTTTTTTCTAAGTTTCTTTCTCATTGTTTTTTTTTTCATATTTTTCTGTTACTCTCTGCCATGTATTGTTTAATGTTACTGTACGTAATGTACTTTATAATCGGTTTTTAGTCTTTGAGGTAATTGTGACCAGAAATTAAACTTTTTCAGCAAGGAAACGTGTATAATCATGAGACAATTTTTAAATTTTAATCCAAAACCGTGCTTTTTAGAGATTAAATTTTCCTGATTTTCAAGAATTTTGGTTACAAAAACAATTTTAACTATCGACATTTTTAGTCATATGTTTTCCTATTTCATTGCTTATTTCAAAAAATATCTTTGGATGCTTTTCGTCTTGACTTAAAATTTTTATTATTTACTCTTCTTTTATTGTCCATAACTTTCTATTTTTGTTCCCTTCCATTCTTCCGAGAATAAGTTTTGAACCATGACGTTAAAGAATAAATATTGGTTAAAACTCTGTTTTTGAAATTAATGATTCTCGATTTCTCAATCTCGAAATAAAGTTTTTCCAAAAAGTCAAAAATCAATTTTTATTGAGAGGATTGTGGTTCGAACAGGTACTTCTTTTTTTTAATGATTTTGGCCTAAAATTTGAAATATTTAAAATTTCTACTTCAACATGCTTTTCTTGACATAAGTTTTTATATTCTTTAAATGTTTCCATACTTCTTAACTTTTGTAACGTGTGCTTTTGTTGTTTTTAAGCCGTGGAATTTACCATGGAATGAGGAAATGCAATAATATACATGGTGTCTCGGCTGTAGTTACGAAGACGCATAAATTAGCAAAAAGTTAGTTAGTTACTTTTGTAGAGCCTATTTAGAAAACCTTTATAATGTTGCCTTATTTAGAGTGGTTTCTAAAATATTTAAAAAAATGTAAAAAATACCAAAAACCAGGTCCGTATTTAAAAAAATTATCTTTATACTGGAACTCGGTAGATAAGCGTCACACGAAGAGCTAATCGAGATGTCATATGGGTGGGTGTAGTGAAACTTTGTAACTTAAACTTTTTTTGTGTCACCAAGAGTTTTTGAAATAGAAGATATTTAAAATTTTTGCAGTCCTTATATATTTCCAAATATTCCAAAAACGACTTAAAATGTGGCTGTATAGGTTTTCTAAAAAGTCTCCACAAAAGACAACTTTTTGCTAATTTAACCGACCTTGTAACTACAGCCGATTCGAAGATAGCAATACTAAAAGCACTTAAAAAAGACACCCTATCAATCCATTTGAGAAA
The DNA here is from genome assembly GCA_951812265.1 of Taphrorychus bicolor. Classification (NCBI taxonomy): domain Eukaryota; kingdom Metazoa; phylum Arthropoda; class Insecta; order Coleoptera; family Curculionidae; genus Taphrorychus; species Taphrorychus bicolor. The sequence continues at coordinate 24,606,681 of OX638304.1, forward strand.
TTATAAATTTTGTATGTTATGCGCTTCTGAAAGACCATATATAAAAATTTTGTTATTTATTATATATTTATTTTATTGAATCACTCATTGGGTCACTCAAAAATGGCGGCGATATCCGGTTGAATTAACGTCACATGACGCAAAGTCGTAATTCACCAATTGAAGCGTTGGCGATTGAAAATTGCGTGGTAGGTTACACAAACATGTGAACTTCCGGCCAAGAAACGCACCAATTTAGAGAATTATCGGATTTGTTGGGTACCCCCAGTTCTACCTCCGTGCCCCATCTATAATATGTTCAAGGTCTCCTTGATATCAGTGTTAATCTTTAAAATTGTCGCGTTATTTTCATTTAACTCTTTCTCTCTTTTAAATCTTCTTTTAACTCTGAGTTCAGCGGTTTCGATGAACACAGACAAAACTAATTCCCGATATCCTTGCACTAAACCTCCACCCATTAACTACATTAAACCCAAATAGGATATCTTTATTGACTCAACTAAAGTAAACGAAACCCTTCCTTTGCCGCGAGGACGACGTTGCCTTGATCTTTGGGGGCGGTGTCCGCCGATTCACCCCTCGCAACCGGCGAGGGCGGCCTGCTAAGGCGGGGGTGCCGTCGCCCCGGTCGCCTAATTGATGCGAATCGACCCTCATTTGCATTCGGATTGGCCGCCTTAATCAACCAACGTTGGCGGCGTTGCCGATCGTTACGGTCTCGCGAAAGTTCCCATGCATTAGAAATTCGTGTCACATGGTGTCTCCAGCCTGGACGGGACCATTAAGGTACAAAAAAATAAATAAATAAAAATCGGCGTTCGTCGAGCCGCTATCGCTGAATCGGACCGGGGCCCATGGGGCAAAAAACGCGAATTGCAAATAGAGTTAGTGCCGTTATTTTGGATCTGCTTGCTGATGGGGCCTCCGTCTGAAAGGGGTTTTATACAGTTTCGAGTGCACTCGATGTCCCATTAAAAATTCGCCCGAATAATGGGCTAATAAGCGAACGCTGGTCTAGAGTGCGGCCTCGGGCTATGCGATACCTGTTGTCTGTCAGAGGGTGGTCCGTGGAGGGTTTAGAGCTCGTTGAGCAAACACTGTGGCGATTTTTAGGCGTGAAAAATCAATTACCCCCATTGATCGTCACTACCCTCGGATTATGGTAATGACGATCAGTTTTCTGGGGGTACTTGTTAAATCTTCACATTCTCACCATTAAGTTTTTCCCCATTTATTCCCAAATAATAGCACCGAGAAATATGAGTTTTTTTCTCAATTATTATTGTACGACCCTCAATATACTATTATAAGTCGCTCAATGACCCCTATGCGTGCCAGTGTTTCCGCCCGCTGCGTGAACAGCCCGCGTTGCAACAATACCACCCTTAACGATATTACCAAACAATGGTGAAAAAGCAATTTTTGAAAACAATATTGATGACGTTGAAAAAGGAAAGCAAATGGTTAAAGTTGGTTATTTAATGGTCATTTAAAATGTCTAAAAACTGTGTTTTGAACTCTGATGTTTGTTTTTTTACTACTTACTCTTGGGTATTACGCCTCAGTACAATTTTTTGGGTGTTTCGCTTCTTTTGAAGGTGGAAAGCGAATTTCGCACTTGTCCCAGTAAATTTATTGAGATGCTAATTTACCCTGAGGAAGTATTCTTCAGAACTAGAACCTAAAATAAGAAACTTAAAAACTATGAATTTAAAATGTTACCTATTTAATTGATCTCGAGTAATGAACAATTTTCGAGTATTGCGGAAATCGTTTTGCTTTTGACATGAAAGTGTCTTGTAATACCCATAAGCAAGTAGTACAAAAAGTTTCTTATTGATGAAGAACAGTCACAACACTTAGAAAAGACAATAATTGTACTAGAAAAATGACAAAAATAAAGAGAAGTTCTGTTCTTAAATGGGGACGTTTCAAGCTAGAACGAACATTTCTGAATTTTGAATTCTTCAATTTGATGTCCGATGTCGTTAACGGTTTGCAATTTCGGAGCTGCTATCAAGAGTTCTTCAAGAGATCAAAATGAACCGAATAGTTTTGATTCCATGTACTTTGCTTCACTGTTAAATATTTAACGATCTATTTCTGATGGATTTTTTTTTAAATTTAAAGCTAAAAGGAATTTTTCTGATCCCTTTTTATTTCCCACCTGCTGCTTTATGCATTTCCTGAGCTTCTAATAAAAGCAAAAAAATGGGCATATTATTCTCAGATCCAGACGTTCTCCCTTTGCTCTGTAACTTCAGAATCTACTTATGATAAATTCGTTTTTTTAACTTCAGAATTTTATGATGCAAATAGCATTTCAAAGCTTGCATGGAATATAAAAGTCTTAAACTATTGCTGTATTTTGTGGCACGATATGAGTAGTTTCTGAGCTTCTATCACCGGCTAAATGAACAATAAATAGAGTTCAGTAGATGCTAGAAACTTAAAAATCCCCTTACGATTGACGATAATTTACCCAAATAATTTCTGAAACTTCTGAAACTTGTAATAGATTCTATGAACTTTAATTGTAATAAAATTTAAAAACTACTATAATAATATATACAGGGTGTCCGGAAACTAAACCTACAAACGAAGGCAGCATATTTTAGAGATATATTCATTCCGATTTGAAACCAATATTATCTTATCCAAAAATGGCTCCTCAAAAATTTCAAAAGGGGGTAAGGTAAGGTCGTCAAAATTTTCAGCAAAAATCGATTGTCACATAGAGGGGATAAAAATATGTAAAAAATGCAAATTGGAACTTCTTTCTCCTTTAAAATGGCGCCTAAAACGTTATTTCTTAACTAATTTACCGACATTCTAAAACTTGAATCTGAATATCTCGGAAACTAAGCTTGATATAAAGATGCTATTGGTACTAATCAATAGACTATTCATGACCGCGTGTTATCAGTTTATTTTGTTAAAAAAAAATTTTCTCGAAATTGACCATTTAGTGACGTCCCACCGAAAAAGGTGTTCCTAAGTGTCGAAAAGAAAACTTTGCAAGCTATGAGAGAAAGGATGATATGGACGTTCGGTGCAAGTTGACCTCAAAGTGGCAATTTCTAATTTAAAGTGTAAAAATTCGTAAAATTTTTAAATACAAAGCTATTAGCCTCCATTTTTGGTCAGATCTAGGGTCTTCCCAGGTATGCTGACTATGCTACCTCATTGAATAACTTTTTTGCAAAAATGTGGAATCTACAGGGTGTGATATGGGAAAAGTATACTCAAATTGGCAATAAATGTTACACAACAAAATTTTTGTTGCTCACGCGATATAAGAACTAGTTAGTCTAGAACTGTCACACACATCAAAGAAGGACGAGCACAAATTGTTACAGTAGAGGAGTAGAGGAGGCTGCAAAAGAACCACTGCAGTTATTGTTGAGGAAAACCCAAAGAAATGGAATACCGATTCAAGAGTTACTCAAGAAATAACAATTTTTGTAACACAAAGTATCTGAGGACCTTGTCGTGGAGAGGAAAGAAATTAATAAAAAAAAGACAGAAGACAAAGAGAAGAAACGAAAATTATGACTTACAACAAGACGGCAAAAAACCTCAAATCAGAGTCACTGTAGAAGAGAGTTCAACTTATACTACTAAAGAGTTCCAAGAAGTACGGGATAACAGTTTTAGAAAAAGGTATTCAACAACAGTGAACAAGCAGTTATTGAAATAGTAAATTGTTCAACTAGTATCGAAACTTGCACTTTTCACATTAGTGTGACGATTTGGACACGAGCCGTAGGCGAGTGATACAATGTCACAATAGTGTGAAGAGTGATTTTCGTACGTGTTGCACATTATACTTTTTCTACGACTGCAATTTTGCTTCATAAATGACTATTCGTATTACAAAATATAAGCAAGGCGTGTGCAAAATAATCAGAAGCGTGTGCAAAGTGGACTTTGCGAGTGCTGTTTGTAATATGCGATTTTCAACGGTAGTTGATCATTTTCGAGGCAGTGGTAGAAGATAGTATATTGTGCAACTACTGACGAAAATTGCACTTTTCACACGAGTGTCACGGTGTGGACACGAGCCGTAGACGAGTGATACAAGCTCACAAGAGTGTGAAGAGTGATTTTCGTACGTGTTGCACTCTATACCTTCTTTCTACGACTGCAATTTTGCTTCATAAATTACCGTTCGTATTATAAAATATTCGCAAGGCGTGTGCAAAACCATCAGAAGCGTGTGCAAAGTGACTTTGCACACGTTGAGTGGACTTGCACTTTGCACACGCTGAGTGGACGCAAAGTGGACTTGCAAACTTCCCAAAAAGCACTTTGCAAACTTTTGCAAAGTTTCTCTAAAATTTTTTAGTTAGTTATGAACAATAGAATGTGAACATTCTTTAAAGCAAAAAAAAATTACACACACACACACACCATTACACACAACATGCATAGCGTCGTGGACAATCCACACAAACAGCCATTTTTCAGTTTATTCAGGAAATGTTCCTATATCTTGAAAAAGATGAAATGGCATTAAGCATGTTTTTGGATCTGACAAAGGCTTATAACTCTTTAAATACTACATATCTCTTACAAAAGTTGGAAAGATATGGAATAAGGGATGAAGCATTAGACTTGATAGAGTCATATTTAGAAGACAGTTCACAACGAGTCACAATCTGTAAAAATAAAAACCAATACATATTACGATTTGTAGTAAATACTTTAGGTATTGCCCATGGCAGTATTATCATGCAAAAAATAAAAGTTGTTCATAATTTACCTTTATGACTTACCGAAATATATGCAGGGTACAGTTTATACAGAAATATATGCAGAGTGCAGTTTGGTTAACTACGCAGACTACGCAAAACTCTTAATTGTAACCAAATATCCTCAAGATCTGGGTGTTAAGGCAATTTAAGCTTTCTGACGAGCCAAAACGTGGTTGAATGGAAATCACCTAAAGACTACTGTGGTTACTCTTGATACTCAAGGGTGAGGTGAGGTAGACGTGTGAGGGGAATAACTGTTCAGTGAGGGCAGAAGACTCAACATAGTTTTTGGGTCTCCAATTAGACAAATTCGTAAACTTCCAAGAACACACGGAAACTCTTAACGGAAAAAAATTAAATAAAATATGTAATGCATATAGACATTTCATCTATATTTGCACAAAAATACCTTAAGCAAGGAATAATGTCTTGAGGATCTACCAAAAATTTGTAATCTGTTTTCCTGACTTAAGAAAGAGATTTTAGAATAATTTTTGAAATGAGCTTTCGAGAAAGTTGCAGATCCAAATTTAAAAAAAGAGGTATACTAACAGTTTTTGGTTTACACATATTTGCATGCCTGATGTTTCTATACTACCACAAAAACTTATTTTTGTTAATGGTGAGAATGTAAGAACGGCTACCATAAATCTACCTGTCCATTATAGAAAAGTGTCCTTTATTACATTCCTTTATACATTACATGTGTAGAAAAATGTTCAATAAACTACCACACAATATCAAAATGTACTCAGGACTATTTCAGTGCTATTTGAGTTTCCCAATACAACCAGTATCGACACCCAAACTATCCAAAATAAAGATTATTATTATTATTATTATTAGTATTATTATTATGTTCTTAGCAAATAGCATTCGGGTAATATTAGATTATTTACTCCATCACTAGCTACCGTTTCAATTTAAAACATAATGAAATAGCCCGTAACGAGTAGGTAGGCATGCGACGCTTAAGTTTTAACAAGTCTGAGAGTTTATCTCGCAATTATCGAGTCGAAACGATGATTATCGATCTGCGAGGCAATTATCGACATCCCACTGGGCCAGACATCAATCTAATCACAACATCGTTTAATAAAATCGCTTCCGCGAGCACGGCCACTACTACAACTCGCAGGGGCATTCTGACTTGTCGAGATTGGAGCCTCGAGTATAGGGCACTTTATAGTATATGCAAATGAAAAAACAAAAAAATAGAGCTGGGTCAATATCGATTTTTACGGTGGCGAAAACGGCTGATAGTGCCGGCAGCGTGCACGGCCTCGTAAATATATTTAAATATATGCGGCATTAATTCAATGCGCGGCCGACCCACTCACAGCTGACTTCGTCGTCGTGTTTGTAAACACAAGAGTTTCGGTCCCCAAGTGTCTGCCAACCCTCCTGGTACTGATAGAGAGACAATTTACTAATTGCCAGAGATGAGGATCGACCCTCGACAAATACAGAATCGGGTTTGAGCAAGATTATTTATTTTCGGATTCAGTTTTGTGACGATGATACGATACGACTGGTGGAAAACTAAATAAGCACCTAATATAGGTATGTACTCCTCATAGTGCTAAAGGTCGATGTTGGTTTGCAATTTTGTGACTCAAGAGCACAACTAACACAACCTCTTCATCAAGAACCTTGAGGAAGATCGCATTAAGAAGGTCGAAACGTCGGGGAATTCAAAAAGGATTGAGTAATCGTTATTATGTCCCCAATCAGTTAATCAACTTCTGTAAAGTAAATAATAGTTTTAAGGTCAAAAGGTAGTTGCTGAAAAGAAATCAATATGGACAAACATAATGGTGTTCCACACTTTCCAATGGAATACTACCTACACTTTCATACGCGATTTTTCGATACCCCACGTAAACTCCTAAAGGAAGATAACAATACAGAAAAAATTTTTGTTATAAATAGGGTTTTGAATCACAAAAATGCCTTAAACGAAATTTCAACTAAAACAGGCTTTGAAAGATGTTTCGTCTAGATTCACTCTTGATTCACACGATTTTTCATTTAAAAGATACATGGCTGCCTTGGTGTGCATTATAAAGGGTAATTTTTGATAATAGGTTATTTTTCAAATTCGCCTTGTAACACAGGAACCAGGGCAGCCATGAAATTTTGGTTACACCATTGTGTTATCCCATTTTGACACACCCTGTATAAGGTGGTTAATCTTATTATAGTCTTTTGTTTTTTTATTATAGTCTATTGTCTTTTTTTCTTCTAAATTAATTTCTTCTAAAAAGTTCTAAAATGTCTCCAAAAACATAAAAACTTTCATTTTTTGATAATGTGAGTAACTTTTAACATATTCTAGCTCTAATTCTCTTAAGTCTTGGATTTATTTCTAACTAATTTTAGACCTAATCTATTCTGAACTTTTACAATTACTAAAAATTTATATTTTTACATGCTTCAAATAATTTTTCCACGATTTTTAGCTTTAATAATCTGAAATTATGATCAATTCCAATCAAGAATCATCCAATCTCATTTAAAATATCTATAAATTTCAATATGCACTTTAGTAGTGCAAACTGGTGACTTTTAACAGTCAATGATTTGAAGTTTTATTTCGAAATAACTATTGATTTTTTATCAAATAAACTTTATCAAAAATTCTCCTGATTTTTTTCGTATAATACACTGTTTTGGAGTAAAACAAAACCAGTTTTAAATCAATAGTTATTTCGAAATAAAATTTCAAATTATTGACTGTTAAAAGTCACCAGTTTGCACTACTAAAGTGCATATTGAAATGTATATATATTTTAAATGAGATTGGATGATTCATGCATGGAATTGATCATAATTTCAGATTATTAAAGCTAAAAATCGTGGAAAAATTATTTGAAGCATGTAAAAATACAAATTCTTAGTAATTGGAAAAGTTCAGATTAGATTTGGTCTAAAATTAGTTAGAAATAACTCCAAGACTTAAGAGAATTAGAGCTAAAATATGTTAAAAGTTACTCACATTATCAAAAAATAAAAGTTTTTATGTTTTTTTGAAAAATTTTAGAACTTTTTAGAAGAAATTAATTTAGAAGAAAAAAAGACAATTCAAATCGCATAAAAAAGGCAAATAACAGAAAGAGTGAAATGTAATTATAGACGACAAATTCAACGTAGGAGTAGGACTAAATATCAATAAAAAATACTAAAAGCCTGCAAAAAAAAGAAATTTGGAGTTTTTGGAAAAATTTAGATTATGATTCGGACAAAAATGAAGATTTGGTCATTTTCGAGAGGCAAGTATAGTGTGTAAAAATAACTCCAAACTTGGAATGTGAGGAGAAATTCAGGTTAGGTTTATGGTAAAAATGTATCACAACTTATTTAAAACTTTAAAAATGGAAATTTTTAGACAAACGCAGGTTAGGACTAATATCAAAGTCGGTTAAAAATGAGTGAAGGAGTCTAAAGTGCAAGATTAAATAAGTTTATGGAGACATTTAGTTTATAATTAGTGCCAAAAATTACAAAAAGCGTCTACAAAAAATTTGAGTTCTTTGGAAGGAATCAAGTTAGAATTATGGCTCAAATAGGGTTAAAAATCGTCTAAAAATGCAAATTTTGATGTTTGGAATATTAAGTTAGAGTTAACAATCCTCAAAATGAGAACTAGTTATTTTTGAAAAAAATCAAGGCCCAAAAACGGTAAAAAATTACTCAAAAAAAATGCAAATTTGGAGTTACAATCAGGGCCAAAATGGTTTGAAAATGACTTTAAGAGTTTTGAAACTCAAAGTTGTTGCATTGTTTTAAATAGGTTAAGTTTATAGTCACAATCGGTTAAAAATAATTTAGAGCGTCTAAAAATAAAACTTGAATTTTCGCAAAAAAATTAGATTTTAAGTAGAATCAAATACGGTTAAAAAAATTATTGAAAGCGTCTAAAAGTGCATATTTAAAAAGCTTTTGGAGAAATTCAATTTAGAATTAGTGCCAAAATCGTTTAAACATTGCATAAAGGGTCTGCAAATGCAAATTTGGAGACTTTGAAGGCAATCAAGTTAGAATTGTGTCTAAAATAGGTTTAAAGTTACTGATATTGTCTGAAAACGCAATTTTTGATATTTTTCGAGAAATTTAAAATTCATGGCCAAGCAAAGCAAAACTTATGGGAATCTTTTTTTGTTGCCGTTAGTTCGAGATAGAAAAAAAGTGAGATTTGACTAAAAACTAATGGAAAAAAAAGTCTGTTTTTTTTTCTAAAAAATCAAGTCAAGATGCAACACCTTAAAATGAAAACATGGTGTTTATCGCAAAAGGCAAGTTAATATTAGGGCTTAATAACGGTGAAAAATTACTTAAAATGTGCAACAATGCAATTTTTTTTTTAAATTACCTGAAACCTCTAAAACTCACATTTGGAGTTTTTGAAGAAAGTCAAGTTAGAATTACAGACAAAATTGGTTGAAAATGGGGTTTCGAACAAAGGATTTTGACATTCAAATTTGGAGTTTTTGAAAAAATTTATAAAATTGTCTACAAATTCAAATTTGGGGCCTTTAGAGGAAATCAGGTTAGAACTGCGGCTAAAATAGGTTTAAAACCAACCACTTTATCTGAAAATGTAAATTTGGTATGTTGTTATCAATCCTCTAGTTCAATGTACAGGGTGTTCATTATAAAACTTCATCTAGTTGGCTGTGAAATGTCAAAAGAAGATGGAGAAACAAATGACCATTTACTTTGATTATATCATCCTTTTCCGTCAAAATTTCATAGCCTGCTAGATGAAGTTTTCTAATGAACACCCCGTATGGTGGGTTATAGAGGAACAGGATCACGAAATGACGAAGAAAACTATTAGACTTAGTCTAAGTTTCGCAGATATTTTTCTGCATCATCAGGACAAATTCTGTTTTGCCTTCTTTGTTCTTAAATTTATGTAGCACTGTTATACTAAAATGCTGCGTAAATTTAAAACTCCTAAAAATGAAAATCTGTTTTTTTCTTTCGAGAAAGTTTAGTTAGGATTTTAATGCCTCAAAGTAAAAACTTCGTTGTAAATCGTGGAAAAATTACTTTAAGAATGTAAAAATAGAAATGTGGAGTAATTGTAAGTGTTCAGATTGGATTTGGGTTAAAATTAGATAGAAATAACTCAAATCCTTTAAAAATGCTAATTTGGAATTTGTTAAAACAGCCAAAGCTACTTGGGAGAGAATATTACAGCTAAAATATGTTAAAAGTTACTGATGTAATAAAAAAATGAAAGTTTTCATGTTTTTGGAGAAATTTTAGAACCTTTTAGAAGAAATCAATTTAGAAAAAAAAGCAATTCATATACCAAAAAAGGCAAAGAATAAAAAATTTCTATCTATTTCGATTCTAATCTTTTTTTATATACTAAATCATTTTTGGACCAAAATAAGAGAAATGTATATATAAACGAGAAGGTCAAGGTAGGATTAGGATTAAAAATCAATAAAAAAAATACTCAAAACCTGCAAAAAAATAAATTTGGAATTTGTTGAAAAATTTAGATTATGATTTGGACCAAAAAAGAAGATTTGGTGTTTTACGAGAGTTTACATATAGTGTGTAATAATAGCTCATAGCCTGTTAGCAATATCAGGAGAAATTCAGGTTAGGTTTATGGTAAAAATAGATCAAAAATTATTTAAGACTTCTAAAAATGGAAATTGGAATTTTTTGGAGAACCGCAGGTTAGGAGTAGAAACAAATTCGGTTATAAATGAGCGTCTAGTGTGCATAATTAAATAAGTTTTTGGAGAAATTTAGTTTAGAATTAGTGCTAAAAATTACTTAAAGCGTCTGGAAAAAAGTTAGATCTATAGCTAAAATAGAGTTAAAAATTGTCTAAGAATCCAAATTTTGATGTTGTTTGGATTATTAAGTTAGGATTACAAAGCCTCAAAATGAGAACTAGGTGTTTTTGAAAAAGGCAAGAAGAATTAGGACCCAAAGCCGGTAAAAAAATGACTCAAAACAATGCAAACTTGGAGTTTGAGGGAACACTTAAGTTAGATTTAGAGCTAAAATTGGTTGAAAAGTGACTCAAACCCTCTAAAACGCAAATTTGCAGTTTTTGAAGAATGTTAAGTTAGAATTAGGGCTAAAACTGGTTGAGAATGATTTAAAGGGTTTTGGAATACAAATTTGTTGTTTTTGGAAAAAAATAGGTGAGGTTTATAGTCAAAATCGGTTAAAAATAATTTAGAGCGTCTTAAAATAAAATGTGGATTTTCGCAAAAAATGCAGATTAGGAGCAGAATCAAATACGGTTAAAAATTAGTGAAAGCGTTTAAAAGTGCAAATTTACAAAGTTTTTGGAGAAACTCAATTTAAAATGAGTGCCAAAATCGTTTAAAATTTACACAAAGCATCTACAAATGCAAATTTGGGGTCTTTGAAGGAAACCAACTTAGAATTGTTGCTAAAATAGGTTTAAAATTGTTCATATTGTCTAAAAGTGCAAATTTTGATGCTTTTGGAGAAATTCAATTTTATGGCCAAGCAAAGCAGAACTTATTGAAATCTTTTTTTGTTGCCTTTAGTATAGATAATTTTTTTGATTTTTTTTTATCAAAAAAGTGAAATTTGATCAAAGAATAATGAAAAAAGAATCTGTTTTTTTTGTTCGAAAAAGTCAAGTTAGTATTAGGGCCCAATAACGGTGAAAAATGACCTAAAAATTGCAACTTGCAATTTTTTAAAAAATGACTCAAAGCCCATAAAACGGAAGGTTTTTGAAGAAATTCAAGTTAGAATTAGAGTCAAAATTGGTTGAAAATGGTCTTTTGACTTTCAAATTTGAAGTTTTCGGAAACATTTATAAAACTGTCTACAAATGCAAATTTGGGGCCTTTCGAGTAAATCTAGTTACAATTGTGGTTAAAATAGGTTTAAAAGCAACCACATTGTCTGAAATGTAAATTTTGATGTTTATTGGGAAATTCAATTTTAGGACCAAGCAAGGCAAAAATTAAATTAAAAATTTCCATAAGTAAAATTTTCAGTCCAATAGTATAGTGTGCCATTAGTGTCCAAAATTGTTCTTTTCACACGAGTGATTTTCGTACTTGTTGCACTCTACACTTTTTCTACGACTGCGATTTTGCTTCATAAATGATCATTCGTATTATATTATAATATATGCAAGGCGTGTACAAAGTAGACTTTGCACACGCTTGAGAGCTTGCGCCATGTGCACTTTGCGCACGTTGTTTGCAATATTCGATTTTCAACGGTAGTTAGTAGTGCTCATTTATTCATTTTTCACCCTGTCTCTAGAATAAGGGGCTTTTAAAAATCTCTGTAAATTAGGAATTTCTATTAAAGCATTTACGAGGTTTGGACGCTCAAAACCGAACTTTCTAACGTCATTCGTAGAAACTTTCTAAATTGTTTAAATCTTGCTTAAATTCGGAATTTGTCAATTTTAGGTCTCCTTTCTCTTTATTTTCCTGCTACGGTTTAGCCCACCACCACACTGTTTTCTCTTATTGTTATCTCCATTTTTTTCAGTAATACCGCTGCTACTGCCATAGGAGAAGTAAGAAATAATTTTTCTTCTTTGTAAAGTTTCTGGGGTTTTTCTTAGATCTAAAGGTCTATACTTTAGCAAAAGTGACAGCTTTGACATGACACTTCACAGAAGGCGGGGTAGGGAGAGTACCAATGTAAAATAAATAAAAAAAAAATCATACGTAATACGGGGTATTCATTATAAAACTTCATCTAGTAGGCTATGAAATTTTGATAGAAAAAGATGACATAATCAAAATAAATGGACTTTTGTTTCTCCATCCTTTTCTTTTGACATTTCACAGCCAATTAGATAAAGTTTTATAATGAACACCCCGTATATCAAGAAGAAATTATCACTGTAATAGTACTCAGGGAATCATAAACCGTTGCTTAGCAACAGCATTGTTAACATTTACAATAGGAATCCTAGCAGGATTGTCAGAGCAGGTTTATTGGCTCCTTATAGGTTCACGAGTTAAACCGTTACGAATATTAATAGACTAGTTAGTTAAGAACTATTATTTCTTCCCAATACAATTAGATAGATACAATACAATAGAATATATACAGAGTGTTGCATTAAAAAAGCCACTTTTGGAAAAGAGTATAAAATTTGTAAATAACCATTAATTGAAGCACAACGACATGTAATGACAGAACACCAAGTCTCTATTAACTACCTACCTGCTAACGTAACAAGAGCTTATGCTGCAGACCAATACATCACTAATTTGGAGGAAATATTTTCCTGCTTATCCTACTCAAAAGTACTCCGCATTGAAAATTACGTTAGACAAGTTGTACCTTTTGAGAGTAAACAACTTTTGAGACTTATTTAAGTGTAGTGTCTGCCTAAAATCCTACACAACCCTAGAGAGTATTTTCAGTTAACAAGAATATACGATTTGTAAGCAAGCTTTGTCTCGGTGTATCAATCAGGACCCAACAATGAGTTTGCCAGTTATTTACGAAATGAGGCACAAACAGCGTTTGATCGACATCCTATATTATCCAGCCCCTCACGGCATTGCCGATAAGCCAAGGCAGGTTGACAGGATGACAAATGTTCCGTATCAGACTGATAATCGTTTAATACCAGGCGGTAACCCCTTCACGTCGTCGGCAGCAGCAGCAGCAGTAGCAGCAGCAACGTCGGGAATTTGCGGGGCACCGACATACCGATCGGCCCTGCCGCCGCCGCCGCGAATTATGGGGCCATCTATTCCGCATTATTATGCCTGCGCTCATTTAGGGATGATTGATGATGCCCAAATGAACACAACTCTATCCGGAATCCTTCCTCGACCATCCCCCTTCAACTTCACTCTCTGTATTATTGCTGACTTGAGACTGATAATTAAATACTCGTAGTTTCGTTGTACCAAGAAGGAAGATCTGTCTAATACGAAAAAAGGGGGAACGAAACTAAATAAACCATAAACCCCCCACACTTTGATGGCATTGCGTCACGGTCGGCATTATTATTCAAATTTCTAATTCAATATAAAGTCAATAAATTTGCATAACGAGGGAGGGTGAGCTTTGTGCAGAAACAAGTGGTCAATCACAATGGCCTGTGTTGTGGAACTCGTCGTTGGTTTTGATAAGGAATGCGGTGATTGGACCTGGAGCAGGCCCAAAAACGCATGAATTTTGTAGAATTAATGGAAACCTACTCAAGTCGTAGTGCGAAGAAATTCCGAATTAAGGATATCCGGAGAGGGACTTTTACGGAAACCTTTACATTTACATTGCGAATCTCTTACGTACTTTAGGTACAAGACATCGGCATGTGACATCAGACAATAGTCACAAACATCCTGACTGGTAACAGCGCAAATTTCTGGGGGTCCTGAATAGGTTTGATTCTGGTAGAATAAACCCATAATATTGAATCATGTAATATAGAATCAGTGAAAAAAAATCTATTATACCAGGTGCCCCATGATCAAAATGATACTGCGACATTCTCTGGTTTAAAAAGAAACGATTTGATCGAACTTTCATTATGAAAAAGTTTCTTTTTTAGTTGCTATTGATGAACAAAGTTTCTAGAAAAATATCTTTTAAAAGATGTTTTTGATTTGGATATTCTGTTATGGAGAAATGGCGTCCAGACCTTTTGGTCAAGCGATAAGTTCTTAAGAGTCTTGCTACAAAAACTACCAGAACTTTATATTTAGTCGTCTAAATAATTTTGTTTATTATGATACCTCGATGTTTCTTTGAAATTTTATTACTTTTGAATTTCTCAAGAATATAGAGATTTCAGAAAAAATTGTATGCTTTTCCCAAAAGGTCCCAAAAATTAAACGCCTTAGAATCATCTTACTTTTCTATATTTTTTGAAAAAATAAGAGAACTTTGTTTTTCAAAGACCAAGTTTTTCAAAAAAGTCTAACATTTTCGGTACCTAAGTTGTGGACCGATTTTTCAAAAAGATAGATTTTTCTTGCTACTGGTTTTAAAAACTGACAAAAAATTAGAGGTCATAGAATAATATTACTTGTCTCAAGTTTTTCAAAAATATGAGGATTTGAAGCATTGTCCAGATATTGAGTTTTCAAAAAAAAATCTAACATTATGTGTTGAAGAATTTGAGTGTTTGCGAATGATAGCTTTTTGCGAGTTTTAGAATAAAGAAGGAAACCTAAGCTTTAGTCAGATTTCTAAAAAAAAATGAAGTTGTTCGCTTGTCCCGAAGACTGACAAAGAATTAAAGGCTACAAAAAGAACATAGTTTCTTCAAGTTTCCAAAAGCGCTAACACCTTTTCTTCAATAAATCGAGTAATCACGAAAAAACCTGCTTTTATGATACAAGGAGGAATACAATAAAATATGATACAATAAGGAACATATATTTTGGCCGGATTTTTCAAAAAGGAAGATATTTTAGAAGAACTTGCTCGCTTTTCTCAAAATGTGGCAAAAAAATTAGAGACTATAGAGTAGTCTTAATTTATACAAAAATATAAAAATTTTGAAAACTATTAAGTTTTCAAAAAAATTTACCATTTTATCTTACATAATACAAAAGGTACATAATTTGTAATCAGATTTATTAAAGATAGAAATTTTAAAGTAACTTGCTTGTTTATCTAAAAATATGACACAAGATCAGAGGCCATAGAAGAAACTTTCCTAAAGAAGAAACTTAATTTCCTAAAGTTTCAGTTATCAGTAAAACTTAAGTTCAAACACCAGATATGACGGACATTGCATTGTTTATCTGTCAAGTAAACGACGTAGTAGTACGTCATATCTGGTGTTTAACTTCAAACTGAAGTTTAAACTTTAGATCCACAAATTTTTGCGTTTTACAACCTAAGATAAACTCCAAACTGAAGTTTAACCGATACCGACACGCCAGAATCCCGACCGGCGGTCCACAGAGATTCGGGCCGAAGCGGAAACGCCGAGCGCCAAACACGACCCCGGAAACCCATCTGGAATATTCGAGAACCGGAAGCAGTCACCTCCGTTCTCGAAAGTACGAGAGTGTGTTCAAACCAGCGGGCCGCGCGATATGGGATCGAGTAGATAGTGCAGTGTAGTAAATAAGCGGATAAGCGAACAGTACGAATTGTTAGTAGACAGTAATTGCGTTTTAATCGTGTTGTAATAGTTAAAAGTAAATAAAAGTGTACAATAATTCCATCGTTTATTTTGTTCCTGGCGGCTGGTGTTTCGTTTGTCCTTAATTCATGTGATCGTCTGTTTGTGGATTCATTGTCTTACTTTTGAGTCAAATTTAGAGTTTTTGAAAAAAAAACAGTTCCAGATTAGGTACAAAAATTAGGTAAAAATGACTTAAAGCGTCTAAAAATGAAAGTTTACATGTTTTTGAAGAAAGTCAGTTTTATGACAACATCAGACAAAACTGATTAAACTCTTCTATTTTGTTGTTTTTGGCAGATTATATTTTTGGTTCATAATATGTGAAATTTGACTGGTGACAGACCGTTATATAATCCACTAAAAGAATATCAGAATTATGTACCTGGTTTTTGAAATCCGTGGTAGATTCCTATCAAAAAAACCTCATTTTCTACTTTTTTGTTTACTTAAACATAAAAGGGGACAAAACTGACTTAAATTTGAAGACGACTCAAAATGCAAACTTTGTGTTTTTCGAAAAGTTCGCGTTAAAATTACGCATAATATGTGTGTTTTGTGTCCTTTTCAATACAATGGAACTGCAGATAGCGGGTGTAGGACAATTAAACAGCTACTTCATTCAACATATCAGTAAAGTATATAAAATAAATGTACAAACTACATGCCAAATTGAATTAATTGAATATTCACATTGTGCGCTTCTAGCTGATGTAGAAAATTCAAGATTTTTTAATTAATCCCTCAAGTATAAAATATATATAGAGATAGACGACATACATATTGCTTAGATGACATACTTCTCAAACAGAATTAAGCCCTGAAGAAGATCTAAATAAAGATCGAAACGTTGGCATATTCGCAACTGTGAAGTAGCTTCTTATTTGTCCTACACCCGCTATCTACAGTTCCATTGTAAATAAAAGTGTGTAGTTAATTAACGATAAATTTTTGGAACTGGTATTCCGTAACAACTGGTGTCAGAAGTGGGATAATTTTCGTCAAATTTGTGACTGTATACGAACAAAGGAGTCATCGCGCGCACTGAATTTTGCGTGGTAAGGAGAGTGCAAGAACGTTCGTGTTTCCATTGCCATATCGCTCGATCTACGACTAAAATCATGGATGAACAACTGGCAGCACTTATGGAAATACTCAAGAACGACATAGCAGATAAGAGCACGGAAGTAAAAACTATGTCGGCTCAATGAGATTCCTTGGCGATTCAGAATTGTTTACTGAAGAGGACTTAGGAAAGCCCCGACGGGAAAAGTGTCACGCTTCAGCTTGTCGTACCAGAAAGAAGTCTGAAAGATGTCTTGCGTGAAATGCACAATGGAGTCTCAGGAGGCCATTTTGGAGTGAATACGACCCTGCGTAGAATTCGGGAAAGGTACTTCTGAGTGAATTGCCGAGAAGACGTCGAAGAGTGGTGCAGAAATTGTGATTCCTGCTGCTCCGTAGAAGGACCCCAAAGAAAGACTAGGGAACAAATGAAGCAATATAATGTTGGCGCCCCTTTTGAAAGAATTGTAATCGACGTGGCAGGTTCTTTCCCAGAAACCGACGAGGGCTACAAATACATCTTAGTTGCCATGGGTTATTTCGGTAAATGGCCTGAAGCTTATGCACTACCAAATCAGGAAACTAACATCATGGCAAGGGTCTTGGTTGACGAAATCTTCAGTAGATTCGGCGTACTAATAGAGCTTCATTCGGAGCAGGGACGGAATTTTGAATCGCAACTTTTCAAGAAGTTCTTGGAACTTCTGGGAATCAGCAAAACAAGGACAACTCCGCTCCATCCACAATCAGATGGCATGGGCGAAACTTTCATTCGAACCATGGAACAATACCCTTGCCAAATGGTAGCCGACTACCGGAAAGATTCGGAAAAATTTCTGCCTTTTCTAATGATGGCTTACAGAGGTGCAGTGCATAATACGACAGGACATACCCCTGTCAAGGTTATATTTGGTAATTTCATCTTCCGGTAGATTTAGTGTACGGCTCACCAAAAGAACCGGGGCAAGATGTCCAGAACTATGCTGATGAACCTTGAGAAAAGGGAATCCATCGAAACGTAAGGACAAAGATAAAGGTTGCCAGCGATCGGATGAAAGCCAGATATGACCTAAGGGCGAATTCTGTAGGATATAAGGCAGGTGACTTGGTGTGACTGTATAGTCCATAGAGGAAGAAAGGAAAGTCTCCCAAGTTGTATACCACTAGAGCAACGGATCGGGACGATCAGAGCTAAGAGGGGGGCAATGTTACTCCCGACCGTCGGTCCACGAATATTCAGGCCGAAGCGGCAACGTCGAGCGCCGACCGCGATCCCGGGAACGCATCTAGAATAAACGAGAACCGGGAACAGTCGCCTCCAATCTTGAAAGTACGAGAGTGTGTGCGGACCGGGTATATAAACCAGCAAGCTGCGCGAGATGGGATCGAAGTTTGAACTGAAGTTTAAACTAAAGTTATACTGATAGTTGTCCTAAGTGCCACTTTTACAAGTCAAATTTGAACATTCATCTTCAATTTTAAACATTATTTTTCAAACTAAAGTTTAAACTGAACTTGTAAAAGTCGCTCCAATCAGAAAAGAAAATTTTGAAAATTGTCGAGGTACATAGTTTCCGAAATTTTATCTGCCGAAATTTATCCTTGCGTATTGTACGATACAGTAGAAACGTTAGTTATAGATAGAAATAATTTTAAAGAAACTTGCTTGCTTGTCTCAAAAACTTACAAATAATCATAAGGCACTTTAAAAGGAAAAAAAAATCCCAAAAACTTTTGGAATTGTCAAATGATTAAAATGCTGAGTTTTCCAAAAAAATACTATCTTTTCTTGAATAATTCGAGTAATCCCGAAAATTTAATTGGAGGCTTAGGATACAGAAGAAACTTAAGCTAGGGTCGGATTTCTAAAAAAAAAAAAAATTGGAATAGGTAATTAA
This sequence comes from Taphrorychus bicolor, assembly GCA_951812265.1. NCBI lineage: Eukaryota > Metazoa > Arthropoda > Insecta > Coleoptera > Curculionidae > Taphrorychus > Taphrorychus bicolor. The sequence goes on from OX638304.1 coordinate 24,625,541, forward strand.
AAAAAAACTTGCTTTCTTGTCCCAAGACTAATTTTTGACAGTCCCAAAAACTGTCATATATATTGACTTACAGAGAAAAGTTATGGATTGAAACATAGAACAATTATTGTGGACAACACTAGGCAAGCATCGAGTTGTCCAAGAAAGCATTCACAATTTTTATTTATGTATAAAGTTACAGAAAACTTTCAAAAACTACAAAGAAGCTAATGCCTTTTTTCGCCAGATCCTCTTATAAAAAAATATGGATTTGAAAGACTAAAAAAAACTTGCCAAGAAAGATGCTTCCATGTTGGATTCCACAGAAGAAAATAAAGGATGAAGATGCTTTCACTTTTCCTAATTCTGCTCCTGAGAGTCTATTTTGCAAGGAAATAATGCGAAGGTTACAAATGTGCTAATAAGAGAATTTTCTGGATCTCTGAAACACTATTTTTGAAAAAAGTATGAATAGGTAAATAAATGTATGGTGCCATGAAAAAAGGAACAGGAAAGTGAAGGGTGGTGACAAGAGAGGAAAAATAGGTTTTTTAACTAACAGTAAAATAAGAATTGGTAGAGCTTCATTTTGTACCATTTTCATCCAGATTGTTTTTCTGAGGCATTGTTGCCATTATAAATAATATTTTTCCTACTATATCGATAGGGCGGAAGAGAAAATTATATGCTCATAAAAGTTCTTTCAGAACTTCTCTACGCGAAACTGGAAGTTGAGAAACAACAAAATTAAAAATCAATGAAAATACTCCGGTCTCCTATTCAATCAAAAGTGAAGTCATAGTAAAAAAGCTAAATACCCACTCTCTGGTTTTTTATAAACGGTGTGCGCAAACTTCCCATTTAGCCTCCTGATACCAAAACATCTAAAAACGATAGACGTCCTTCCTTTTCTATCTCCGTGTGAGTGATATCTCCGTCAAATGAATTGATTTTTTGGGTTGATAGAGTTGGGATGTAAGAGGAAGTTTTGAAGTTCGCCGTTTTGAAGGAGACCGAATGGGAAGCTTGCGCACACCGTTTATAGAAAACCAACACACACTGACAGATATCTCAATAACGGATCAATTCATCATTCCAGGCAGCAAAGGGGAGTCATAAAGTGAGAGCTAAGAAAATTTGTGACTCGGCTGAATTGGAACGGGAAATGAAGCATCTGGAAAGAACTTTTGGTTGGAATAGGTACAGCAAGCACGAGTTCGTTAGGGCTGCCCGTCCAAGGAATGTAGAGCCCCAGGAAGGAACAACTAGAGAAGATGAAGAGAAGCGCGGATGGACTAGGCTACCATACATCCACAAAGTAACGGACAGGGTCCGCAGGCTACTGGAAAAGCACTAAAACTGTCTTTAAACCCACTCAAAGCTCCTTAAGTTATTTCAATATTTTGAATGTAGTTTTATGAAGCTGCCTCCTCTCAGGAAAACGATTCCGGTAAGACTCAGATGCAGCGTCTGCTATATAATTATTTTGAATATAACACTCTAACATGTCGTATTTTCAAAAGATTAAAATTAAATTTTTTTGTTACGTCCTTATAAGGGTAAAACTTAATGAACGTTATTGAACTGTCTACGCTACGACAATACACAGAGCTTGACATCGGCCAAAGATCCCCCTTGGTATACACACTCAGCATACAAGAGGAGTTGCACCCTGTGACATACACAAAAGTAAGCACGACCTCCTTTTCAACCAGGTGGATATCTTATATCAATGGCAGCGTTTCTATCCTAGACTAACGAGAGAGGCCATTAAGATCTTTAAACACTACAACAATTTCAACAGGAAGGAGCAAATTACGTTTCTAAATGCAGACTGGAAGGGAGTTCTACGACATGCTTCAGAGCACACTTCAAGGGCAGCGCGACGGCGGGGGAATAAATACCACCGAGCTCACCACAGTCGAATCAGTCAACGTCGGGAAGCACGGGAGATCACTTCACCCATTAGCTCATCGCCTTTGATAATGTCTGCCGAAGCTGTGGTCGAAAAGTCAGGAAGAAATTCCATTAGACCGCGGCTTCAAAGCCCGGAAAACACTTTAGATCGTATTTTCACTGACCGTGAAAGCCTTCACAGTCTTGTTAAGCATAAAGGTGTCAATTAAAAAAAATCGATTCCGACGACTAAATAAAAAGTTCTTGATTTTAGTTACAAGGCACTGAAAAACTTACCATTTGCCCGAAGCAGATAGATGGCATTACTCTATCAAATCTTACTTAGAAACATGTTCACAATTTTTAAACAGATTTGATGGAAATCCATCGTAACGTACAAAAAACTATTTTTTTTCAAGTGGACTAAAAGTACGTCATTTGTTTTCTCCTTACGTACATCTAAAGTGGGCTTTCTAATCCTGAGACCAAAAAAGTAGCAAAAAAGTTCTAGGCAGTAAAAGTTAAGTCAAAAGTCACCGCTACTGTCATGGGGGCGCATATACAGGGTGTCTTTTTTAAGTGCGTGCAGTATTGCTATCTACGAAGCGGCTGTAGTTACAAAGTCGGTTAAATTAGCAAAAAGTTGACTTTTGTAGAGCCTATTTAGAAAACGTTCACAGGGTTGCCACATTTCGAGTGGTTTCTAAAATATTTAGAAAAATCTAAAAAATGCCAAAAATTTAAATCTCTTCTATTTCAAAAACTATTGGCGGCACAAAAAAAGTTTAAATTACGAAGTTTCACCACACTTTAATCTCTCTCATATGACATCTCGATCAGCTTCGTGCAGCGCTTACTAACCCAGTTACCAGTATAAAGTAAATTTTTTTAAATACGAACCTGGATTTTTTTTTCAAAATTTGAAAGTTCTTTTTATTCTTAATATAAGGACGTATTACACAATAAGGTTTTAAACGTTTCGACCAATTAAATCCATCATCAAGGTATTCTATCTAAATCCGATCCTGTTTTTAGAGTAATGAAAGTTAATACTGTGTTTTTCTTCAGTAGATGCATCCGAATAATTACCATCAATACATGCAATAGGTGCCTAATTGTCGCTATCAAGCCACTTTTTCTGTGGCGGTAATCATTAATTTATCTAAATAATATTTTTAGCTAAGCTATCTACATAAGAAATCGCATCTGTTAGCTTTAGATTGGCCTCATTGGGATCTCTTGATATCTCTCACAATTATATTAGGCGTCTGTGCTAACTAAAAGTCAAATTTATATGCAAAAACGCCACAATAACGCCGCATTTATTAGCGTCAGCGCTACATTTGCATTCCAATATTTCTCTAATACCTCTGCATTTCTTTTATTAGCTTTGCCTTCAAACATTTATAAACAATTTGTAACCATTTGCGAGACAAACGCCACTAAACGCCAGACTATACATCTAAATCGCAATTTTGAATAATATATTGAAACCCACATGCAATGTTTTTAGTACCTTAAAGAAAATTATTACACAAATAAAAAAAAGGAATCTTATTATTGTGCTAGTATGAACAAGATACTTATTTTAGAAATGAAGCGATGACATAATGCTATTTATTTTGTAAACCACTATTGCCTTAAGAAATTAAATGTTCAAATTGTCATCCTTGGTTTCTAAGGCACAACCTTGTAGGTATAGTTGTTACTCCCTATACTCCAAAAACAATTATTTCAATCAAAACTAAGAAAGCATTAAATTTCTAAACAAAGTGACTTTTCAACCAAAAAAGGAATTAAACAAATCCGTTCAGAAGGTTTGCCAAAAATAATAATTAAACATTTGGTAATTTTTATGTGATGCGTTAATTTTGTTGGCGAGCCTATTAAATTTCTTAAACTAATGTGATAAAAAATTGCCAGTTAATTGGCCTCCTAGGTCCCCTGATATAATTCCTATGGATTTTTCTATTTGGGGTTTAATAAAGAATGATGTGTACAAAAGTGCGCCACAAGATGTGGAGGTTTTGAAAAGGAAAATTCAAATGGCGGAACTGGAATGGAGAATTCAATGATAAAAACATTGCAAGTATTGATGGTAATTATTCTGACGCATTTACTGAAGAAAAACACAGTATTAACTTTCGTTACTCCAAAAACAGGATCGGATTTAGATAGAATACTTTGATGATGGATTTAATTGGTCGAAACGTTTAAAACCCTAGTTGTGTAATACGCCCTTATATTAAGAATAAAAAAAACTTTCAAATTATGAAAAAAAATCCAGGTCCGTATTTAAAAAAATTAACTTTATACTGGTACCTAGGTTGATAAGCGTTACACAAAGCTGATCGAGATGTCATATGAAACAGATTAAAGTGTAGTGAAACTTCGTAATTTAAACTTTTTTTGTGTCACCAATAGTTTTTGAAATAGAAGAGATTTAAATTTTTGGCATTTTTTAGATTTTTCTAAATATTTCAGAAACCACTCGAAATGTGCCAACGCTGTGAACGTTTTCTAAACAGGCTCTACAGAAGTAAACTTTTTGCTAATTTAACCGACTTTGTAACTACAGCCGTTTCGTAGATAGCAATACTGCACGCACTTAAAAAAGACACCCTGTATAAACGATTTTTCATTCACCAAAATTATTCGAACAATAGATGACACCAGATCTGAGTGTATTGCCATCTTTACATTCTTATTGAAAAAACAAAGGATAGGAATACCCTCAGAGCGCTCGAAAGCACCACCCGAAACCGTTATTAGTAGAAATCGCTTAGGATCTCAAATTCTGTTAAATGTCATTGATTGTTAAACCTCATGCGCGTCATCATATTTATTTGTCAGTGTCAATGTGACTTTTATTAATTTAGTATTGATGATAATACTGCAAATTTTTAGTTTACCATACCCCGTTAACCACCTAAAACATTGGTTATGATTTAATACCATTAAAACCATTAAACATTGAAAATCCATTCTATTTATTTTACAAATAATATACACGACTATTTGGGTAAGTACCTAGACCCGCCTAAAGAGGATGAGAGAAAATTGCAAAACTGAATCACTGTGAAATAGACTTATTTCCTGCATGCTTGAAAAAAAAATAGTATACCGGGTGTCCAGCAGAACCCTGGACATAGGAGATTAACATGGGAAATCGGTTTTTATTTTTTTGCGCCTGTACGGTTGTTTTGATTGAAAAACTTTTAAGAGTAAAGTTGTAGAGCTTATGGTCAGCTATCATCCTGTAATTTTTTCAATACCACAGTTTTCGCTATTTTTTGGAAAAACGCCTCGAAAAATGCAAAAATTTGAATTTGGCGCGTCACCCCCACCATGCATGTGCAGTGTCGCCAACATAATAATTTCTTATGTTAGACTCAGAGCCGATTTTCCTTTCTTATTTATTTTGAGGGACTATCATGTAGTAATTAACGTGATTATGCAGAGAAAATTAATTGAAAAGCTGACGATTCGTTCTTAAATTATAGGTAAGTAAAAGTTACGTTTATAATTATCATAATTAGTAAAAGGAAAATCATTCCAATTTGTGTATGGCTGGTTGTCTAATTCATTTTAGTTTAGCAGCAATACGACAACCACGATGACATGACAATTTGTCTCTTGTCACCAATTAAGGGTGTTCGTTGTTGTTGTTGTTATTGAGGTGAATTCATCTAATTCTAAATGTTTTACTTCAAAATTGTCTATTTTGCAGTGCTGTGTGACACGAGGCCCCATCCTGCATGTAAAAAACCCTTGCTAAGTGCTGGACTCTTCTATGACAGACAAAATCTCATTGGAAAACCAAATACAGTGCGCCCCAAAATGCCAATCCACACATTTACAACTTCTCGACGTTGGTCTCGGTTGTCCTGCACTGTATGTGGATTTTAGAGAGTCCAAACTCATTCATTTTGTTGATTTGAGGGACCCATTAATCCAAATTAACATTCATTGGTGGAACAAATGTTTATAGCAAATAAGCAAGACCAGTAAGCACATAGCGATGGATGTTTGATCTGCTAAGACCAGTTTCTTTCATGTTTTATCTATGTATCTGGAGACTATAGTGCCTGTGAAAAAAACTCTTTTCAGTGACAACAAATCTTGCCAAACTGGCCACAAACAACTTGAAAAACTGGCCAAAAATTGGTTTCATTCCAATCAATTGCTGCTGAATATGGGCAAGAGCCAGAGGATGGTGTTTGCATTAAGGGAGATTGGAACCGTAAATGACCACTTATCCCAGGTTAAATTTTTTGGGGTTCTTGTGGATGAGAGCGCCAAGTGGGATTTACACACTGATAACTTGGCTTCAAGACTCAATAGAAGTTTGTACCTGCTACGTCAGCTTTCAGATAGGATATCTCGTACGGTACTTAGATCGGCTTACTTTGCATCTTTTCATGCATGGCTCTCTTATGCTGTAGTTGTTTGGGGCCACGCCTCGGGGGCTAAGCGTTTGTTTGGGCTTCAGCGAAGAGCAGTCAGATTGTTGGCTGGCCTGGGCTACAGGGATGACTGCAGAGCGCACTTCAGAGAGCTAGGCATACTAACCCTGCCCTCCATGTTTATATTGGAGAATTTGCTGTTTGTGAAAAATAACATGTATCGGTTTGCTGCTCACGAGGACATGCATGCTTACCTTACTAAAGGCCGAAAAAATTTAATAACCTCATATTGTCGTTTGAGAAGGTGTCAGAATGGTCCTGGCTACTGGGCCGTAAAATATTTCAACTGTCCATAAAAATTAAAGCGTTGACAGTGGATAGTTTCCGAAAGGAAATTAAGCAAATTTTAATGGTAAATGTTTTTTTATTGTGATGAAGAGTATTTTAAATATTTTAATCAACATTATTATTAATTTTTTTTCTACTCTCTGTATAGTCTATTTTAGGATGTTGACTGTAAGCTTTTAGTATTAAGTAAATAATGGCATCTGGACTGAATTTATTTAAATTCAATTTGTAGACTATTCTATTTTTGACATATGTACATTGCTGTTTTCGTGATTGTAAACATGAATAAATTTGAATTGAATTGAATTGAATCTTAATAAAGGTGATAGTGTTTTTATAGGAATAATTGTTGTTATCTGTGTTATTACCTAAATTTTTGTTACCTTTCTTTTTCATGTCCACTTGTTAATTTCTTCCGTTAAGAAATTTATGTATAGATTATTTATGCAAATATACTTATTTTGGTACTTGTTGCATCCACTTGTTCACACACAATTTCCCCGAAATAACCTTGTATTTATTGATATTAAAAGTAAGGAAATTAGGAACCATTTTGTTGATACAGTGTAAAATTTTATTTTTATTATTTCTTATTTAAATATTTCATTAGTTATGAATTTTGAGGAGAGAAAACTTGTTTTAAAACAATACTGGGCTGGTAATTCCTTTGCTCAAATTCGAGACAACATTGCTGCATTGTTTCCTGAACAACCAATACCAGCATGCAGTTCACTTCAGGCGGTGGTTGCTCGTTTTGAGGAAACTGGGAGTATTAACCCGATATGTTCCTGTGAGCGAAAGCGACGACTTCAAGCTGGTGCTACTCCAGAGGATGAAAATGTGGCAAAACTTGTTGTTCTTGCTACAGTAAACGATGATCCTTCCAAGAGTATTCGACAGATTGGCCAAGAAACTGAACTTAGTAGATCGACCATCCATAATTATCTGCAAAAAGAAGGTTTTGAAAGCTATAAACAAGAGAACCATCAACAACTCTTACCGACCCACCTTCTCCCCCCAATGGAGTTTTGGGAAATCCTGACCGAAAAAATTATTGCAGCCCCAAGATTTGTTAGAAACATTTGTTTCACGGATGAATGCTAATTTGGATTGACTGGCTCTTCAAATCAATAAAATGATCGGATTTGGGCACTCCAAAACCCACAGATAGTGCATGACAATCGGGACCAACGTCGAGCAACTGTAACGTGTGGATCGGCATTTTGGGGCGCCATGTTATAGGTCCATTTTTCATTGATTGCAGTTTGAACGCCAACAAATATGGCAATATGCGCAATGATATTTTGCCTGCTGTAGAAGCCATCCAGCTATTAGAACGGGTTTTTTACATGCAAGATGGAAGATTTTGAACAATTTCTCTGATGTGCCACATCTAGTCCTGTATTTTATTTATTTGTTTATTGTTCTTGTTTACCTCTGTGTTTGATGTTAAACACATGGGTGGTTATTCACTTTCTTTGTAGTGTGTAATTAAATGGTTCTTTTAAGAGCTGCTAATCCGTATTTTCTTTTCGCCAATTCCACGATAACTCATTTGTAGAGTAAAATCACATTTCGAGCTTGGTTCTTGGTTTGCCCAACAAATGTATCCACCCAACTCGCTGTCCTTAATAATTCTTAACATTAACCTAGCTTTTAGCTTTACCAATGACAAAGACAAGAGACATATCGTCGATCCGTTGTCTGTTGCTAATCTAAAATGAATTAGACAACCAGCCATACACAAATTGGAATGATTTTCCTTTTACTACTTATGATAATAATAAACGTAACTTTTACTTACCGTATGATTTAAGACAATTATCGTCAGGTTTTCGGTTAATTTTCACTGCATAATCACGTTAATTATTACATGATAGTCCCTCAAAATAAATACGAAAGGAAAATCTGCTCTGACTCTGACATAAGAAATTATTATGTCGGCGACACTGCACCATGCATGGCGGGGGTGACGCGCCAAATTCAAATTTTTGCACTTTTCGAGGCTTTTTGAGTTTATGATGATAACTCACCATAAACTCTACAACTTTACTCTTAAAAGTTTTTCAATCAAATCAACCGTACAGGCGCAAAAAAAATAAAAACCGATTTCCCATGTTAATCTCCTATGTCCAGGGTTCTGCTGGACACCCTGTGACTCAAAGTAAAAGGTCTTTTTGTGCTTCGCCCAGTTGCAGGTCTCAGCTTCGCTTCTGCCGTCAATCTCTGGGCTCAGCACGAAAAGACCCACTTTTACTCCTAGTGACATAATCTACTATTTTTCCAACAACTTTGACCATCAATAGCAACGGAACCAAAAAAACCGCAGAAACCCTGTATATTGCAATTCCATATAATTTATTGTGAAGTTAAGATTTTGGGAGATTATGTATCTTATTACATACCTAATGATCAAAGAACAGTAATTCAAGGTCATGAAAAATAATCTCTTTTCGACATAATTAAAAATGCTTAAATGCAAGTTACAATATCGTTCATTATTATGAGATCTTCAGACGCAATTCACGGTGCTCCGAAACCTCTTCCTCTACTAATTCCATTCCAAGCTGCGAAACCATTTACAAAACTATATCCCTGGAATAGGAAATCAAAAGGAAACAGATCAAAACCCTCATAAAAGCTCTGTTCGAGCGCTGGCGAAAAACGACCGAAATAACAAAACAAACATTACGGGGGGGCATCTTCGGCGGGCGGCTAAAACATATCGATTGCTGCGTCCCCCTCGCGCGGACGCCCGGTATGGCGTCGCATGCAAATCAGCATGGCGGCGGCGCCGGCAGACGCTTTCGGTGCCACGCTAAAGGTACGTCCAGATGAGACGGCTATTGAAAATTGTCGAGTGAAAAGGTTGTTTAACTGCATCCGTTGCAATAACAGGCGTAAATCATCGAAATTTATTGCAAGCGAGGAACTTGGGGCCTGCAGCAGCCGAAGCAGTAGCAGGAATCGATTTATTAAATTAATTTCCGTAATTTATTGACATTGGTTCTGGTAATTTGCGTTATTTATAACTGCTAAATACAAGAACCGTATATTTTGCCTGTGTGACATTGTGTGGACGCCCTTAACGTTCGGTTCTTTAATACGAATTCCTGCTTAGGCGATAGCATAATCCTTAATTTCCATTAACCTAGCCAGGCATAGAAATATTTGTTCTTCTGGAAACTATACGATTAAATCAAGATTCTCAAACTTTGTTTCAAAACTTCAATCGAACAAGAGATGAGATTAAATTATTATTCAAAATACTTCAACTACTTGAGCAGGAGTCCCAACCAATTTGGTAAACTTTTAAGGCGAGTTGGCCATACTATTTCAAAGAAATACTCCACCAAGGAACCTCCTTCTTTAGTCCAACGGCTTTGAATAATTCTGCAAACGTACAGGGTGTTCACCAGCAATTGCATCCGATCAATTATGGAAAAGCTATACATACTGAAAATCTAAAAGTTCGATTTTGCCTAAAGTCGGTGGGGGCAACTCACCTAGACAAAGTCCAAGATGGCCGTACTTTTGGTTATACCGGAAACCAACGCCATCTTTGTTTTTTCAAATAAAATCACCCAATTTTGATTAAGAATTTCGATTTTACTGTCACTTTCTATGTCAGTCACTCTTGTCAAATAAACCATGCTATTTTCAATCCGTTTTCAAGAAATTGCATCGTAAAAAGCGGATTTTTCAACTTTTAAAAAGCTGTAAAACCTAACTTGAAATAGCTTGCACTTTTCTATACTCGTTTTTCATGGGCTTTTCAATAGTGCTGACACCAGTTTTCATTAACTCAAGAAAATATGATCAACCACTAAAGAACACCATTGATTATCAATAAAACGGAACTTGGAAATATCAAAGATGCTCAAAAAAATTTCAAGAAATTAGAAAAATATGAAAAGTAGTTCCAACAGAATTTTCATAGCCCATTTGGTATTTGAGAGACAGGGTAGAATTAAAAATTATCACTTTTGAAGCACTCCCCCTTATCTCAGCTATCTTTAAACTTATCAAAGGAGTTAAAACTTTTGCTTGTAGAAGCAAGTTTCGCTGCAAGGAATAATTTCGCCGCAATAAATCAAACATAAGTTTTTCTTAATGCGACACCCTATATATCATTAAATATTTAGAATCGCATTTGCAAGAGCTTTTTAAAAAAAATTTTTTTTTCGGTATTTTGAAACATTGTACGTAACATAAACAACTGAATCGTAAACTTTTTATAAAACTAAAAAGACAAAACAATTTCCAAAATTCCAAATTACCAAACTCACTAAATATCTCAAAAACCAAAAGAGCTATTAAAATTATGTTGGCTTATCTTTAATTTCACACAAATTGCTTTTTGGTTATCTTTAAAAAATAAGAGAGATACCCCGAAATAAATCTGAAAATGAGATACCCTATACATTTCTCTAGAACCAACAATAACACGGCCAAATCGATTTAAAAAATTCTCAAAAACAAATTTTGAATATTTTTAGTAGAGTTATTGTTAGTCGAAGAGAAGTAATGTAGATACAGAAATGAAAATTTTTAAGTACGTCATTTTGTAACTGTCCTTTTATTGGTACGAATTTAAAGCTAAGAAAAAGCACTCTTTATGTAAGTTACTTCTTTTGTATTCTTCCATTAAAAAAAAATTGGTTTTTGCCATAAATGACAGCGTTCAGAAAACATCTGATAAATCCAGTTTGTTCATGTTAAAATTATCTACTTTCGGGTTTATTCATATTGCTAAAACCAATAATATACAACCGAAATCGTAAAAATTTGGATTTCTTTCCAATTGTCTAGTCATAAAATTTTTCAAAAATATGATAGTGGTTTTGAATTGATCTCTTAAAACTGCAATGTTTTCCCCATTTAACCCATTTGATACATACCTTGACTAAATATCGAAAAAAATCACTCTGTATAAAAAAATATTTTTTTTAAATCCCTTGTGACATAATATCTGAAGTTCAGAAAACCTAAAACTGCGTGCAAACTGAGTTTACAAAACTGCAATTGTTTGCCTACTATCTAAACTTTTTCGTATCTACTATAGTTTCCCATATCCCTTGTATACACATCTTGTATATGTTCGAAGTCCAGAAAAAAAACTGACGTTTTATACTGGTTCCTCTTATTTCCATATACAGGGTGGTTCATAACTCATTGGACATTAAGCAGGTAAGTGTAAAAGTCACCAAAATAAGTGGCTTTTCATATTAATTTTTTTTTCAATCTTATTGTTGCTGATATTGGAAGTGCTAAAAATATTAACTTCAGAAAATGTGTTTCAAAAATCGATTAATACCAAAAACTAAATTCAAAAAATATATTTAATAATAGTATATTATACAACAAGCATTTAATGAGAGTCGTTATTCTCGAGGGTAACGTTTGCAAGTAACGCACAAGTTGCCCGAGAGAATAACGCTCATTAAATGCGGGTAGAATACTACACTTTATCCACGACCAAGATTCCGGGTTTTCTCAAATATGGTAGGTTATAGATGCCACAAAAATAATTCACAATTTTAAAATCACGACTGGTTTTGCTAATCGATGGCACGAGATTGATGCCTCAGCTAGATGAGTCAGATAGATGGTCTAGTCGCCCGTGCATGTTCATTTCGATGCAACCTGCTACGAGGTTGGATAGTAAATTATTTCATTTTATGGCTCATTTTAAGTATCTTTTAGTGAAAAGTACATTTTTTAGTGAAAAAAGAGACGAAGATTTCATGTTTCGAGAGGTTTACTTTTTGAGGTGCTAGTTGCTACGACATGTTTCGTTTCCATGACAACTCATTATATACTTGTGAATAACGAACATTATTTACAAGTGAATAAATGTTAGCATTAATCTTGAGAATGTACGACTATAATGTGATTATTATAGTATGGTTGTGAATAAAAATACTTTTCGTCGTGAATAAAAATAATATCATAAAAAGCTCGTTTAATAATATACTATTGTCCACGACCACTTAATAATATACTGATATTCAGCTTGTTGGCAAAAGTTAAATAGGGCTCATATAGCGTCAGAGAGATATATGAGTTGAAACTGCGGGAATAATATCATTATTCCCGCTCGCCATTTAAGTTATACATGTTTCCTTGGCAACCAGTAGAAGTAGGCAACAATGCAATATGAAACGCCGCAGCGTAAAAAATGCACTGGTGGCACCGGTTTTGCCGTCAAAGGCGAGTGTCACTTTGACATTTCAATAATTTACTTGACCCTACCTAGGTATAGATTTTATAATTTGTAATTATTAGACAATGGCCGTGGACAAAGTATAGTATTATACTCGCTTTTTATGGCCATTATTCCCACGGGAGACTTGCGCCCCTCGCCTGCGGCTCGTGACGCAAACGCCCCCCTAAGGGAATAATGGCTATTATAAAAAGCTCGTTTAATAATATACTATTGTTCACGACCACTTAATAATATAATGATATTCAGCTTGTTGACAAAAGTTAAATAGGGCTCATATAGCGTCAGAGGGATATATGAGTTGAAACTGCGGGAATAATATCATTATTCCCGCTCTGTTGCCTTGGCCACGATTAGGAGTAGGCAACAATGCAACATCAATTGCCGCAGCGTAAAAAATGCTCTGGTGGCACCGGTTTTGCCGTCAAACGCGAGTGTCACTTTGACATTTCAATAATTTCATGTACACTACCTATAGATTTTTACAATTTGTAATTATTAAATAATGGCCGTGGACAAAGTATAGTATTATACTCGCTTTTTATTTACTCCCCCGGGAGACTTCCCCCTAAGGGAATAATGGTTATCAAAAAAAGCTCGTTTAAGAATATACTATTACTTCATGCTGTGTCATTTAGGACACTTTTGCATACTTCGTTTTAGTCCGGTAAATAGCTTTTTACAGAGAGAGGAGTTAATAAAAAAAAATAAAAAAAAAATTTCAGAAAAAAACAAAATTTATATAAAAAACAAACTTTTTTGATGTCCTCTACAAGCTCTGTATATTTATGTCCAGTGAGTTGTAAATCCCCTGTATTTTAACTAAAACTTAGTATGTTTAAAGGTGGTAGACAATGATGTACTATTAAGTGAAACATCTTGGACTTCCATTGTCTGTATTGAGTTTTTTACACGACGTTTCGAGCAGTGGAATCTCTCCTCGTTTTCAAGTGTTTCACTTGAAATGTCGTCTTTCACCTGAAAACAAGGAGAGATTCCACTGCTCGAAACGTCGTGTAAAAAACTTAATAAAGACAATGGAAGTGCAAGATGTTTCACTTAATAAAACTTAGTACTTATTTCATTTTGTTCAGAATTCATTTTTGAGTCTTTTCCCCAGTATTTTGTATTTTTTTTTCAAATTCAGTCCGTTGCCTTTATTACAAAATTTTTTTACTGATCGGAAACCAGCACTAATGGAATAAAATAAAAATTTTGAAAATGTGTTTAATTAGGTTTGTTAATAGAAACTCAAATTTTTCGGTAAAAATTTGTGTGTTAAAGGCAACTAATCACATATCGATTTAACGACACTTTTGGAAAAAATTTATTTCACTAACAAAACATTGTTGATGTGAACGCTTTTGCGCAAATTTGCAAATTTTAGAGATATTTTACGAAACTCCATTACAGCTGATTCATCAAAATAAACATCTCTAAATTTTACCATCTTTCGATCACTATCACAAATAGTGCTCGACATCCGAATATTCAGAGTTTACTAAGATCGTTTCGTTGTTAATGGTGATCGTTGCCCTTTATTTCAAAGCTAAAGTAGGTGTTCTGCTAATTCATAAATAGAACATTTCGTTTCTTTTGCCCACAGTGTCTTTGGAAATCCAGAATCGGTCAGTCTTGTTCGAACCATGTTGAGAATGGTGCGGTTCATCCATTTCGCCTTCCCGTTCATCTGTGGGTATATATATTCAATGAGCATTCGATTTTCTTTGGCAAATATTCTAATATTGGCCAAAGTAAATTCACCGCCATTTTCTGATCGAAAACCCCATGATATTCACTCCATGTTGAGTTTACATTTACTCAGCATAATCAATCAAATTTTGCTCTACCTCACTCTTAAACTTTTACCTCCTAAAAATATGATTAGTCACCTAATATCAATAGAAAATATTTCTCACCTTCTAATCCTTCTTCAGGGTTTTATAATATATGTCTACCTGCATTCCGTGGTTAATGGTTCAGTGCTGACCTTAACATGACATATAGATAAGCCACACCTTTGAGACTTACTACTTTCGGTACACTTACCTACCTTTTAATAGGTTAAACAAACAACCATACCATCCTGCCAACATTCCTGACTCGAATCGTCTGGAATGCACCGAAACTGCAACTTTTCATTTCACTTATGCACCGTGGCGTCGTTGGATATGCGGCACACATATGGATCTCATTTGTTGTAAGATTCTTATGGAAATTGCGGCCTTGACTCCCTTATGAAAGTGAATAAGTCCTCCCGTTGGTATATAGGGCTGAATTGAGGCAGGTTAGGTCCAGCGGACCTCATGTAAAATGCATAAGATGGCGGCGGGTTGAAACGGGCTCTGCATCGGAATTATAGCTAAACAAACGGCGTTGCTCAGGCTTTCTCCCCTCTATACGACAGACAGCTCTGATGACGGGGAAACTGAACTCACTACCTAATTTAAATAGCAAAAGTTTCACCCATTGAATACTGTCTGTTACCATTCATATTGCTTTTTCTCCTATTTTGCGTTTTCATACTTTCTCCAGGGGAGTTTTGTTTAGAGCTTCTCTAAAATAGAGTATGACAACCCGAATTTAAGACTTTAAAATTCCTCCATTTTTTCATGTCGAAGAATCCGTGCAGTAGCGTCGGCATGATCATAAGATGGCGTACATCAAAAATCGACAGACGAGGCCGGCGCAACCGCGTCGTCATGGATACGACACCTCCGTCGCGGCGGCCGGCGTCGATATGCTCTCTAGTGGGTGGACGAAGGAGGCCGATTCAGACACACAACGGTTAATTTCGAATGGATAAATAATATGCTTGGTTCAAGGAAAGAAATAATCGTCACGTTGTCCAGCTGTAAATTTAACCTTTTTGACGTTGCTAGTTGAAATTCACGCGGGGTGCGAAACTAAAATAAACCGGAAATGTGGCTGCAACTAGACATAAAACTTTATTATTTACGTTTCAATTTTCGGTGAAATTATGGGCCATTACTTTATAGCCCGGACCAGGGGCGTAATGGCTATATTTCACGAGGGAACATAACCAACGTGACTATGACACACCACTCTTTGTTCGCGAGCTTGATTTTTACGTGCCGCCATTTTCGTTCCTCTGCTCGGTATTATTGGGCATAGACATCTACGTACGTGCCAGGCACTTAGTAGATAATTAAAGCCCCCCCCAGAACGCGTCGTAATTCGGCCCTTAATGGAGCCAGTACCTTTCATCTCCGGCACTCAATTTGGGGGCGCGGAGGACGTATCCATTTCGTACAAACGACGCTATTAGCACGAAAATAAGCCCCGACATACACAAACTTTGTTACACTTTGATGTTTCGTCGGGTAACAAGTTTTCATGGTAATCTAATTTTACGGTACGTTATCGTCATACATGTCCGAAATATGGCCAGGGTACGCGATTTTATTTTCGTCCTGTTAATTGGAAACGAGAAGATATTTTGGGGTGTCGCTAATGGTGTTTGGAACCAAAAAGTCGTCAGAGGACCGGTTTGATGGTTTTGTCCAGTCAGATTTCCCGATATAAAGTTTTAAAAAAATATTATATTTATTAAATTTATAGCGAGTTGGTGGCTCATCTTGTACATCTAAACAGGTAAACATAGCTCTAGTTCACAGGCAACTACGTCCAAATCATTACACTTAAAAAAAGCATTTTTGTTTAATCTAATGGAGATGCTAAAAAGACGTAAGAGGAGTGAAAAGATCAGGTGATGGTTAATATAAGAATAATTAATTATATTTAATAATAATTAATAAATTGAATTAATCAAAATCCCAAAAAAATATGAAAAAAAAAGTAACGTTCAATATATTTCTGAAGAGAAGTGTGTACGGTGTCTATTTAAAAAAACTAGGGTGCTTTAGAACTATTTTTTTTTGAGCTATGAATAAAGCTTATACAGAGTGTTCAACAAACGTTGTGTCATATATCAGTTAATGATTGTGCCTCAAAAAATTGTCACTTTCCTATAGAGGGTCCTGATTTAAAACAGAATATATCAAAAATCTTCGGAATAAATCGATTTTTACAATGTAAATCAAAAATATTATAAAACTGTCAACTTCGTTTTCTCACAAGAAACTAACCAGTTTTTCTTTTGTAATCTAAGGTATTGTACTATTCTAAGAATATTCTATCTAAAATTGATTACATACGAATTTATCACTTGCATGCATATCAAAAGTGTTAAGTTAAATTATACGTGGCGAAAACAAAAATTCACTTTAACAGATGTTCAAAGGGATCGCCGTTTACAGTCCTGCATTGTCCTAGACGAGCAAAAGTTTTTTGCTGGACAGTAGACACTACTCCAAACTGAATGGCCTTAATAACAGTACTTATTCTGCTTTCAAGATTTCAATAGATACTTGTTTATTCTGATACACTGTGGCTCTTATAAAAGGGAAAGGTTTCTCGGGTAATCCATACCAAGCTTTCAGCAATGCTTTATTGCCTTCCTCAGGACTACAAAATTATGGTTTAGGGCAAAATTAATAGACAGTGAAATCTACCTACTGCTACATTGTCTTCCCGATATCGGGTCATCACAATTTCTGGACAGTGCCCATCAACGGCCACCGTCGTGTCCTTTTTTTCCCCTAGACTACATGGCAAAATTTCGAGAAACGTGGTTTTCTTAGAATTTGAAATTAAAAATCTTAACGTCACAAAACACGCCGTCAAACAGATTAGAATAGTCAAATATTAAAAATGTTAAAGTACTTAAAAAGAGACACAGACCCGATATCGGGAAAACAACATAGCAGTAGGCAAATTTCACTGTCCATTAATTTTGCCTTAAACCATAGTTTTGTAGCCCTGAGGAAGGCAATAAAACATTGCCGAAAACTTGGTAGCTAAAGAGTTTCATTCTTCGGTGCCCAGACTGATTACCCGAAGTTCTCTGGTCGAGATACCCACTAAATTTTCTTATAAAACAAATACATAACTCTTATAAACCAAAAAAAACAACCCTGGTTGGTTCAAATCTGGCGTCATGCCGGCCACTCTATAAAGCCATCCTGGGAACCTATTTTCCAAGCACACACTAACATTAGCTGCATAATAGGGAGGTGCTCCATCCTGTTGGATCCAAAGCAATTCATTTAGAAAGTGAGGATCATTGGATTCGATAGAAGCCAGCCAAGGCCGGGATTAAAGTGTCTTCTAAAAACACGAGATACCTTGGACCTGTTCCAAGAACTAGATCATGGACAATCCCAGCCCATACATTAACACTTTGGCGGTACCGTGTACCAGGTTAAACAAACCTGCAGGGATTTTCTTGTGTTCAATATCTAGAATTTTTTTTTATTTATTTTTCGTTGAGACAAAACAGAGAAACAGACTCACGAGACAAATAATAGACAACCCTGTCATAATTACACAAAATCTGCTTCTACGTTCAAAATCGTTATCCAGTAATTCTTGAACAAATTGTACCTTGTACGAGTGAAGCTTCTCTTAAAACCTTCGAAACTGTTGTCGACTGAACTGTATCACGAGCTGCTTTTGTTGATAAATAATGGGAATTTTCTTGGACATAGTAATAATACTTCTAACTGCTTCGAACTGAAATTTTTGGACGACTTCTTCCGGCAATATGTTTAATACTATACCAGTAATTCTCCATTTCCTTCCAATTTTAGTTACTGCTGATTGGGTTAAACAGGTTTTTAACTTTTTTCGTGTTCTAGTTTTCTCATTGTAACACTTTTATTTTTTTTCTAATTTTCAGTTATTTGTGTATTCAAAATGGAAGATATAATATTTTAATTTGAAGGAAAAACGTGTTGCCTCTAACTATTGAGAGTGTCACAGCAATCAAAACTTGTTGTCATTAAATACCTTACAACATTAAAAACATCTTAAATAAGTAATAAATTCGTCGGTTTAATCAATAGTTTTGAACTTGAATATGTCAAAAACTATCAATTTTAGTTTGTTTACACTAGAATAATAGTACAGTTCTTTAAATTAGATAAAAAAACTGGTTTACAAGCTCCATCTTGATTTCCTTACGACTGATTGAGATACAATGGGTTACTTGTGGCGTATTTTAAAGTTAAAAGTTAGCAAAGCACATATACTATGCCAACGGCAGCTTTGAGTAGGTGCAGAGCTAGGTCATGGTTCGACGTGACATAAAAAGGCTGAAGTTCAATACAGTTAACTGACTTAGACCTGTCAGTTGGGCGCCACTCAATTTAGGTTATAGATTATGGCTATAATATTGAAATTGAGAAAATTATTAAAGAAAGTAATGGATGCTGATTCTTTTAGGTGATCAAACCAAAGTAAAACCAACAGGAATTATTAAAATTGGACAATTATTTTATTAACTGCGATGTTAGTTCTTACATATAGCGCAGGAACTCTTTGGTTATTAAATCTACTCCTACCAATTTGAACATTTGGCCAGCTTGCAAGGGTCTCTCACTAGCTGAGATAGAGGATCAGTACCACACATGGGGAATACTGGACGGTTTAAGACTTAAGAGCCATCACCGTCACTAACGGCTCCCTCTTCGGCAACGGGGCTCAGTAACTGGACGGTTTAAGACTTAAGGGCAATCACCGTCACTAAAGGCTCCATTTTCGGCAAAGGGCTTAATGGGTGGTAGTTGTAAAATAAAAAAAAGTTTCAGCACTCAAACATTGGAAATTGTAACCCGACAATTGTTATTCAATCGATAGAATGGACTGTATTCATTAACTCTTAAGGGTTTAAAGACTGGTAATTATATTTATAATTGAATTGAACAAATTTAATAGCAGACAATATTCTGACGCTTTCAAAGGCTTCAATGACGTTTAGTTCAACGAATCCGTTACTAGTTCCAGATGCACGGCCTTGGTTACGAAACAAATGAACAGACATAAATAACCCTTATACGTTTTACAACCACGCCCTTTCCTATCCTTTAGTACAAAAGGACCAGCGTAATCAACCCCTACGCTTTCAAATGAGCTTGCAATAGTAACTCTTGCTTGAGGCAAATCAGCCATTATTGAAACAGCAGGTCTTGGTTTAAACTTAAAACATTTAGCACACATTCTCACCACAGATTTAGCAACATTCATTCCAGAGGTCAACCAAAATCTTCGCCTAACAGTAGCCAATAGCAACTGTGGCCCAGCGTGAAACAATTTAATTTGCTCATCTTCGCATATCAATCTGCTAAGGCTATGTTTGCCGTCAAGCAAGATTGGGTGCTTAACTTCACACTTAATGAATGAATATTTTAGGAGTCCTCCTGCTCTCATAATACCATTCGAATCTACAAAAGGCGCTAAGCCAAGTAATTTATGTTTTGCTTTCAAACTGTTATTGTTTGATAAAATATTTATTTCTTCTTTAAAACTTTCACTCTGGGCAATCATCACTAGCTTTTTAAGACTATCATTAACTTCCGATACAGTGAGCATGCCAACAATACGGTTTTTAGTTGCGCGCTTGCAATTGGTCAGAAACCGGTTACAATAAGCAGTGACTCTTATAAGTTTGAATATTTTTCAAAAATGTCACATTTAGGAGCAGAAAAATTACAATATTTTATTTGTTTCATCTCGGGAAGTGATATCAGAGGTGATGATTTAAATGGAATAGGCCAAATAGATGCGCCTTTTAAAAATTCTGGTCCCTCCCACCATAACTTACAGGTTTTCAATTCAGAAGGGCTGATCCCACGGGATGCTATATCTGCAGGATTCTCATTAGTACTTACATGGCTCCATGAACTTATATTAGTTATCCTTTGAATTTCAGAAACCCTATGGCCTACAAAAACCTGCAAAGTATTAGGTGACTTCTGCAGCCAATGAAGAACTATTTCAGAATACCAAAAATACTGATCATTTGGACTTTCAATCGATTCAGTCACACTCTTTGACAGGCGAGCTAAAAGAAGAGCTCCACACAATTCCAAACGAGGGATGGTCAATGATTTGACAGGGGCAACTTTTGTTTTTGCGCCTACCAATTTAACTTGCACCTCATTCATCTTATTAATAGTTCTGATGTATATCACAGCAGAATAAGCATTCTGTGATGCATCACTAAAATCATGTATTTCAATTCCTACAGAATTTTTTAATACTACATGTCTTTGAATTTGTAGAGATTTAAAACATAAAAGATGTACCTTAATATTTTGCCAAAATTGCTTTAATTCTTATGGAACATCTTCGTCCCATCCCAATTTTAAACACCACAATTTCGGAATTAATATTTTTACAACAACTATCGATGGACTTATCAGACCCAAAGGATCATATACCTTTGCAATTTCTGACAGAATTGTTCTTTTTGTGATACTCTCTCCAATAGTATCATTATCAGCAAATTTGGAAGATATCTGCTTTACTTGCCCATTTAATGTTTTAACTTGATCATTAATCCCTAACTCTAATGTCCCCCATGCATCCAGGTGAAAACTATTACCAAATTCCTTTAGAACTATAGAACTATTAGAATTCCATTTTCGCAATACAAAACCAGCATTATTTAAAATTTCAAAAATTTGTCCTGAAATACGAATGGCATCATCCTCATTGTCAAAGCCTGTTATGAGATCATCCACATAAAAATCTTTATCTATTATCGTTGAAGCAATTGGAAACTTAATACGATTTTCGTTTGACAACTGCTTGATGCAATGAATGGATAAGAAAGGTGCACATGCTGTTCCATAAGTAAGAGTATTGAGCTCGTAAACCTTTATTTCCTCCGCGGTATTAAATCTCCATAATATACGCTGTAAATGTCTATCATCTGGATGCACTAACACACATCTATACATTTTTGTGACATCTGCAGTCACCACTACTTTGTGCATTCGATAACGTATTAAAATTTGGAAAATGTCATTCTGGATCGCAGGGCCTTTCAACAAAATATCATTCAGTGACTTTCCTGAAATTGTGACAGCCGAACCATCAAAGACTGTTCTGAGTTTTGTTATCAAACTATCCTCCTTTACTACACCATGATGTGGCAAGAAATAAGACATTTTTGCATCACGAGTTTCTTTAATTTCAGTCATATGCTTCAAATTCATATATTCTTTCATAAAAGAATGATAGTTCGACCGCAAATCAGAGTTCCTCTCGAATCTACCTTCCAAATGTAAGAGTCTCTTTAATGCTAACCCCTTAGAGTCACCTAACACCTCAGCTGACATCTTGAGTGGCAAACGAACCATAAATTGACCATTCTCCAAAACAGAATGCGTGTTGAGAAAATGTTTCTCACAAGATTGGTCATCATTGGACCACGCCACAGATTGACTCGTCTCTTCTATCTTCCAGAAATGTTCAAGCTTATCAGACAGATTCTGACTGTTGGAAAAATAACACTTAATGTTGGACTCAACAACTGGAATATATCCCGCAACAATGTAGCCAAATACTGTATTTTGTAATATAGGCATATTTTTACCATATCTTATTCGTCCGTCCATTAATAGGTCCCAATACAGACATGCGCCTATGAGCAGGTCAACTTGTGCAGGCACATTGAATTCCGGATCAGCCAAACTAATGTTTGTTGGCATGTTCCAACTGGAAATATTAAAATTGAAAGTAGGAAGATTATCCGTAATTTTTTTTAACACAAAACACTCAGTGTTTACAGAAAAGCTATTACCCTTTGATGCAATACAAATCCTACATTTAGAATTCACTGAGCACCCTACACCACTAATTCCAGAAATAGACAAATTTGTCCTAGTTACCTGCAACCTAAGCCTTTTACATAAATCTTCAGATATGAAACATGATTGGCTACCTGCATCTAAAACTGCTTTAACTTTATGCATATTTCCCTCACAATCTCTGAGATACACTAATGCGGTGCCCAATAAAACATAATTATTCTTGTGCATGCTAGCAAGAGCTGTTGTATCATTCGAATCATTTTTTTCTTTGTTTTCATTCATATTGAGCCCTGAGTTATTATCAGGATTAGTTAAAGGTCTGAACTTCTTTTTATAATTTGGGTCATGCATCAACACATTGTGCTTACCCTTACATGTTTTGCAACCGGCATAATTACATCTTGCAGAAAAATGTCCCTTTAATAAACAGTTGCAACATAATTTCAATTGCCTAACTTTTTCCCAACGTTCTTGTACATTAAATTTCAAAAGTCTTGCAATTCAAAATTGAATGATATCCCTTGCACACATAACAAGACAATTTCTTTTGATTGTTTAAAAGAAATGACCTAGAAGTCTTTCCTGCTCCCTGACTACTTCTGTTAGACTCTTCTTCTTCTTGTGGTTCCTATCCATTACGGATGTTGGCAATCAGCATGGCGAGCCTAACTTTGTTTACGGCAATGCGGAAGAGTTCGGTTGATGTTTTTCCGGTCCACTTCCTGAGGTTATGCAGCCAAGATATTCTTCTCCTTCCTGGACCTCTTCTTCCATCGATTTTTCCCTGGATGATTGTCTGGAGTAAGGAGTACCTGGAGTCGTTTCTCATGATGTGGCCCAGATATTGCAGTTTTCGGATCTTGATGGTGTTCATAATTTCTTTTTGTTTATTCATCTTTCTTAGTACCTCTTCATTAGTGATATGTTCGGTCCATGATATCCTCATCATTCTTCGATAGAGTCGCATTTCGAAGGCTTCTGTTTTCTTGGATGTGTTTTCTTTGAGTGTCCAAGATTCCGTCCCGTATAGCAGGATAGAAAAGATGTAACATCTGAGAAGTCTCATTTTTGTTTCCAGTGTAAGATCATGGCTTCTGAAGAGTTTGCTCATTTTGTTGTAGGCGGCTGTGGCTTTGGCGATTCGTGATTTGATTTCTTGAGTTGCGTCCCAGTTCTCGTTTATACGTGTTCCCAGGTACGTGATGTGTGGTACTCTCTCTATTGGTTGGTTGTTGATGGATAACTGGATGTTGTCGATCTTGTTTTTGCTAATGACCATAATTTTGGTCTTTTGTATGTTTATGTCCAAACCATATTCCTTACTAACTCTTGCTATTTTGTTGATAAGTTGTTGTAGTGCTTGTGGGCTATCTGCGAACACGATGGTGTCGTCCGCGTATCTTATATTACTCAATTTCTTCCCATTTATTGAGATGCCCTCCTCTTCTTCGTCGTCGAGCGCTTCTTTAAAAATCTGCTCAGAGTAGATGTTAAATAGCAGGGGTGAGAGTACACAGCCCTGCCTCACTCCTCGCATTATTTTGACGGCCTCAGTTGTTTCTCCGTCGACTCTTATTGTTGCCGACTGGCCCCAGTACAAGCTACTTATGATATTCAGGTCATTGGTATCGATCCCTGTCTTCTTTAATATTTCCATCATTTTGCCATGCTGAACCCGGTCAAATGCTTTGGCGTAGTCAATTAAACAACAGTAAACGTCAAGGTTAACGTCTCTGCATCTCTGGACAAGGACTTGGACAGCAAAGAGTGCTTCTCTGGTTCCCATCGCATTGACGAACCCGAACTGGTTTCGAGAGATTAGGTTCTCGCATCGATTGTATATTCTTTTATGGATGACTTTGAGAAAGGTTTTCAGCAGGTGGCTCATCAGACTTATCGTTCGATATTCTTCACATCGTTTTGCGCCTTGTTTCTTTGGCAGTGCAATGAACTCTGAGACTAGCCATTCTTGTGGTATTTTACCTGATTTGTAGATGTTGTTGAAAAGTTTGGTGATCTTCTTTAATCCATTTTCGTCTAGAAGTTTCAGGAACTCTGTCTGGATGTTGTCAGGTCCTGCTGCTTTTCCTTCTTTGCTCTGCTCTATAGCTGCCCTCACTTCTGATTCCATTATTTCTGGCCCACTCTGTGCATTACTCCGGGGATCTGGGGGGCTCTCTCTATTATCCTCAAAGAGGTGCTCTACGTACCTAGTCCACATCTTCTTCTTCTCTTCCATGTCTACAATGATGTTTCCATTAGCGTCAACTAGTTTCCCTAAGTTTGTATTCCTTCTTTGTCCAGTGACTTCTTTCACCTTCCGGTGGACGTTAAAGTAGTCATATTTCAAGTGCAGTGCCTCTATCTCCTCACAGTTCTCTTTCTGTTCCTTTTCTTTAGCCATTCGTATTTCGTTCTTTATGATGTTGTTTATCCTTTTGTATTCTATGGTGTTATTCTTGTTCAATCTTCTCTCTTCCATTCGAATTCTTTAGGTACATTTACCAAATAATAATAATAATAATAATACTTGTGGTACAATCCCACCTACCCAATAATCATAATACACCTCACACTTTAATCACGAGGTTATAACGATTCAACCAAATCAAATTCAAACCTGGCAACACCAAATATAAAGGATAGGTAAAATGGATAGGACTCACTTAATTCTGCCGTCAAATTCCTGAGGATAATCACCGCTCAACTCTGCATCCGGTTAGAAGGACCAAAATGTTATTCAATCGATAGAATGGACTGTATTGATTAACTCTTAACTGTTTAAAGACTGGTAATTATATTTATAATTGAATTGAACAAATTTAATAGCAGACAATATTCTGACGCTTTCAAAGGCTTGCTTCAATGATGGTTGCAATCATCGTGACGGCTGCAGTGTTGTCTGTGTGAAGCAGAGCTGTCTTTCATCGTCGCCTAACTCTTGTACCTAGCTATTGCCTTCTGACTTCTTAACAACAATTAAGAACCAGGAACTAGAAAATAGGACCTAATTGAACAATGAAAGACTTTGATAAGTTTAAGTTAATTAAAGAAAATCTTACCCCAAAATAGGAGAAATTTACTGTAGCCACATGGCCGTCAGGCTGTAGTCGTTTAGGGATAGGTTCAAGTCCGGTGTGTACTGGACCGTGGTCAAGATGGAAAAGCGACCATCAAAGGTTTTCCAAATGGGCTTAAAAGTGGTCAAAATTTCAGCCGTTGTTGTTAAATAAAAGATGAAATTTTAAGGAAAATATCTGATGAACACATGAATAAAATAAGGGAATCCAAGGATGAAATTTGGCAATGCTGTAAGGACAGCAAAATCAACCAATATACACATGTCAACGTCTAAGAATGACAATTCCTCCTCTTTAAGGGATTTCTAGCCAGAGTGTTCAAGGTACTCCGTGAAAGTGGTTTTCTGGTGAGATAGTTTAAAGTTCTCTGCGACAGTCAGAGCGGGCGAAATACCTTATAATCAAGAGGTTTGTTGTATTTTTTGCTAGACCGGTTTCCGCTTTAAGTCACCATCTTCTCCAAATCTGAATCGAGCAAGTAAATAAGTGACGTTGATTGAACTTAAGAATGAAGGTGTAAAATTCGTCAAAAAGGGGCTAGAAACGAAGTCCTGACACAGAGATAAAAACACGTTAAATGGACACGTTAAAAGACAAGACAATAAAAAAAGGTGAAACCTCACAAATATGAGCTCCCTTTTGAATAGTTTTTTTCTTTCTTTTGGCTCAACGATTTAGGCTAGTGCAATTCCCAGTCCACTGAGTTCACTAATAGCCAATATTTGAGGCCTTGAGATATGATTTAAGAAAATTATGTAGAATTTAAAAAAAACGTAATTACATTGCATAGCAAAATTAACATTTTTGAAAGAAAATGCGGTAGATATGTTTACAATTGTACGTTTTATGAGCAATTTTTATTTATGTCTTGTACCACCTTTTTTCTCACCAAATAAATTTAACTTTTTTTTCCATTCTACGGTGTAGTGTTTTACTTTTGAAAAACTCTATTCAATTTCAACAATTTAGAAATGCGTAAAAATGGACCACATTTTGAAAATTTTACACTCTTTTCTGTTTTGACAAGAAAAAATTTATCTTGATAATGCAAAATATTTTTTTTTCTAAAGACTTGCCACTTATACTTCGTAATTTTTCACAGCAACACAGAGACAGGCAGGTACATAAATGAAAGAAGCTGGTACTTCTTTTCCCTCAACTTTGTCAGTATCCAGGATTCAACTGAAACCAAAATCTTTCCTTGAGTTTCTCAATTTTTTTTGTCCTTGAAGAAGCCGATCCCCTCTTTGGCTTGTTCTATGTGCACTATTTTCGCCTCAACCAATCTTGCAATTTAATCCTCTGCAAAAAGGAAATATTATCATAAAAATTAAGTTAGATATGTCACTGAAAGTGTCATATTTGCCACCCTGAACCAAAAATCTTAGTTTAGGTTAGTTCAGGTAATCCACCTGTGTGGAGTGACATAAATAAAACAATGGAATGGATGGTTTTTTTAGTGGGTGAGGGTGTTTAGAAAATTTTTTGCATCTTACCATAAAAAAGTTAGTTTAGGTAAAGACTTTCACGGCTGGTCAAAATACAATGTAAAGCGTTTTATGGTCTTTGAAACCATGATCCAATGGAATTTCTTCCTGACGTTTCGTCTATAGCTGCGACAAATATTATCAAAGGCGATAAGGCAATGAGCGAAGTGATCTACCGTGCTTCCCGACGTTGACTGATTTGACTGTGGTGAGGTCCATGGTATTTATTTCCCCGCCGTCCCGCTGCAGTGGACGGACTAGGGTGGGGTTAGTGGTGGGCGGGGTTTCGGCGCACTTGAAGGGTGTCGTAGAACTCGCTTCTAGTCTACATTTAGAAACGTAATTTCCTTTTTCCTTTTAAAATTGTTGTCGTATTTCAAGATCTCAATGGCCTCTCTCGTTAGTCTCGGATAGAAAAGCTGCGATTGTGACATAAGGTAGCCACCTCGGTGGAAAAGATGTCGTGACCTTCGGAGAGACCGTGCTCTGCTACTGCTGACTTTTGTGTTTCTTCTAACCTGCAACTCCTCTTGTGGACACTGCCGACACTGCATTTTGTGGTGCCAATGTATACCGAGCAAAAGCTGCACGGAACTCGGTACTAGCCTGTCAGTTACTTTCTTTAACTTTCTTTAAACCCACTCGTACAATAAAACAGAGCTTGAGATCGGCCAAAAACCGCAGAGATCCCCTATCCATACTCCAGTACATTTACCGTACAAATTGGTGAATAAATGTTTAACCATTTTAGAACTTTTTAAAATATCTCGTAGACGTTAGGGATACGAAGTGCGTGAAAGAGACCATTTTTTTCCACATTGGATAGGGAGTATAATTATAACGAATCTAAGCTATCAGACAAAATTAAGATCCAAATTTTATCACCCAGAATAGGCTTTGAAATTATCGCTCATTATATGTTTTTTAAATATTTTAAATTTCTCTTATATATGAAGAAAACCACTATATATTGGGACATTCCCGACTGCTTTCGTATTGCCCTGCATTAAATATTTGTATCTCTGAACATTGGAAATTGTTTATATAACAAAACGATTTTTTTGCAAATATTACAACCATTTGTGCAGATTTCTATTGGATGCAAATTTCGCTTACTTTACTTTGCAAAAGCCTATTCGATGCTCCGAATTTAGCCTTCCCTAACTTACACCCGGACTCTAGCACACAAGACCAGGCTACAATAAAACAGCTAATAGACGAGGTGTCGCCTGCCCCCGGGGGGCCTTCGCCCCCCGATCCTGCTAATTTGAACCGCGGGTCGCCACAGATAAGTGAACTTTTTGCGTCGCCTCGACACTTCCCCGATCGGATTATTTGACAGCTGCGTGATTCGTTGACAGCTCAATGAATGCAGAGAACAGAGAGGGTGGATCGTTATCGCCGGTCTGGTTTTTAGTATCAAGTTTCATTGTGTAATAAGATTTTTCATATTAGAACTTACGCAGGGCGATGAAAAAGCTATTTGTGGGGCCTCGTTCGAATTTTAGTCGTATAGTGCTTTCTTACGATTACTCGTTAACTGCAATAATTTAATTTTAATTTTTGAGTTATTATAATTAAACACTTTAAATTTGACAGTATTTTGTTCTATCATTTTTTTTAATGCAAATAAAGAAAAAGTCGAAAAGACAAGCCCAGACAAGAAAAAAGTACAGTTCCCAGAGATACAGAAACAAATCTTTTTTCTTGTTTCCCATATCTCTCGGTGAAAGTCGTAAAAGCGAGGAATCGTTCCATATTTACTTTTAGCTTTTCTGATACAAAATTTCAATTAGGACAAAAAAAATTGATTTTGATTATTGTATGGGATAGTTCAACAAGCGATTGGAACCTGTAAGCATTTTTCTTGCCAACTAAAAGCAGTAGTTATAGGCAACATTATAGATTTCTATGTTGTGAGAACATAAGCAGCTGTCAATGAGGCAAGAAAAATAAAGAAAGAACAGATAAAAAAATTAAATAAAATAAATAATTCCAAATTAACAAACATAACATGACGCAGTCAGAGGCAAACTCGATGAAGAGTTTTCGGGTTCGCTGCATGATAAGTTAATTGTTACAAGGAGAACATGGAGTATTAGAAATGAAGCTATATGGGAGAAACTTTTACAAGACTTATCGCTGGACAACGCTGCTTAAAAGCTGCTGAATTGTGTCAATTAATAGAATCAGACAAGATAAGGAGTAGTGATACTAGGGATATCAGTGGGCCCTCAATGAATCAATTAAAACATAACTACCTTAGACCTAATAACTAGAAAACTATCTGACGGAAAATTATGACATGACCTTTCAGGATACCCTGTATATCACGCTGACGAAAATATGGATGTGGAAGCGCAGTGTTTATCAAGAGAGAATAGTATATTATCCAATAAGCATATAATGTAGGCCATCATTCCCGAAGGTGTCGTTTGAATTTGAGTGTATTATCTTTAATTTTATCTATTCATAGATATCACTATTACTCTGGAATAACAATTTGGCTTTTTTGGCAGATCCTAAAGTACTCATGATGGCGTCTTTTTCAAGTGTTTTTTAACCCTTGAAGCCATTGAAATTTCAAGTTTTTTTTTGAATTTTTCTATCCAATTTTCCTATATCTGTATTTCAAGTCTCTATTTTCTATCCAATATCAGTGTGATTCTGAAGTGACAACTTCTTTCAGATTGAGACAGAATTTTTTCAGATCTTGAAAGTTTACTCCCAATGGTGTTACTCAAAAATTTGTAAAATTGTCTTTCGCAGGTTTTTTCAGCTCCTCAAGCCTTTGACTTTTCAGGCTTTTTCATAAAACTTTCTTTGCATTTTAGTTCCATAAATATTTTCTTTTCACAATTTATGCACAAATATCAGGGTGATTCTGAAATGACAACTTGAGTTTTTCCAGATTTTGAATATTTGCGATGGAGTTACTCAGAAATTTGTATTTTTTTTTGCGTTTTTTAGCTCTCATTGACTCATTGAGTCATTGAGTCATTGACTTTCCAAATTTTTCTTACAGGACTTTTTTTGCCTTTCTGTCCGAAATATTCTCTTTTCACATTTTGTCTATATTTTATATTTTATCTATTCAGAATTATCAGTGTGATTCTGCAGTAATACATTTTGATTCTTGTCAGAATTTGAGGAAATTGTAGCACTTAAAGCGGCGTTTCTCAGATATTTGTAAAATTTGTTTTTTACAGGTTTTTTTGGTTTTCAAGCTATTGAGTTTTAACGTTTTTTTTTCATAGGACTTTGCTTTCCAATTCATAAAAATTATTTTTTCACATTTTATTTATTATCATCTATTTTATCGATCCAGAAAATATCAGTACGGCCCTGGATTGACAATTTGGTTTTATTCAGATGTGAGACATCCTGACAGTTTTTCAGATCCTGAAAAATTCGTGAATTGACTTTCTAAGTCTTTTCATATCAATTTATTTGTTTTTTTAATCCACTAAATATACTCTTTTCACATTTTATCTATTTGCGTCTATTGTATTCATCCTAAAATATCAATGCGACTTTGGAATGACAACTTGGGTTTTCCTAGATTATAAAGTTTATAACATTTTTTATTTGTTGCTTTTATCAGAGCTTCAAGCCATTGACTTTTCAAGTTTTTTCATAAAACTTCGCTTTTCAAACCATAAAAATTCCCTTCTCAGATTTTATCTATTATTGTCTATTTTATCTATCCAGAAATATCGGTATGAATCCGGAATGACAATTAGGGTAGTCTCAGATGTGACTGTGACTCTAGAATGACAACTTGCATTTTGTTACATCTTGAAAGTTTGTCAGAGCCTGAAAAACTCGTGATTTCCTCAGAAATTTGTAAAATTTGTCTTTTTTCTGGCTTTCCAAGGCACTAACTTTTCAAGTTTTTTCCTAGGAATTTCTTTGATTTCAGGTCGTTAAATACTATCTTTCACATTTTATCTATTATCCGCCAATCTATCTATTATGCTCCATTTTATCTACCCTGCAATATCAGTGTGGCTCTGGAGTGACAACTTTTGTTTTGGTTCAGAATCTGAAGCGCTCATAATGGCGTGACTCAGAAATTTGTTAAATTTTTCTTTTACGTTTTTTTGCTTTTCAAGCCATTGACTTTCCAAATTTTTCTTATAGAACTTTTCTGCTTTTCTGTTCGCAATATTCTTTTTTTCACATTTTATCTATTTTCTTATATATTGTTTATTCAGAAATATCAGTGTGACTCTGCTTTACTACATTTTGTTTTTGCTCAGAACCTGAAGAACTCGTAGCACTTGTAGCGGCCTACTTCATAAATTTGTAAAATTTGTCTTTTGCAGGTTTTTTTTGGTCGTCTCTTGAGTTTTCAAGTTTTTTTCATAGAACTTTGCTTTTCAATTCATTAAATCTATGATTTCACATTTTATCTATTATCATCTATTTTATCTATCCAAAAAATATCAGTATGACCCTGGAATGACAATTTGGGTTTTCTCAGATGTGACTGTGGCTCTGGAATAAAAACTTGAATATATTTAGATCCTGACAGTTTCTTAGATCCTGAAAAACTCGTGGTAGCGTTACTCAGAGATTTGTAAAAATTGTCATTTGCAGGTGATTGGACCTCTTGAAGCCATTGCCTTTTCAAGTTTTTTTGTAGTTTTTTAGATATTTAAACTATTGACTTTCCAACTCTTTTCATATCAATTTATTTGCTTTTTAATCCAACAGAAAAGAGTATATTTACTCTTTTCACATTTTATCTATTTGCATCTACTTTATTTATCCTAAATATCATTGTGACTTTGAAATGACAACTTGGGTTTTCTTAGATTCTAAAATGTATAAAATTTTTCTTTTGTTGGTTTTATCAGAGCTTCAAGCCATTGACTTTTCAAGTTTTTTTATAGAACTTTGCTTTTCAAATCATTCCTTTCTCACCTTTTTGTCTATTATCATCTATTTGATCTATCCAGAAATATGGATGTGAATCTGTAATGACAATTTGGGTTTTTTTAGATGTGACTGTGACCTTAGAATGACAAGTTGCATTTTCTTACTTCTTGAAACTTTCTCAGACTTTGAAAAACTCGTAATGGCGTTACTCAGAAATTTGTAAAATGTCTCTTTTTTTGGGTTTTTCTGGCTCTCCAAGCCACTAACTTTTTAAATATTTTCATAGGAATTTCTTTGCTTTTTAGATCGTTAAATATTATCTCTGTCACATTGTATCTATTATCCTCCATTCTTTCTATTATCCTCCATTTTATCTACCTTGAAATATTAGTATAGCTCTCGGGTGATAATTTTTGTTTTGGCTGAGAATCTGAAGCGCTCGTAATGGCGTGATTCAGAAATTCAAAATTTTTTCTTTTGAGTTTTTTTAGTTCTTCAAGCTATTGACTTTCCAAATTTTTCT
Organism: Taphrorychus bicolor; assembly: GCA_951812265.1. Lineage (NCBI taxonomy): Eukaryota > Metazoa > Arthropoda > Insecta > Coleoptera > Curculionidae > Taphrorychus > Taphrorychus bicolor. The sequence goes on from OX638304.1 coordinate 24,658,050, forward strand.
TATAGAACTTTTTTGCTTTTCTGTTCGAAATATTCTTTTTTTCACATTTTATCTATTTTATTATATTTTATTTATTCAGAAATATCAGTTTTAATCCATTTTGTTGATGATCAGAATCTGAAGAACTCGTAGCATTTGTAGTGGCGTTTTTCAGATATTTGCAGGTTTTTTGCTGGTCATTAAGCTATTGACTTTTCAAGTTTTTTTCATAGGACGCGTTTCAATTTACGAAAATTATCTTTTACACATTCTATCAATTATCATCTATTTTATCTAGCCAGAAAATATGGGTATGACCCTGGAATGACAATTTGTGTTTTCTCAGATGTGACTGTGGTTCTGGAATAAAAACTTGAATATTTTTGGGTCACGGCACTTTCTCAGATCCTGAAAAAGTCATAATTTGTAAAATTTATATTTTTTTTTTAAGTTTTTTTCCTCTTCAACCCATTAACTTTTGAACTTTTTTTATAAGAATTTCTTTGCTTTCAGGTAGTTATATATTCTCTTTTCACATTTTATCTATTATCCTCCAGTCTATCAGTTATCCTCCATTTTATCTACCCAGAAATATCAATGTATCTCCGGAGTGATAACTTTTGTTTTGGCTCAGAACCTGAAGAGCTCGTGATGGCGTTACTCATAAATTTGTAAAAGTGGTCATTTCCAGGTTTTTGGAGTCCTGGTAACCGTTCATTATCCAAGTTTTTGTCGTTTTTAAGTTTTTTTAGATCTTTAAGCTGTTCATTTTCCAAGTCTTTTCATATCAATTTATATGCGTTTTAATCCACTAAATATACAATTTTCACATTTTATTATTTGCATATTTGCATCTATTTTTTTCATCATAAAATATCAATGTTGACTTTGCAATTACAACTTTGGTTTTCTTAGGTTCTGAAATTTATAAAAAAATTTTTTTGGTGGTTTTATCAGGGCTCCATTGACTTTTCAAGTTTTTTCATAGGACTCTCTTCTCCTATTTTATCTATTTAGAAATATCGGTGTCAAGCTGGAATGACTACTTGGGCTTTATCAGATGTGACTGTGACTCTAGAATGACAACTTGCGTTTACTTATATCTTCAAAGTTTCTCATATCCTAAAAAACTCGTGATGACGTCACTCAGAAATTTGTAAAATTTGTCTTTTTTAGGTTTTTTGGCTCTTCAAACCACCAACTCTTCAAGTATTTTTCATAGGATTGCTTTTCAGGCTGTTAAATATTCTCTTTTCACATTTTATCTATTATTCTCCATTCTATCAATTATCCTCCATTTTATCTACTCACAAATACCAATGGGACTCTGGAGTTACAACTTTGCTTTGGCTCAGAACCTGAAGAACTCGTGATGGCGTTACTCAAATTTGTAAAATTTGTCATTTCCAGGTTTTTGGAGCCCTTGTATCCGTTAATTATCCAAGTTTTTGTCGTTTTTAAGTTTTTTTTAGATCTTTAAGCTGTTCACTTTCCAAGTCTTTTCATATCAATTTATATGCGTTTTAATCCACTAAATATACAATTTTCACATTTTATTATTTGCATCTATTTTTTTCATCATAAAATATCAATGTGACTGTGGTTTTCTTAGATTCTGAAATTTATAAAATTTTTTTTTGGTGGTTTTATCAGGGCTCCAAGCCATTGACTTTTCAAGTTTTTTCATAGGACTTCGCTCTTCAAATCATAAAAACTCTCTTCTCCTATTTTATCTATTTAGAATTATCGGTGTCAAGCTGGAATGACTACTTGGGCTTTATCAGATGTAACTGTGACTCTAGAATGACAACTAGCATTTTCTTATATCTTCAAAGTTTCTTATGTCCTAAAAAACTCGTGATGGCGTCACTCAGAAATGTGTGTAATTTGTTTTTTTAGGTTTTTCTTTTGGTTCTTCAGGCCACGAACCTTTCAAATTTTTTTCATAGGAATTTCTTTGCTTTTCCGATCGTTAAATTTTATCTTTTCACATTTTATCTATTATCCTCCATTCTATCAACTATCCTCCATTTTATCTACCCAAAAATGTCAATGTGACTCTGGAGTGATCAATTTTGTTTTGGCTCAGAAACTGAAGCACTCGTAATGGGTTACTCAAAAATTTGTAAAATTGTTCTTTGCGTTTTTTTTAGCTCTTCAAGCCATTGACTTTTTTGCTTAGAGGACTTTTTTTGCTTTTCGGTTCGAAATATTCTTTTTTTCACATTTTATATATTATCTTATATTTTATCTATTCAGAAATATCAGTGTAACTCTGCTTTAATACATTTTGTTTCTGCTTAGAACCTGAAGAACTCGTAGCACTCGTAACGGCCTTTTTCAGAAATTTGTAAAATTTGTCTTTACATGTTTTTTTGGTCTTCATCTTTTGACTTTTCAAGTTTTTTTCATAGGGCTTTACTTTTCAATTTATTGAACTTATTTTTTGACATTTAATCTATTATCATCTATTTATGTATCCAGAAAATATCATTATGTCCCTTGGGTTTTCTCAGATATGACTGTGGCTCTGGAACAAATAGTTGAACAATTTTAGATCCTGACAGTTTCTCAGATCCTGAACAACTTGTGATGGCGTTACTCCGAAATTTGTAAAAGTTGTCGTTTGCAGGTTTCTGGAGCTCTTGAAGCCATTGACTTTCCAAGTTTTTTGTGTGTTTTTTTTTTAGATCTTTAAGCTATTGACTTTCCAAGTCTTTTTATCTCAATTTATTTGCTTTTTAATCCACTAAACATACTCTTTTCACATTTTATCTAATTGGATCCGTTTTATCTACTCAGAAATATCAATGTGACTCTGGAATGATAACTTTGTTTTGGCTCAGAACCTGAAAAACTCGTGATGGCGTTACTTAAATTTGTAAAATTTGTCATTTGCAGATTCTGGAGGATTTTTTATATCTTCAAGCCATTGACTTTCCAAGCTTTTTTATAGGAATCTCGTTTCGTTTTTAATTCGTTAACTATACTCGTTTCGCCTTTTATCTATTATCATCTATTTTATCTATCCAGACAATATCAGTATGACTCGGAAATTGCATCTACTTTATTTATCCTAAATATCAATGTGACTTTGAAATGACAACTTGGGTTTTCTTAAATTCTAAAATTTATAAAATTTTTCTTTTGTTGGTTTTATCAGAGCTTCAAGCCATTGACTTTTCTAGTTTCTTCATAGGATAGTTTTTTAAATCATAAAAAATCTCTTCTCACATTATATCTATTATCATCTGAGTTATCTATCCAGAAATGTCGGTGTGAATCTAGAATGACTACTTGGGTTTTTTCAGATGTGACTGGGACTCTAGAATGACAACTTGCATCTTCTTACATTTTTAAAATTTCTCATATCCTAAAAATCTCGTATTGGCGTCACTCAGATATTTGTAAAATTTGTCTTTTTTAGGTTTTTTTTTGGCTCTTTATGCCACCAATTTTTCAAGATTTGTCATAAGTATTTCTTTGTTTTCGAGGTCGTTAAAAAATCTCTTTTCACATTTTATTTATTATCTTCCATTCTATCATTTATCCTCCATTTTATCTACGCAGACATGTCAAGGTGACTCTGGAGTGATAAACTTTTGTTTTGGGTCAGAAGCTCGTCATTTGCAGGATTTTGGAGGTCTCTTTTTAGATCTTCAAGCCATTTTTTTGGAGGAATCCAAGCTTTTTTGGAGGAATGTCCTCCCATCCAGAGATATCAGTGTGAGTCTGGAATGACAACTTAGATTTTCTCATTTAATGAGAAACTTGTAATGTATATATCCAAAAATTGGTGAAATTGCAATGAAAGCCATTTTTTCTTATAGAAAATTTTTTACTTTTCAAGTGACTAAATATTCCCTTTTCACATTTTATTTATGATTCTCAATTTGAACTTTCCGTAACAGTCTAGATCGCTCTAGAATGATAACTTGGGTTGGTTCAGAACCTAAGTTATTGTTCTAGTCGAAACCTCGGCAGTTTCTGCTATTTTTTTTTAATAATAAACAACTTTTTATATGCGCTTCACTAGTAAAAACACAAATTATTTTATTTATTAAAAAAAAACTTCTATTTTAATTTTTAAATAAAATTTGACAGTTTATATCTTTCGAAAAGCCCTATAAGCTGGTGGAGGGATAAGACCAACTTTGGAATCACCCTTACAACACCAACTAATATAAGAATTGAACAATTGATAGAGATAGGGCAAAACTGCATGTAACATGTGAATTTTTGTTTCACAAAAATCACACTGTTTAAAGATATTTGCAGTTGACACGTGCCCTTTTCCGCGGGCGTACTGTGGCGGATTTGGCTGTCTATTAGTGGTAAAAAAACTTTAAAACCTGAACAGACTGGCGAGTTTTCAATATTCTAAAAAAGAGTTTTTATTATTCACATTATATTTTTAACAATTCTCCATATTATGGCAGTCACGCACATTTCGTCCACGCATATTAAAACAGTTACCGCACTTATCCGGTTGAACCAAACATTGTCACGTTCAACCCCGCGGACTCTAATCGCCAGGCCCAATAAAATAAAGCATTTTCCCTCGCCAATACTGCTAACTCCAATATCAACATTTTTTTTCCAACTAGTAGGGTTCATTAAATTTATTATTCTCCTGCTTCTTTGAGAGTTTTCGAAAAAAAGACTGGTTTTTGTTCGTCCCACAAAATGACGGATGGCCCACATAACGTATGCCGTCCGGACTTGATTTACGACCGGAGTCCTGAATCGACCCCGCTAACAGAAATAAAGAACGGCAAAATAGAAAAGATACTTGTTTTGCGGCCCCACAAATCACTCCGAAAAAGGGGGGCCACGTCTTCCACTTTATATAATTTTTTCGTCGCAGAATTATGGCTGCAGTTTTCTGCGGTGCTGCCGCAATCTTTGACCAAATCCCGACTGTCGTACAATCGTTGGCTACTCTAATACCGACGAAATAACGGGGTGCTTTCAACCCCAAATCCATCATATCGATAGCGAAGCCGTCGCAGATGGGGCTGAGTCACACGCGCGCCGTTATACATATTCATGAGTTTGGCTTTCCCTTTCTCCCGGCTACACGCTCCTGCTGCTGGTCCTGCTGTCCCTCCTCGGAAAAAACAAGCTTATATCCCGCTCGAAATCCGAAAAATATTTTAGCAGACAGGATTCCACGGCGAGATCCATTGATTAAAGGCAGGTAGCAGGACGCGTAATTTACGAGGTACGTCGCAAGGGACATGTGCTCGTTCGAATCAATCAGTTGTCCGTCTCGAACCTCCCGCGTTCGGCAGCATTCCTGCATCCGAACGGGTTTAATTGGATTTTGTTTTTATTTTATTGTCGTTTTGCAGAAAGAAACGTCGCGAACGGGGAAGAAAAACCTCTACGTATGCGTATAATACACTCTCGTAGTTGCGCCCCGATCCATATTCATGAGGTTGGCGTGTCGCTTTCCCTTTCCTGCTGCTGGGTCCTGCTAGCCAGATTTCGTCGGCCGATATTTCAGTTTCAGCCTTTTGTGTGTCGCTTATCGTTCAGAAATATGTCCAAACAAAAAAAAAGGGCCCAACATGGAACCAGTCGTATTTATTGCCTAGTTTCGCGTTCAACTATTTGTTTTATTGCCTGCTCCCTCTCTGTGTTCCCAATAAAAGTTTTTTTTTACAAAGTGTTTAATTGCTTTACCCCCGCCAACTCACCCTTTGAAAGTCTCACTTGACCTCTGCGGTCACCAAAAGGCGTGTAAAGGACGGCTTGGATCTCAGTCGCGTTAATCAGTAAGAGGAAACCACGCCAGGAGTCCAAACCCGGACTTGAACTCGAAAACTGCAATTGAGGCCATTGAAACTAAGCTTAAAAACTACCTGAGAGAACCAAGTTTGACGTTCTAAGACATAGTAGATGGTCTTTGGAAACGTCATCTAGTTGGCTGTGAAATGTCAAAAGAAAAGGATGAGAAAACAAAAGTCTGTTTACTTTGATTATGTCATCTTTTCTGTAAAAAAATTCGTAGGCTTCTAGATGACGTTTTCTACTAAGCACGGGATACTTTATGTCCTGGAACTTTATGTCCGACATTCTTCTGGGTAGCAAACAAGCACTTGTGCTGGTTGGCAAGCAGCATTACAGACTTAATCTACATAATACCGATGAGGGTTTTTCCTATAACTATTCATAATTATTGAAACACATAAAATATTATCATTTGCTCGAATCAATGACTTAGCAGATATGGACAGAGCCAACAAATGTCGATATTTCACAAAAAATGGCCCCACTTTTTGGCCGGAAGTCCGTCGCTTCCAAGGTTCCCCTGACGTAATTTTGTAGTCAATACACGTCATACAAGCGTCATAGCAACTTAAAGCCTGACCAGATATTGATTGTGTTTGATTTTTGTTAGGTTGAAGGTTAAGTTTTAGAAAACGTTGTAGCCAGGTCTGCTAAGGGCTAGGAAACCTAGCGTTTTAGCTAGGAGATGGATATAAGTTCGATTATCGGTCGGATTGAAAATAAGAAATAATAAAAATAATGACATTGACAACTGTCTTGCAATAATTTGACGTAAGACGTCACCGAAACGTCACTTCCGGAGGAAGTCGCCATCAGTTCCAAGGTTCCCACTGTTAAAAAGGGGAGGCAAAACTGTAAAACAGGAGGGGGTCTCCAGATTAGCTCGATGGTTCGAATAAACCTTCTCAAATCACTAGATTTTTGTGGAACCATATCTGATCCATCATGCACTTTTTATTTGTGAATTTTTATCATTTTTGCCGCAGAAAAGTTCTCCCCGACATAACATTAAAAGAATATTCACGTTCCTAGCACATTCCCTCAAGCTACCCAAAAAGCATATTCTTTATGTAATATGAAGGTAACATGAATGTAATGTTCATGACCCCACATATCACGTACTTTTCAGTATGAGAATATCACATGACAAGGAAGTTACTGAAAAGAAGTTCTAATGAATACTATGATAAAAACGTTCTTTAAAAGAACTTAGTCAATCAAGTAAAATATTTATATCCCATTTATTAAATTACCAATAAATAAAAAATAATAGTGATAATAGAAGTGAATTTTAAGTATGATATTATTTCACATGAATATCACATGTTCTTCTCCTGAAAAGCTTATTCTTGTCAGGTGCTAGGAATGTCCCAAAGGAACATAAATGGTGCATGATTATCATATCAGAAAAGAATGTGTTTATCACGTAATAATCATAAGCCACGGAACATAGTTGACATGTTCTGAGAACCTGAAAAGGAGGTCGTGGGACACGTTCTTCTCAAGTGATATTCAAGTTCCAAATGATAATTTTTCACCTGAATAACACATTCCATCTCCTCAAAGGCATATTCTTGTCAGATGATAAGAATGTAAAATTGCTAAATGGGCTGTTAAGCCAAATTTTATTTGAATTTAGTCTGTTCTCTTCTTAAGAGACTGCAAACGTAAAAAATTCGCCTCGCAAGAAATTAAAAATTGATTAATGGGTGTGTCATACATTAAGTCTTTTTTCTCAAATTTCAACTTTGATTGTCAATCCAACTGTTTTTTTGTTCCCTTTGAAGTTTTCATTCGCCTCCTATCAATGGAGGGCTCACAGGTGAAATATATTTTCGAAGATAGACCCTTTCGTTCCTCGTCTCAAAAAACAATTTTTCATCTGATCCACCATGTATTTTTTGTTTGTGAATTTTTGTCTTTTTCCAAATTTCACTTTTAAGGCAAATTTTATTCGAATTTAGTCTGTTGCGTTCTTAAGAGACTGCAAACGTACCATTTAGCTCCAAACTAAGAAAAACATTTTTTTTTCAAACTGATCAATGGGTGTGGTCATTAAGTCTTTTCTCAAATTTCAACTTTGACTGTCTGCAACTTAGTGGTCTGATTGGAGTCAATTCAACTGCTTTCTGCTCTCTTTGATGTCTGTTTTCGCCTCCTTTCAACGGAAGGCTCAAAGGTGAAATATATTTTCGAAGATAGATGGTTTCGTTATTTTGCTCTGTCTTCCTCGTCTTACAAAACGATTTTTTAGCTGATCCATCATTCTCTTTTTGTTTGTGAATTTTTGTCATTTTTAAAAGATCACTTCTAAGGCAAATTTAATTCGAATTTTGTCTGTTGCATTCTTAAGAGACTGCAAATGTATCATTCCGCTCCAAACTATGAAAAACATTTTTTTTAAACTGATCAATGGATGTGGGCATTAAGTCTCTTTTCTCAAATTTCAACTTTGACTGTCTGCGACTGAGTGGTCTGGTTGGAGTCAATCCAACTGTTTTTTGCTCTCTTTGATGTCTTCTTTCGCCTCCTTTCAACGGAAGGCTCAAAGGTGAAATATATTTTCGAAGATAGATGGTTTCGTTTATTTTCTCTGTCTTCATCGTCTTACAAAACGATTTTTTATCTGATCCATCATGTTCTTTTTGTTGGTGAATTTTTTTCATTTTTAAAAGAACACTTTTAAGGCAAATTTTATTCGAATTTAGTCTGTTGCTCTCTCCAGGGACGACAAACGTAACATTCTGCTCCAAAAAAAAAGCAATTTTTTTTTCAAACTTATCAATGGGTGTGGTCATGATGTGATGTCTTCTTTTGCCTCCTATCAACGGAAGGCTCATAGGTGAAATATATTTTCGAAGATAGATGATCGTTTCGTTTATTTTCTCTGTCTTTGTTATAATTATCTCTGTCTTAATAAATTATTTTTTATTTGATCTACCATGCACTTTTTGATTGTGAATTTTGGTCATTTTCAAAAGTTTACTATTAAAGCAAATTTAGTCTGTTGCATTCTTAAGAGACTCAAAACTAAGATAAACATTTTTTTTCAAACTGATCAATGGGTATGAACATTAAGTCTTTTTTCTCAATTTTCAACTTTGACTGTCTGCAACTGAGTGGTCTGATTGGAGTCAATCCAACAACAACAAATGTTTTGCTCTCTTGTCTTTCGCCTCCTATCAACGGAAGGCTCAATGGTGAAATATATTTTCGAAGACAGATCCTTTCGTTAGTCGATTTTTAGACCTTCTAGAACCGATCTTTGGGCCATTTTTAAAAAATTCACATTTGATGTAAATTACATTAAAATCAAGTGTTAAGTTCTTAAAGGATTGCAAACGTCCCCTTCTGTTCCAAAACAAAAATAATAAATTCAAACTGCTCCTTGCCTCCTCAATAAAATGTTTTTCAAACTGCTTAATGGATATATTACGTTTTTTCCTCAATTTTTGCCTATAACTTTAGAACGAGTGGGCTGATTGGAGTCAATCCAACCGTTTTTTTGCTCCCTTTGAAGTTTTCTTTCGCCTCCTATCAATGGAAGGCTCACAGGTGAAATATATTTTCGAAGATAGACCCTTTCGTTTATTTTCTCTGTTTTCCTCGTCTCGAAAAACGATTTTTAATCTGATCCACCATGTATTTTTTGTTTGGGAATTTTTGTCTTTTTCCAAATTTCACTTTTAAGGCAAATTTTATTCGAATTTAGTCTGTTGCGTTCTTAAGAGACTGCAAACGTACCATTTAGCTCCAAACTAAGAAAAACATTTTTTTTTCAAACTGATCAATGGGTGTGGTCATTAAGTCTTTTCTCAAATTTCAACTTTGACTGTCTGCAACTTAGTGGTCTGATTGGAGTCAATTCAACTGCTTTCTGCTCTCTTTGATGTCTGTTTTCGCCTCCTTTCAACGGAAGGCTCAAAGGTGAAATATATTTTCGAAGATAGATGGTTTCGTTATTTTGCTCTGTCTTCATCGTCTTACAAAACGATTTTTTAGCTGATCCATCATTCTCTTTTTGTTTGTGAATTTTTGTCATTTTTAAAAGATCACTTCTAAGGCAAATTTAATTCGAATTTTGTCTGTTGCATTCTTAAGAGACTGCAAATGTATCATTCCGCTCCAAACTATGAAAAACATTTTTTTTAAACTGATCAATGGATGTGGGCATTAAGTCTCTTTTCTCAAATTTCAACTTTGACTGTCTGCGACTGAGTGGTCTGGTTGGAGTCAATCCAACTGTTTTTTGCTCTCTTTGATGTCTTCTTTCGCCTCCTTTCAACGGAAGGCTCAAAGGTGAAATATATTTTCGAAGATAGATGGTTTCGTTTATTTTCTCTGTCTTCATCGTCTTACAAAACGATTTTTTATCTGATCCATCATGTTCTTTTTGTTGGTGAATTTTTTTCATTTTTAAAAGAACACTTTTAAGGCAAATTTTATTCGAATTTAGTCTGTTGCTCTCTCCAGGGACGACAAACGTAACATTCTGCTCCAAAAAAAAAGCAATTTTTTTTTCAAACTTATCAATGGGTGTGGTCATGATGTGATGTCTTCTTTTGCCTCCTATCAACGGAAGGCTCATAGGTGAAATATATTTTCGAAGATAGATGATCGTTTCGTTTATTTTCTCTGTCTTTGTTATAATTATCTCTGTCTTAATAAATTATTTTTTATTTGATCTACCATGCACTTTTTGATTGTGAATTTTGGTCATTTTCAAAAGTTTACTATTAAAGCAAATTTAGTCTGTTGCATTCTTAAGAGACTCAAAACTAAGATAAACATTTTTTTTCAAACTGATCAATGGGTATGAACATTAAGTCTTTTTTCTCAAATTTCAACTTTGAGTGTCTGCAACTGAGTGGTCTGATTGGAGTCAATCCAACAACAACAAATGTTTTGCTCTCTTGTCTTTCGCCTCCTATCAACGGAAGGCTCAAAGGTGAAATATATTTTCGAAGACAGATCCTTTCGTTAGTCGATATTTAGACCTTCTAGAACCGATCTTTGGGCCATTTTTTGAAAATTCACATTTGATGTAAATTACATTCGAATCAAGTGTTAAGTTCTTAAAGGATTGCAAACGTCCTCTTCTGTTCCAAAACAAAAATAATAAATTCAGTGCTCCTTGCCTCCTCAATAAAATGTTTTTCAAACTGCTCAATGGATATATTACGTTTTTTTCTCAATTTTCAACTTTGACAGCCTACAATGATCCAGAACGTCACCCAACGATTCACAACTCGAAAAAATAATGTTCCAAATTTTGTTTTAAACTGATCAATGGTTATTTCGTCTTTTTTTTTCTCAATTTTTGCCTATAATTTTAGAACGAGTGGGCTGATTGGAGTCAATCCAACCATTTTTTTTGCTCTCTTTGATGTCTTCTTTCACCTCCTATCAACGAAATTCCCAAAAGTGAAATATATTTTCCGAGACGACTCTTTGTTGGTCGATTTTTAGGCCTCTTACGTTCTTAAGAGACTGCAAACGTCCCTATAACTATTTTTACGTTTTTTTTGCTGCCTGCAACTTTGGATCGAGTAGACCGATTCCAGTCAATCCAACTGTTTTTGCTTTTTCGATCTTTTTTTTCACTTCCCACCAACGAAAGTCCCATTGGTGCAATATATTTTCGGAGATCGACCCTTTCGTTGGTGGATTTTTAGGTCTTGTAGAATCGACTCTTTTGTCATTTCTAAAAAAATCATTTTTGAGGCAAATTATTCGAATTAAGTCTGTTTCTCTCTTGATTCTTAATTTTTTAATTTGACCGTCTGTAGCTTTAGAACGAGTGGTCTGATTAGAGTCAGTCCAACTGCTCTTTGCTCTTTTGGATAGCCCCTTTCACCTCCCATCAACTCGTGGATGCAACATTTTCGGAGATTTGTAACATTCAACGAGAAATAAATTGTCGTATTTTTTCATTTGTCGCTTTTACAACCCAACTACTAAGGCAATGAGATACTTGTATCCATATTTTTTTTGCAATTGTAAACTTTAACCTCTAGACGGAATATCAATAAGGAAGTAGCTAATGGAGATCGTAAACAATTGCCATTGTAAAGAATTACATCCTTGTAGCTTTTTGTACTTTACCTTTTTGTACTTTACCTTCGTTTGAGTTTTTCCTATCTCTACGCAAATCTGGTACATATTGGGTAGACTAAGAAACAACGATGCTTTTTATTTACTTGTAATAGAAAATAACAAAAAGGATTTTTTGGATTTTTGAATTATACAAATGCTATTAGAAAATTAATATGGAAGGAAATCAATTATCAAATTTGGTGAATTTTGTTTATTTTATTGAACTTCTAACAGCTCTAACTCTTACGACTTCATTTGATAGCAATTGGACCACCCTGTATCTTTACTCTCAAGAACTTTGCTGCAATATTGTTAGAAACAGTTACCTTTTTTGGTGACTGAGAAGCAATCAAAATATTGGGATAAATTACCGAATTTCTACTTAATAATAATCGGTAGATCTAATGGTTTTGCAGGTTTAGGACAAATAAAACTCCCTTGTCGTTTGAATAAAGGCAAAGGTTTCGACGTTTAATTTACGTCTTCCTCAGGGCTATATTCGGCGACAAAGAGAGGCGACAAAAGTTTCGTTGCTTGGTAGTGCCACCGACCACTCCTTGTGCCGAACGATATTAGTGCTTTGATGTTGCTGGCGTGCGTAATGTGTGGCGTGCATCATGGATGTAATTTTGTTTGTTGACGTCATCCTTTGTCGCCGAGTATAGCCCTGAAGGAGACGTAAATTAAGCATCGAAACGTTGGCCTTTATTCAAACGACAATGGAGTTTTATTTGTCCTAAACCTGCAAAACCATTAGATCTGTAAATTAAGAGGACGCAATACATTATCATCATCTTAATAATAATAAGACAAAAAGCTGCCTCAATACCATAAAGTTTCCGATTGTACAGTGTCTCCTAAGTTGCCATTCTTTGTATTAGGATCTTGGAATTTATAAGAAATATTGAAGTTGAAATGGGCAAATTTGTATACAATTCTGTCAGTAAAGTAACGACTAAGATTCAAGTTTCCAAGATTTAAAAAAAAATCGAAATTATGCGTTAAAAAAACGAAATATCTTTTAATTTTTGAAGTGAATGGAAATTTTTCAAAACATTTTTGGAGGCAACCTTTTGAGAAGATATAACATAGATACAACCTTAAGGATAAAATTTTAATACAACGTTTCAGTTTTGTAGTTTAGTTTTACATTTTTATAAGAAATAAGTAGCCAATATCTGGAACGAAGAACTACGTCAGCTTAGATTCAGACAATTTAAGTCTTCAATTTATAATTTTATTAAATAAAATGGGACTTTTTTTACCCCAAGGCCAAGGTAACAAACTGCGATTCGAAAATCTTCAAATAAAAAATAGCAAAGGGTTTACCCTTTGTTGAATCACTCTGGAACTTAATCTTCTCAGAGTGGTTCAAATGCTAATGAATTTGGATACTTTAAGTATCTAACCAAGAAATTTGGTTAGATGGAACGACTAACGGTAACGTGTCCACATTAGGAAACTCATAGTAGTCAATTACTGAAAAGTGGAACCTATGACCCACTTAAAAAATTATAGTATTTGCCTCTAGGAGCTACACATGGCTAAAACGCTTTTTTACCTCCTGTCAAAAAAAAAATAAAAACTAATATGGCTGCTTTAAAAAGAATAGAAGTTGACGATAGTTCCAAAAACCGAAACGTATTAAAATTTTATCACTGTTAAAAAAGTTGCTCCAGAAATATTTTCATAAACTTCGTGTATCTTCCAGAGTGAAAAAGAACTGTTTTTTTGTAAATAAGGCATTTTGATTTTTTCCAAAAATTTTTTAAAAACCTGAATGTAAAAGATTTGTCTCGAAGTTTCCTCAGTGAACCAGCGGCATTTTGCGAGGTCCCAACTTATGATTGGCAAATTTGGGGCACACTGTAGATGGTGAATCTCAGGTCTAGGACTCCGTGTGTATGTGTAATACTCTTTCGAGATGTTTCGATGTCTAATTTACCTCTTCATCAGGGTTGTTCGTTACTAGACAAAGGATTGTGTATGATGATAAACAAAGATTACCCATGATGCATTAAGTGACAGCAGAACAACATCAACGAAACCGTCCCAGCAGATCTGTAGAAATGCCCATAGAAACAATCACGGCCAGGTGCTGCTCAAAATCAATGATTCGGTTTATGATCTGTTTATCTGTCGCTATATTAGATAAACATAGTGACGACTATGTTAGGAAAAACCATGTGGTGTCTAGTAGGAAATTAACGTCTGGCTACCCTGGAACTGTGCAGGGTCGAAGTTACAAGCGGATGATATCGAAATCCTCAAAAGGAACCACCCAAACCAACAAATCTCACTGGCACTGTACAAGAGGTGCTCAAAAAAACTTTCTAAAACGGCCTTCTCTTTTTGGCACAACATTCCGTTTACTAATGTCATGCTGAACAAAACACTCACAAATAATTAACATTTTACTTGTTCGATGAAGAGGGCACTGCTCTTTCTAGCGTTCAATAAACTGAACTTCTCTGAGGACATAGAGATCAGCCACCAATTGCTCTTCGATACTGAGTGTTGGCGAGGGCCACCCTGATTAGAAATTATATACACCTCTGTCTTTTCAATTGAACAATAAAAACACCCATAACTTTAAATATTGTGCTCTCCTTGTGTTTTATGTAACAAAAAGTCAATGGGCGAAGTGATCTCTCGTGCTTCCCGACGTTGACTGATTCGACTGTGGTGAGCTACGTGGTATTTATTCCCCCGCTGCCGCGCTGCATTGGAGGGACTAGAGTGGGGGTAATAGAGGCGCGGGGTTTCGGCGCACTTGAGATATGTCGTAGAACTCGCTTCCAGCCCATTTTTGAAAACCAACAAACACTGACCGATACCTCAATAACGGATCAAATCTTCATCCCAGACAAAAAAGGTAGTCACAAAACTCTGTCTGTGAGAACCAAGAGAATTTGTGAGCCGGCCAATTTGGAACGAAAAATGAAGCATCTGGAAAAAGCCTTTGGTTGCGTGGAATGGATACAGCCAGCACGAGTTCTAAAGGGTCCGTCCGTCGCGTCAAAGACCGCAGAGATCCCCCATTGTCACACAAAACGCAGTGTCGCACAAGAGGAGTTGCATGCTGGGACAAACACAAAAGTCAGCAGTAGCAGAGCGCGCTTACTCTGAAGGTCAAGACATCCTTTTCAACGAGGTTTCTAACCGAGACTAACGAGAGAGGCCATTGAGATTTTTAAAAGCGACAACAATTTAAACAGGCGGGAGGAAATTACGTATCTAAATGCAGACTGGAAGCGAGTTCTACGACATACTTCAAATGGGCCACCACTACCCCCACTCCACTGCCTCCACTGCAGCGCGACGGCGAGGGAATAAATACCAAGGAGCTCACCACAATCGAATCAGTCAACGTCGAGAAGCACTGTAGGTCACTTCGCCCACTGCCTCTTCGCTTTTGATAATGTCTGACGCAGCTGTAGACGACACGTCGGGAAGAAAGTCGATTGGACTACGGCTTCAAAGCCCGAAAACCCTTTATATTGTATCGAAGAAAACATTCACGGGTAAACACACAAGAACAACACAACAGAATAAATCTTCCTTAAAGAAAGTTTTAAGTATTTTATAAGTTGTATAGAGAATTTTACCTTTGTCGTGCCTGCTTCGTATTGTGCTTATACTTTTGCTTTATCTTTAGTATTATTTAGCAAGTTTTAATTTTCATGTCGCTTGATACGCTTTTGGTCCACACTTGGTGGCTCTGACACGGTGTCTTGCTCACATCCCTTGTAACCTGCTGAGTAAGTTGTTACGGTTTGGTTTTAGTGTGGATATTCATCAATCAACTTTTAGGAAAGTATTTAAAATACCAGTGAAATGAGTACGAAATACCAAAACTTTAAAATATATTAGAAACGGTCAATGTTTCAACTTGAATAATGACTGAAACCAAACCATAACAAAGAATTATATTATTATTCTTTGTTCCATAACTAGGCAAATTTAATTAGAGCCATGATTATTCGCCATAACAGATTTCACGCGCTGATGATGGCTTATGTGCCAAAGCCTGTTTGCCAATAAAAACATTGCACGAAGTATACTACCCTTTTTTTCCCACCTTTCTTGTTGTTACCCGGAGCGCAACAGTAACTACCAAATTAACGTACCTTCAGGAAGAAGTAGAAGATTGATTAGTAATTTTAGGTCAAAAACTAAGAAATAAGATCTCTAGTTTCACTAAAAAAAATATCTTATTACAAATTCAATAATGGCAATGGGAATTTAGGAGTTTTCATATAGAAGCCTGGCTTGTTAATGTTTTGTTCTATAGACAGACAAAGATGATGGCACCTTTTGTTAGGGGCTGCAGTAAGAAGTAAGTAGGTGTGTACTTTCAAACCAACTTTATGCCTGTTTTAACCAAAATTTCCTTACATGATGGTTGTCTGTATCCCATTATTAAGTAAATTCAATTCTTGAGCCATTTTCGGAGACGAAAAACAGGATCTGATTATCATTTGCAATAAAATCTAACTGTACAATAATTCCTAAGAATCGTAACTAGAAAAAAAGTAATACTGAGATCTAAACCACGTAATACATTTTCAAAATTTTTAACATCGAATCATTTAATATCCGACCAAACTAATCCGCGAAGTTGTCGGGTCCTTCTTGCTTGGCAGTGGCTCCGGTATCGATTTTACGACGGGCGCATCTAATTAAAAGTCCGGGCACGTCCGCGCCCGATTCCGCTGACACTGTTCCGGGGCCCTGGCAGGCTCCCTCAGGATAAACCACCTTCGGATCCAGGAAGAGGTCTTTTATAGCGCCCGTTGTATTATTTAGTACAAATCTAAAAACCGCCGCCGTAAACCGTTTATTCCGCTACATTAACCCGTTTTTATCTTTGGTAGAAGTAAATTAAAGCCCCCGCGTCCGACAGATGGACAGACCCAATCCCATCGAAAACGTATTGATATTAGGTCGCTGATGGTTCGGCACAAAAGAACGGTCCTAAGAGGATTTGGATTACTATTTTCGGGGTGGCAACCCAGTTTTTTATTTTTCGGGCGCGCACATGGGACTGATAGCCAAGAAATAGGTTTTCCTTCGACTAATGAAAGTTGACAGTTTTAATTCCCATTGCAAATTGCTTTGAAGTTGCCATAACGAGCTAACGCCCCGGGCTCACTTTGGGGAATACTCGGTTCGTTCCAGAGGGCGTGAAAAACCGACCGCGTTACGTTTTGGCATTTTGAAGTCGTGCACCACCCTGTAGAGTGGCTTATTTATTTGTGTTTGATTTGACCCTTTCATAGCCTTGATCGAAAGTACGATAACTGTAATAATCTTTTCGGGGGGGTGCAGCCCGTAAGCCACGGCGGGTGACAAAGAGTAATGGTCTGTATTGTCAGATAGATCTCCATCATCCGCGGACACCGTATGAAAACGGGTCGAGTTAAGCCGTCGAAGCTGTAAAAAAATAATTGAGAGGACTCTTTGTTGTCGGCACGTCCTCGATATATACAGGGTGCCACTCCCGCTAAACGGGCAGATTCAACCCGGGAGGCAGCCTGATTTATTTTATAGCCTCCCGGATCTGATATAAACGATCACAATGCGGAGGTTAAAACACTCTGAAGTGAGGCCGAATCCGAAAGTCTATCCAGGAGTACGTCGACGTCAGTTATTTATGTATTTCAGCGCCGCGCTCGGGTCATTATTGACGCCTTAATGGCCCGGATTTGCTTTACGGCACTAGCGTCGTTATTTGCAAACACTGATAAATGGCGACTGTGTGCAGACGGGACCTTAATCTCCCTTTTTCTTTAAACGATAATGCGTCGATAAATGAAGATTAAATTTGAGTTCAGTTTTCCAGGTTCTAAATCTAAAAAGAAATATAATAACAACAATGGTAATAAGAAATAGCGATGCAGAAAACTTAAATTGTATGGTTGAATAGACGGCTTGGGACGATGGGTGGAAGTTATTATGTTACAATTTTCGTTTATTATGCATACACTTCTTCAGAGCTCGAGAATAATCTACAACATCCAAGTTCATGATCATGTGCATGTTATCAGGACTCCCGAGCTCTGAGCAAGTTTATGCATAATAAACGAAACGTCTGCGAAAATATAATTGTATGATTTCCACCCAGCCGCCCAATCCGCCAAGTCAACAATACAATAATAACAACAATTGATTGAAGAGGGGAGAAAGAAAACATTTGTTTCCTGCACACTTTATCAACATTTTTCGGCGGATTTGTTTCCGCTCTTAGACCATTCATCAGCGTCCAAAATCTACTGAGTAATTTCCAAAGCAGAAAAATATTAAAATAATAAAAATTATTAATAAAAAGGAAGCATTACAGTATAAAATTTCAGAATTGATGATAAGCAACTGGAGGTTTAATTTGGGTGAAGCCTGTTGCCATCAGCCTTTATTAATTTCAACAACATGATTCTATACAAATTTAGAGAGTTAATTTTAAAATAATGTATATTTAAGATTGAAGATCTACTTCCCTCTGACCATTTTGTTTTGAGTTTTGAACTGTCTTCACTTGCTCAATTCTTTGCTTTTAGCTTGCAATTTCGTTTCTTTCCAAAAACTAACCAGAACAACCGGTTAGCTTTTGGTCTTAAATCAATTTTCCAACGCACTATAGAAGGGTGTTTATCTGGAATCAATAGAATCATCGAATATCTAATGAGGAGTTGCGTCAACCAACAAACGAAAAAAGCAAATTTGAAATTGGAATTGTTAATTATAACGGTAAGTTCGTTAGTCAGTTACATCCCTTGGGTTCTGCTAAAGAATTTCTATTGGATTCAAAAATTTGGAATATAATCTGTGTTCTAAAATACCCTCCAAGCTATTAAGAACACCCTGAAAGCTCCACTTCTTCTATATTAACATTAATTGTTACTGTTTATGCTTCTAATCTGCAAACACTCCTTAATCGATCAAACCAAGCGCGTAAAAACAAAGGGCCAAGCATAAACGCTCTCCAGACCAAATTGATGGCTTGAGAGCCTTTGATGGCAGTTGGCAATGGAAAATTGATGGCAGTTGGCAAAATCAATATAGAGCCGAATACCAACCACTCTAACACTCGAGAGAGCTAGTCTGTAACTTCAAACAATACAAACACTCGTTTTTTGCTCTTCTAATCTTTGATCTTGGATCTTATTACGGGTTTACAAATAGCCCATTAATTGTGAAATAGTAACTTCGGATAGTCGGCAGTGCGACGCTTTCGGGGGAGTGTTTGTGGTGACTTATTTCCAAGATTTCCACGGAAAATCTCATAAAGAAAACTGCTAACCATGCAATGTGTCACGTCACGTTCGTTTTGTTTTGGTGTTTACATCTATTGACTGAAACGGCCACGGTCATGACCCCATAGCGGTTGATGAGCATCAAGGAAAGGATGGTTTCTCAGAGGTGGTTAAGCGCAGAAAGACGCAATCGAAAGGTATTGGGCAACAAGGGAATTTCCAGGCCAATAATAACGAAGCTTCTCTTGCGAGGCAGTAGAAAGACATAATAAGCTAAAGGAGCAACTCTATATAAAAAGAATTCAGAGGAAAATAGGCACAAACCAAAACACAGATGACTTTGTGCCTACTAAGACGGTTGAGGAAAACAAAAAGCTTTGGTTGTTTTTGTCCAAAATTAGATTGACTGTTACTGAAGATACCATAAAAAACTACCTGGCTAAAAATGCATCAACATCACTTGATGAAGGGACTGTGAGGTGGTGTAGGGTAAAGAAGGAGAAAATTAATTACGATTGTTTCATGGTGGCAGTAAATAAGAATCTGAAAGATATTGTATATGGGGAGAACTTCTGGCCATGCGGAGTTGGTTTTCAACGATTTGACTTTTCACTAGGGCGTAATTTTTTAGACCGGCAGAAACACCGGAGTGTCTGATAAGTAAACATAGAATCAATCCCGACAGTTACGTTCCAGTTTTGCTACATTGGAATGTCCAAAGCCTAAGCAAAAACGCAAGATGTTTCAGTGGCGATATCAGAAGTAGAGCCGCATATATTTTGTGTATCGGAGCAGTGGGTTCACAATGGTGACCTGGAACACCTGAAATTGCCCGGATATATACTGATAGGCTACTCATCCAGGACTGAATTCAGGGGAGAAGGTACTGCTTTGTTTTGTAGAAATGAAATATCAGTGGTGCAAACACCAGTTCGCACTGAACCAATTGAAAAACATTTTGAATTCTGCACAATTTCATATCAAGCAAACAATGACTGTTTTTATCAAATTGTCACATTGTATCGCTCCCCATCTGGCAATATGGACATATTTTTGAGTAACTTATGTGATCTATTGGAGGAGGTTTATAAGAATAATATTAACCTTGTGGTATGTGGAGACTTTAATGTTGATTTCCAAAAGGATTGTGTAGAGTCCCATTTAGTGGTGCAGTTGATGATGAGTTTTGGACTTTCGTCTAGCATCTGTAATATCACCAGAGCTGGTCGTGGAACTGGAACGCAAATAGACAATATTTTTAGCTAGATCCCTGAGGAATTAACAATTGGTAATGTATACATCACAAATGTATCTGATCATTATGGTCAGATTCTGAGAGTCCAAAACTCAACAAAACTTAATATTAAGCCTAGATGTATAATGTAGCGCTTTTTCACTGATGTGAATGTAGAATCACTCATCAATAGTTTAAAAAATGAAGACTGGGCAGCCATCTCTAGTGAGCAAGACCCAAATGAAAAATATAATGTATTTCACAACATTCTCTATTATCACTTTGACTTGGCATTTCCTCCCAGATCGTGTAGATTGAACACCAACAGGCCTTCCTGGATCACTAAGGAGATCAGGGAGTATGGACAATATATTAAGGACCTATATGTTTGGTACAAAGTAACTCTTAGCCAAACTAATCTGAATATTTGCAGGACCGAAAGAAGGAACTATAGAAGATTTATCTCTCAATGTCAAATGGCGCACAATGAAAACCAGATAAGTAATTCAAAAAATAAAACTAAGACTCCGTGGACTATCTTTAGGGACTTAACTACAAATAAGAATCAGAAAGATATTACTCTTAAAGCTGATGGTGTGTTAATAGAGAACCCCACCAGTATAGCTGATATGTTTTTGAATAAATTTGACATTCCGACTCTGCCTCGCCCTCGGAAGCTTTGTCTGGACGAAGTAACGGAGAATCCTCACACAGTGTTTTTCAGGCCAGTTGATGAGCTGAAAGTATTCAGAATTATTGTGGGTATGCCGAACAAGTTCTCTGCGGGCCTGGGTGAGTATCCTATTATAGTGATCAAGCGTATTGCCCAATACATTTCAAATCCATTGGCATATGTAATTAATGAGTGCTTTGGTGGTGGAGTCTTTCCAGATGCTTTAAAGCGTGCCAAGGTTGTCCCTGTTCATAAAACTGGACAAAAAACGGACATCAATAACTATAGGCCTATCTCTCTCCTTTGTCATATGCAATAGGCTCATGGATATTCTACAGCACTATGACATAATAGTCAGCCATCAATAAGGCTTTATGCCAAACAGATCGACACAACTAGCAATATTTGATTTCTTAACCTATATAATTGACAATGTCGACCAGAATAAAAGGGTTGCAGGCCTCTTCTTTGACCTCTCAATGGCCTTTGACACGTTGGACCATGATCTGCTTATGGGGAGATTGGCGTGCTGTGGGGTCAGGGGGGTATTTGCCTCTATTTTAAGATCATACTTGATCGACAGGCGGCAGGTGGTATCAGTCTCTTCGCGAGGAACCAATTTCTTTTCCCGATCGGCAATGGTTAGACAGGGGGTCCCGCAGGGCTCTATTTTAGGTACCGTGTTGTTCTTGCTGTATGTTAATGGGCCGGGTGCCCGGCTTGATGGTCGCGTTTGCCAGTATGCGGACGATACGTCCATTGTGCTGGTGGATGCTGGCTTTGCTGGCCTTTCGGTGGCTTTGGGGGCAATGCGGGATTTGTGTTTGGCTAGTGGTCTGAGGTTGAACTGTGGGAAGACTGGGATTATCACATTTAGCCAGACTTTTGGCTCGGCTGAGTCATTGTATGTGGGGATTGATGGCCGTTCCCATCCCCTTAAGGCGGGTTTAAGTTTCTGGGGCTTACTATTGATCCAGCTCTAAGCTATGAATTGCACACCAGAGAACTGGAGGGTAAACTTAACAGCTTTTGTGCCTTGGTACGCAGACTCAGGGATTGTCTTTCGCGAGCTTCTTTAACTCAGTTGTATTATGCTGGTGTTCAGTCAATTATATCCTATAGTGTTCTCTTCTGGGGATCCAGTCGAAGTGCACGGAGTGTGTTCTTGGTTCAGAAGCGTATTATAAGGTGCATTCTTGGGCTCCTCCCAAGACAGTCATGTAGGCGCTATTTCAAACAACTGACACCCTTGACTGTTCCATCCTTGTATTTCCTGGCCTTGGTAACGTTTGTGAGGAAGCACACTAATCTGTTCACACTGAACGCAGATGCGTATGCTGAAAATATGTCCACAACCACCAGAAATATGTAATCTGAGGGTGCCACTGCACAACTCCACATTCCTCGAGAGAGGTCCGTATTACAGAGCATTGAACGCATTTAACATGCTGCCCCCTGCTGTTAAAAATACAAGTGACTTACAGGCGATCAAGATGGTTACAACTAATTTTTTGATTGATGAGTGCATCTATAGCTTTGATTTTACAGGTGTACTATTTTATTTATTTTATTTTATTTTATTTTGTTCCTTTATTATTGTCTATTACTAACTTGCCTATGTAAATTTGTTGTATCGTTTTTGTTGACGTTGTTGTGTTAACTTTGTTAATTTTGCTGGCAATAAAGGTATTATTATTATTATTATTATTATAAAACAACAACATAGAGAGGGTTGACGTTGTCTGTTGGATACATTCCAGCAATGACCCAGACATGGAAATCGGCGTCAGAATTGAAATGGCAAGAAGCGCATTCAATAACTGCAAAACGGTTTTAACTAATAGACATCTAACGTTGAGTACACGTCAGAAAGTGTTGAAATGCTACGGTGTATGGTCGGTCTTGCTCTACGCCAGTGAAACGTGGACTTTAAGGATTAATGTTATGAATAAGCTGGAGGCGTTCGAACTATAGTGCTATCGTAGGATGTTAAGGACTTGGACGTCACATACTACCAACGAGAAAGTATTAAGGTGGATAGGCACAGATCACATACTGCTGCCTACCATCAAAAGAAGAAAATCATCATACTTCGGACATGTGATACGTGGCCCCTTGTACGACCTGCTTAAATTGCTGATCCAGGGGAAAGTGGAGAGAAGACGCTGGATTCGCCGTAAAAAGCTCTCGTGCGAAATATTCGCCAGTGGACTGGACGCCAAGTGGAACCACTTTTTAGAATAGTCGAAGACCGAGACATACCGCCAACTGATTGGCATGATGACCGCCAACACTTGCACACTAGCACGGCACGAGAAGAAGGAAAAGAAGATGCTTCTAATAGTGCTTTCGGAGGAGTATTACTTTAACATTATCTAGACGGAACTGAGAAAGCAATTTTCCTATAAGCAGAGCTGTCTCACATTCGCAAAGAAACTACAGTCAAATGGAAAAAGAAGTTTTTTAGCTTGTTAATGCACTCGAAAAAAGGTCTCTGGTAGAGATAAAAAAGTCTACTAAACTGTAATTTTTACCCTACTTCATTAGGAAGTCTTCTTTATTATTCTCGTTCTTTGTCAATTCACAATTACTCCTATCGGGACTATTTGGTAACATTTGCAGCCCTGTTTGGATTTTTTGTGACCTACCCCCTCTTTAATAAAAATCTAAAGCAAAAATCCTGACACGGTTCATTGAGATCGTCAATCAACTTGGCTGAATTGGAAGACCTGACACTTTCACAACTTGCGCAAATACAGAAATCGTCAAATAGAAAACTAGAAAATATGAAGTATTAATTGAACGATGATAACTAGCGACAATTGAAAAAGGCTGAACAAAATTGATTAGATGGTACAAGACTGATATTCAATAAAGCAAAAACGAGGAGACGAGGCATACCAGGGATTCATTTTCCAGTTTAAAATACAGAGGCATTGTGACATAGGGAGAGGCATCCAATCAGAGTGCTTTTAAATGTTATGGGTTGCTTAAGATACACAAGCCAATCATCTTTTTAAGATACACAAGACAATCATCAGCTTAAGACCCATGGTATTTTCAAGTAAGCCGCCCAACAGCAAGTTAACCGTACTCTTAACTTCAATTTGACTGAGGCTTATAGCGAAAATAATCCTTATTACAAGAGGTCTTTGATATAGCTTTTATTTTTTGCGGAATTTATGCAAGACTTTATTATTCTTCCTTCTTCTTTGTTGTCAAAATGTACAACTTTATAAAACAATATTACCTTCACCTAATAACCAACAGCATTCACAGACATTGAAGCGAACTTAGCAAAATTATCACTTTTCAGAAGACTCATTTCCTAGAATTGCTTTCAACTAACTGAGACATTACGTACTACGCTAAGCGAAATATCTTGGACTTCCATTGTCTTTATTGAGTTTATTTTACATGACGAGCAGTGGAATCTCCGCTCATTTTCAAGTGAAACTGAACATTAAGCTTGAGGCTATTTTATTTGCCACACCATGGGGTTATACGTAAAGATTCAGCCACTACGAAACTAAGACTACTAGTATTCGATGGTAGTTCCAAGACCGAATCGGGTTTATCATTAAACGATGTGCCAAAGGTAGCTCCAACGGTTCAAGATGAATTATTTAACATTCTTTTAAGGTTTCTTCTTCTTCTTGAAGTGCCTTCTCCATTCAATGAAGATCGACAACAATTCTGGCAAATTCGGCTCTGTCCTGGGCTCTTCTCAGCAGGGAGTTTGAGTCTAAGCCTGTCCAATCCCTTATGTTTTTCAGCCAAGAGCACTGTCTACGTCCAGGACCACGCTTTCCCTCAATCTTGACCTCCATAATCAGTTGTAGGAATCTGTATTTGTCCCTTCTCATGACATGGCCAAGGTAAGCGGTCTTTCGCTTTTTTATGGTCTCGAGGATTGTTCGGTCTTTGTTCATCCTATGTAAGACCTCTTGATTAGTGGTACGATCGGTCCATGGAATACGCAGCATTCTGCGGTACACCCACATCTGAAATGCTTCCAGTTTATTAATGCCGCTGACTTTCAGCGTCCAGGCCTCGACTCCATACAGTAACGTGGAATACACATAACATCTAACGAAGTTAAATCTTATGTTTAAGTTGAGTGTTCTGTCCGTTAATAGGTTCCGCATCTTAATAAAGTTAGTTCTCGCTTGCTCTATGCGGGATCTTATTTCTATCTCAGGATTCAGGTCCTCGCTGATCCAACTTCCCAGATATTTCAATTTAGTGACCTGCTCTATAGGTATTCTGTATATATTTATGTTGGGATAGTTGTTTGGGTTGCGGCTTATTTGCATGATCTTCGTTTTTGAGATATTAATCTTCAGTCCCATTTCGTCCCCGGAAACCGATATGCTGTCGATTAGGCGTTGCAGTCCTTCAGGACTGTCCGCAATTATCACTGTATCGTCAGCATATCTTAGATTGTTTATGAGTTTCCCATTGACTTTCAGACCGTCCACCGTCTCGTCCAGAGCGTTTTGGAAAATGATTTCTGAATACATATTAAAAAGCATGGGGCTAAGTACGCACCCTTGTCTGACTCCACACCTTATGGGTACAGTGCTTGTTTCGCTGTTTTCCAGTTTAACAGATGCTATTTGCTGTTCATAGAGATTCTGTACGATCTTTAAATCCTGGGCATCGACACCCTTTCTTTCCAGTAGTTCCAATAATTTGGTGTGATCTATACAGTCAAAGGCCCTTGTGTAATCTATAAAGCACAGGTACACTTCCTTTCGCTGGTCTTTGCATTTTTGTAGTAGGACAGAGAGTTCAAAGGCAACTTTTAAGGTTTAGGCAACTCAATATTGTCATAACGGGGGACGTTGCTAAAATGTACCGCCAAGTCAATGTCAGCGAAGACCATAGGGACCTTCAAAGGATTCTTTGGAGACCTGATCCTGGTTCAAAGTTGCAACATTTTAAGTTAAATACAATAACTTATGGTACGGCCTCACCAAGTTTTTTTGTCCACTAGTTGTTTGACTGAAACTTCCAAGCCTCGGCTGAGTAAAATTATTATCGATTGCTTCTACGTAGGCGTCGATGATTTGAACGCTGGTGCTTCAACTGAGGATGAAGCCACCAATATAGCTAAGAAATTGACAGCGGAGCTTCAAAATTACGGCTTTCCATTAAAAAAATTCTCTTCAAATTGCCCTAAAGTCCTCGAAAATTTGTCCAAGGAGGCAAAATCAAAGAATATGGATTTTTTCATAATTGATGATAGTATGAGAAAAACATTAAGTACACAAAAGCGCTTTGTAAAATGACAAAGCGCTCAATTTTATCTATTTCATCAAAAGTATGGGTGTGATAAGGGCAAAAATTCTTTTGCAGCGCCTTTGGATACTAAAAGTTGATTGGGATTATGGTCTATCTCCTGAGATTAATGCACAGGGGAGACAGTTTTGGGAGCAGTTAAGCTCTTTAAACGAGATACCTCGACAATTTGTTATACCACAATTGATTCTATGCCAAATTCGTGGTTTTTGTGACGCCAGTGAAAAGGTGCTTGCGTTTATTTAAGATCAGTTGACTTTAATGAAAAGGTCTCTGTGAAATTAGTCTGTGCAAAATCTCGGGTGGCTTCTCTAAAAAATTTAACTTTACCTCGATTAGAGCTTCTCGGAGCACTTTTGTTATCACGTTTAGTAAATAATACAGTGAACGCATTAAACATTAAGATCGATGATTCCTTTTTATGCAGTGATTCAACCATAGTTCTTGATTGGCTCAGAGATATGCTTGGCATAGTCATTGGACAACTTTTGTCACTCATAGGATATCTGAAATTCAGACTTTAACTAGAGATCTTTAACTAAAGAAGAGGATGATTGTCAGTGGAGTCATATCATATCGAGTCAAAATCCAGCAGATATAATTTCCCGAGGTCTCACACCTTGTGAACTAAAGGACTCCAAGTTGTGGTGGAATGGTCCTTAGTTTTTGGGGGAGAAGAGGTATTCTTGGCCCAGGGATTCACCTGTGAACTTGGAAAGTCTGCCTGAAGTTCCAAAAGTAAAGGTTTCACTTTCACCCACCACAGTTTCGAAGTATGAATCACATTTGTCTTTATTTCAGAGATACTCTACTCTATATAAACTTGTTTATGTTACTGCTATTTTATGTCAATGTGCAAAAAATTGTTAAAATTTAAAGACTAATAGGGACTCTGGTAGTACCATCAGATCTCTGGATCCCTTTGTTGATCCTAATGATAATTTATTGCGTGTGGGGGGGGGGGGGAAATATTGGGAAAATCTAATTTGGAATACGTCACCAAACATCCAATAATTCTCCCGCAGCACCATCCTTTAACAAAACTACTTATTTTTGACTATCATTTAAAAAATTTGCACGGAGGTGCCCAGCAGGTTTTGTCAGCCCTGCGAGAGAAGTATTGGGTAATTAATGGTAGAGGGATAGTTAGAAATGTTTTGTCAAAATACATGGTATGTTTTCGTGCTAATCCAGCGCGCTTAATACAGAAAATGGCCGATTTACTATTGGATAGGGTCTCAGCTCAAAGACGATTTTTGATGATGGCAAGTTGAGAAATAGAGCAGTGGTTAAAGGGTATATGTGCTTGTTCATATGCTTCGAAGCAAAAGTTTTGCTTCGACCAAATTTGAAAGAGAGAGGGATATCGAACGGTTTTTATTAGAGCATAATGTCGAGTGGAAACTTATACTTGCAAGGTCACCTCACCATGGTGGGTTGTGGGAGTCATCAGTTAAGCTAGCAAAATACCACTTAAATCGTATTTTCAAAGATTCAAGCTTAATTTTTAAAGGTATAACAACGGTGTTTGCTCAGATAGAGGCGGTGCTTAATTCTCGCCCTATTACTCCTATTTCTTCTGATCCTCACGAGTTTTCCCCTCTCACTCCTGGTCACTTCCTCATTGGGGACAATCTATCATCACTGCCTCAAAGTGATGTTAAGGAAATACCAGCCAACCGTCTTACCTACTATTAGGAGCTTCAGAAGATGTCTCAGCTATTTTGGAAGAGATGGCCAACCGATTATATCCGCAGTCTGCAGCAACGACAGAAATGGATCTCCCCAGTGCCAAATATGGAACTAGGAACATTGGTACTTCTATTAGATGAGTCGGCGCCTCCTCAGCAGTGGAAACTGGGCAGAATCACAGAGCTTCATCCTGGGAGTGATGGTATCGTGAGAGTGGTCACCGTAAAGACACAGAGTGGAACTTACAAACGTGTAATCGATTGTGCAAATTGCCTCATAAACTACAGTGCTTTCTATATCGTTTGGACATAATTCAGTTAAATTTTATTTTTTGAAATTAATTAAATTATTAATGTCAAGGCCGGCGGTATGGTGCGTCAGTGCACTAGACGCAATTAAACATGTAGTGTATACATGACATTACTTTTGGATGTCAGTGTCATGACCAGACAGTTTACATTAGCCGTCATGAATCAGTGTCATCTAGTGTTACATTTTTTATATAGGCGGCTCAGGTTGTTATAAAAAAGGAACAAACATATTCATGGTTTTTTTGAATTTTAATTGAAATGTACAGTCCACTTAATTCATTTCAAGAAGTTGAAGATAACATTCAACACATAACGTACTGCTCTTTCAATGGAAAATTTTATGAACAAATCTTAGCATACTGATTAGAGCCACTTTATCCCCAACCCTTGCTCAGTATGTCATGGATGACTTGCTCAGGGAATGCTTGCAAAATCTAAATTTTGTATCTTGGTATGTGGGATGACTTAATCAAGACAGTACGAAGTGATCAGATTGAATATACTTTCAAAGTCGTCAATTTTTACAACAAACATATCCAATTTACAGTGGAGAAGGAAAATAATAACTCAATACAGTTTCTGGACATACTAGTCATAAGACAAAACAGAAAATAATTTTGACCTGAAAAACCTGGATTTGAATGACCTGGCACGTCTCATTGACATATGAATAATCTCTCAAATATTTCTCTTTTCCATACATTAAGGAAATATGAAGTCAACAGTCTTTTTCACAATGACAAAGATGTCATACTCAAGTCTTCAGGAGTAGTTTAAAGCATTCTCTGTGAAACTTAACCAGGGTTTTTTTGACTGATGATTGCTTGATGTGGATCAATGCACTGCCACCTAGACCATAAGGCCGTGAAGCAGAAGCTGTGACGTCACAGTCGTGGTCCAAGGTCACTAGTGTGAGACCATTTGAATTGTATGGATTTCAAATATTTTTTCCGACTTTACGACTCATGTTATTTATTTTGTACTCATAATTTTGTTTTTATAAATTGTGTTAAACTTTAGGACATTTCTTGCAGCTAGTGGTGCATTCAGACTTACAACAAGTGCTTTAAAAGTGTCGAAAATTTCTCAAACGTGGTTGGGTGTCACGGTGCGAAATCAATGTAAACAGGTCTAGCAAATCCGTTGTTTGGTTTCAAAGGAATGAGGCAGTGACTAATCCTGATTCCTGAATTTGAAAAAGGCCAGACTGAAGTCTATAAAGTAGAACAGTAAACTTGCCAGTAGGCAAGTATAGAGGGTTTCATTTAACTTTTTAATATATACCTATTAAGAATGTAGCTTTTTTTTCCCAAAAGTTATTTCACCCAGAGCAAAGAATGCAAAAATAATTTCTAATCCTTTATATTCTTTTATACAACACCCTAGCCCCTTTAAGTAACACCCTGTTACAAATTTCAAAATTTGTTACATAAACAGGTTTATTTGCTCTCAACGTATTCCTATATAGACCATGTATTACATTTACTCGTTTAGGTACACAGCATGGACCAAACATTTGGTCCAAGTATCAAATGATGTCACTATGGTGTAAACACTTTAGCCCCAAATTGCATTCTGGAATTGGATTGCAGTTTCTGAAAAGGGCTAAAGCTTCCATTTATCACTAAAATAGCTGTTCTTTGACAAACTTTGATTCAAGTTGATTAGATACTCAATTTGTTCCTTGGTCTAATTTGGTCCATGTGGTGTAAATGTACTACATGACTAAGATCAAACTCAGTAAACTTCATATTTCTGTTAAAAATGTAGGAATTATCTTTAGGAATTACATTATCTTTTAACTTTTAATTTTCTCAAAGGAATGAGCACGAGATTATCATATACCTACCATTTATACCAAAAACTTGATGTCCTGCATAGAACTTCTTTAGTGAGGTCTTCGCAGTCAAAATGGTAGAAACTCAATAGTAGTTGGAAAGTGCCAGTGTCCAGAAAGTACCTACTTCCACAGAGATGTATCGAGCCTACTTCCTCCCTACTTCGAGAGGATTTGAGTGCTAGTGTGTGTAGTAACAGCAAGGACTCAAAGTAATAAAAACTGTATGCAGTGATATGTGTTGAAAGTGCAAAATGTTTTATAGGTAATTATGTAAGATTAAATTGCCAACAACTTTTCATTGTAGTAAATCCTGGGTTATTCAACTTATTATTAGTCAAAGTTGTAATCATATTCCTAATTTTCATCCTTTACAACCCATAAACAATCCTTGTCATGGATATTTTATTTACATGGGTTGTAATGGGTGAAAATTGAGAATACAATTATTATGACTACAAGTAAAAAGTTTGGATAAACCACCCACACAAATAAAACATGTTTTGATTATTACAACATTTGGCCCTTAGCAATCAAAAATAAAACAGTTAATTCAAGAAACATACGTTTTTTATTTAGAAGGTATAGCTTATACAACAATGCATCCAAGCCACAGCAGCTTGAGGCTGTAAAAGAGTGTAAAAAAGACTTAACAAAAATATGAATGAATGTTACAGGAGACAAAACTGTTGACATCATTATCTTATTATCCTCTGCTTTTCCTAGGAATATGACTGGTATGGTACAAGTTCATTTCTCAACTCAATAAATAAAAGTATCCCTTCAAGAGATCTGTTTTATACTCAGAGATTTAATAGTTAAATGGAGACTATATAATTTATAAGCATAAGTTAAGTGTGTAATAAGTTCTTACCACAGATCAATTTTGGAATGTCCAAAGAGGCTTGCAAAGTCTGATCTGTTTCTTCATTATAAAAAATAAACTTTTTCTGTACTTCATCCTTGCGAAAAGCACCTCACATACCTAAAACACCAGTTTTCTACAAAGTTCATGGAATTCATGCTTTGTTTATAAACGAAATCTGAGGGATAACCTAATTTTCTTTAAAATTCTTGTTACTTATTTATGTATAAATGTACCGTACTATGTTCTCCAGGCACAAAATCTTCTCTTTTAATGGCTCTAATCAATTTTTCTCTTAAATCTTCATCCCCTGGGAAACCAAAAAACCGATTTTTTAGGTCCATTCTTTAAGTTTGTGTTGCACCCCGACACAACACCGGTAAGGCATTTTCACAGTTTTTAAACACTAAAATGCATAGTTCCGAATTTAGCACAAACTTTAATACGTTTCCTAAAGTCCAGTGTAATGTTCATAAAAACAAAATTCGCATTAAAAAACAGAATAATCACAGTAAAATCACGAAAAATATACACGAAATCATTTGAAATCCATCCATTTCAAATGGTGACCTTGGACCACGACTGTGACGTCACAGACTCTGCTTCACGGCCTTATAGTCTAGGTGGCAGTGATCAATGGCACTAAATTAGTGCCATCTTCATGACAATACAACACAAGCCACCTCCCATGTGTCAGACTCAACAGACATGTTAGACGTTCTCATTTTTTATTATGATGTTCGAACAACGAGAAGAGAGGATCATTCAGCTACACAGTACAAGGCAGAATATTAACCAGGGGTTTACACTGGGGTCCCAACAAGCCCCAGAATCAAATGGCAGCCCAATGGGTCCCAACAAGCACCACAATTTGATTGTGGTGCTTGTTGGGACGAGATGATTGTTTTTGGTTTGTTCTCCCTCGGTGCTGTGATCGATGGATTAGTACCTACACCTCTAATGACGATTAAAACTTCTGCACCTTATTTAGAACAGCCTTGAAAAAGGGACGTCAAATAAACGTCGAAACGTCGCACATAGGGGTATTTCAGCTCCAAAAGAGGACAAAAATCGAATTATTTAAATTTGTTTATCCATCGCGAAAATTTTTCTAGAGCATCTAAAAAATGTATATAACGTATAAAAAGTCGATTTAAATTGATACGATACTAAATAAAAGAAGAAAAATTAAGGAAAACCTAGGCATGGCCATCAGCTATCCAGTTCGTCTTATATGTATTCAAGTTTAACTTAAACTTTAAGATATTACGAAGTAGTTGACATTATGTTATTCAGCAGTATTTGTGTAGGATGTTAGTGTTGCGTACATTTCTCGACTTTGATCGGTTTTTACTCAAGTTTAGCTAGCTATATTACACCTTGTTGTGTGAGGCTTTTTGTATTTGAAAATTTTAAAAAGGATAATTTTACTTTTGGTCTTTTAGTACATTTTCAAGGAATATCTAAGTCTGATTTTTATTGTAAATTAAAGTTTGAAGTGTCCATTTCAATGTCCCATTTAAAAAAGTTGCGGATATTTGCGGTTTTCGTATGGCAAGCAACTTAAAGTTGCGTCTACAATATCCAGATATAGAGCGTAACTTTACTAAACGCGGACTAAATTATTATTTTGTGCTTTTTTAAGCATTAATTTGGTACTCAATGCTTTGTTTTCTCTCAGGGTGTGTCTTTTAAATAATCATGAATTCAAATTTGATCATACCATGTGTTAATTATAAAACTTCATCTAATTGGCTGCTAAATGTGAAAATGTCATGTCAAAAAAATAGGATAGAGCAACAAAGGTCCATTTATTTTGTATATGTCGTCCTTTTTTGCCAAAATGTCATAGTTAAAGTTTTATAATGAACACCCTGTATAGGGTTTACCAAGGTTTGGTAACCAAATAAAGTGAGTCCCATCTGGGTTATCGAAACAAATATTAATATTTAGTTGCACCAAGCAAATGCAGGTAAACCTAAAGTAATTATTCGGGTAGAAAATATAAGGTTTCGGTTGGTCCGTATATTATTTAGACAGTTCATTTTCTCTATATTCTAGTAAGTTTATTTAAAAAAAAAGAAAACACTTTAAATTTGTAAGATTTTTCGTAAATCGGCAGAAAATATTATCTAAAGAAACAAAACAACATGGCAATGTTACTAAAGTTTACGTAGATGATACATTTTTAATGGAAAACCCTGTAGGTATATCTTTTCATAATGTGATATTTTTTTTTAATTCTATAATATTTGACATTCAAAGGTTCAGCCATTTTTGAATTATTTGAATTTAAAAATCTTTATTATGGAATAATAAAACTCTCGTTAACGGAAATGAGGTTGTCATAGTTTCTTATAATAAATACAATATTATCTAGATTTTTAAATGCAAATAACTTTAAAACGGGAGAACCAAAATATGTCAACCTTTTATATATATTTAGAATTAGAAAAAAATGATCTTTCAAGTTTTGGAAAAATGTACAGGGGGTTGCAATAACAAATAGTAACTTAGCATATTTCAATAACGTTGCAAAGTTGTTTTGTTTTTTTGAATAATATTTTCTAACGATTTAGGGGAAACCCGACAACTTTTGTATTTTTTCTAGTTCTTATAAAAAACTTGCCACAAGCTGTCCACGTATGCAGTCCAACCCTCTACTTACCCAGTTTCCATTATCAATAATTTAAATGAAATAGGAAAATTTAGAATAGTTTCTCGCTCTGTCTCTCTCTCGCTATCTTTTATTTAATTTGCTTGTTCGATATGATAGATAGATACAGATACATTTACCACATTCGTTTGTAACTAATTACCACTTGTTATTACTAATTAAGTAAATCACTAATTAGAAGGTAATGCAAAAAAAAAACATGAAACATTAATTTTATATATTTTGAAGATTTTTGAATTTTTACTGCTAGACGCAGAATAAATATAGGATATTACATGATATAAAACAAACGTTTAGACTATCACATCTTTTTAGACATCCTATAGATTTGATAACATATTACAATCTTTCTAAAAAAACCTACTAGTTTTATGCGAAACTTTTTTTATAAAGTCTTAAGCAGAAA
Source organism: Taphrorychus bicolor (assembly GCA_951812265.1). NCBI lineage: Eukaryota > Metazoa > Arthropoda > Insecta > Coleoptera > Curculionidae > Taphrorychus > Taphrorychus bicolor. The sequence goes on from OX638304.1 coordinate 24,692,173, forward strand.
AGGTATAAGACGGAAGAATGTATAACGGGACACCCTGTACCATTGTTAAGACTGAAAATATCTATTATAAGTTTATGTTACATCAAAAAAATCTATAAGAATGTTTAAAATAAAAGCTAAACTATGTGAATTATAATTTTGTCCGCTTTCTTACTGTAAATACCCCTATGTACGTTGGCATAATTTTTGCAAAGACGTAGAAGTTTTTTATTTTTGTCCTACACCTGCTACATCACAACCAATTACTTTGAGAAAGACGCGATACCACACAGTTATTGTAATTCATATGACGTTTTCTGATTCTTTTAACATTTGAACCTGTTGAGTTTCCTCAATTGCTGTTTTTCATTCCCGGTGGGGTGTTTTTCTTCTCTGGAGTTTTCAATTTCGGAAATCGACAGAAAAACTGAGTTTTATGTCTGAATATACAATATTTAATTGCACAGGCACACTACCATGTATCACTTGATGTTAGGTCTTGCATTCTCCGGAACTTTATGTATTTGAATTGAAAATTAATCTCAATTAATTATGCCCTGCTCAAGGGACAAGACCAGTGGTTAGTAAGCTGGATCGAAAAATTCAGAGAAAACTGATGCAAGAAACTGGAGACCCCTCAAGAACCAAAATGATGTTAGAAACCTTTTTAACTTTGTAACTTTTATCGCCAAATCATAATTTAACTTTAATTGCAACACCATCAATCAACTGACTGATACTGAACAAATGAAAAAATTTGCTGGAGCCTTCAAAATTAGTAAAAATCGGTTCTAGCTATTCCTAAGCCTGATGCCACAATCACCGCAATTAGAACTTTTTCGTCCGGATTTCAAGATGGAAGAGAAAAAGTAAGGTTGCTGACTAAAAACATAGAAAAACTACTTAAAAAAATATAAGTTCAAACGACATTATTTAGACGTCCTTGTTGGCTGGAATTAAAACACTGTAACGTAACTTCACTTGGCAAGAAAAGAGAAGATAGTCTAGAGGACCAATACCCTGAAAGCTCTATTTGTTATGAAACTTAGTCACAGCCATACAATTAAGGCAAGCTCTTTCATACGAGTAGAAAGTACTTAAACTAAAGCGACAAATATACCATCGCTGGTATATCTCTAACATACTTTGGAGTCAAGTGAAGTAGAAGTCAGGACTTTAAGTTGGTAACGTCAGTGCATGCTCGGTTTTAACTTCAATTAAGGGCACTGAAAGAAGGAATGGCAATAAAGCTGGTAACCTTCAAAAATATGGAGGGTTCTCCTACCATCCCAGGGCACTCTCTCAGATCTCTAGTGATCTCTTCCAAAAATTTTGTACTTTTTGAACCTGTTCCCTTTCGGAAATTTTCCTCCCGAAGAAACAATCTTCGCCAAGAAAATGTCTTCGTTCAAAACCCTTAAACGAAGTGTTCATGGTTTTGTTGTCTTTTGGTCACGTCAAGTTACACCCTAGGCTATAATTGCAAATAATGCCATTGCTATTTCAAAAAAGTTTACTTCAGCAGCGTCTTTCTAAAAGGTTAGCGAAAAAGGGGTAGTTGTCTCCAAAAAGCCCGACAAACTGTCAGATCTGTAATAGTTTTTCCAAAATAACTTTTTTTTAATGAGGCTGTTCTCCTGCAGAAACTGACCTTCTGGAAAATAACATTCTCTAATGAACTTCCTCCTCACAGAAACTCTCCATGTTCAAAACCCTTCAATGAAGAGGTCAGATTTGTTGTTTGTTTTCGCTATGTGGTTTCAAGGAGGTTTCCTCTAGCAGCTTTCTTTCAACGGGATCAAATGCTACTTGAAACGGGGGGGGGGGGGGATCTAGATCTTCGAGAGAAATGCTCCAGGTCTGTTATCGTCTCAGCCAAAGAATTTTGTTCCCCTTGAGAATATCCTTTTGCAGAAACTGACCCCCCCCCAAAGAAACAATCTTCTCCACGAATCCAGACACCCTTTATATGTGTAATATCATAAAAATACTGTAGTTTCAACACTGAAATAGACCAAGACGTCACGACCCCACGCAGAAACTGAAAAAGTTGAATTTGAGAGACCTCTATAGTCTGAGGAAAAGCCTGGAGCACTAAAAGTTCCTCTCAAGAGAAAAACAAAGTTAAGCCTGGATGGGCCCAAGAACACAAGAAATTTGTAATTAGAGAAACTCTCTGCATTTTCTGCAGAAACAGCTAATTTATTGATCGGTCACATCACAGTATTTTACTGGCGTAAAGACAACGACTTTTAAAACATCAGGAACAACATAATATCCCATTGGACAAGTCCTGGCCGCGATCCAGGGCCTGCGGCGTCGGCAGGACGAAGCGGTGCTGCTTAGTATTCCGGTGCGGTCTTCACCTTATATTGATTACCACAACCCGACTTACACTCCTGTTCTTTTTTAGCCTTTTCCAACGCTTTTTTCCAGTATAAACTCTTGTATGTCTGCCAGGCGAGTGTCTGTCATAAATGGCTGGGAATAATTGGGTGCGGTCTTAAAAGGATGGAAACTTCGGTGGCAATTTTAGGGGAAAGGGCGAAGTTTCCAAGAAGGGTTACATAGTAATCTGGGTCGTTGTGGCCGTTAAACGGCTAGATTAGAACCCTGGTAAGGAGTCATCATTACGAGCTAATAGAGCGTTATTAGATCCCGGATATGAGCTGCATGACATTTTGCGGGGTTGTAGGCGAAAAACGAATTCCCGATTTCCACTCGAGCGACGCGATTCTGAAAGGGCGTATTTGCCTGACAATGCTCCAGTTAAGTGGGCCTTCGCCCGGGGCCCCTGATTTCCATGACAAGGGCCGTAGCGGCGCCCCGGAGTCAAATTTAGCCCCCCCGGCCGCCGAAGCAAACGAATCGAAGAGGGTCGTTTGCTGATTTTGCTTCTTTCCTCGACAAGAGGTAAAAATGATAAGCTACAATAGAGGAAAGTGGAGTAGAATCATTTAACCCACATGTTTCGAGCCGAGCCTGCAGGTTGAGGGAAATAAAGTTCATTCACTTTCCCCCCTATTGAATAATTCATATATCGATCGGGCCGCCGCTCTGACCTTTCTGCTTTTCCCATATTAAGTAGCTTTGTCGTCACATGATGAACGCCGCCGTTGCCGGTGGAAAAACGAGGGTTTTCCACCGCGAAGTCGGCCGGCGTTGTCCAGAAATCAAAAGAAACGTGTGATAATATCGATGGACCTGTGTTTTTCCCTTTGATATAACACACCCTCTTCGACGGGGGTGTCCGGGACTGGTCCGGGGGTTGGCGAATAACGATCCGGGGGCTCTCGCCTGCGCCAAAGGTAAGACGTGGGGCGTGCGCAGCACTACGGCCTTGATAGTGAAGCCGGTGCATCGCGCCCGTTTTGCAAGTAAAATTAGTCCCGATGTCGACGACGACCCGCTTAATTTATGGGATTTATGAACTTCAAACTTCCCAGTTTAGTTTGCGTATACACACTTGTTTTGATAATAGTGTAAACAAACCTTTAAATGAAGAAAAACGGTAAAGCTGCGAGAAGCGGGACCTTTGACAACGCCTTGTAGATTAATCCAGATTAATAGGCTCTTGGTTATGACATGTATTTGCCAGCTCGATGGATTATCTGCAAAGTATTACCACCTAAATCACAGGCAATTATTTTAATGGCAGTTTATTTCCATTAATCTACCGGTAAAATATTACTTACCTGTCGATTTACATGCAAAGCGACCTGTATTAATTGACATAACTTCTATGAAGCACGAAGCGAAGCTTGCGAAATACACCCGGTATACTTCGCTCCCCTAATATGTGCATCAAGCGGACCGACACGCCGCGGGCCAATTTTATCTCTCGTCGTCATCTATCAAAATTTAAAAGACGATTTCATTGGGATTTAAAGAGGTGTCATCTTTCCAACGTGCCGACATTAACGCTTTGAAATCGAAATGCGGAAATGAGGGAGGGGAAAGGGTTGGCCCCACGAGACTCTCTAGCTGAAACTCTATTAAAAGGACCCTCTGTCGGAAAGGCGTTAGGGGTTGTCGTTTATAGTACTGGGCTAGAAGAGTTTTATTAAAGAGATTAGCCACAAGGTTCTAATTGCCTGATTGCAGAGACTTAGTATGAAAAAAAACACTTGAAAAGTGGGAAAGTCTATGATTTAACTACACCTAGTTGACTAAGGGTGACTTTTACAACTATCAGTAAAACTTCAGTTTGAAGTTAAAACACCAGTAATGACGTAGATTTTACAAACAATAAAATCTACGTCATGTCTGGTATTTTATCTTCAAACTAAAGTTTTACTGATAGTTATAAAAGTCACCCTTAAAACATGATGGTAACTATTACTTACTCTTGAGTAGTAAAAGTTTTTATGTAAAAAGTATAGGTATTACTTACTTAGCAATTTTACATTCTTATTATCTGACAAGAATATGCCTTCGAGGAGATGGAATATGATATTCAAGTGAAAAATTATCATTTGGAACTTGAATATCACGTGCGGTGGACGTGTCCTGCGACTTCCTTTTCAGAGTCTCAGAACGTGTCAATTATGTTCCGTGGCATATGATTATTACGTGATAAACACATTCATTTGTGATATGATAGATGATAGATTATGATAAGACAAGAATAAGCCTTTCAGGAGAAGAACATGTGATATTCATGTGAAATATTATCATTCGGAACTTGAATGTCATATGAAAAGAACGTGTGCGGCGACACCCTGTACAAGTACTTAGGACATTCTAGTTATATTCAGTAAAGTGCTCTATTTTCACAATAAAATGTGTGCGGAATAAGCTTTTTACAGCACAGATGTAGGAAGTAGTGAGTTACCTATCTTTATCTTGTTAGCTAAATAATAACTATTTCCTACAAGCGGGCGGTAAAGAATCTATTCCACTAATTTTTTTGTATAAGTAGCTCTCTACAGAAAATAACTGGTATGACCTGGAAACCTGCAAAGCAGATCTTATGTTAGGTACAATATTTTACTTAATTGACTAATTTCCTTTAAAGAACGTTCTTATCATCTTTTTCATTAGAACTTCTTTTCAGTAACCTCCTTGTCATGTGATATTCTCATACCGAAAAGTACGTGATATGATAAGAACGTACATTTCGGACATTTTTCCAGAGAACATTACATTCATATTACCTTTATATTACTTAAAGAACGTTCTATTTGGGTAGCTTAAGGAAATGTGATAGGAACGTGAATATTCTTTTAATGTTATGTGGGTACTACATGGTATTCCCAGAAAAGATTTTTGTTATTCAAGGAGAGACCACTGGGACGACCCGCGATCATTATAGCCTATGTATGTGGTGTTGACGTTTCGTCCCGTGGTCTACTTTGGACTCCTGCCCTGCCTTACACGCCGGGGTGAAAATTCATAGTCGGAACTTGAAAACAAATTCGGCGCAGGAAAGGCGGTGTGATGTTATGGCGGCTTTCGACTAATGCTGCCGCCTGTGAGTCGGTGGGTGAAGTTTCGGCGCTGCCATCTGTGAGTCGGTGGATGAAGTTCCGGCACAATATTCCCCTCCCAGTGACAACGAGGACGGAGGATGTATGATGGGAGAGAAGCGAGGCTCTTTTTGCCAACTGAGGGGACTAAGGTGTATTGTTGTTGCTTGAGCGAGGTGAGTGACGGAGGATGTGCCAGTGTTGCCGAGAATGGTACCAGAGAGTGATGTGTGTGAGATTATTTCGCGATGCAGTGAGCGAAGAAAGAGTTTGCTGGATGCTGCGTGTGGTGGGTATGAGAGGGATGCTGCTCTAGTAGTTTCGTGGCGTTGAAGCGATCCTTGTTGCGGCCTTGTGCTCGGAAAATTGCGTTTTTCTTGTCGAGGGTCACCAATTATAGCATCGAATACGGGGCTACTCGAATACCTGACATCTTTATAGCCTATGTATGTAGTGTTGGCGTTTGGTCCCGGGGTTTACCTTAGACTCGTCAGTGAGGCGTGGTAGACCCTGCTTTATACATCCACACTCACATTTGAGAACAAATTCGGCGCAGGAAAAGCGGTGTAATGTCATGAAGGATTTCGACTAATGCTGCCACCTGTGAGTCGGTGGTTGAAAAGTTTCGGTTCTGCCACCTGTGAGTCGGTGGATGAAGTTTCGCCACAAATATAGAATGTGGATTAAGGCAGGGTTGTCAATTTATATTTAAATTTGTTCTTCCTTTAGTTAGGTTACAGTTCAATTTCTTATATTATAGAGAAGGTTTGAGCCCTTAAAGGTGAATGAGACATTTCTTTATTTTTCCTCTTTTCTAGCTAACAATTCGCGAAGTTATGCAACACAGAATTATCCAGGTGTTTCACTCTGTAAATACTCTACAGACGGTGGACACCACGTCAGTTTTGTCGGGTGAAAATTTTTAAAATCATCAAATGTAGGCCGAAAAAGTTGCCAGATCTACCCAAAAATTGTCAGTTTAGTTATTTTTTGTTAATATTTATAAAATTATACAAAAATTTAGCTTTTTAATGTGCCGTTAAAAATATTTGCCAAATGACTGTCTTCCACCAAGTTAAAAATGAATATATCATAATAAAAGAATACAATTTCATCCTTCTAATTCTGTTTCAACAGCTGAAATATCGACGCAATATTAGAAGGATGTATTCAGAAGAAAAAGCGACAATATCAGTTGGAAAATGGATAAAATGTGGCTAATGATAGAAATCTCGTCTAAGTTGCAAAATTCTGCAAAATTTATTTATAATTTACTATACAAAAAACCTTACGAATCAGAATATACAAATAAGTTCAATTTTGGGTCAAAATTACTTCGCAAGAATGAAAATCCAATAAAAAGTCCAATTTAGATCAACAAGAAAAATATATGAAAAAACAAAAAAAATTGCAGAAAACAAATAATAAAAATAGAAAACTGTGAACAATAAAAAATTAATATAAATTTGAAATTATGACTATAAAAGTACCGAAAAAAATCTGAAATAGGTAGAACTTATAGGGCAAAATATTTATATGTCCAAAAAAGATAATTAGTTAAAAGGCACAAATAATTCTAGTTTTAAGCCAAAATCATGTATTAATCACAAAAATTTGCCAAAAAGTACTGTTTTTCACATCCAAATTCTGGCCAGAAATTTTTATTTTGTTTTAATTCGTTTTTAGTAGAATCACACAAAAATCGAAGCAATTTCTTATTAAAAAGCTGTCACAATAAATAGAAAAGACAATAATTGTTGTAGTAGAAGAATGAAAAACTAAAACAAAATTGTAAAAAACTAGCAGTAAAGAAATAAAAATGCGAAAAAGAGGAATACACTTAAATTGTAACAATAAAAGAAAAAAGTAAAAACTTTCAAACAACGGTTGAAATAGAAAAATTTGCCAAAACATTAGAATATTACCCTGACTAAGTACTTAAGCAAATATAAGAAACCGTTATTGTTGAGAAAGGTCTCTTACAAAAATAATCAAAAAACAAATTCTAAAGGACGACAAAGAAGGACCAGCACAAGTTGTACAAATAGTAAAGAAGACTGAAAAAAAGCCACTCACTACGGTTATTGTTGAACTAAAGCCTTCAAAATTGGAACAACAAATTCATGAAGTATACGAGGATATTCAAGAAATAACAGAACATAGCGTTCTTTAGCACGAAATATCTGATAAGCTGGTTGTGAAGAAAATGATAATTATTTAACAAAAGAAGAAAGGAGACTGAGAGGAGAAAACCAAAATTGAGAAAGCAAAAAAATTCAAACTAGAATCAGTGTAGAAGAGAGTCCAACTGAAGAAGTCCAAGAAGAAGTACAGGAGATCTTAGTTTTGGAAAAAAAATCCACAGAAGGAAGGACGTGAAAACCAGTCATCAAGAAAAAGAAGAATGGGAAAACTGGAATAGCTACTATTGAGGAGGAATGTAAGTTACCAGAAATTACTGCAGCTGCAAAAACATCTGAAGAACAATCCAAAGAACCCATGAAACCAGAACTGGCTTTTTCTCACCAGTGGTAGGCAAAAAATTACCAAATCTGATTAAGTTTTACTAAACCTAGCAATACTGCGCCTCCTTTCATGGAAGAATTGAGATACGACTTGCTCAAGATGGCGGACAGATTGCAAACATTTTAAGAGCATACTTTTTAGTTTCTTTGGCACATTCTAAATTTGTTTTTAAAATTTCTCTATTTCTAATATCAAAATTAAATAATTTGGTTATTGTCTACACAGCCACGACATGGATAACATAGAAACAATGACAAATAAAACGCCAATTAAATAAAGACACAAAAAAAGTTAATTTGGTATTTAAAAAACAGTGTTATAACCTATAAAAATAATTTAAAATTTAAAATTTTGCCGAGAGTATCCAGTGAAACTTAGGACCAACGAAATGACAGCTTGTCTCAACTTCCACATCTCGAGAAAGCAGAAATCTCTTAAGTCTATGGCAGAACTTCATCCACCGACTCACAGGTGGCAGCGCCGAAACTTGACCCACTGTGAACCTAACCGCGGCGTATAAGGCAGGGGTCTACCATGCCTTACTGACGAGTCCAAAATAGACCCCGGGAGGAAACGCCAACACCACTCACATATCTCAGGTTCTATCAGTGGTGTTTCCCTGAATAAAGAAAATTCTTTTTAGGAATACATTTCCCATCCATGGCTCATCGTTTACAACACCATAATTGGTGAACCTCGGGCAACACGCAATCTTCCGAGTACGAGGCCGCAGCAAGGATCGCTTCAACGCCACGAGACTACCAGAGCAGCATCTCTCTCTCTCTCGTACCTCATACCCACCGCAAGCAGAATCCAGCAAACTCTCTCTTCACTCACTGCAACGAGGAATAATCTCACACACATCACTTTTTATTACCATTCGCGGCAACACTGGCACATCCTCCGTCACTCACCTCGCTCAAGCAACTCTTCGTCCCTTCGTTCTCGTTGTCACTTGGAGGGGAGTATTGAGAGGGAACTTGATCCACCGACTCACAGGTGGCAGCGCCGAAACTTCACCCACCGACTCACAGGTGGCAGCATTAGTCGAAATTCTTTATAACGTCACACCGCATTTCCTGCTCCGGTTTTGTCTTCAAATCTTCTAACAAGTTTTCGAATATGAACTCTCACCCCGGCCTATAAGGAAGGCGTCTATCACGCCTTACTGACGGTCCAAGATAGATCTCGGGACGAAACGTCAACATCACATACTTAGACTATAACGATGTCAGGTCGTCCCAGTGGTGTTTCCCTGAATTATCAAATATCAGAAAGAAGTTCACCAAGAAAGAAGAAAAAGTAGCCGAAGAAGAAGAGGTAAAACCGCTTATAGCAGAAGAACTACCCGAAGAAATCCACGTTCTGCCTGAAGAAGACCACAAAATAGTGAAGAAGCGGACGATCAGGGCTAGGAAAGGCAGAAAACACGAAGTGACCCAAATCTTCACAGCGGAAGAAGAGGGCAAAGAACCCAAGACATCTATCGTTAGCTACAAATAGCTTTAATATTTTAATTGTTCTTGACAAGTGTTTTAAATTGTCGTGGCGAATTAAATTATGGATGAAAATGCCGGGAAAAATAACATCGGGACAACGCATGGTCTTTCACCTTGAAGAACTTTGGCGCTGATGATGGCTAATATCAGAAACCGGTGTCGCATAGTAATATTAAAGTTTGCACGAACCATACGATTTTTCTTTTCTCCACGTCGTTGTGTAAAAATTGATACGACATTGGACATTTTATAATAAAATTAAGGGGCCTTGTAACCCAGAATCACTCTCATCATGTAAGGGTGTTTAAAGAACCTTTCTCCATAATTTCCGATTTAACGCGTCCATAAATCAGTTGTGCAAGCGCAAATACAGAAATAATTAAGCTTACTACTGACAGTTGTAACGACTCGATAAAGAAGTGTCGGAAGGGTTGCGAATGCCTGCGGCCCTTCGGGGGTGCCGCTCAAAGGGTTGCGACTTAATAAATTTCGATGCTTAATTAGGGATGAAATTAATTCTTTTTAGAGCTATTTGGGGAAAACGTGCTTCACGGCCATGTCTCTATTCGAGCTCGGGTGGAAGTACATTATTTGCCAAATAAGTGTTCCAGCTCCGAAATAATTTTTTTGTCTTTTCGTTTAGGTTCTTCTTCTTGTGGTTCCTATCCGTTACGGATGTTGGCAATCAGCATGGCGAGCCTAACTTTGTTTACGGCAATGCGGAAGAGTTCGGTTGATGTTTTTCCGGTCCACTTCCTGAGGTTATGCAGCCAAGATATTCTTCTCCTTCCTGGACCTCTTCTTCCATCGATTTTTCCCTGGATGATTGTCTGGAGTAAGGAGTACCTGGAGTCGTTTCTCATGATGTGGCCCAGATATTGCAGTTTTCGGATCTTGATGGTGTTCATAATTTCTTTTTGTTTATTCATCCTTCTTAGTACCTCTTCATTAGTGATATGTTCGGTCCATGATATCCTCATCATTCTTCGATAGAGTCGCATTTCGAAGGCTTCTATTTTCTTGGATGTATTTTCATTGAGTGTTCAAGATTCCGTCCCGTATAAGAGGATAGAAAAGATGTAACATCTGAGAAGTCTCATTTTTGTTTCCAGTGTAAGATCATGGCTTCTGAAGAGTTTGCTCATTTTGTTGTAGGCGGCTGTGGCTTTGGCGATTCGTGATTTGATTTCTTGAGTTGGGTCCCAGTTCTCGTTTATACGTGTTCCCAGGTACGTGATGTGTGGTACTCTCTCTATTGGTTGGTTGTTGATGGATAACTGGATGTTGTCGATCTTGTTTTTGCTAATGACCATAATTTTGGTCTTTTGTATGTTTATGTCCAAACCATATTCCTTACTAACTCTTGCTATTTTGTTGATAAGTTATTGTAGTGCTTGTGGGCTATCTGCGAACACGATGGTGTCGTCCGCGTATCTTATATTACTCAATTTCTTCCCATTTATTGAGATGCCCTCCTCTTCTTCGTCGTCGAGCGCTTCTTTAAAAATCTGCTCGGAGTAGATGTTAAATAGCAGGGGTGAGAGTACACAGCCCTGCCTCACTCCTCGCATTATTTTGACGGCCTCAGTTGTTTCTCCGTCGACTCTTATTGTTGCCGACTGGTCCCAGTACAAGCTACTTATGATATTCAGGTCATTGGTATCGATCCCTGTCTTCTTTAATATTTCCATCATTTTGCCATGTTGAACCCGGTCAAATGCTTTGGCGTAGTCAATTAAACAACAGTAAACGTCAAGGTTAACGTCTCTGCATCTCTGGACAAGGACTTGGACAGCAAAGAGTGCTTCTCTGGTTCCCATCGCATTGACGAACCCGAACTGGTTTCGAGAGATTAGGTTCTCGCATCGATTGTATATTCTTTTATGGATGACTTTGAGAAAGGTTTTCAGCAGGTGGCTCATCAGACTTATCGTTCGATATTCTTCACATCGTTTTGCGCCTTGTTTCTTTGGCAGTGCAATGAACTCTGAGACTAGCCATTCTTGTGGTATTTTACCTGATTTGTAGATGTTGTTGAAAAGTTTGGTGATCTTCTTTAATCCATTTTCGTCTAGAAGTTTCAGGAACTCTGTCTGGATGTTGTCAGGTCCTGCTGCTTTTCCTTATTTGCTCTGCTCTATAGCTGCCCTCACTTCTGATTCCATTATTTCTGGCCCACTCTGTGCATTACTCCGGGGATCTGGGGGGCTCTCTCTATTAACCTCAAAGAGGTGCTCTACGTACCTAGTCCACATCTTCTTCTTCTCTTCCATGTCTACAATGATGTTTCCATTAGCGTCAACTAGTTTCCCTAAGTTTGTATTCCTTCTTTGTCCAGTGACTTCTTTCACCTTCCGGTGGACGTTAAAGTAGTCATATTTCAACTGCAGTGCCTCTATCTCCTCACAGTTCTCTTTCTGTTCCTTTTGTTTAGCCATTCGTATTTCGTTCCTTATGATGTTGTTTATCCTTTTGTATTCTATGGTGTTATTCTTGTTCAATCTTCTCTCTTCCATTAGGTTTAATATGTAATCTGTCATCCAGGTTTTCTTCCTTACTCTTTGTCCGTTTTCCTTTAGAATAGTGTTCTTAATGTGTTCCACTTTACTTTTCAGGTGATTCAAGTGTTCTTCTACTGAGCTATCTTCTGTTGTTTCTGCCATTGCTGCATTCAGCTCTTTCTCTACACATTCTTTGATCTTCCCGTTTTTCAGCTGTCTTAGGTTAACTTTTAATGGAGCAGCTTTCTTTATCTTCTTCATAACCACTTTGAATCTTCCGATAACTGGCACGTGGTCGGTTCGCATATCTGCTCCCGGGAAGGTTCTCATACTTAAGCAGCTGTTTCTGTACCGCTTGTTGACTAGTACGTAGTCTATTTGATTCCTGACTATTCTCCCAGGTTTATCAAGGGGCGATCTCCATGTGTATAAACGCCTCGGTGGTTGTTTGAACTGTGTGTTGAGGACTACAAGGCCGTGTTCGTCTGTAAATTTTTCGAGCATATCTCCTCTCTCATTCCTCTCTCCCAAACCGAAAGACCCGATGAGCTCGGTTTTTTCTCCAGCTCCCAACTTTGCGTTAAAGTCCCCCATGATGATGTTAACTTCTTTTTTGGGTAGCCTCTCGAGTATTTGGGCGACATTCCTGTAAAATTCTTCAACTTCCCCTTCATCTTTATCTGCAGTGGGGGCATAAATCTGGATGATGTTTAGATTTACTGGTCGGGCGTTAATCTGTATTAAAAGGACTCTTTCTGAGAATGGGACAAAGTTTATGACACTCTGCGCTATCTCCTTGGTGACAACAATGCCTACCCCATTCAGAAACTTACCATCTTGTGTTCCTGCATAGTACACTCTGTGTTCGTCCACATCCACCGAACCCACTCCCGTCCACCTCATCTCACTAATTCCCATGATGTTTACTTTCATTCTTCTCATTTCTTTTGTTGCGTTGTTGATATTTCCAGCTTGTGCCATCGTTTTAACATTCCAAGTACCAATCCTTATCTCCCTGTTCACTTTCATTACACTGCTCAAAACATTTCCTCCCGGAGATCCGATCGAGGAACTATTCCGGACTTGTTTTGTTGTGAGCCTTGCCATGATGATTTTTACTAGGACTTATCCATTCTGGATCTTTAATGAGGTGGTTTGTCCAAAATTCTTCCTCATCCTTATGTCGTTGATTACTTGATTGTAATTCATCCGCCTTTGGGGCCGATTTCTCAACCCCAGGACAATAGCTCTCCACATACCCCATACCAACATAGCATCCACCCGAAGCTGTTGGCTGACAAGAGGGGATTACTTATACCGGTAATCACTCGGTCGACAGAGCCTCGTTAGTTGTCTAGCAGGGTGCACCACGTGCAGGTGAGGTTGTCAGTTGGTTAGGCTTTTACATTGTTCTGCCTACCCCTTACACCCCTCGTTTAGGTTACAGTGAGGAAATAATGGAATAGAACAAAAAGAGATGTCAGAAGATTCTTTTCTTATATAGCGTTACCTTGTGGCCTCTCTAAAGCGCTCTGTGAGTATTCTCCTCTTTGTTGTCTCAATAACAATGTAAAAATGGCAATAATCTCAAAGCAGTCACTCAAAAACCCTATTACAAATAACTAAATGAGCTCTGAGGTATTCTAAATCTTAAACTAGGAAAAATCAAGACAAATTAAAGAATCAGGAGCAGGATTTCACTAATCTTTGCTTTTGGAACCGAGGAAGTTTTCGAATTACATCACAACTTACTATTGTATTACACAGTTCTAATGTAAGAGGGCATTAAGCTGATATACTCGCCATACTGTGGCCAATATAGGGATGGAAAAACTCCCGAGGAAAAATTTCCATACAAACATGCGAATTGCAACATTTTGATTCGAGACCCAAAACTTTTCCATTAAAACCACCGTCGACTCGTCGCCATCCCCCGAAATCCCGAAGTGTTGTTTCAATTCCTGCAACATTTGGTGTTGACGGGTCGTGTAAACGTTCGTCAACCGCAGCAGGAACCGCAACATCTGCCGCGACACGACGGTTGAGGGATCGTTTGAGGTCGCCTGCAGGAATGTATATATACAGCGCGAGGAGAGGAGTGTTCCCGTCTCTCTTCCGGATAATATTAAATTTTCTATTGTGGTGCCATCAGTAAAACATTTTTATTGCCGGCGAGTCAATTTAAAAAGCGCGCAAAAACGTGTCTGCAAATAATATTTTTAAGCTGACAGTTGATGGAGTTCGTCGCCATATTGGGCCCGAGGCGCATTCTGCATATTATACTTTCGAACCTAAGCTAAGCGTGAAACAATACCTTCGGGACACCGCATGCCCTAGGGGCCAATAACGATGGGGTTCAATAAAGGGATTAATCAACCTTCAGACAGCTTTTGAATATACGTTTATATTTAATAGGGCGCACTAGATCTGGCTGCAAGTGCGGATACAGAAAAATGCCTTGGAAACGGGTTAAGTTCGATACAAACAAGGCAAAAGTGAGATTATATGCGTACGTGAGGAGAATTTTAATCCGGGCTGATTGATCGAGCCGGGGCGGCTTTGACAACCTGCGTGGGGCACCAGAAAAAGGGATGATGACGGCGGTGATGAGCTAGGGGATGAGATCATTTGTTTTTAGTGTTTTGGGATTTGATTAATTAAACTGAGACGCGGAGCGGGGTAGCTGTAAAGAGTTCTTCTGCGTTTTCCACCTTACAGACTCACTAAAAATGCAGACGAGCGACTCCGATCAGTTTGGCCTATTAAGTTCTATTGCCGTATCAATTTCGCGAGGCGAAAGAACCAACTCCCCGAAGATTCGCCAAAGTAGGAGTTTTAACTTTTGTAATTTCTTTTCTTTAATTCGTTCGCTTACATTGAGCGTGTCGACCCTATTAACATTACTCTTCTTAGCTCCGGTCCAGAGCCGTACTCCTGGCTGTGTACCGCACGTAAAACACGTGTGCAGGGATCGAATTTATAGATAAGGAGCAAAGGCTAAAAGTTAAACGGTTATCGAGTGCGACCGTCTTTTTCACAGACCTACAATGGCCACTTTTTAGGGACAGATAACATTGACAATCAGAGAAGCCTTCGCCTTTATACCCCCAGTGGGCCCTTTTGTATGAACTCAATGTTATCCTTTACGTGAATAGACGTTTTTGGGTGGTTTTGTCTGTAGATTTGCATTTGAAGTGGAGATAGTAGGCACAAGAGGTCGTTTAGTGTTATTGAAAACGCGGATAGACGTCATAAACGTGTATTATGACGTATATTATGTATTATCAATTAGACAATCGTCTGAAGTCCTACAAAGAATTTCAATAAAAAGGTGAAGTGAAACCATAGGTATGACTGGTTAGCCACGGAGGTGGAAATTAAAGCGAAATACAATTTAGAAAAGATGGTTATTAACGTGATTCGAGAAGAGAGGTCCTAATATTGCGGAGTTCTGAAACTCCTCAAGCACGTCTGTAAACACTGCTCTGCTGGTGAATTGGTGTCGCCTTGACCCTCTCTTATCTCATTCCCAGTCATCACAGTCAAATCAAGCACAAATCATGAAGTATTCTATATAAAGAAATTTTGATTTGTTCGGGGAAAATTCTAAAATCCGTCCTCTACTATCCCGGTAAAATCCGTACTAAGTGTTCTTATTTCACTCCGAAATATACATGTCGGTTAGGTAACACCCCATTGCTCCCAATCTAACTTTATAATAAGAAGAAAGACTAAGCAAGTTTCACGTAATTCGCGTAAAACTAATTCTATGATACTTCTTTCACTCAGAATAATAGGGAATAAATCATATTAAATTTAAGTAAAATTCAAAATTAATATCATAATGTTCGAACTTCAACGAAATGTCAGTTTGCCACCAAGTCCATACTCGATAAGTGCTCATATAGAATTTTTGTCCAGTTCAGGTTCAAACTAATTTCTTTCCAAAATAGACGATTTAGTTGAACTTTCGGGCAGGTTAGTTCAGGATAGTTCAGCTTAGTTCTGAGCTTCAGCTCCATGGATCAAGCTATTGGGTGTAATTATCGTCACTTCGGTCAACTAGGCTTTGGGTTCAAACGGCTTCCACCTAGTGGTTATTCTCTCTAATATTGAACACAACTGGATTCAGACAGGACCAGGCTTCAGAGTTCTGCAGAACTTCTTCATTGGCTTCGCTGGTCAAGGTGACATGGCTTGGGCCATGTTGTTCGAGGAATGTCAGTTTCACCAAGTCCAAACCCGATAAGAGCTCACATAGATTTTTTTGTCCAGTTTAGGATCAAACTAATTTATTTCCAAAATAGAAGGTTTAGTTGAGCATCTAGGGCAGATTGGTTCAGGATAGCTCAGCTTAGTTCTGAGCTTAAGCTTTATGGATCAAGCTATTGGGTGTAGATGTCGTCACTTCGGTCAACTACGCTTTGGGTTCAAACGGCTTCCATCTACTGGTTATACTCTCCAATATTGAACTCAACCCAGTAAACATTTAAAGTCCCCAGGCCGTCCTATATTCATCTCTTGGTCCCAAATTATGACGTCCCAAACTAGACGTCCCAGGGATATCGTAGGGACGTTATATATTAATCATCCCATGGATCTTCGTTTTGGGACATTGGATACAAAATGTATTTCGTTTTATACGGCCTTAGATAAGAGAAAACGGCTATAAATGAACTAAAAAAAACTAACATAGTATTACCACATCCAGAATGTTATAAATAGAAAAATTCTAATTTTTTACTTTTTGTACATCATAACTGAAAATCTGAACGCACTTAGCGCATTGTTTTCTGTATTTCTGTACATGCTTCTTGAACTGACGTTTCTGATGTCACTTGTCATTAAAAAATTATTATTCGTATTTCATTATAAGTTTGGATCTGGTATCTGTGTGTGCATGAGTTTCATTTTTTTAACGTTTTCTTTGGATTTCCCTGTCTTTTTAACCATGGGGCAGTGGTAATACTAGTTATAGTGGCCACATTTTTTATTCAAAGATGGTCATTAAGGCTATTGGGTCATGGCGTAGTTATAATTATTTTAAAGAAAAATACAGTTCCAGTTGGGGTCTTGTGTTAGTGGTGCCAACTAGTGCCATTACTGGACATGGCCAATTTATTACCGTAAGTTGTAATCATGTAATCATCATTAGACATGCCTAAAACTAGTGCTCAGAGTAGAGCTAGTTTCTGCCCGAAGGTAAACTCTAAAACTCTCCAAATAATAACAAATAAGGTGCTTGTAAAGTTTATGTCATCTCGATTTTCAAGGTTTTTTCTTTTTTTAATAGTAGCTCACGGTCTATAAAACAGAATGATAGAAAAAAATTCTTGGATGAGCCACTTTTCACTGAGAAACAAGAAAATAAAAATTGAAAATATTTGACAAAATTGATGCGAAAACTCTCGAATCTGACAGTAGTGTTAGAAGTATATTTACAGTGATGCCAAACGTCGGAGTTCATCATTAAGTGCAATAAAATTATGTGGTCGCATCTAAAAACAAAATAAAAGAAAATTACATAACTGATATTGCGGCAACGACACGTGAGTTCTTAAAATTATAATTTCCTAATAAAAAGAGTAACCGAACCAACCTAACCAGGAAAACTAGAACTGGACTAACCTGAACTAACCTAAGCTAGTCTAACTTAAACGTAAAAAGTGTAACTGAACTAACCTAACCAGGAAAACTAGGACTGAACTAACCTGAGCTAACCTAACCTAAACGTCAAAAGTGTAACTGAACTAACCTAACCAGGGAAACTAGAACTGGACTAACCTGAACTAACCAGACCTTACCTGAAGTAACATAAAGTTAACCTGTTCTAAAAATAATGAAAAAAGCGGGCCCTTTCGGGCCAGCTTTTTATATTATTCTCTACCCCTAACATAAAGAGTATAAACTGAACTAACCTAGTCAAGAAAACTAGAACTAGACTAACCTGAACTAACCAAACCTTACCTGATGTAACATAAAGTTACCCTGTTCTAAAAATAAAGAAAACTTAGGCCCTTTATAAAAGCGGGCCCTTTAAGGGCCCGCTTTTTTCTTTATTTTTAGAACAGGTTAATTTTCTGTTACTTCAGGTAAGGTCTGGTTAGTCCAGTTCTAGTTTCCCTGGTTAGGTTAGTTCAGTTACACTTTTGACGACTAGGTTAGACTAGCTTAGGTTAGTTTAGGTTAGTTCAGTTCTAGTTTTCCTGATTAGGTTAGTTCAGTTCTACTCTTTATGTTAGGAGTAGAGAATAATATAAAAAGCGAGTCCTTAAAGGGCCCGCTTTTTTCTTTATTTTTAGAACCAGTTAACTTTCTGTTATTTCAGGTAAGGTTTGGTTAGTTCAGGTTAGTCCAGTTCTAATTTCCCTGGTTAGGTTAGTTCAGTTACACTTTTTACGTTTAGATTAGACTAGTTTAGGTGAGTTCAGGTTAGTCTAGTTCTAGTTTTCCTGATTAAGTTAGTTCAGTTCTATTCGTTATGTTAGGGGTAGAGAATAATATAAAAAGCGGGCCCGACAGGGCCCGCTTTTTTCTTTATTTTTAGAACAGGGTAACTTTATGTTACTTCAGGTAAGGTCTGGTTAGTTCAGGTTAGTCCAGTTCTAGTTTCCCTGGTTAGGTTAGTTCAGTTACACTTTTGACGTTTAGGTTAGGTTAGCTCAGGTTAGTTCAGTTCTAGTTTTCCTGGTTAGGTGAGTTCAGTTACACTTTTTACGCTTAGGTTAGACTAGCTTAGGTTAGTTCAGGTTAGTTCAGGTTAGTCCAGTTCTACTTTTCCTGGTTAGGTTGGTTCGGTTACACTTTTTACGTTTAGGTTAGGTAGGCTAAGGTTAGTTCAGTTCTACTCATTATGTTAAAATTAGAGAATTATAAGAACTCACGGATCGTTGCCGCAATATCAGTTATGTAATTTTCTTTTATTTTGTTTCTAGATGCAACCACATAATTTTATTGCACTTAATGATGAACTCCGACGTTTGGCATCACTGTAAATATACTTCTAACACTACTGTCAGATTCGAGAGTTTTCGCATCAATTTTGTAAAACATTTTCAATTTTTATTTTCTTGTTTCTCAGTGAAAAGTGGCTCATCCAAGAATTTTTTTCTTTCAATCTGTTTTATGGACCGTGAGCTACTATTAAAAAAATAAAAAACTAATTTATTTCCAAAATAGAAGGTTTAGTTGAACATCTAGGGCAGATTGGTTCAGGATAGTTCGGCTTAGTTCTGAGCTTAAGCTTTATGGATCAAGCTATTGGGTGTAGATGTCGTCACTTCGGTCAACTACGCTTTGGGTTCAAACGGCTTCCATCTACTGGTTATACTCTCTAATATTGAACTCAACCCAGTAAACATTTAAAGTCCACAGGACGTCCTATATTCATCTCATGGTCCCAAATTATGACGTCCCAAACTAGACGTCCCAGGGATATCGTAGGGACGTTATATATTAATCATCCCATAGATCTTCGTTTTGGGACATTGGTTACAAAATGTATTTCGTTTTATACGGCCTTAGATAAGAGAAAACGGCTATAAATGAGCTAAAAAGAAACTAACATTGTATTACCACATCCAGAATGTTGTAAATAGAAAAATTCTGATTTTTTACTTTTTGGACATCATAACTGAAAATCTGAACGCACTTAGCGCATTGTTTTCTGTATTTCTGTACATGCTTCTTGAACTGACGTTTCTGATATCACTTGTCATTAAAAAATTATTATTCGTATTTCATTATAAGTTTGGATCTGGTATCTGTGTGTGTATGAGTTTCATTTTTTTTACGTTTTCTTTGGATTTCCCTGTCTTTTTAACCATGGGGCAGTGGTAATACTAGTTATAGTGGTCACATTTTTTATTCAAAGGTGGTCACTAAGGCTATTGGGTCAGGGCGTCAGGGCGTAGTTATAATTATTTTAAAGAAAAATACAGTTCCGGTTAGGGTCTTGTATTAGTGGCTTCCAACTAGTGCCATTACTGGACATGGCCAATTTATTACTGAAAGTTGTAATCATGTAATCATCATTAGACATGCCTAAAACTAGTGCTCAGAGTAGAGCTTGTTTCTGCCGGAAGGTAAACTCTAAAACTCTCCAAATAATAACAAATCAGGTGCTTGTAAAGTTTATGTCATCTCGATTTTCAAGGTTTTTTCTTTTTTTAATAGTAGCTCACGGTCTATAAAACAGATTGAAAGAAAAAAATTCTTGGATGAACCACTTTTCACTGAGAAACAAGAAAATAAAAATTGAAAATGTTTGACAAAATTGATGCGAAAACTCTCGAATCTGACAGTAGTGTTAGAAATATATTTACAGTGATGCCAAACGTCGGAGTTCATCACTAAGTGCAATAAAATTATGGGGTCGCATCTAGAAACAAAATAAAAGAAAATTACATAACTGATATTGCGGCAAAGACTCGTGAGTTCTTAAAATTATAATTTCCTAATAAAAAGAGTAACCGAACCAACCTAACCAGGAAAACTAGAACTGGACTAACCTGAACTAACCTAAGCTAGTCTAACCTAAACGTAAAAAGTTTAACTGAACTAACCTAACCAGGAAAACTAGAACTGAACTAACCTGAACTAACCAGACCTTTCCTGAAGTAACAGAAATTTAACCTGTTCTAAAAATAAAGAAAAAGCGGGCCCTTTCGGCTTTGCTTTTTATATTATTCTATTCCCCTAACCTAAAGAGTACTGAACTGAACTAACCTAATCAGGAAAACTAGAACTGGACTAACCTGAACTAACCTAAGCTAGTCTAACCTAAACGTAAAAAGTGTAACTGAACTAACCTAACCAGGAAAACTAGGACTGAACTAACCTGAGCTAACCTAACCTAAACGTCAAAACTGTAACTGAACTAACCTAACCAAGGAAACTAGAACTGGACTAACCTGAACTAACCAGACCTTACCTGAAGTAACATAAAGTTAACCTGTTCTAAAAATAAAGAGAAAAACGGGCCCTTTCTAAAAATAAAGAAAATTAAGGCCCTTTATAAAAGCGGGCCCTTTAAGGGTTAGTTCTAGTTTCCCTGGTTAGGTTAGTTCAGTTACACTTTTGACCATTAGGTTACACTAGCTTAGGTTAGTTTAGATTAGTTCAGTTCTAGTTTTCCTGATTAGGTTAGTTCAGTTCTACTCTTTATGTTAGGAGTAGAGAATAATATAAAAAGCGAGTCCTTAAAGGGCCCGCTTTTTTCTTTATTTTTAGAACATTTTGTTATTTCAGGTAAGGTTTGGTTAGTCCAGTTCTAATTTCCCTGGTTAGGTTAGTTCAGTTACACTTTATACGTTTAGATTAGACTAGTTTAGGTGAGTTCAGGTTAGTCCAGTTCTAGTTTTCCTCATTAAGTTAGTTCAGTTCTATTCTTTATGTTAGGGGTAGAGAATAATATAAAAAGCGGGCCCTGTCGGGCCCGCTTTTTCCTTTATTTTTAGAACAGGGTAATTTTATGTTACTTCAGGTAAGGTCGGGTTAGTTCAGGTTAGTCCAGTTCTAGTTTCCCTGGTTAGGTTAGTTCAGTTACACTTTTGACGTTTAGGTTAGGTGAGCTCAGGTTAGTTCAGTTCTAGTTTTCCTGGTTAGGTTAGTTCAGTTACACTTTTTACGCTTAGGTTAGACTAGCTTAGGTTAGTTCAGGTTAGTCCAGTTCTAGTTTTCCTGGTTAGGTTGGTTCGGTTACCAACAACAGCATACAACCACCAACAGTACACTTTTTACGTTTAGGTTAGGTAGGCTAAAGTTAGTTCAGTTCTACTCATTATGTTAAAATTAGAGAATTATAAGAACTCACGAGTCGTTGCCGCAATATCAGTTATGTAATTTTCTTTTATTTTGTTTCTAAATGTGACCACATAATTTTACTGCACTTAATGATGAACTCCGATGTTTGGCATCACTGTAAATATACTTCTAACACTACTGTCAGATTCGAGAGTTTTCGCATCAATTTTGTCAAACATTTTCAATTTTTATTTTCTTGTTTCTCAGTGAAAAGTGGCTCATCCAAGAATTTTTTTCTTTCAATCTGTTTTATAGACCGTGAGCTACTATTAAAAAAAGAAAAACCCTTGAAAATCGAGATGACAAACTTTACAAGCACCGAGAATTTTCTCTTTCAATCTGTTTTATAGACCGTGAGCTACTATTAAAAAAAGAAAAAACCTTGAAAATCGAGATGACATAAACTTTACAAGCACCGAGAATATTAGATAGTATATACCGGGTATCCAGCAGAACCCTGGACATAGGAGATTAACATGGGAAATCGGTTTTTATTTTTTTGCGCCTGTACGGTTGAATTGATTGAAAAACTTTTAAGAAAAAAGTTGTAGAGCTTATGGTTAGCTATCATCCTGTAATTTTTTCAATACCTCAGTTTTGGCTGTTTTTTGGAAAAACGCCTCGAAAAGTGCAAGAATTTGAATTTGGCGCGTTATTTATCTAAAAATGTTTTACTTCAAAAGTGTCTAATTTGCAGTGCTGTGTGACGCGAGGCCCCATCCTGCATGTAAAAAACCCTTGCTAAGTGCTGGATTCTTCTATGACAGATAAAATCTTATTGGAAAACCAAATACAATGCGCCTCAAAATGCCAATCCACACATTAACAACTTCTTGACGTTGGTCTCGGGTGTCCTGCACTGTATGTGGATTTTAGAGAGTCCAAACTCATTTATTTTGTTGATTTGAGGGACCATTAATCCAAATTAACATTCATTGGTGGAACAAATGTTTATAGCTGTGTAGTAATAATTTGTGTTATTTTCATGTCTTCAGATTGGATCCTTCTGTTTCCAAGGACCAATTAGAAAGTTGTCTGAAGGGAGACTTTCCGGAAGTGACATGTGACTTGTTGCCTTCAAGGCATCCAGAGGAATACTCATCATTTAAAGTGGGGGTAAATGAAAGTAACAGAGACCGATTTACGGATCCAAAAATATGGCCAATGGGAGTAAAAATTAATAAGTTTTTTCACTTAAGAAAAAGCCAGCAAGAAGAACGCTAAGAGGCCCACTTCTGGGAGACGGGAGTGTGGGCAGTATCTTCCATTGGAATATTCAATGTTTGACAAATAAAATTGACGATTTATAATTTATGCTGATCAGGAAAACTTGGATATTTTATGTATTAGTGAGCATTGGTGTAAGCAAAATATTTTAAACTGTGTTAATGTTTGTAATTTTAAGCTAGCCGCTTCATTTTGTAGAAAAGCTTATGCTAGGGGTGGTGTTTGTATCTTTGTTAGACAGGAGTTGAGTTTTAGGGCAGTAAATGTTGATAAATATTGCCGGGAGCTGCATGCGGAATCTTGTGCAATAGAAATTTTACCGTCAAAAATTTTAATTTTAACACTTTATTGTTCAAGTTCAATGGGCTGTAAGGACATATTCTTAGAAATGTTGGATTGTTTGCTGTTTGATGTATTGGCAAACTGTCAGAGAGTTTTAATCTTGGGTGATTTTAATATTGATTTTCTGGGCAACGGCGAGGCCATTAGAAGGTTGAGCAATATTGTACACAGCTATGGGATTGAAGCCACCATTTCTGAATACACAAGAGTACAAAATGGTTCTTGTTCCTGTATTGATAATATTTTAACCAATTTACAAAAGTCTAATTATTATAGCAGAGTTTGTTATCCTGGTCAATCGGATCACTATGGCCAAGTAATTCAGGTAAGTGTGAATATGTCCAGTGTGTCTATGTTGAGAAAATATAGAAAGTTGAACGTGGAGGGTCTTGGGATGCTAATAACTGCTTTTGAGGACCTAGATTGGTCGCCTTTTCTCTTATCGGAGAATGTTGAGCATATGGCTAACTTTTTAACAATTAACTGTCAAAATTTGATTCAAAAGATATTCCCTTTGAAAAATTTTCATGGTGGTAGACCACCAGTTAAGTGGATTAACGATGATCTCAAGAATCAAAGGCAGTTGCTGTCGACGGTTAAACTTCTTAGGGACTCTACCCAGGAAGAGTATTATATGAATCTGTATACACACCTGCTGAAGGTCTATAGACGAAATATTAAGACGGCAAAGAGACAAGCATACTGCACTTTTATTGGAACATCTAATCGAAAAACCAAGAATATATCGACTCTTGTGAATTATGAGCGAGGAAACCTTTCAATGGATAATAAATATGGGAAAATTTCGCCTGATGCCTTCAATTATTACTTTTCAAGAGTCGCACAGCAGACTTTACAGTTACTACACGTAGATGTAAATATGCAGAATGCCATAATTGATTCTATCCCGGAAGCAGCCGGGTCTTTTAGATTTCAGCCTATTGCTGATAAGGATGTTCACGAGGCAATATATGCTTTGAAAAGTACTGGATCTTTTGATGTTTATGACACCAACGCAAAAATAGTAAAAGAATTGTTATATCAGTTGGTGGTGCCTCTGACAATTCTTTACAATACATGTATAAGTGAAGGGGTCTTTCCTGACTTGTGGAAACTTAGTAGAGTGGTTCCTCTCTTTAAAAAAGGGAGATCCAAGGTTACGGGAAAACTATAGACCAGTGTCTATTGTACCAATATTTGGAAAGATATTTGAAATAATATTAAAGAATCAGCTCGAGTGTTACTTTGTCCGTGAGAATCTTTTAAATGCGAACCAATTTTGGCTTCCGACAAGGACAATCAGCAGTTCAAGCCATCTCTAAGGTCATTGAGATGGTGATCGGAGGACTGGAGAAGGGTAATGTGGTTGGTTTGACATTGTGCGACCTGAGCAAAGCTTTTGATTGTATATCACATCCACTATTAAAAAGAAAACTTGCAAAATATGGCGTTGAGGGCAATAGTCTCAAACTGATGGAATCCTATTTGACGGCTAGAAAACAGAAAGTGATGGTTGAGGCTGAAATTTCGACCACCCTTCCTATAGACACGGGTGTACCGCAGGGGTCCATATTGGGTCCTTTCCTATTTGTTGTCTATATGAATGACTTGTTTCAGTATATTGAGCCTTTCGGCTGCTTTTGTTACTGCGATGATACTTCTCTGGGTTGTAATGCAAGAAATGTGGACAGCTTAGAAGAGGAACAGGCACTTTTGGTCAACTCTGCCAATACCTGGTTCACTCAGAATAATTTAAAACTTAATTTAAACAAGACCCAGAATATGGTATTTTCTACTAAACCACAGGTAAGGAGCGATACTACGGTGAACATCTTGGGTATAACCGTCGACAGTGGGCTCAGTTGGGGTCCCCATATATCACACGTGGCCAGTAAGTTGGCCACGGCAATATTTACTATTAGGAGATTGCGTTGTGTGCTTGATAGGAGTACTTTGGTGACCATCTATTACGCTCTCTTTAACTCTCATATATCATACGGAACGCTCCTGTGGGGTAGGGTCTCTTGTGCTATTGAGTTGTTTAGACTTCAAAAAAAAGCAGTTAGAACTATTGTTCGAGCAGCTTATAGAGAACATTGCAAACCGTTTTTTAAGGAACTTAAAATATTGACTTTGCCGTCTTTGTATGTCTTTCAGCAGCTGCTTGAGGTTCATAAGAGCCGGCATACTCATCGGACAAACGCATATTTTCATGACCATTGTACAAGATCAGCTTGTCTTTTTAGACCTCCCAGGTTTCGGTTAGAAGTATCCAGAAGGAGTTCTCTGGATTTTGAGTTATATAACATTTCAAAACCTAATATTAAGTCAATAGATTTGAATAGATTTAAAGCTGTGATAAAGAAATTACTTACTGAGAATGCATTTTATTCTGTTGAGGAGTATAAGATGTACATGAGAAACCAATAGGATAAGATTTTCGTACACAATGTTGACTGCCTGCAACAAAATACGTTATACGTTATTGTAATTTGTTGTATTTTATGTATTCGTTATATGTAACATTGAAGTGACCTGCTACAATTGTATTTTCTGTACAAAACGTAGTCAAATAAAATTTGAATTTGAATTTTGAATAGCAAACAAGCAGATAGCGATGGATGTTTCATCTGCTAAAACCAGTTTCTTTCATGTTTTATATATGTATCTGGAGATTATAGTGCCAATAGCACCAAGAGCAACCAATAAAGATGATAGTGTTTTTATAGGAATAATTGTTGTTATCTGTGTTATTACCTAAATTTATGTTACATTTCTTTTTCATGTCCACTTGTTAATTTCCTCTGTTAAGAAATGTATGTATAGAAATTTATTTATGGATAGATTATGTATAGATTGATTATGGAAATATACTTATTTTGGTACTTGTTGCATCCACTTTTTCACACACAATTTCCCCGAAATTAAAATTTAATATATACAGAAAGCTTGTATTTATTGATATTAAAGGTTTGATTTTCATTTGTTCACTTTGACAGCAAAAAAAATTGAACATCGAAATTAGGAACCATTTTGTTGATACAGTGTCAAATTTTATTTTTCTTATTTCTTATTTAAATGTTTCATTAGTTATGAATTTTGAAGAGAGAAAACTTGTTTTAAAACAATACTGGGCTGGTAATTCCTTTGCTCAAATTCGAGACAACATTGCTGCATTGTTTCCTGAACGACCAATACCAGCACGCAGTTCACTTCAGGCAGTGGTTGCTCGTTTTGAGGAAACTGGGAGTATTAACCCGATATGTTCCTGTGAGCGCAAGCGACGACTTCAAGCTGGTGCAGCTCCAGAGGATGAAAATGTGGCAAAACTTGTTGTTCTTGCTACAGTAAACGATGATCCTTCCAAGAGTATTCGACAGATTGCCCAAGAAACTGGACTTAGGAGATCGACCATCCATAATTATCTGCAAAAAGAAAGTTTTAAAAGCCATAAAAAGGAGAACCATCAAAAACTCTTACCCACCGACCTTTTCCACCGAATGGAGTTTTGTGAAATCCTGACTGAAAAAATTATTGCAGCCCCAAGATTTGTTAGAAACATTTGTTTCACAGATGAATGCTCGTTTGGATTGACCGGCTCTTCAAATCAACAAAATGATCGGATTTGGGCACTCCAAAACCCACATATAGTGCATGACAATCGGGACCAACATCGAGCAACTGTAAACGTGTGGATCGGCATTTTGGGGCGCCATGTTATGGGTCCATTTTTCATTGATGGCAGTTTGAACGCCAACAAATATGGCAATATGCTTCGCAATGACATTTTGCCTGCTGTAGAAGCCATCCAGCCATTAGAACGGGTTTTTTACATGCAGGATGGGGCGTCGTGTCACACTGCACTGCAAAATAGACGTTTTTTAAATGAAACATTTGGTGATAGGTGGATAGTTGAACCCTGTGATTTTTTTGTTTGGGGATTCATTCAAGATCGACTCTACCAGAGAAATAAACAATATGCAAATGTTCAAGAGCTGAAACTTGCCTTTCAATAAATTTGTGGTCAAGTCACGGTTGTGATGTTGGACAATACATGTCGCAATTTTGAGAATAGGCTTGCATATTGTACCTCTGCAGAAGGTGGTCATTTTGAACAATTTCTCTGATGTGCCACATCTAGTCTTGTATTTTATTTATTTGTTTATTGTTCTTGTTTACCTCTGTGTTTGATGTCAAACACATGGGTGGTTGTTCACTTTCTTTGTAGTATGTAATTAAATGGTTTTTTTAAGAGCCGCCAATCCGTATTTTCTTTTCGCCAATTCCACGATAACTCAGTTGTAGAGTACAATCACATTTCAAGCTTGGTTCTTGGTTTGCTCAACAAATGTATCCACCCAACTCGCCGTCCTTGATAATTCTTAACATTAACCTAGCTTTTAGCTTTACCAATGACAAAGACAAGATACATATCGTCGATCCGTTGTCTGTTGCTAATCTAAAATGAATTAGACAACCAGCCATACACAAATTGGGTGATTTTCCTTTTACTAATTATGATAATAATAAACGTAACTTTTACTTACCGTATGATTTAAGAACATTATCGTCAGGTTTTCGGTTAATTTTCACTGCATAATCACGTTAATTACTACACGATAGCCCCTCAAAATAAATAAGAAAGGAAAATCGGCTCTGACTCTGACATAAGAAATTATTATGTTGGCGACACTGCACATGCAGGGTGGGGGTGACGCGCCAAATTCAAATTCTTGCAATTTTTGAGGCGTTTTTCCAAAAAACGGCCACAACTGGGGCATTGAAAAAATTACAGGATGATAGCTGACCATAAGCTCTACAACTTTACTCTTAAAAGTTTTTCAATCAAATCAACCGTACAGGCGCAAAAAAATAAAAACCGATTTACCATGTTAATTTCCTATGTCCAGGGTTCTGCTGGACACCCGGTATATGTTTAAAATATTTTCTATTCAACTGTAATAAACTTATTCTTACCTGCTTAAGTAGGGGTACACTTTATAAATTTTATCAATAGGTTTTTGTCCTTGGTTATATCTTTGTAAAGTAGTTGGTTATTTGCTGTGTTAAAATATGTTGTTCAATATTAATAACTAAGTTTTATGAAGAAAAT